>JAQMRL010000007.1:50559226-51759226 GCA_035578175.1 Catonia carolina
TATTAAGAATAAAATTATCGAAATAAAATTCATGCGGCTCCTGATTTGAGAGTATATCTGTTTTCAATCGAACCCGATTTCAAGAAACTCAGCTCAACGAAACAAGCTCATGGATGACCACATTGGAATTAACAGCTTTGCGTGAAGCCTAAGTTAATTGATGAGATGAATAGACTTTGTACATAAAATGTGGTTATAAATTTCTAAATTAATTGTAGCAATGTAAAATTAAAAGCCTCCAATGTTATTAGAACGATTTGTTTAATCATATTTTATCAAACACAATATTATGCTTGATTAAAGTGTTGAACCGCTGGCTTAGAGTGTTAAATTCCACTACCTTGTTCATTATGAATCGAACTGAAAGATTAAAGCATTTGTATTTTGATCATTTGGCGTAAAGTGAGACCGACAACTCCAATGTTATACACATAACAACACACATACCTTCCCGAAAAACTACTGTTGTAAAAATCAGTATGCATATTCTCTAATTAGTATCATCTACAAATAGTAAAAATAAATTTTTGGCTTGAGTCAATCATAATTTATACTAATTAATTCATATTATTACTTTCTCTTGTCCTGTATGAATAAACAGGGAAGTAAACTATTGTTCTCTATGTCGATTTTTCACCGGAAATACACGTTTACAGACCACCTGAACCCGTAAAACATTTTTTAGCACATATCAGAGTGCGTTCGGTGTGTCTGTGTGGGTTTGTGTGCGAACAAAATATCTCAAGAACGGAACAGCGTACGAAGTTAAAACTTGGAACTTCACTCATATTTTCATGAAAATATGTAACCATGTGGTTTATGGAAATAGGAAGAGAAACTACAGACTTGGTTACGCCAGTAATTCTGTAAGCTTGTTTGTTGTTTCCATGATCTGTTTTTCTTTTTTTTTCTTTTTTAATATTTGCGAATAAGTTATTTTTTTTAGATTTTCATATTTTATTCGTATCTTATGAATTTGTTTTCATTATGTGTATTTCTAGCTTAACATTTAATAGCCCTTTTAGTAGTTTCTATGATCGGATATTAACCGAGTATTTGTGAAGTATACAACCACCGGCACCGGTTACCTGGTCGTCAAGTATGTGTGAAAGAGGCCTAACGTGACCGACAATCTGTAGCAGACGGCCATGTGCCAGTGATGCGTCATGCTATATCAACGTATTTTTGTTTGTCTGCTTCGGGCACAGTAATAGGTTACTTTGGCGGGAAGAGTTGGTCGTAATCGTCGAGTAGGTAGGCGACACGGCATGTCGTCCAGCGGAGACGTCATCTTTTTCCCTCGCAGTAGTGCATCGATGGCTGTTTCGTCGGAGTCCGGTAAACGTACCGATGGTGGATGTCTGGTCGAAGTTGTAGAGTGGGATGGAATGAATTATTGGGCTCAGTCACATATCAGAGTGCGTTGTTGATTTCTTTATTACAGATATAGATACTGAAGTCATGAGATTGCCTTTTGCGTATGTATGGGCTGTGAGGAAGGAAAGTGATTTATTCGCAGTGCTGCTAACCTCAACAGTGAGACACTACTCATACATTTGACTACCGTGCAGTTTCTAGATACATGTTGTAAGAAATGAAAAGAAAAGATACCTACATGTTATTCCGAGAAAATATTTTCTTCATAAACCTTATAAGAAATAAAAATGACCTGTGATATTGCCTAGAGCTTAATTAAATGACTAGAAATGTTTGATTTACTGTAATTACGAATGAATCGCCTTCTTTACTATTGCTGGCACCGGCGTTTTCATAATCAGTCTCTCTAGTATCTACCTAACCGTTTTCTTTTTTTACCAGGTGTCAACAAAACTGTTAAATAATAGCTTCTTCGCGTCCTTAATTTCCTTCTGTATTTTTAAAATTGTGGAAAGAGAAACATCACAGTAGTTAGCCGCTCGCTCACGGTTTTTGTTAAGAGACACGGATAGGCATTTTTGTTTAGCTTCAGCTTCACAACATTTTATTACATTGCGTTCAGCACTGTGAATAATTCGACCACGTTTTCGATAAACGGACATTTGTTTTTACGGTAACGAACAGTTATATTCTTACAGTTAACCTACAAAAGGTTCCTTCAAAAGGATATACTGTATATGCTCTGGGTATAATACGAGTTTTTATGTTTTATCGTACTGAAATTAAAGCAGTCGCGCATGCGCACTGTTGCTTTCCCCCTTTACCCCTCGTTGCAAACAAGGGGAAACTCGTGACTCAAGTGACTATAGCTGGGATCGCAGTAGCCTACCTAATCAAAGGGGGCGACGATGGCAATTGTTAAATATGATTTCAAGTAAATGGAATTTTGGTCTCACCATCGGGATGGAAGGCGCTAACAATGTTTTGTAATTTAACTTGAGCATCCACCAACAGTGGAGCAGAGTGATGTCCAGAGATAAGTGGAATCAACTATATTTTGAATAATTATAATTATACTGTATATCATTTTGTTCTCTACGTTTTGAATTTTAGTAAATGTGTGCCTCGAACCATGCTATAGGAGCAACAAAGGTTTTTGTTAACTAGTTTATAAATGTAATTACCTTACTCCATTAAACGATCCTTGCGAGAGTTTTATCCTTTGTGACCTCATGAAGAGGATTCGGTTTTTATTAATTAATTTGTTTTTAATAAAAACTAATTGAAAAACGTACGAGGATCAAAATTAAATCCTACGTAATTTAAAATTTTGTTTAAACTTTAAATCCATTAAGGATTCTCGGCTATCGAGAGGTTTTTTTCAGTTTTAAAAGAAATTTCACCGATGGTATTTGGTAATTTTATTATAATTAATATTCTAAACGTCATCCCTAATCTAGCGGTAGGATTAGTAGAGAATCCCTTTTGTAGGTCGGGAAATAACTAAGTTTTTTATAGGTTCGATACACAGAACGTTTATTCGTTGTTTAACATTTAAAAGGGAACTGAGGCAAGAATATGGTAGGTATTTCTATTAAAAAAAATCTGGTGTGAAACACTCACATAACTTTCTCTTGCCAATGCAAATAATTAACAATAAACCTAACATTAGTAATACAACATTAGATATAAACTAAAAACTAACCTCAAAAACATAACCTTATTTTAATCATGACTGAAAGACGCAAAATGAAAATCGAACTCAGTTTGGCTTAAAAATACGGAAAATCACTCTTTCACGCTAAACTAGGCACTGTACAAAAAATGCTTAAAATAAAAGTTGTAGATCTCTTCATTTCCTATAAATTTTATTTTATACACTTTTGTAGTAAAATGTATTTTAAGGCCGAAATCTTAAAAAAATAGATTTTTCACACGTTTTCGCGAGAAAAAAACAGAAAATCGCTAATTACCGCTAAACTAAGCGTTATACAAAAAATCTGGTGTGAAACACTCACACAACTTTCTCTTGTCAATGAAAATAATAAACAATAAACCTAACATTAGTAATAAAATATTAGAAATAAACAAAAAACTAACCTCAAAAAACATTAGTGAAATACGTAAAATTAAAATCGACCTCAGTTTGGCTTAAAAATACGGAAAATCGCTCCTACACGCTAAACTAGGGACTGTACAAACAAAAGCTCTAAATAAAAGTTGTAGATCTTTTAATTTTCTACAAATTTTATTATATACACTTTTGTCGTAAAATGCATTCTAAGGCCGAAATTTTAAAAAATCGATTTTTCACACGTTTTCGTGAGAAAAAACAGAAAATCGCTAATTACCACTAAACTAAGCGTTATACAAAAAAATGTTACAAATAAAAGTTGTAGAATTTTACATTCTCTACAACTTTTATTATATAACATTTTGCGCTAAAATGCATATTAAAGCCGCAATCTTAAAAAGAAAATGTTTTTACGTAAAAACAGCCTCACGCAGAATTTCAGCAAACATGGCGCCTACCCTATCTTGTAGAGAATAAAAATTTGAATAAACCAGGCGATTTTAAAAAAAAATCGTAGGACCAGTTTTTGAGAAAATCGTAAAAAAGTGAAAAATTATACGAATAAACTACTACTTCCGGTTGACCGATTTTGATGAAAATGTTCGTGTCGGGTCCGGTAGTGGTATGTAACTTAAGTTTCATGTTTCAAGTTCGTACGATGTTCCGTTCTTGAGATATTCTGTTCACACACACACGCGCGCGCGCGCGCGCAGGCACACAGACACACACACACACACACACACAGACCAATCGCTAAAAACATGGTTTTTGGGTTCAGGGGGTCTGAAAACGTATAGATCCGGTGAAAACTCGATTTCGAAAAATCGACATAAAAACAATACTTTCCTTTCTATATATTCATATAGGCAAGAGAAAGTAAAAAAAACAATTTGGATTTGTCTATTTTATAAGTGCGCTGCTACGCCCACAAAAATCCAATTTAAAGAGAACTCGTTACAACAATTCTCTGATCATTTTTTTGTTTTATATTTTAGTGCAGAATGGGATAAAACACTTTTTTTATCTGTCCCGTAAATAATTTTGCAAAAAGGAAACAGTATAGGATGATGCCATATTGTAGACTGGTTTTGTACCGTATTTGATACCTAACGGCATAATAAAAATACCTTACGCTAATTATGCCTGCGCGCGCTGCTACGCGTACAAAATTATAATTTAAAGAAAACTCGTTGCATGAGTACTTAAACATTCCATTTGTTAAAGAAGAAATAAGAAGGCTCAGCGAAAAATATCACGTTAAATTCTCATCACATATTAATCTTTTTGGGTTTGAATTTACTAGATAATAGTGAAACCACCAGATGTTTGAAATGGCATCATGTTTTGGATCTCCGTGACAGATTACAAAAAGACAAAAACTAAATAAAGAAAAATCTGGTGTGAAACACTCACACAACTTACTCTTGCCAATGCAAATAATTAACAATAAACCTAACATTATTAATAAAATATTATAAATAAACAAAAAACATAACCTTATTTTAATCATGAGTGAATGACGCAAAATGAAAATCGAAATCAGTTTGGCTTAAAAAAATGGAAAATCACTCGTTCACGCTAAACTAAGCTCTGTAGAAAAAAATTCTCTAAATAAAAGTTGTAGATCTTTTAATTTTCTATAAATTTTATTTTATACACTTTTGTCGTAAAATGCGTAGCACTAAAGCCGAAATATTAAAAAAATCAATTTTTCACACGTTTTCGTGAGAAAAAACAGAAAATCGCTAATTACCGCTAAATTAAGCGTTATACAAAAAAATGTTTGAAATAAAAGTTGTAGAATTTTAAAGTTTCTACATTTTCTATTTTATACATTTCCGCGTTATATTACATATTAAAGCCGTAATCTTAAAAAAACTATGTTTTTACGTGAAAACAGCCTCACCAAGAATTTCAGCAAACATGGCGCCTACCCTATCTTGTAGAGAATAAAAAATTCAGTAAACCAGGCGATTTTAAAAAAAATCGTAGACCAGTTTTTGAGAAAATCGCAAAAAAGTGAAAAATTACACGAATAAATTACTACTTCCGGTTGACCGATTTTGATGAAAATGTTCGTGTCGGGTCCGGTAGTGGTATGTAACTTAAGTTTCAAGTTTCAAGTTCGTACGATGTTCCGTTCTTGGGATATTTTTTACACACACACACACGCGCGCGCGCGCGCACACACACACACACACAGACCAATCGCTAAAAACATGTTTTTTGGGTTCAGGGGGTCTGAAAACGTATAGATCCGGTGAAAACTCGATTTTGAAAAATCGACATGAAAACAATACTTTCCGTCCTATATATTCATATAGGCAAGAGAAAGTAAAAAAATAACACTAAAATAATTAAATAAAAAATAAAAAAATAATTAACATAAATTACTAACAAGTTAAATGTTTTATTAATACAAATGACTCTTAAAAACAATTAAGATTGAAAAAAAAATAGTTAAATTGTATAAAATATATTTTTAGGTGCTTTGTTTTATGGAAGAGCTTTAATGGAAGCCCTCTCCGTCATGTTATTTTGTATTATGTTATACAAAATAGTAACTTTTTATTATAAGTAGTTAACTACTTAGTAACTTCTTACTGATTGTGTATAGTAATTATTTAATAAAAAAATAAATAAAAATCTGGTGTGAAACACTCACACAACTTTCTCTTGCCAATGCAAATAATTAACAATAAACCTAACATTAGTATTAAAACATTAGAAATGAACAAAAACTAACCTCAAAAACATAACCTTATTTTAATCATGAGTGAATGACGCAAAATGACAATCGAACTCAGTTTGGCTTAAAAATACGGAAAATCACGCTTTCACGCTAAACTAGGCTCTGTAGAGAAAAATGCTCTAAACAAAAGTTGTAGATCTTTTAATTTTCTATAAATTTAATTATATACACTTTTGTCGTAAAATGCATACTAAGACCGAAATGTTAAAAAAATCGATTTTTCTCACGTTTTCGTGAGAAAAAAAACAGAAAATCGCAAATTACCGCTAAACTAAGCGTTATACAAAAAAATGTTTGAAACAGAAGTTGTAGGTTTTTAAATTCTCTATAACTTTTATTATATAAGTTTTTGCGCTAAAATTTATATTAAAGCCGTAATCTTAAAAAAACAACGTTTTTACGTGAAAACAGCCTCACCGAGAATTTCAGCAAACATGGCGCCTACCCTATCTTGTAGAGAATAAAAAATTGAGTAAAATAGGGGATTTTAAAAAAAATCGTAGGACCAGTTTTTGAGAAAATCACAAAAAACTGAAAAATTATACGAATAAACTACTACTTCCGGTTGACCGATTTTGATGAAAATGTTTGTGTCGCGTCCGGTAGTGGTATGTAACTTAAGTTTCAAGTTTCAAGTTCGTACGATGTTCCGTTCTTGAGATATTCTGTTCACACACAGACACACACACACTCACACATGCACACACACACACACAGACACACACACAGACCAATCGCTAAAAACATGTTTTTTGGGTTCAGGGGGTCTGAAAACGTATAGATCCGGTGAAAACTCGATTTCGAAAAATCGACATGAAAACAATACTTTCCTTCCTATATATTCATATAGGCAAGAGAAAGTAAAAAAGTATAAGAAAAAGATTTCGTTATAACAATTCTGTGCTCATTTTTTAAAATTTAGTGCCTTGGATAAACAATATTTTTTGTTTTTCGGTCTGGTGCGTACACGATTAATGGGAGATGGCACGATGGTTGTAACTCAAAATTTCGATTTTTGGTTTTTTATGTTTTTCAATAGTTTAGGCCTAGATCTACCAGAAAAAACATTACATTACGTCAAAAAAAAAATTTTTTATGAAAAAATTAAGTTTTGATCAAGTTTACACTGAAAAATTATCATGTTACCAAGAACGAATATTTTTCACAATTTTATACTGCTTGTTTTACTGCAAAGAGAATTTTTTTAAAATATCTGCTTTACTGTTTTTTCTATTCTCAGCTGTTGGTTCAGCTTTCTAAACAACTGTTGATGGGAAGTTTACTTGTTTGTGTTCATTTTGTTTTTGGTTTGTGCCTTCTTGTTTTTACCTTCTTGTACCTTCTTGTTTGTGCCTTCTGCGTTTTCCCGTAAATTTAGATTTTTTAACACTAGTTACATTTTTCTCAGAAACCAATAAACCTACCAGGCTGAAATTTTAACCAGTTAATTATCTTGTACATCCACATATACCGACATTTTTATGACTTCTTCAGGTGCTCCAAAAATTAGTTATGCGCAAAAAACGTAGAAAACAGTTAGTAAAAATTTTACCTGATCACCTAAAAAAACAGTGCCAAAAAAATTTAAGCCTTACAATGCTCTAAACGTGAAAGAAAATTAATTAAAAAATCTGGTGTGAAACACTCACACAACTTTCTCTTGCCAGTGCTAATGATTAACAATAAACCTAACATTAGTAATAAAACATTAGAATGAACAAAAAACTAACCTCAATAAACATAACCTTATTTTAATCATGAGTGAAAGACGCAAAATGAAAATCGAACTCAGTTTGGCTTAAAAATACAGAAAATCACTCTTTCACGCTAAACTAGGCTCTGTAGTGAAAAATGCTTTAAATAAAAGTTGTAGATCTTTTTATTTCCTATAAAATTTATTATATACATTTTTGTCGTAAAATGTATACGACAAAAATAAGTAATAAGTAATAACTAAGGCCGAAATCTTTATAAAAAATCGATTTTTCACACGTTTTCGTGAGAAAAAAGCAGAAAATCGCTAATTACTGCTAAACTAAGCGTTATAGAAAAAAGTGTTTGAAATAAAAGTTGTAGAATTTTTAATTCTCTTACAACTTTTATTATATAAATTTTTGCGCTAAATTGCATATTAAAGCCGTAATCTTAAAAAAAACTATGTTTTTACGTGAAAACAGCCTCACCAAGAATTTCAGCAAACATGGCGCCTACCCTATCTTGTAGAGAATAAAAAATTTAGTAAATCAGGCGATTTTTAAAAAAATCGTAGACCAGTTTTTGAGAAAATTGCAAAAAAGTGAAAAATTACACGAATAAATTACTACTTCCGGTTGACCGATTTTGATGAAAATGTTCGTGTCGGATTCGGTAGTGGTATGTAACTTAAGTCTCAAGTTTCAAGTTCGTACGATGTTTCGTTCTTGAGATATTTTGTACACACACACACACACACACACACACACACACACACACACACACACACACACACAGACCAATCGCTAAAAACATGTTTTTTGGGTTCAGGGGGTCTGAAAACGTATAGATCCGGTGAAAACTCGATTTCTTAAAATCGACATGAAAACAATCCTTCCTATGTATTCATATAGGCAAGAGAAAGTAAAAAATCTGGTGTGAAACACTCACACAACTTTCTCTTGCCAATGCAAATAATTAACAATAAACCTAACATTAGTATTAAAACATTAGAAATGAACAAAAACTAACCTCAAAAACATAACCTTATTTTAATCATGAGTGGAAGACGCAAAATGAAAATCGAACTCAATTTGGCTTAAAAAAAACGGAAAATCACACTTTCACGCTAAACTAGGCTCTGTAGAGAAAAATTCTCTAAACAAAAGTTGTAGATCTTTTAATTTTCTATAACTTTTATTATATACACTTTTGTCGTAAAATGCATACTAAGACCGAAATGTTAAAAAAATCGATTTTTCTCACGTTTTCGTGAGAAAAAAACAGAAAATCGCAAATTACCGCTAAACTAAGCGTTATACAAAAAAATGTTTGAAACAGAAGTTGTAGGTTTTTAAGTTCTCTACAACTTTTATTATATAAGTTTTTGCGCTAAAATTTATATTAAAGCCGTAATCTTAAAAAAACAACGTTTTTACGTGAAAACAGCCTCACCGAGAATTTCAGCAGACATGGCGCCTACCCTATCTTGTAGAGAATAAAAAATTGGGTAAAATAGGCGATTTTACAAAAAATCGTAGGACCAGTTTTTGAGAAAATCGCAAAAAACTGAAAAATTATACGAATAAACTACTACTTCCGGTTGACCGATTTTGATGAAAATGTTCGTGTCGCGTCCGGTAGTGGTATGTAACTTAAGTTTCAAGTTTCAAGTTCGTACGATGTTCCGTTCTTGAGATATTCTGTTCACACACACACACACAGACACACAGACACACACACAGACACACAGACACACACACAGACCAATCGCTAAAAACATGTTTTTTGGGTTCAGGGGGTCTGAAAACGTATAGATCCGGTGAAAATTCGATTTCGAAAAATCGACATGAAAACAATACTTTCCTTCCTATATATTCATATAGGCAAGAGAAAGTAAAAAGCAAAGGAACCATGAAATAGGTATGAGGTTTTTAAGAAAAATTGCCTTGGGAGTCAATCTGTTAAGCATAGTTCTCATGTATACATTTTTAACCGCCAAAGTAGGCCTAAATAAAAAGTTAGCCCCACCGTGGCAGTCTCATTAAAATTTTAAACGGACCTTGATGAGATTTTGTGGATGACCACTGGCCTAGGTTACTTAGGAAGCTCTAAGTTTCCCAACAGTAAAATAATTATTTTGAAATAGGTTTGGTAGTTCTGAGATTTATTATACAAACAAATAAACTAACGCAATTTCTTTGCACTATTAGTATAGATAAAGTTCCAGCCAAATCGGTACAATAGATTTTGTTACGAACTTTAGTTGTCTTGAACCATACATATTAGTTGAAATCCAGGTATACAAATTTTTCCATTCAAAATATTCTTTTTCTAAACTACAGATAGAGTGAAAGGAAGAAGAAAGGTGGTAGCCGAATATCGAAAGCTTATCCACATTTAGTGGCTTCGCAGTCTAATGACAGTCTAGAGATTCCGGAAGGAATTTGTCCTTGAAAGTGACTGCCTTACTGCCTTATTGCCATACCTGAAACAGCGTTATTTCCTCACCTCTCCTATGACGTTCGTTATGTTGTTTTTTAAATCTCGGTCACGTAACATCATTCGTGTCGTCTTGGCGTTCTACCATTCACTGTCTATTTTTAGACGTCAAGAATTAAATTAAATGCAAGTTTGCGTTATCAAAATGTTATTACTTTATTACTGCATCACCTTACAGATTGACTGTCTAATAAAGAAAAATATTTTAACTTTGCTATTTCAGTGGATTTGTATAACTGTTTTTAAACATTTTTTTATCTGTCAGGTAATGCAGAATTTAATATATAAGTTTGTTTTTATTTTGTACACTTAATCTGCATGTAACGAATAATATACCATTATATAACGCTCGTATCACTTTTAATTCACAAATTATCTGATTCTTGGTTAAAAGTTTAATAATTAAAAATTTATCAGAATTTTTAGTATTTCAGTAAAATAGAAGCAATAGAAGAAAATTTTAGAAAAAATAACTCGCGGGAATACTACAGGACCTTCAAGTCTCACATAAGGAAATACTCGCCACCAACATTAATGCTAAGGAATGCAGAGGGAAGAGTGGCCCACAGCAACGTAGAAAATGCAGAGATCCTTGCAAAATATTTTGACCGACTTCTGAATTGTGAAGAACCAACAGACCAGCTGGAATTCCAAATACCTGACAGAGACAAAACTCTTCCTGAAAACATAAACCCTCCAACTCTAGAAGAAGTGAAGACGGCAATCAAAAGTTTGAAAAACTACAAGGCTTCGGGAGAAAATCAGCTAACAGGAGAACTGTGGAAGAATGCGGGAGAAAACGCCATCAAATCTCTGCATGAGACGTTAGTAGAAGTGTGGGAAACAGAAGAACTTCCAGAAATTTGGACTACAGCAATAATCCACCCATTACATAAGAAGGGTGATAGAACGGATCCAAATAATTATAGGGGAATTGCCTTGCTGGATGTAACGTACAAGATTTTCTCAAAAATCCTACTCTGGAGAATCCAAGACCAATTAGATCAGGAACTAGGGGAATATCAAGCAGGGTTCCGACCAGGAAGAAGCTGCCCCAAACAAATCCACAACTTGAAGTCAATAATAGGATACCACAAAAAACGTGGGAAAGAGCTAATAATCACATTTGTTGATTTCAAGAAAGCCTATGATTGCATCCACAGGGAGTCTCTACTAAAAAAACTAAAAGAGTTTGGACTTGCACAAAAATTAATAAACTTAATTGAAAAGACAATTTCGAACACAAAATCCAAAGTGAAATTCCGAGGAGAGACTTCACGGCCATTTGAGGTGATTACTGGACTAAGGCAGGGAGATGGCCTCTCCACATATCAGAGTGCGTGCATCTTGGAAAAAATTGTTCGAGAATGGAAGAAGACCTTGGCAAATGCGTGAAAATTGGGACGAAAATCAAAGTGGGCTGCCTAGCCTTTGCCGACGACCTGGCAATTTTCTCCAATGACTGTGAAAACGCAAAAGAACAGATAGAATCACTGCAGGCAATTGCAGCAGGAGTTGGTATGCGAATCTCCTTTGAGAAGACGGAAATAATGTCCACAAATACAGAAACACCAAGATATCTGGAGGCAGCCAATCACAAAATTAGGATAGTTAAAAAATTTAAGTATTTGGGAGAGGTGATCACATATAATCTAAACGAAAAAATAAACATGGAATCAAGAGTTAAAAAACTCAAGGGAGCTCAAAGACTGACATGGTCCACCTATAAGAGGAAGTCAATGTCCATAAAATCCAAATTGAGGCACTACAATACGGTCACGAAGTCTGTGGTAATGTATGCGTGTGAGACTTTAGGCAGGTTGAGGCACTGTGGGAAGATGGAGGATCTTAGAAGGACAGAGAGAAGAATCCTCAGAACAATAATAAACAAAAAGCACAGAGTAGACAATGAGTATAGGTTGTTGCCAAATTCGGTTCTATACAGGGAAAATGAGGAAATTTCCGAGATAATGAGGAAGAGAAGAGTTGGGTTCTTTGGACATCTTAGGAGACTGCCAGAATCCAGATTTACCAGACAGGTACTGGATTTCTTTTTGAAAACCAAAGTCAAGTACGCCTGGTTTGAGGAAGTTCAACAGGATCTGCAGGACCTGGATATCTCAGAGACACAGATTTTGAACAGAGAAGAAGGATATAAGATCAAAAATCCAAACACGAAATTTCCAGAAGTACCTAAAAGGCAGACAAACAGACATTGGACTGTGGAGGATATGGCGAGAGTGTCGCAGAGGATGAAGAACTACTGGGCAAATAAGAGGAATAACTAGGGATCTTCTATAAATCGATTAATTTTGCTCCAATGAGGGCCTAAAAAAAAAAAAAAAAAAAAAAAATTAAAATCTCGTTAACATAATTGAAGAGTTGAGGGGATTAATGTATGTAACATTTTGTTAATGCAAACGCATACGTTTACTCTCCCCTTAAGTATGCCATAATTTTCTGGGGGGGGGGCAACAGAAAAATCGGAACGCATTTTTGAAATACAAAAAATGGGCTATTTAGTCTACGAACCATCCCCGGCAGAAGCATTTGCCGGTTTGATCGGTCCAACTCTTTTCGGGGTAGGAGAACGAGCCCCGTTTAAGCCCCTTTTATAAACATTTCTTTAAATAATCCAATGTTTTTACGGATTTTCACGAAGAAAACAGAAAATCACTAATTTTTGCTAAACTAAGCGTTGTAAAACAAATGTTTGAAATGAAAATTGTAGGTTTTTAAAGGTTCTAAATAGTTGATTAAATAGAATTTTACTCCGAAATGCATACTAAGTCCGCATTCTTTGAAAAAAACGTTTGCTACGAGAGCACAGCCTCCCCAAGAATTTCAGTAGATATGGCGCTTACCCTATCTTGTAGAACACATAAAATATAGTAAACGAGGCTATTTGAAAACTATCGTAGAGCCGTTTTTGAGAAATTCCCAAAAACTGAAAAATTGCACGAATAAACTATTTCCGGTGGACCGATTTTAATGAAGATGTTGGTGTCGGGTTCCGTAGTGGTACCTAACTTAAGTTCCAAGTTTCGACGTGTATGCTATTCCGTTCGTGAGATATTTTGTTCACTCAGACCTATCGCTAAAAGCTTATTTGTTTTGGGTTCAGGAGGCCTGAAAACGTGTATTTCCGGTGAAAACTCGATTTTTAAAAATTATCATGAAACAATACTTTCTTTCCCTATACATTCAGATAGGGCAAGAGAAATTAAAAAAAAAACAGTGTAGTTATTTGCATAAATCACTAAATACAGTACCGTACTGTTTTGACAAAGTGAACTGCGTTAGAGATTGTTTTGTTTGAGATTTGATTTATCTCGCATTCCTTTTTTCAATCATATTCAAATAGACTCGTATTTTTTACTCATTTGCGGTTGAATTCTATTAACCCTGCCTATGATGTTCGTTATCTAACACAAAGGATAAAGGCAAAGAACAGCTCCTTTCTATTCGTTTATTTCATCACCTGAATCACTTTGAATTTTTCTTTCATTATTTTTTTCTTATTTCGTTTCTTGGTTAATTTTTTTATAAAGTGGCTCTCCGTCATTTTTTTTAAAACACAAAGAGCGTTTATACAAAAGAGTGTGTCATATATTTGCTTACAATTAGTTTAGTGTACAATATTGTGTCGACGTAAAAGGGTTGTAAAAATTTAAATAACGTCATACTCTTGAGGACGTGTTAAGAAACTGTATACATTACTTTTTAAATTTAAATTCGAGTTCAAAAACAAAATTTAATTTTCTTGAAGGATAATAAATAAATAACTACGTTAAACAATTTAGAGGTAACGTTCTTTGTGGTATGCAATTTTTTAAAGAAAGATAGGCATAATAAGAAAATTTATATAAATTACTTAGGAACCTTCGAATCTCGTAACATCTAATCTTCCATTATTCCGGATCAGAACGATGGAAACTAAAACAAAATCAGTTTGCCATTAGTTATATGTTAGTCTAACCACCCGCGAGAGACTTCGGTCCAGTCAACAAAAGTTGACGACGTTGGTATAAAACGGAAATCAGTGCTTTATAATCTTCAACATCTTTGTAGCTATGCAGCCCTTGGCGGGTTTTGGCTTCCTTTTAATCCTCATCCAATCCTCTCTACTAGTTTGTATTGTTCACCGTTCTCTGACGCAAATTTCTTGGATTTATAATTCCTGTCCATTATCCGAGCCTGTTGTCTCTGTTTTTTACAGCTCATTTTTACAGTGAAAAGTTATTAATCCCACGCCCGACCCCCAACCTTCTTTTAGGGTTACCATACCTTATCCGAATAATCTCCGTTTTAATGCCCTGCGATTGCACGTCACGTTATCACAAGGTACACAGTACGGTCGGGCGTTTTCTTCTTTGAGCGTCTCCCATGAGACAGATGAAAAGGGCAGTGTATCCGTCGTCTTTTAGAGTAGTTTCTTATTCATATCGGTCAAGTTCCCTCAACCACGTTTTATGAGTTACCCAAAATCGTTGGGCCGCTACCTCGAAGAAGCATCGCACGTCATTCTGCCTCACACGCATATACGGACAACCGTATTCATTTATCCCGAATAAGCCTCCATCCAGTGTGACAGTGAATAAATTGAAGAAAGAACCCTCAGTCGCGAGGAAACATTTGTTCACCGACCTAGCATCCCGCATGAGTTGATTACCCAACTTTTCACTGGATTGCTCAGCTCAGCAGGGAAACCTCTTGCAGGGTAAGTGCTGAAGTTGTAAAGTGAGACGCTAAGAGAAAGGTCTTCAATGATTTCCTACATTGTATAATTCAGATGGTAGACATTATTACTCATCACCACTCCCATTTGCTGAAGCCAGGATAAAATAAAGAACAAATGAATGTAATACAAGTACACTGTAAAAAATTTAAAAAGTTGGGATCCAGGAGCGCAGCTCCGTGACCACGTAGTTGTTTAAAAAATAAATGTATAATATTGTAAATGTACAGCATATATGGTGAACTGAAGACCTTAATCGTCAGCTGATTACCATTTGTACTTGTAAACTTCGTTTTGAATTTTCATAGCCTGGAATTTGTTGTTAGAGCAGCTACAAGTCTATATGTATAGTTTTGTGTTGTATTTTCACTTAATTTTACACAATTGGCCAGAACCATCCCGATAATGCATGTGTAATATTAAATTTAACTATTTTTTGATTATTTTGTGTTATTTTTCACATTTTTCGAATAATACGAACGTATCCCGGTCTCAACTAGTTTGGATTAGCGGGGTTGTTTACGGAATTTGAGACAACTTTAATTTCTTGTATTTTGGAGTATTGAAATTGTTTTTTATACATTTCAATCAACTATGGTTGTAGAGGGTTCGTTCTGAAACAAATATTAGTAGACTAGCAATTGCGCTTACTTTACACGCGTGCTTCTTACTATAATCAGAGTTTTTGCACTAAGTTTGGGGTTGCTAAGTTTGGATTTAAATATTCAAATGGTTGGTTAAACCATAGTGTTAAACAGATTTAATGTATATGGCAACAAAAGGGCTAATCCAAGAAAAGATAATCAGAACTTACACATGTACTCAAAAGTACGCATGTCAGTAACTCAAATGGCTGATAAGCACATAAAATCACAAAATAAAGTTAAAAGCTTTAACCAAAAGTTGATAAGAAATTCACAAAAATTGCATGCTAATATAGGTTCTGAACACAATTGAGAAAAACAAATGAGACAAACTAATCTTTAGAAAACTAAAAATATTATTTCACTTTAATTTAATTAATTTTTAACGTAGATTCTGAAAATGAGATCGCTTAACTGACACAGAGTACCCCCGAACTAATACAGCAATTTTATATTTTCGGGTCGCAATTTTTGTGGTTAGAACACGGACATTGGTTCAGTGAGAAAATGTTCGTTTTCTACCTCTAAATATAGTGACTCTAAATCTCCTAAAGAATTAGCTAACAGCTGACGATTTCCAGATTTTCTAAAACGGCATAATTTCATCGGAAACTAACAAAACACCCGTAAACCTCACCAAGGTTTTTTAGGAGGTTATGAATCGATTAAGCAAGGTATCTGTTTGGTAAATCTAAAAATCTGGTGTAAAACACTCACACAACTTTCTCTTGCCAATGCAAATAATTAACAATAAACCTAACATTATTAATAAAATATTAGAAATATGCCTAAACAAAAAACTAACCTCAAAAACATAACCTTATTTTAATCATGAGTGAATGACGCAAAATGAAAATCTAACTCAGTTTGGCTTAAAAAACGGAAAATCACACTTTCACGCTAAACTAGGCTCTGTAGAGAAAAATTCTCTAAATAAAAGTTCTAGATCTCTTAATTTTCTATAAAATTTATTATATACACTTTTGTCGTAAAATGCATTCTAAGGGCGAAATCTTTAAAAAATCGATTTTTTACACGTTTTCGTGAGAAAAAATCAGAAAATCGCTAATTACTGCTAAACTAAGCGTTATACAAAAAAATGTTTGAAATAAAAGTTGTAGGTTTTAAAATTTTCTACAACTTTTATTATATAAATGTTTGCTCTAAATTGCATATTAAAGCCGTAATCTTAAAAAAACTATGTTTTTACGGGAAAACAGCCTCACCCAGAATTTCAGCAAACATGACGCCTATCCTATCTTGTAGAGAATAAAAGATTGAGTAAACCAGGCGATTTAAAAAAAAATCGTAGGACCAGTTTTTGAG
The DNA here is from genome assembly GCA_035578175.1 of Catonia carolina. Classification (NCBI taxonomy): domain Eukaryota; kingdom Metazoa; phylum Arthropoda; class Insecta; order Hemiptera; family Achilidae; genus Catonia; species Catonia carolina. The sequence continues at coordinate 50,576,332 of JAQMRL010000007.1, forward strand.
AAAATCGCAAAAAAGTGAAAAATTATACGAATAAACTACTACTTCCGGTTGACCGATTTTGATGAAAATGTTCGTGTCGGGTCCGGTAGTGGTATGTAACTTAATTTTTAAGTTTCAAGTTCGTACGATGTTCCGTTCTTGAGTTATTCTGTTCACACACACACACACACACACACACACACACACACACACACACACACACACACACACACACACACACACACACACACACACACACACAGACCAATCGCTAAAAACATGTTTTTTGGGTTCAGGGGGTCTGAAAACGTATAGATCCGGTGAAAACTCGATTTCGAAAAATCGACATGAAAACAATACTTTTCTTCCTATATATTCATATAGGCAAGAGAAAGTAAAAAAAAGGGTTTTAAAATACCTTGATTATCTATTTTCAGGATTAATTATAAATTTGGGGAAAATAATGATGCATAAAAAATCTGCATCAGATAAACTATATTTTAATAAAAGGTTGACTGGAATTAATCCAGTCAGAGCTGAGACCAAACTTGATCAGAAAATACCCTTGTCGTTTTAAATAATTAGATATATGAGAATATATAAATAAATAAATAAATACTGTTTGGAAATTAGCAACGAGGTTAGTGAGGTTTCCTGTATATAATATATATTGTATTAAGTTTAACTGAATTTTATTATACACAAAATATTTTATTGAATATTGAATAAAACCTTTCGCCAGGTTGAACCTTTTGTAATAAGTTCCTCTGTAAAAAAAATACAATGTACGAGAGAAAAATTTACATTTTCCTCGACGTAAAATGTTCTCTCTATTAATTCTGAAATTTCATTTCGATACGCTTGTTCGTGATAAATGTTTGAAATCGAAGCTTTGGTTAGTTTGAATGAAAAAACCTTTTGTAAATGTGATTTAATCCAGAACTATTATTCAGCGTTCCAGTGTTCATTAAAACAATGTTTTTAAGTGTCCTCAAACATATCTAGTGTTTGTATGTTTGCAGTTCTCCGTACATGGTTGATGTTGTTTAATGGTTTCTCTAATCCCACTTTACTTCATTTAAAATACTATACAAATCCTATTATGAGAGAGCCCTCGTTCTATTTATTTTATATAAAAACTGGCAACCCCTGCTCGCTTTGCTTCCTATATTTTATTTCATTTATTTAACTTAAAATACTATTGTGTATTGAAATATTTCGGAGAACCTTATCATACTCTACATTAAATATAAGTAAGAAAAGTTGTGTTTTTGTTCCAATTTTTACCTCAAAATACACATTTTCAGCTCCCCGATCCCAAAAAACATGTTTTCCGTTTGGTGTGTAAGTAGGCCTATGTGAGCGTACACGTGCGTACATGTAACTAAAGGTGAGATAGATAAATATATGGATAGACAAAGACAGACATATAGATGGAGACACACACATATACACGCAGGGAGTGGAGAATGAAGCGAGTGTGTGTGCGCGCGCATGAATTTATGTGGGTGGTGTGTTTGCACGCGTGTGTATGTGTGTGTGAAAAATGTAACTCAAAAACAGCCAATCATACTAAGTTTTAACTTAGTTAGGTATCACGAGAAGACCTGATACGAACATTTTCATCAAAATCGGTCAACTGTAAGTAGCTATTTATTCATGAGATTTTTCACTTCGTATTTTTTTCAAAATTAATCAAAATAAGAATTATACATTAGTTACCTTAAGGTATTACGTAAAAATAAACTTGAATACGTATCAGCTAAGTTCTGATGTACACGGGTATGAAACAAAAATTAGGACAGATCTGGACGTTCCGCGAACAATGGTATGGGGTACAAGCAGTAAGGTCTTTACATATGAATTCAAAATGTGTAATAATTGTCTTTAGCAACAAGAACGGTGCCAATAAAAACTTCTGAACAAAAATCCGCTCATGGTTGATGCAAAACCCGTTTTATAAGTCAGATGAATGTTTTCAGGTCAGTTTGACAAAACTTTTGATTACCTATAAGTAAACTTAAGTGGTCTAAATAACTTTTAAAAATTTTTTGTCAGTTTTATTGCTGTATTATTTGCAAGTATATTTCTTGATTGTGCTTTGTGTTATTTGTTTGTATATTTTAATTGAAATTGCATTCATTGACGCATCCTATTGTGTGATATTGTAAACAGTAATTAAATAGAGACTTATTGTCAGTTGCTCTTACGATTCTGATTAAATTGCCACTTACTACATTTTGTGCTCTAAAAGATGGAGTAAACGGAATGTCTGAGAAAATACGTGGGGGGAGGGCTATGTTCTCGTGGTAAAAGCGTTTATGTATTTTAGGATTAACCCTACAGCCGGCAATAATATTTTTCTAGGCCGGCAGAGAATTTCTAGTCACCGAATCGTAAAGAAATCATTAAAAATTTGCTATAAATCACAAAACTTGTCACGTGACATCAAAATAACAAAAAAACTTAGGAAAATAGAATAAATACATTACTGAAATTTTAATTTGACTCTAAGGGATGCTGAAATTTAAAAATAATTTTTAGACAAATATTTTTCTAAAATTTCAAATGACACTACTGTTTAAAACTTTCTTATGCTCTACTTTCAAAATTCACTATTTACGAATCGTTACTTTTAATGTTTATTTCAAAATAAAACCAAAAAATCTGGTGTGAAACACTCACACAACTTTCTCTTGCCAATGCAAATGATTAATAATAAACCTAAAATTATTAATAAAATATTAGAAATAAACAAAAACTAACCTCAAAAACATAACCTTATTTTAATCATGAGTGAATGACGCAAAATGACAATCGAACTCAGTTTGGCTTAAAAATACGGAAAATCACGCTTTCACGCTAAACTAGGCTCTGTAGAGAAAAATGCTCTAAACAAAAGTTGTAGATCTTTTAATTTTCTATAACTTTTATTATATACACTTTTGTCGTAAAATGCATACTAAGACCGAAATGTTAAAAAAAATCGATTTTTCTCACGTTTTCGTGAGAAAAAAACAGAAAATCGCAAATTACCGCTAAACTAAGCGTTATACAAAAAAATGTTTGAAACAGAAGTTGTAGGTTTTTAAATTCTCTACAACTTTTATTATATAAGTTTTTGCGCTGAAATTTATATTAAAGCCGTAATCTTAAAAAAACAACGTTTTTACGTGAAAACAGCCTCGCCGAGAATTTCAGCAAACATGGCGCCTATCCTATCTTGTAGAGAATAAAAAATTGAGTAAAATAGGCGATTTTAAAAAAAATCGTAGGACCAGTTTTTGAGAAAATCGCAAAAAACTGAAAAATTATACGAATAAACTACTACTTCCGGTTGATCGATTTTGATGAAAATGTTCGTGTCGCGTCCGGTAGTGGTATGTAACTTAAGTTTCAAGTTTCAAGTTCGTACGATGTTCCGTTCTTGAGATATTCTGTTCACACACAGACACACACACACACACACACACACACACACACACAGACACACACACACACACACAGACACACACACAGACCAATCGCTAAAAACATGTTTTTTGGGTTCAGGGGGTCTGAAAACGTATAGATCCGGTGAAAACTCGATTTCGAAAAATCGACATGAAAACAATACTTTCCTTCCTATATATATTCTCTTGCCTATATATTTTTTTTTTATTTTTTTTTGGTAAAAAAAAAAAAAAATATAGGCAAGAGAAAGTAAAAACGATTCTATGTTCAAAACTGAAGAAAATATATACAAAAACACATCATGTTAACCAAGAAATAACCAAATTCAGCTTTAGGATAGCGTGGTTTCAAGAGAGAAACACCAGCAAAATATGCAACTGAAACTATTGTAATATACGTAAAAATTTACTTATACATTACTAAACGATTTTACAAAACAGCAACGCTGTCTGTAGATGAAATTAAAACTAAAACGACAACAGTGCAATATTATGAAGCAAATCCGATTTTGCGACGCGACTGGTTCAAGAAGCGGTAACATCGTCTCAAAATCGACGATTGCCTCATGTAGGGTTAAAGTAGGCCTACGTTATAAAAATTACAGTTTAAACAGACCTACAATTTTTACCTGATTAAATTAACATTTTCTGCAAAGTTTAGTTTAGCGTCAATCAATAAATTTCCAAATTTTTCTCATTGGAACGGGGTTTTAAAAGGGGCTGTTTTAAAAGAGGACATGACTAAATACGTTTTTAAAACTAGTCAAAAAATAAATCCAGAAAGAAAATATTTATAAAAATTTTAAATTTATAAAATATTTATTTCTAGAGAGAGAATATTCCTAGAAAGAAATATATCTTTCTAAATTTACAGTGTTATGAATTTAATGAACGTACCGATAATAAACGTTTTTGAAAATTAAAATTTCACTATTATTGTAGGAACATTGTTATTCTATCTTACTTCGTGTTATGAAAGTTAGTTGGAAGTTAGTAATTTTACTTAGCTTAGGTTATAAAATAGTTTAGGGCTCAGAGAGTCTCTCTGTATTTCCCATGTTCTGGTTACTTAATAAGAATTAATTATAATTAATGTTTCTTTATTTTTTTCGGTTACTAATGGATAGTTTTTATTTTTATTAATTATGAAAAAGTGGAGCGAATTCATAGAAGTTGAGTATTGAAATTTTATCAGCTTACAATAAGTAAGTGGAATGTCTGGTTTATAAATTATGTAAATTACTTTCTACGATGCATGTGGTAATTCATGTGCTTTATGAATATGAAGTATCTAAGTTCACGCAATTTTGCAAAATATAACTAACTTCATAAATAGGGTTTGCTCACGGCATACAGATTAGTTAACCCTCGTAGGAGCCCCGCAAGAGCTGAGCATATCACTTCAGCAATCATGATTCATGAGTTGCTAAATGACCATCTGATTTGTAATCAAGTAATTTCATTCTGAAGCTGAAATAAAACGAAAGCTTGAAAGAAAAATTTATTAATCTATATATACATATATCTGTGCAATATATTCCAGGTTATTCAAAATAACGGAGGCGTCCTGATTTTGCATAATCGAAAATATTTGATAGCCACAATTGAAGAGTTCCGTGTAAGAACGATCTAACAGCAAAATCGTCATTTTGAGAAATTTGAGTTTATATTTTCAATTAAGTAAAAACTTATTTTTTTAAAAAAAATACTGATATTTTGTATGAGGCAATTATGGTTTTTTATTTTGATTATTTTAAAAATGATTTTTATATATTTTGGGCACATGTATTTTTATAAATAAAGAAAAACGCATGAGAGTTTTAAGTCTTTTTTTCCATAGAAGTGATTTTATTAATGTTTTTATGAGAAAAATAGTTACAGTGCCCCATTAAAAAATAAGTGAAAAAGTTAAACAAACTTTACTTTTCTTTGAAAGATATTTTTCTGAAACTAGTGTTATGGATGTTGTAGATTAGAGTACATAAATGCTACTGCAAAATTGTGTTCGGAGTAATACATACTAACACATTTCTGAATGCGAAATACATTTCCTTTTGCCTTGGGTGTTTTAAGAAAAAATGGATGTAGAGCGGAAAGCAATCTTCAATTAGATAACCTGGCATTTTCACTTCAAATGCTGTAAGCTTCTCTCGACTTTTATTAATAATGCTTAAATACTGTTCTACTGATTCAGTGGTTTCAACATGCTTCAAATTGTTATCATATAAGCCGAAATTGCGGTCGCATTGACCGTACGAATGGCCACGTACAGTTTACTTCTTGGTCTATGGAAAAACAGCTTAAAACTACTGATGCTTTCTGTATTGTGCTGAACTCTAGAACTCGTTTACAGAACTAAAATTTATACCATAGTTTATTAACATTCTAATAATGCTAAATCATAAAGAGAACGGAAAAACGACTTAAGCAGCTTTAGGTCGTTCTTCCACGGAACTCCTCAATTATGAGTTTATGATTTAAAAAAAATCTGGTGTGAAACACTCACACAACTTTCTCTTGCCAATGCAAATAATTAACAATAAACCTAACATTAGTATTAAAACATTAGAAATGAACAAAAACTAACCTCAAAAACATAACCTTATTTTAATCATGAGTGGAAGACGCAAAATGAAAATCGAACTCAATTTGGCTTAAAAAAAACGGAAAATCACGCTTTCACGCTAAACTAGGCTCTGTAGAGAAAAATTCTCTAAACAAAAGTTGTAGATCTTTTAATTTTCTATAACTTTTATTATATACACTTTTGTCGTAAAATGCATACTAAGACTGAAATGTTAAAAAAATCGATTTTTCTCACGTTTTCGTGAGAAAAAAACAGAAAATCGCAAATTACCGCTAAACTAAGCGTCATACAAAAAAATGTTTGAAACATAAGTTGTAGGTTTTTAAATTCTCTACAACTTTTATTATATAAGTTTTTGCGCTAAAATTTATATTAAAGCCGTAATCTTAAAAAAACAACGTTTTTACGTGAAAAGAGCCTCACCGAGAATTTCAGCAGACATGGCGCCTACCCTATCTTGTAGAGAATAAAAAATTGAGTAAAATAGGCGATTTTAAAAAAAATCGTAGGACTAGTTTTTGAGAAAATCGCAAAAAACTGAAAAATTATACGAATAAACTACTACTTCCGGTTGACCGATTTTGATGAAAATGTTCGTGTCGCGTCCGGTAGTGGTATGTAACTTAAGTTTCAAGTTTCAAGTTCGTACGACGTTCCGTTCTTGAGATATTTTGTATACACACACACACACACACACAGACACACACACACAGACCAATCGCTAAAAACATGTTTTTTGGGTTCAGGGGGTCTGAAAACGTATAGATCCGGTGAAAACTCGATTTCGAAAAATCGACATGAAAACAATACTTTCCTTCCTATATATTCATATAGGCAAGAGAAAGTAAAAAATTGTCAGATGTAAAGTTTATTCCAGGTTCTCTTATGATCTGGTGGTCATTTTAAAATAAAATAAACTTTATTTAAAAATTATAATTACTTGAGTTTGAATTATTAAAGCTATAACAAATAGGAATTGCATAATAACAGACTAAACTTAATACAAAAAGTTCTAAAACTTAATGAATTTTAATTAAGAAGAAATATGATCATTTACATTCAAATAAATTATTGATTTGAATTTATAACCCGATTACAAATACACACTAACTGACCAACATGAAGAAACAGAAACAGTTTCAATACGCGAAATGTTATGTACGAATAATTTTTTAACTCACGTCACAACTGTCCACACAACAATAACTCAATACAAGGACAGTCGCTGTGTAAAAAAAATCATAGACAAAGGAATCTTTATGTCAAAGGATGAAGAATATGTTGTTTAGGTCATCAGCCAAAAAGCTGGTTTGAACCTGTAGAGGTTTTACTAAGTAAAATGAGGAGTGAGGTGGTTTACCATTGCCTTTCTCACTGAATGGAAAAGTATGCTTATCAGCATGCCGGACCCTCTGAAAAGCACATATTTTCCACTCTGCAAATGACACCTTCACTTCATTCACCACAGGGTCTGGCTGTATAATGAAATTCATTACTTTCAGGGGAGATAACTCTGGTTATTGTCTTTTACACCTCTACCTCTTCTGTTCTTAATGATTCAGTTATTTGGCTGACCATGTGATAAGAAACAGAACTATTTATTTTAGTCTCTGCATTGAACAGATTGAGAGTAAATAATTTGACTCTCCATTAACTGTTATGGGCAGCATGAAGAGTATAACAGAATAAATAAACAATAGAATATTTTACTGTATAGTAGAAAAACAGCAAGGTAGAATTTATACAAGCGGTACCTGGAAAGCAATTAATTACATTGTCAAAACGTGAAGATCACTCAAAAACTAGCGTCACCTAGTCAAAACACAATTATTATCCTGCGTATATCACAATTATAATAATAATTTATTCCTAATACTAATATTTTATTTTTGCCATTCATAATTATTTTTACTTTCTCTTGCCTATATGAATATATAGGAAGGGAAGTATTGTTTTCATGTCGATTTTTCGAAATCGAGTTTTCACCGGATCTATACGTTTTCAGACCCCCTGAACCCAAAAAACATGTTTTTAGCGATTGGTCTGTGTGTGTGTGTGTGTGTGTGTGTGTGTGTATACAAAATATCTCAAGAACGGAACGTCGTACGAACTTGAAACTTGAAACTTAAGTTACTTACCCTTACCGAACCCGACACGAACATTTTCATCAAAATCGGTCAACCGGAAGTAGTAGTTCGTGTAATTTTTCACTTTTTTGTGATTTTCTCAAAAACTGGTCCTACGATTTTTTTTTAAAATCGCCTGATTTACTAAATTTTTTATTCTCTACAAGATAGAGTAGGCATCATGTGTGCTGAAATTCTTGGTGAGGGTGTTTTCTCGTAAAAACGTTGTTCTTTAAGATTACGGCTTTAATATGCATTTTAGCGCAAAACTTTATATAATAAAAATTGTAGAGAATTTAAAATCCTACAACTTTTATTTCAAACATTTTTTGTATAACGCTTAGTTTAGCGGTAATTTGCGATTTTCTGTTTTTTTTCTCACGAAAATGTGTAAAAAATCGATTTTTTTAAGATTTCGGCCTTAGTATGCATTTTACGACAAAAGTGTATATAATTTAATTTATAGAAAATTAAAAGATCTACAACTTTTATTTAGAGCATTTTTCTCTACAGAGCCTAGTTTAGAGAGAAAGAGTGATTTTCCGTATTTCTAAGCCAAACTGAGGTTGATTTTCATTTTGCGTCTTTCACACATGATTAAAATTAGGTTATGTTTATTGAGGTTAGTTTTTTGTTTATTTCTCATGTTTTATTACTATTGTTAGGTTTATTGTTAATTATTTGCACTGGCAAGAGAAAGTTGTGTGAGTGTTTCACACCAGAGTTTTTTATCTGGTGTCAAGTGACATTTGTGCCACCCATCAAGTTACTCACGAAACTCTTAAGTTTTCAAATGGCGAAACAATTTTTGAAATCGGTTGGGTAGTTTCTGAGATTACCTCGTACAAACAAATGTTACCTCTCTATAATATATTGTAGATAAAACGTAGCATGTTGGCAACATAGATCCCTATAATGGAATGCTGAGCCAGTGCAGTGCGAGCGAGCCGGCCTCTGTCAGTACCCCTTAGCCCAGCTTCGTTTACACAAGGGCCGCTGACGTTTTGTTTTACGTTTGTTTGTCTTTTAATACGATTTCTCAATTTGTATTGTTGAAATTAATATTTACGACTAAAAAGGATACTTTTTAAATGATTTTCTTCGTTTCGGTGGCTCTGTTATCAAGTGGGGTGAAAATTGAAATAATGTAGGCAATGCATCATTTTTCTTCTCCGCAAAGCACCTGTTTCAAATGCACTTTCTTCAGTGTTCAAAACAAAGGCTAGAAGTGCTCGAAGGATTGAATCCTTTCTTTTTGTAGCTATAATCCATCGTAGACGAAGTTCCCGGTTCTTGGGAAACCTTAGAAAAAATAGTAGGTTTAATACAACGTGACTTCCTTTGAATATGTGTATTATTATTATTATTATTATCTACTAAGAATTGTTCTCTATATTACGAGAAAATCGTTAAATACTCATTTAGGATAAATTTTCGAAATGTTAAGTAAACGTTTACGTATGAAATTAAATAATGATTTCTTAATTTCAAAGTATTATTAGACTTTTGCACTAGTTTTAACTAATATATCAATTTTAGTAATAATAAAAATCTGGTGTGAAACACTCACACAACTTTCTCTTGCCAATGCAAATAATTTACAATATAATTTAACATTAGTAATAAAATATTAGAAATGAACAAAAACTAACCTCAAAAACATAACCTTATTTTAATCATGAGTGAATGACGCAAAATGACAATCGAACTCAGTTTGGCTTAAAAATACAGAAAATCACGCTTTCACGCTAAACTAGGCTCTGTAGATAAAACTGCTCTAAACAAAAGTTGTAGATCTTTTAATTTTTTATAAATTTAATTATATACACTTTTGTCGTAAAATGCATACTAAGACCGAAATGTTAAAAAAATCGATTTTTCTCACGTTTTCGTGAGAAAAAAACAGAAAATCGCTAATTACCGCTAAACTAAGCGTTATACAAAAAAATGTTTGAAATAAAAGTTGTAGAATTTTACATTCTCTACAACTTTTATTATATAACGTTTTGCGCTAAAATGCATATTAAAGCCGCAATCTTAAAAAGAAAATGTTTTTACGTAAAAACAGCCTCACGCAGAATTTCAGCAAACATGGCGCCTACCCTATCTTGTAGAGAATAAAAAATTGAGTAAAATAGGCGATTTTAAAAAAAATCGTAGGACCAGTTTTTGAGAAAATCGCAAAAAACTGAAAAATTATACGAATAAACTACTACTTCCGGTTGACCGATTTTGATGAAAATGTTCGTGTCGCGTCCGGTAGTGGTATGTAACTTAAGTTTCAAGTTTCAAGTTCGTACGATGTTCCGTTCTTGAGATATTCTGTTCACACACAGACACACAGACACACACGCACACACACACACACACACACACACACACACACACACACACACACACACACAGACCAATCGCTAATAACATGTTTTTTGGGTTCAGGGGGTCTGAAAACGTATAGATCCGGTGAAAACTCGATTTCGAAAAATCGACATGAAAACAATACTTTCCTTCCTATATATTCATATAGGCAAGAGAAAGTAAAAAAAATCTGGTGTGAAACACTCACACAACTTTCTCTTGCCAATGCAAATAATTTACAATATAATTTAACATTAGTAATAAAATATTAGAAATGAACAAAAACTAACCTCAAAAACATAACCTTATTTTAATCATGAGTGAATGACGCAAAATGACAATCGAACTCAGTTTGGCTTAAAAATACGGAAAATCACGCTTTCACGCTAAACTAGGCTCTGTAGATAAAACTGCTCTAAACAAAAGTTGTAGATCTTTTAATTTTTTATAAATTTAATTATATACACTTTTGTCGTAAAATGCATACTAAGACCGAAATGTTAAAAAAATCGATTTTTCTCACGTTTTCGTGAGAAAAAAACAGAAAATCGCTAATTACCGCTAAACTAAGCGTTATACAAAAAAATGTTTGAAATAAAAGTTGTAGAATTTTACATTCTCTACAACTTTTATTATATAACGTTTTGCGCTAAAATGCATATTAAAGCCGCAATCTTAAAAAGAAAATGTTTTTACGTAAAAACAGCCTCACGCAGAATTTCAGCAAACATGGCGCCTACCCTATCTTGTAGAGAATAAAAAATTGAGTAAAATAGGCGATTTTAAAAAAAATCGTAGGACCAGTTTTTGAGAAAATCGCAAAAAACTGAAAAATTATACGAATAAACTACTACTTCCGGTTGACCGATTTTGATGAAAATGTTCGTGTCGCGTCCGGTAGTGGTATGTAACTTAAGTTTCAAGTTTCAAGTTCGTACGATGTTCCGTTCTTGAGATATTCTGTTCACACACAGACACACAGACACACACGCACACACACACACACACACACACACACACACACACACACACACACACACACACACAGACCAATCGCTAATAACATGTTTTTTGGGTTCAGGGGGTCTGAAAACGTATAGATCCGGTGAAAACTCGATTTCGAAAAATCGACATGAAAACAATACTTTCCTTCCTATATATTCATATAGGCAAGAGAAAGTAAAAAAAATCTGGTGTGAAACACTCACACAACTTTCTCTTGCCAATGCAAATAATTTACAATATAATTTAACATTAGTAATAAAATATTAGAAATGAACAAAAACTAACCTCAAAAACATAACCTTATTTTAATCATGAGTGAATGACGCAAAATGACAATCGAACTCAGTTTGGCTTAAAAATACGGAAAATCACGCTTTCACGCTAAACTAGGCTCTGTAGATAAAACTGCTCTAAACAAAAGTTGTAGATCTTTTAATTTTTTATAAATTTAATTATATACACTTTTGTCGTAAAATGCATACTAAGACCGAAATGTTAAAAAAATCGATTTTTCTCACGTTTTCGTGAGAAAAAAACAGAAAATCGCTAATTACCGCTAAACTAAGCGTTATACAAAAAAATGTTTGAAATAAAAGTTGTAGAATTTTACATTCTCTACAACTTTTATTATATAACGTTTTGCGCTAAAATGCATATTAAAGCCGCAATCTTAAAAAGAAAATGTTTTTACGTAAAAACAGCCTCACGCAGAATTTCAGCAAACATGGCGCCTACCCTATCTTGTAGAGAATAAAAAATTGAGTAAAATAGGCGATTTTAAAAAAAATCGTAGGACCAGTTTTTGAGAAAATCGCAAAAAACTGAAAAATTATACGAATAAACTACTACTTCCGGTTGACCGATTTTGATGAAAATGTTCGTGTCGCGTCCGGTAGTGGTATGTAACTTAAGTTTCAAGTTTCAAGTTCGTACGATGTTCCGTTCTTGAGATATTCTGTTCACACACAGACACACAGACACACACGCACACACACACACACACACACACACACACAGACCAATCGCTAATAACATGTTTTTTGGGTTCAGGGGGTCTGAAAACGTATAGATCCGGTGAAAACTCGATTTCGAAAAATCGACATGAAAACAATACTTTCCTTCCTATATATTCATATAGGCAAGAGAAAGTAAAAAAAATCTGGTGTGAAACACTCACACAACTTTCTCTTGCCAACGCAAATGATTAATAATAAACCTAACATTATTAATAAAATATTAGAAATAAACAAAAACTAACCTCAAAAACATAACCTTATTTTAATCATGAGTGAATGACGCAAAATGACAATCGAACTCAGTTCGGCTTAAAAATACGGAAAATCACGCTTTCACGCTAAACTAGGCTCTGTAGAGAAAAATGCTTTAAACAAAAGTTGTAGATCTTTTAATTTTCTATAAATTTATTTATATACACTTTTGTCGTAAAATGCATACTAAGACCGAAATGTTAAAAAAATCGATTTTTCTCACGTTTTCGTGAGAAAAAAAAACAAAAAATCGCAAATTACCGCTAAACTAAGCGTTATACAAAAAAATGTTTGAAACAAAAGTTGTAGGTTTTTAAATTCTCTACAACTTTTATTATATAAGTTTTTGCGCTAAAATTTATATTAAAGCCGTAATCTTAAAAAAACAACGTTTTTTCGTGAAAACAGCCTCACCGAGAATTTCAGCAAACATGGCGCCTACCCTATCTTGTAGAGAATAAAAAATTGAGTAAAATAGGCGATTTTAAAAAAAATCGTAGGACCAGTTTTTGAGAAAATCGCAAAAAACTGAAAAATTATACGAATAAACTACTACTTCCGGTTGACCGATTTTGATGAAAATGTTCGTGTCGCGTTCGGTAGTGGTATGTAACTTAAGTTTCAAGTTTCAAGTTCGTACGATGTTCCGTTCTTGAGATATTCTGTTCACACACAGACACACAGACACACAGACACACAGACACACACACAGACCAATCGCTAAAAACATGTTTTTTGGGTTCAGGGGGTCTGAAAACGTATAGATCCGGTGAAAACTCGATTTCGAAAAATCGACATGAAAACAATACTTTCCTTCCTATATATTCATATAGGCAAGAGAAAGTAAAAATAAGTAATCTTCATTGTACTTACTTGCGGGCGGATAAACCAGATTTCATATCTATGTCATTTTTGCAGTTGTAGGCTACACAATATGTAGGCACTTTTTTTAATGCCAACACAAACTTATACTATAATAGAAACGCGTATAATAATGTTAATTTTTTGAGCGAACACAATCGACGACCAAATGATTGGCACCACAGGCATAGACTTTTGGTGACATCAAGTGCCCGCTGTTTACACTGACTATTTGTGGGGGGCGCCGAATAGAGCCGGCTCGTCTCTTGCCACCCAGCGCCACGTCAGTCAGCGTTCCAGTAACAGAGTTCTATGTTTGGCAATGGTCACTCGTTTATTCGTATTGCGCCGATTATAGTAAATGACCGGACTGCTGAGCTTACATTGTATGTATAGATTTTTACTTTCTCTTGCCTATATGAATATATATGAAGGAAAGTATTGTTTTCATGTCGATTTCAAGAAATCGAGTTTTCACCGGATCTATACGTTTTCAGACTCCCTGAACCCAAAAAACATGTTTTTAGCGATTGGTCTGTGTGTGTGCGTGCGTGCGTGCGTGTGTGTGTGTGTGTGCGCGCGCGCGCGCGTGTGTGTGTGTGTGAACAGAATATCTCACAAACGGAACATCGTACGAACTTGAAACTTAAAACTTAAGTTACATACTACTACCGGACCCGACACGAATATTTTCATCAAAATCGGTCAACCGGAAGTAGTAGTTTATTCGTATAATTTTTCACTTTTTTGCGATTTTCTCAAAAACTGGTCTTACGATTTTTTTTAAAATCGCCTGGTTTACTACATTTTTTATGCTCTACAAGATAGGGTAGGCGCCATGTTTGCTAAAATTCTACGTGAGGCTGTTTTTACGTAAAAACATTTTCTTTTTAAGATTGCGGCTTTAATATGCATTTTAGCGCAAAACGTTATATAATAAAAGTTGTAGAGAATGTATAATTCTACAACTTTTATTTCAAATATTTTTTTTATATAACGCTTCGTTTAGCGGTAATTAGCAATTTTCTGTTTTTTTCTCACGAAAACGTGTGAAAAATCGATTTTTTTAAGATTTTGGCCTTAGAATGCATTTTACGACAAAAGTGTATATAATAAAATTTATAGGAAATTAAGAGATCTACAACTTTTATTTAAAGCAGTTTTTTGTACAGTGCCTAGTTTAGCGTGAATGAGCGATTTTCCGTATTTTTAAGCCAAACTGAGGTCGATTTTAATTTTGTGTATTTCACTAATGTTTTTTGAGGTTAGTTTTTTGTTTATTTATAATGTTTTATTATTAATGTTAGGTTTATTGTTAATTATTTGCATTGGCAAGAGAAAGTTGTGTGAGTGTTTCACACCAGATTTTTAGATTTGTATGTACAGATTTATTGTGACATTAATAATAGTAGTTTAGTTTGTGATGTTTTAGAAATAGCTAACGGAATAAATTGTTCATTATAAGAAATTGTATATTTTATGGGGTAAAGTGTATTGAACAACGATAATGGATTGCGATTTATGAAATGTTTTGATCGGGATTCTCCGAAATTGAAACTATAGTCCGATTCACGAAAGAAAACACCTGTCTTTAAACAGGAATGCCTTTAGAACCTTTGTATGTAGAACAATTACATTACATCAAATTAAAGCTTTTTTTACTTTCTCTTGCCTATATGAATATATAGGAAGGAAAGTATTGTTTTCATGTCAATTTCAAGAAATTGAGTTTTCACCGGATCTACACGTTTTCAGACCCCCTGAACCCAAATAACATATTTTTAGCGATTGGTCTGTGTGTCTGTGTATGTGTGTGAACAGAATATCTGAACAACGAAACATTGTACGAACTTGAAACTTGAAACTTAAGTTACATACCACTACCGGACCCGACACGAACATTTTGATCAAAATCAGTCAACCGGAAGTAGTAGTTATTCGTGTAATTTGTCACTTTTTTGCGATTTTCTCAAACACTGGTCCTACGATTTTTTTAAAATCGCCTCGTTTACTAAATTTTTTATGCTCTACAAGATAGGGTAGGTGCCATGTTTGCTGAAATTCTTGGTGAGGGTGTTTTCACTTAAAACAATTGTTTTTTTTTTAAGATTTCGGTTTTAATATGCATTTTAGCGCAAAAATTTATATAATAAAAGTTGTAGAGAATTTAAAATCCTACAAATTTTATTTCTGACATTCTTTTGTATAACGCTTAGTTCAGCGGTAATTAGCGATTTTCCGGTTTTTTTCACGAAAACGTGTGAAAAATCGATTTTTTTAAGATTTCGGCCTTAGTATGCATTTTACGACAAAAGTGAATACAATCAAATTTATAGGAAATTAAAAGATTTACACCTTTTATTTAGAACATTTTTTTCGATAGAGCCTAGTTTAGCGTGAAAGAGTGATTTTCCGTATTTTAAAGCCAAACTGAAGTCGATTTTCATTTTGCCTCTTTCACTCATGATTAAAATAAGGTTATGTTTTTTGAGGTTAGTTTTTTGTTTATTTCTAATGTTATATTACTATTGTTAGGTTACATTGGGCATTATTTGCATTGGTAAGAGAAAGTTCGGTGAGTGTTTCTCACCAGATTTTTTGTTTAAGAAAGTTTACTATTGCGTCCAACCACGATATCTCAATTGCTTGTGTGTTTGGCTCGTGTTTGTGGCTCTACATAATTTCGCTGATGGTTAACCGTTGAATGCAGGTAACCTAAAGTTCACATAACCTGTAAAATATTTATATATTTTTTAAAACCTAATGTTCACTTGACCTTATGTAATTTACATAACCTGTAAAATATGTGAATATTACGCGCCAAAAGTGCTAGTGGAAAGTGCTACCACATCAAAAAATACAAATTTCACTAAATCTAACGCGGTAGGCCACATACTATAGTAGCACCGAAATAATACTTTTTGGATCTGTAGTGTGAATTTCACTTAAACGATTAGCTGAACTGCATTATTTTATAACGAGTATTAACAATTCCATTTATGTACTAGAATTTTGCTACCTCTTTTATATTGTTACATTTTATGACTTATGAACTGTAGCGTTTACTGTTATTTATGAAATTTATGAACACATAAAATGGAATATAAAACTACCTACTTTATTTCATATTATTGTATTAGTTCTGAGTTAATGCACATTTATTATCATTCAAGTCAAAAGAAAATATTTTTAAAGATGCAACTTATTAGATTATTGTATAATGATTATACTGAAGTAATGATATTAATTCTACGCAATTGTTTTTGTCGTTATGTACTTTATTGTAAAAATGGTAGTTTACATAATTCTGCGTGGATTGTATATTAAAATTTAACAATGTTAATCTTAGTTATAATAAAATTTAATAAACATTATTTAACTTCAACTGCATCATAAATTCATGCAGTTATGACTGGTCGTAAAGGATTCAATGCTTTTCATGATTATTATGCTAGTTGTTGAATAGTTTTAATGTACTACTTTTTTCATTTGGCCGTCTCCGTGACCTAGTGGATAGACTACACAGCAGAGCGAAAGCTCCGGGATTCGATTCCCTGCTACGGTCTGGAAATTATTACAAGTTACAACCCACTAATTCAGTATCGTAACGTTATGTGTAGTCTCTAATAACAAAAACAGTAGATATGATATATTAAATCCTCTGAGCTCCTTTATAGGATTTTGTCGGACGTAAAACAAACAAAAAAATAAAAGAAAAACCATTTTTAGGATTTTATATCTAGGGTGCTAATGAAAATGAATACAATTAAAAAAACTCGAACGATAAAAATGTTTTGTTTATTTTTAACTAGCATGCCCCGTCGCGGCTTTGCACGTCAAAAATGGTGTAATCACTTTTTTAAAAATATGTAGCAGTTTGAAATTTCAGCAGTTCTTGCTTTTTGAAGTTTTTTTGCTTTTGAAGATTTTCTTCCTAGTGATGTTTTTTTTGATGGCATTATTGAAAATGGAAGAAAAAGCAAAAAACAAAAAAAAAACACAAAAAATAATTGTCAAAACCAAAAACTTAAATCTACGTTGAATAAAATCAAAATCAAAAAAAATATCAAAGCAATTGATCACTCACCAATTAAAAGAAAATTAAAACAACTTAAAGAAACACGGAACTTTACTTTTATGAAATACTCAACAATACAAAATAGTATCTACATAATAAAATATAATACTAAAAATATCATGTGATGTTGTCACCAGCTGATCCTTAGCACCACGTCGCTATTTGCTAAATTATATGACTTTATTTATGACAAATCTTTATTTGGATCACATCAGCTGGTTTAAATGCAGCAGATTATCTAACCTCTTAACAGCCTTAATGTAGGACATAAACATTGTTTTCAACATTTTAGGGCTAACTTTTTAAGCGTTTCAATAGCCTAAAACTTGCACCGGCATCATAGTTACAACATAAGAAACTGTATTAAAATTGGTTCAGTAATTTAGGAGATAAAGGGAAACATACACACACACACACACACACACACACACACACACACACACACTTCAAATTTTATATATATAGATTACCTTATGAGATTGTATTAGTGTTACAATTTAGATCAACTTCTCACCTAGTTTCACTTTCTCTTGCCCTATATAAATTATAGGTAAAAAGCGTTATGTTTATGTCAATTTTTCAAAATTTAATTTTCACCGGAAATATACGCTTTCCGGTTCCTTAAACCCGAACAACACGTTTTTACCGGTTGGTCAGTTTGTCTCGTGTATATATTTTTGTACTATTGCTATTTTCTTTTATTATTTTAATGGTATTTATGTAATATGCAATGATTTTTGGATAAGTATTTCTCAAAATTTGCTAGACTCTATTCTTTTATAGGTTTGTTTATAATTTTATACATGATGCAATATTGTAACTACGTAAAATATTATTATTAATGATTTTTTATCTAAATTTTAAACTATCTTAGGGCTTTTTTAGGTTTGATTCTAAAAAAAAATAATTTAATATAATTAAAATATTATTTTTTGGTGTCAAATTGGTTTTTTCAACTCCTCGTAGGAGTTTAACGGTATTGCCTCGCTGGGCATGGTGACATCAACCACATTTTTCACTTATTTCAATGAGAAAATATTGAAAAATCACTAATTAACGTTAAACTAAGCGCTGTAGACAAAATACTCAAAGTTAAAAGAGTCATTTTTTCATTTTTTACGGATTTTATTACGTACGCTCTTACCCTAAAATGGATAAATTACAAATTAAATAGCAAATAATGATGTAAATATTACAAATAATAGTCTTACTGCTAATGAACTGCTAATGATCTGCTAATGAACTACAGTCAAGATATATGTAATAAAATAATAAACTATTTATAATAAATTAATGATATTTAATGAACTTAACTAGTTACTAGCTTATCTCGCACTTAATTCAACTAAATCCTACTCACAACCAATTTTACTATGTCTACACTAAAACGCTAGGAGATGCACGAATAAACTTCTATTTCCGGTTGACCGATTTTAATGACTCTTTTCGTGTAGGGTCCCCTAATCATACCTAACTTAATTTCCAAGTTTTCGCTTCATACGATTTTCTGTTTCGAGATATTTTGTTCACAAAAAGACACAGAAAGACCAATCGGTAAACACGTGTTTTCTGTGTTCAGGGGAAACGTGTATTTCCAGTGAAAAGTCGATTTTAAAAAATCGACATCAATTCAATGCGCTTTAATCGTTCCCTATTCCTTACATGTGAGAAAGGCAATGGGAAACCACCTCACTCCTCGTTTTACTTAGTAAAACCTCTACAGGTTCAAACCAGCCTTTCGGCTGTTGACCTAAACAACAACAACATTCCTTACATACCTTAGAGAATTCTTCCTATATTCCATACAGGCAAGAGCAATTATAAATTGATTTTTCGAAATAATCGGTTGCAGATCCCCTTAACACGCCGGCACATACTTAAAGGCAAAAATTTTTTTAAAAACCACTTATTTGGTTTTTGCTGGTCATAAAACATGAAGAACTCTTCACACGGGTGTGGAAATTTTACCCTAATCGTAATACTCCTGGAAGAAAGTGAAAACTAAAATGAAAATCGATTCGTGGAAAATATAACTGTGGTGTAGTAAACCACGGAAAGAGAAGAAAATTAACTGGTACAGTATAATAGAACAGATTATTTTATTCAATAAAGAAAATTCAGCACAGCACAATTATTGTTTCTCAAATATTCTGTAATCTGTTTAGAATGGATTTTATTCAGAACTCGTTCGTTGAATAAACAAATAAAAAAATTTATAGAATAATTTTAAATCACGTTTCTATAGTGTTGGCTGATTAATTAATAAACACGACATGTATTTCATTTATTGTCCTAAAACTATTGTTTTTTTTTCTGTCCGTTTATGAAATACTAGCTGAAGTACCCGTACTTTGAACGGTTTCCTTGGTGCCGTGGAAGGTCGATTGGGTTGCCGAGTTTGATCCCCGTCAGGTCTAATATTCGTTAACTATTCATTGTTATCTACCTCCTCTCAACGTCAGCATTATTATTTATGAAACAGAATAGTTGAACGTAAAATAAAACCGAGATCTTGGTGTTTTTAAATTAAGACATGCAGCGCTTTATTATTTTCATAATAAATTAAAGAGGTAAATCACAATCGTAACACCACGATGGTGACCACTATTAAGACGACTGATTCATTTTTGACAATGTGACTGAGAAAAGGTGTATTATTAGGAACTGGTGGATTGGGTAGGTAGGTAACTAATTGTATGAATACGGGTTTTACCGGCGCGTAGGCCTGTGTTTATATTTTATTTTGTATGTTAATATTCTAAAAATATTGGTTTATTTTCTTTTTAATTGGTAACCTCTCCGTTATTATGTATGAAAATGAAAAACTTTACATTATCAAACTTATTCGTCTTTAAACGTTTCGTAATACCGATTA
The DNA here is from genome assembly GCA_035578175.1 of Catonia carolina. Taxonomy (NCBI): domain Eukaryota; kingdom Metazoa; phylum Arthropoda; class Insecta; order Hemiptera; family Achilidae; genus Catonia; species Catonia carolina. The sequence continues at coordinate 50,596,921 of JAQMRL010000007.1, forward strand.
TATAACATTTTTTGATACATTGACTTTTAACGGAGATATTTGTAGTTTTTTTGTTTACCCTTCCCTCTGAACACCCTTATCCCTTTGTGATATTAAAAAACATTATAGCCTATTTTCATTTCGATTATGTCCAGAACCTAGATACCGAAATTCATTGACTTTGGTTCAACGGTTCTTGCGTGATGCCGTAACATACAAACAAACAAACAGACAAACAGATACAAATTCAGCTGAACTTATTTTCGGTGTTTACGTGGTACATCTGGCATAGAAACAAAATTTGGGGCATTTTGAAAAATTGTACTGACAAAATCACAATTTTATTTATATAGATAGGGAAGGAAAGTATTGCTTTCACGATGATTTTTCAAAATTGAGTTTTCATCGGAAATACACGTTTTTAGGCCCGCTTAACAACAAAAACATGGTTTTACCGCTTGATCTTTCTGTGTATGTGCATGTGGGTGTGTGCTCGCGCGTTTGTTGGACGAAATATCTCAAGAACGGAATATTGTACAAAGGTAAAACTTAAAAATAAGAAACAATAACAACTTGAATGTATTGATTCGATGTACATTTTCAAGTTTACTATATTTACGTAAATTATTTAATATAAATTAAACTCATTTGTTAAACTAAAATTTAATACCGTGTAACATGTTATGCAACTTGTTAAATAGTTTTAAAAGTTAAAAATTACATTGTGAGTGATCAGTAGTAATTCAGTTAATCCAAACTCCAGATGTACTGAATTAATTGTATACACCTCCCCTTAAGTTATATTGTTTGCAGTTCTGGTTAAGGTTTTACAATGGCTTTCCTTGGTGCCTTCAGGTGTAATACCACTTATTCCAAAGGAACAAACAGTTGGTTTGTTTGCCATTAAGTAGAACACCCTCATTACACTAAATTTTTGACGTAACGTTAAAATATATTTTAATAATTAATTCTACTTTAAAATAAAATTAAAGAAAAAGCTTTAATTTAATTAGCTCGCACTAAAATAAAAAAATTATTATTTTTCCATATTATAAATTATAAAATTTGAATCTTATCTGTTATATTTTTAAAAAAATATTTTGAGTTATGTCAGGTATTTAAGAACGATAATGTTCACCTTTATACACCCGGCCGACCATATGCAGTCGGTTACCCACACCGGAGGATGAGTCACAAATATTTTGTTGTATGGAAACAAGTTAAATCCAAAATTTATTTTTATTTCAGAGATGATTTCAGTTAAATGAGCGATTCAAAAAGAGGGAAATTAAATTTTCTAATTGTAGAGTCGATGCCAGCAATTTTTTGATGCAATCAATTTTCAATTTTATGCTATCCTAAAAATGTCATTTTCTCTCCTTAAATAAACATTGTAGCCGACAAATTTTAACTGTATTGTAAGTAATGTAACTTTTAATCTAGGTACTTTCGGGATCTGGTTATTTTAAAAAATAAGAAAACTTCCATTTTTAATTTACAACAAAATTGTTACAAATGAATTACCTACTTCCATTAATTATATTTCAGCTAATTTTCTTTTTTGTTTAACTTTTGACTGTTCTGCAATTACTGCTAATTCAGACGGTGAAGGATGAAATGATTTCTTAACATATGAAAATATGCCGTGCCTAAATGGGATTCGAATCCAAGACCGCATGATGAGAGGCGAGCACGTTACCAACGTGCTAAAACTATTAACGTTTTTGAAAACTATTTTGTTTCTTTGTTGATGAAAACTTTTTTTATCGTTTAAGTAACCGTTAAAAAATGTAATACAAAGGGAATGAATACTATAATCAAATGAGTAACTCCCTAACCCACAGTTGCAGCTGATGAAATTCCATATTAACCGTGAAGTAGGCCTATTTGTTAGTAGACTGCATTTGTGACAATGCATCGCATCGCCGATTCAGGCTTCCTGAGTTAATGACTGATGAACTCAGTATAATAATAACGGACACTAGGCACGACTCTGAAGTTCCTCCGGTCAGTCAAACTGTATGATTTCGTGTGACTGATGAAAAATCTGTGATAGTAGTTTTAAATGTCTCTTTTTAAACTCTCTGTGATCATATTGCTCCACACAAGACCCCTTTACAGTATTGGGTAAAGTGTGCTATTTGATATATTCTAGTTGTGACATTTACTTTTAAGTTTATGTTTTTATGTCTGTGTGATCAAAGTGGCCCGTTTACAGGCTTATTTTTATGATTTCTGTGTTTTTGATGTTACTGCCTGTTTTGGGTAAAATTTATTTCCTTTTCTGAAATACTAGTATGTAAAGCTTTATCTCCAGTCCAGGTGTGTCATCCAAATGTGTACTCTGTTCTGTCTCGCCTTCACTCGCACTGACTTTCCTCACCTAGCATCCGCTCCGTTTGGTTGTCGGTTTTTGGCGTGAGACAAAGGACGCGTTACGGGGCAAGTAGCTAGAGGAAGCTTGCTCATCTACACACTTGCCTAGACTCGGGACATACAAATAGGGCTACCTATTGAGTCTGTCACGTGCAGAAATTGAATGTTTTTGTGCAGAAATCGTTATTGCGTTAACAATGAGTGAATAGTGAAATAAAGTAGTTTTAAACGTTTTACAACAATACCAATCATAACCGGTAATATGGAACCAAAAATACAAGTTTCACAAAGTTAAGAAGAAAGTTAACGATGCATATTTGCTGACGATATGCAGTTTTTGCGGTAGATGCCGACCCTGAAACTGCAACTCGACAAACACAAATCCATTTACACCTGATAGAGCCATGGCTTAAACTATGTAAAATAAAATTTTATGAAAACAAATCACAACAAATGACGTTTAGTCTTAGACGACAAAACTGCCCAACCGTCTACATTAATAATATTCCGCTGCCTCACACTACTCAAACACGCTATCTAGGCTTACACTTAGACAGAAAAAAAAAACCAAAAAAAAAAAAAAAAAAAAAAAAAAAACTTAGACAGAAAACTTACATGGAAAGTACATGTTACAAAGACACGCCAAAAACTCAAAACGCGCTTCTATCAACTGAAACGCTTACTCGATAGACAATAGAAATACACAACAAAGAGATAGAAATCACAACAAATGACGTTTACTCTTAGACGACAAAACTGCCCAACCGTCTACATTAATAATATTCCGCTGCCTCACACTACTCAAACACGCTATCTAGGCTTACACTTAGGCAGAAAACTTACATGGAAAGTACATGTTACAAAGACACGCCAAAAACTCAAAACGCGCTTCTATCAACTGAAACGCTTACTCGATAGACGTTCTAAATTAAACATGTCACATAAATTAACAATCTACAAGACAGTCTGGAATCCAATGTGGATGTATGGAGTTCAACTTTGGGGATCTGCTAAACCTTTACACACGAAACTTATACAAGCGATTCAAAACAAGTTTCTACGAGCGATGGTGTTTTTACGTCACAAACTTAATGTTGCACAAAGACTTACAAATCCCATACGTAAATGACGTCGCGAAAAAACTGTACAAGACGATGCATGACAAATTTGAATTACACAACAACCCTCTCATACAAAACACGTACACTAGGGCGATACCGGGTACTCAGCACAGACATTTAAAATGCCTCTGGGCAAGGGACCTTCTTGGCCAATTGTAGGACTGTAGTGATGACTGCAAGCTCCAACAAGTAATTCAAGTTTTGAAACCTTTATTGTCATATTTAGAAATTGTTATATTATTGTAATGAAAGATACTAAATTTTTAATAAAATGTGTCAAAAAAAAAAGATTTTAGTGTTATACCATAACAGCATTCCGTGCGAAGGCCATCTACACACTTGTGTGGAGTAACATGCGCTTATAACCATTTTGGTTTTACACCTCCAAAGAAAACCTTTAGAGTAATAAATATTAATTTTGTACCTTCAGAAAAAGTAGAGTTCAGGAAATCCTTATGTCCATTCTGTCAGTAATATCCAAGAAATTTAAATGCACAGTAAAAATAAGATAACAGAGAAAAGCGAGTGCGGGTAAAAGCAGTTAGTTTTTCTTTGTTGGACGTAGTATTAACACAACCATGGTGGTGACAATATTTCATCTAAAACAATAAAAGACCATTGAATTCTCCTTTAATAAATAAAGTCTCCATTAGTATCAATTTAATCCTTGAAATTCAGTATAAAAATTTATTTTATTTTCTTGCATTTTTCCTGTGAAATGAATGGTGATATTTTTCATACGTCAAATAAAAAAATAACTAAAAATATATCGTTGAACCTAAGAGGTGAATTGATTTCAACAATATTTGTGTTGAGAATGTTTGCATATGACAACTGATGTCAAACAGAAACTCATTGCAGCGACTGAACTAAAATAACAAAAAAAAAAAAAATAATAGACAGTAAAAATTTTGTGCAACAAATATTGTATTAGGTATTTATGTACCTATATCATTCTAACTTAAAGCTTGTTTCAAAAACATTACATGAAATCTATGTACACTGTAAAATATTTTTATTATTTAAATATAAAAATTAATTAACATTATTTAATAATAAAACATCGATTTGGAATATGGGAAATGCAATTTTAAAATCTCTTTCAGAAACGTCAAACTTCAATTGGTTTTGATAGTTATATGAAAAATAAAAAAGATGGTTTAAAAAAAATTGTAGTAGAATCTAATTTTTTTTTTATCTAATTTTTAGAATCTTTTTTCTGCCCTATATGAATACAGTGTGTGGAGTTAACTAGAGTTGTTAAAGGGAAACTTACAAAGGTTGTATCTGGAAAGCTTGAAGTCAAAGCAGGCGTTCCATAAGGGTCAGATTTAGGTCAAATTTTGTTTATATTGTACATTAATAGGCTACCAGAAGTCATACCTAATGGCAGAGCTTTGTTGTTAGCTGATGATACTTCAGTAATAAGTAACAGTTTACTGGTAGATGCTCTTGAAGTAAATAATACTCATGTTAACATAGAGTCCGTAATACAGTTCTTGAATCAAATGTTATTAACAGTTAATGGAAAAAGTGTCAGTACTTGCAGTTCAAAAACAAACATAACATTAAAGAAAGTAGAGCAGTGGATGTATTTATTCATAATAATAGTTCAAAGCATGTAGAAACAGTGAAGTTCCTAGGAGTATCTCTAGATAGATTTTTGTCCTGGGACTTCTATACCAATCAAGTTTGTAGTAAAATATCATCTGGGGTATTTGCACTAAAACAAATGGCCAGATTAAATGATAAAAAATTACTAATGGCAGCTTATCATGGCCTCATTCTGTCTCATATCCGTTATGGTATCTTAGCATGGGGTAATTCTAGCGTGGGTAGTTATGAATAGGGTTTTTAAAATTCAAAAGAAAGCTATTAGGTGTATGGTGGGAGCTAACCAGCTAACCTCAAGCAGGCCACTATTTAAGAAGCTTAAATTTCTCACAGTTCCCTCTCTCTACATTTTTGAGGTGATTATGTGTGTTAGGCAAACTAATATTATACAGAATTTTAATGTTCAGAATCATAACGCCAGAAACAGAAATGATTATTATGTGGATACTGATTGCACAAAATTGTTTGAACAAAACCTACTTATGCAGGGAGAAAATTCATGAATAAATTACCCCAATTTTTAAAATGTGATATCTTGCATTCCTTTAAAAAAAATCTGAAAAATGACTTGATCGGTGAAATTTTTTTAGCGTACAAGAATTTCTTTCTTGATAGTAGTGATACATTGTGTGATTCTTATATAAATGTACTAAAGGTGTTGTAACTGACGTCCTATACTCCTCCTGGAGTCTCCAGGACGCAAAAAAAGAAAAAAAATGTAGGCAAGAAAGTAGTATTGTTTTCATTTAGATTTTTCGAAATCGAGTTTTTACCGGAAATACACGTTCTCAAACCCCCTGAACCCGAAAAATCCTATTTTTAGCGATTGGTCCGTGTGTGAACAAAATATCTGAAGAACGAAATACCGTACAAAATTGAAATAATTTTTTTAAAAAATCCGTTTTGGAACTTAAATTTGGCACCACAAGGGGACTAGGCACGAATATTTTCATCAAAATTATTCAACCGTAAGTAGTCGTTTATTTGTGCAATTTTTTACTTTCCGATGGAAAAATCGATATGAAATTAAGGATTATTAAATTATTTTTTCAAAAACGATATTTTTAAAAATCGCCTATTTTACAAAGTTTTTTGTGTTCTACAAGATAGGATAAGTGTCATGTCTCCTGAAATTCTTGGAAAGGCTGTGCTCTCGTGGCAAAAAATTGTTTTGTTAAGATTTCGGCCTTAATATGCATTTTATGACGATAAAGTATTACAATTTAAGTTGTAGAAAATTTAAAATCCTACAACTTTTATTTCAAACATTTTTTTCTACAATGTTTAGTTAAGCGCTAATTAGGGATTTTTTTGTATTTTGCTGTTCAAAATCGGTGAAAAGTTGGACTTTTTAAGAACCAAGGAACGCTCATTTCCGAAAATAAGCTGCTAAACAAAAATTGACTTACGGTCACACCTTACTGCTAGACCGACCCGGTGGGTTTACGCATATTTATGCTCGCACTCGTTTCTGTTACCGCATTCTCTCCATTTTCCAAAGCGGTGGAAATCAACATATCCAATATGATTGAAAACTATGTGCTACGATAATTTTAAATATTACCTATAGCTCTTCTAATTGTTCAAATTATTTACCATAACTTTCATGATTTCTCTTCCCACATTAGTTACCTTTCTTTGCATTGTTTTAAATTTATGCTAGTTTCTGAAAATATCCCAAAGTTAATTACTTCTGAAAACTTCCCAAATCTATTGGTCATTATTAAAATTTATTGACGTCGTCCCGACTTTCAAAAATCCTGAAAAATGGGATCCAAGTGGTTGTTAAAGTATTATTTTTAGTTTTCTTTTTCAGAATTGAACTTCTTATTGTAAGAAGAGACTTGGCTTTCTGAAGTCAACACCTGTTTACTTAAATACAATACGAGTAGTATAGGAAATTCCACACCCTTCGGCTGCTTGTTTTTTTAAAGAGCAATGAAAAATTAATAATATACCGGGTGATTCGAGAGGAAATGATAATACTTTGAAAACTTATTATGCAACTGAACGAAAAAATAGTATTTATAAAAAATTGTAAATTTTTTGTTATAGAGTTAACGCTTGCAATATATTTTGCGTTGATATAGTCTCCAACGGTAAGTGACGCTGTGCAGATATTTTTTTAGATAATTTATTGAGCAGATGTTTATATAATATAAGATACACACACACCTCCCCGATCGCGGTTGATTTGGGAGACATGGGAGACCGGGAAGCAATAAACCACGATGAACGAAACACGTTAGGCGTAATAAAAATATTTAAAATTATCTAGGACAAACTAAAAAATATAGCACAAAAGTTATACTTATTTTTTTGGTAATGCAGTTATAATTGAAATTAAAAATCCCCTTCATGAGATGACGCGCCTCTTGGCTGGTGGAAATTTTTTCTGAAGAAAAGGAGCTGGCACACGAAGTCACATTGTGTGTTCACTTAGTTCAGGATTATCCTTCCTCATAATTAAATCACTTATGAAGTCCACTTGTGAACTTCATAAGCTAAGTGGATTCCAGAAGTGGACAAAGCTAAGTGGACTTGATCCCATTCGTTAGAAAGCTAAGTAATGAAGCTACTCTTTAAGAGGAATCGAGTGACTCTATTTTTGGTTCCAAATGCTAACTTTGATTTCTTGGCTTCCTGTTTTGGACCACTTTATTTAGTCTTTATTCATTAACACGTCTTTATTATGATTAATGTCCTATTGTAAGTCTTAATGAAGTACATAGGATTACTGTACGCGTATAAGAATACTCAAATTTTCCCACTCCTTTTATGAAGGTTCGGATTTAACATAAGTTCACTTTAACGTCGGTGTCCGAACAGACTTTAGCGCGGTAAATCAAGGACCTACATAAGGATTTTTTTTAAATGGTTCAAGGTTGTCATGCTAGACCGATAAAAGTACAGATTGCAACTTAAGGACTTCCACGAAGAGAGAAAGTACAATAAATGAATAGTACAAAGAAGAAAGGCCTACAGAAAATTAATTTTGAGGATATGGACTGTCAAGAAAGCTTCCAGAAATGTGTAAAGTTACTTGACGTGGGCTTCAGTAACCTTCAACAATAAAAGAAACACTATCCTATTTTGACATGAGCTTTGTAACCGCTCCTCAAAGTTCAAAGGTACGTTCTTTACTGTGTTTACGTCATACTTGACCACCTTTTAAGCTTGTAGTTAATTGTTGATGAGTTCACTTGATCCGGTGATCCATGAGGGTTATTTTGAAATTCGCTCTTAAATAATGATGACCTTTGCGTGCTTTACCCGATAATTAAACTCGCCACAATAGCAGAAATTGCTACTAAAACTTATTGTAACTAATATACTGTTTTTGTGGTAACGTCAAACGCAGAGAAAATGTATGGTGAAGTAAATCACTTAACGAATTCAACTTTGGTAGTTGCTACCTGTCAGACCCATAATCTCTCTTTAGACACCAAATAAAAGCCGACTAATAACAAAGTTTGAATCGATGCAAATTAGGCTAATTAATTATATTGAAAATAAACAAGTCTGTTTTTGCTTTGATGTTCCCACCGAATTAATTTTGTGTATGTGTACATAGATACCGCACAAAAATATCCCGGTCACTATCTCATAATTTTCCTATTTAAAATTTATACTCATCGTAAAAATTATTATCTAAAAATTGTATCTGATTTTTACTTTCTCTTGCCCTACATGAATACTTACAGAAGAAAATTAAATTGGTTTCATGGTGATTTTTCAAAATCGAGTTTTCACTGGAAGTACACATTTACAGGCCCCCTGAATCCAAAAAAACATGTTTTTAGCCATTGGTCTTTGTGTAAACAAAATATCTCAATAACGAAATAGCTACGAAGTTGAAACTTGTAACTTAAATTTGATACCATTAGGGGACCCAACACGAAGATTTTCATTAAAATTGGTCAACCGGAAGTAGTAGTTTATTCGTGCAATTTTTAACTTCTTTGCAATTTTCTCAAAAATGGGTTTTTATCTATTTTAATTTAGGCGCTACTGCATTTTTTATGCTCTACAAAATAGGTTAAGCGCCATATCTTCTGAAATTTCTTGGGAGGCTATACTCTCGTGGTAAGAACTGGTTGTTTAATGATTGCGACCTTAATATGCATTTTAGGGCAAGAGTATAAAATTAAAGTTGAAAAAATTTTAAAATTCTACAACTTTTATTTCAAATTTTTTTTCTACAATGCTTAGTTTAGCATCAATTAGCGATTTTCTGTATTTTGTTCATTAAAATCCGTACAAAAATGGGATTTTTTTAAAATTTTGTGGCCTTAGTATGCATTTAACGACATGAGCGTAATCACAAAAATTATACAAAATTTAAATATTACCTACAATTTTATATTTGAAGCGTTGTTTATACAGAGCCTAGTTTAGCTCAATTACTGATTTTCCGTATATTTATATTCTACAGAAGTTAATTTTTATTAACGTCATTCAGTCATGATAAAAATTGGATTTTACATTGTTTACTCATGATTGAGCATAGGTTATATTTAATTATTTACATTGGCACGAGAAAGTCGTGTGAGTGTTTCATACCAGATTTATATTTACAGACACAAAAAAAGTTTCTATGTAGAGGCGTGCGTCGGTAATTTCTCTCGTAAACTATTAATTTTTTATTAATTTTCCCACCACAAATTCAATTTAAATAATTTTTGTTGGTGTTGATAAATGACCTCAGTTTTATTTTGACATGCCTGCACTCCTTTTTTGAAATGTTCAGTTTGCAGTTAATAAAAAAATGTATATATATTAAACCAGTAGCAAATTTTCTTGTAATTGTGTAAACTCACGGTGAAAATTTACGAGGGTTGAAATGAACACAAAAAATCTGGTGTGAAACACTCACACAACTTTCTCTTGCCAGTGCAAATAATTTAAACAATATAACCTAACATTAGTAATAAAACATAAGAAATAAACAAAAAACTAACCTCAGCAAACATAACCTAATTTTAATCATGAGTGAAAGACGCAAAATGAAAATCAACCTCAGTTTGGCTTAGAAATACGGAAAATCACTCTTTATCTCTAAACTAGGCTCTGTAGAGAAAAATGTTCTAAATAAAAGTTGTAGATCTTTTAATTTTCTATAAATTTAATTATATGCACTTTTGTCGTAAAGTGCATACTAAGGCCGAAATGTTAAAAATATCGATTTTTCTCACGTTTTCGTGAGAAAAAAACAGAAAATCGCAAATTAACGCTAAACTAAGCGTTATACAAAAAAATGTTTGAAATAAAAGTTGTATAATTTTAAATTCTCTACAACTTTTATTATATAAATGTTTGCTCTAAATTGCATATTAAAGCCGTAATCTTAAAAAAAACTATGTTTTTACGTGAAAACACCCTCACCAAGAATTTCAGCAAACATGACGCCTACCCTATCTTGTAGCGAATAAAAAATTGAGTAAATGAGGCGATTTTTAAAAAAAATCGTAGGACCAGTTTTTGAGAAAATTGCAAAAAAGTGAAAAATTATACGAATAAACTACTACTTCCGGTTGACCGATTTTGATGAAAATGTTCGTGTCGGGTCCGGTAGTGGTATGTAACCTAAGTTTTAAGTTTGAAGTTTGTACGATGTTCCGTTCTTGAGATATTCTGTTCACACACACACATACACACACACACACACACACACGCGCGCGCGCGCACACACACACACACATACGCAAACACACACACACACACGCACGCACGAACGCACGCACGCACGCACGCACGCTCACACACACTCACTCACACACACACACACACACACACACACACACACACACACACACACACACACACACACACACACACACACACACACACACACACGCACACACAGACCAATCGCTAAAAACATGTTTTTTTGGGTGCAGGGGGTCTGAAAAGGTATAGATCTGGTGAAAACTCGATTTCTAAAACCGACATGAAAACAATACTTTCCTTCCTATATATTCATATAGGCAAGAGAAAGTAAAAAGTACAAAAACACTTTAAGTTGAAACGAGTGTAAGAAAAATACTAAAGTAAACTGGCAATACAGTAGTGATCCTAAAGGATTAGTTTATCCTTATGGAATATACGAAAAGGACACACTTTCCTTTGACAAGACAACAATCCCATCGGAAAAGAAAGGAACGAAACCAACATCCATTGGCATCTATTCCTTCTAGACTCACAAAACGGGAAAACCCAAAGGATTGTATAATTTTATGGATGGGTTTTTTAGAGGTGATCAACCGAAACGGTTAAAATTGCCTGATACACCAAGTTAGGATGTATCGGGCCCTAACTAGGAGAGCCTGATGTTTTAAAGATTCCTTTTTAGATAAGATTCTACTGAAAATGTGCATATAAACAAAGGTCTGGAAACGCTTCGTTAGCGAATTACAGCTGGTCAAAAAGGTCGCCCATATTTCAGTTCCGCGTTCCAATGAAGCCATACTGAAATTTGTAGGGCTTTAATTAAGGGTTTTGATTGAATAGCTTATTTAAAAATAAGCTAAAAAAAATTGAATATAACACGTCCCAGACCTGTAACTACATTAGATTTTGAGATATCTGACGAAATACGCAAAAATCGGTCTCGAAAAACATGTTTCCGTTTAGTTTGAAGTACATTAACTTTGTTAAATGGGTTACAAATGCATACAATTTTTGAACAAAACTTGTAGGGAATTTAATTTTGAAGAGAATGATGAAAAATAGGGTAATAATAGACTAACGCAAAGTTTTTTAAAAAATGGCGTATCATTCAATCAAAACAGACGAAAAATAAAAACAAAATCGGTAAAACTTTCAGTATCGCTTCATTGGATCGGGGGAACTGAAATGTGGGCGAGTTTAAGTTATAATAAAATTACTCATTAGTCTTAAGACTTGATTGTAATATACATATATACAAAAAAAAAGTTAAATTATATTATGAAACGACCCACCGGGTTGGTCTAGAGGTAAAGTCGTCGCCAAAATCAGCTGTTTAACAGCTGATTTTCGGAGACGAAGGTTCCTGGTTCAAATCCTAGTAAAGGAAGTTACTTTTATACGGATTTGACAGTGGTTACCGGTGTACTTTGATGGTTGGGGTTTAATTAACCATACTCTCTCAGGAATGGTCGGCCTGGGTCTGTACAAGACTACACCTCATTTACACGTCATACATATCATCCTCATCTCATTGGGTCATGGGGTTGCTTATTGTTCTAAATTGAACAGATTGCAACGTACACAAATTAGGAATAAAAAATAAATAAAAATATTTTGAAACGATAAAAAAAATTTAAATCTAGGGATTTTTAATTCCATTTAAATTTGTCAGAAAATTAGAAATTTTTAATGTTCTTAGAAATTCGCACATACATTACATACATTCATTATACTGACGACAGGAACTAGTCTATATTACTATGGATTATGAATAAAACTAACAGTTTAAAATTCACCTTCCCTATGACCTTCAACAAACCAGTTCTTCAACGTATTACGTTAACTAATCTTGCTCACGAATTGTAACAATTTTTCTTTTAATGAATTAATTACTTTACTAAAATCTCACAAATAAATAGAAATAATATACCTAAAACGATTAGGAAAAATATATAAGTTCAACATTCCCATTAAACATAAAAACCCTCGTTTTAATACATTGATTAACAAAATTCGAAAAAAACAAGATTTTCCTGTTCATGTCACAAACGGTGTCAAAAAATTATGAAGTCATGTTATTAATCTACGTTTTATACAAAAAGAAGTTGTGTCATTATCGCAATATTTAATTTTCTTAAATTTCTTTGTTATAAAATGTCTTGAAATTTCTAGTAAATGGGCACCAAACCGCCCAACTTTCTTACTGGTTGTTAAATATTATTATGTCGTACAAATTGTCCCATTTTATGTGGCACATGAACCTGCTGCCCTATTCTACAGGAATAAAATACCTTCATCAGTAAAAGATGTTGAGTATTTCTTAAGTGGGCACTCAAGTTAACCCTTTATAGGGCAGTACTACAAGGAAAAATGTATACAAGTTGTAAAAAATGTTAAATTTTGTTTTACATAGACTTGAATAATGTATTTCTAGTACCAGAACAGTAAGATATTTCTTTTTACTTTCTCTTGCCTATATGAATATATAGGAAGGAAAGTATTGTTTTCATGTCGATTTTTTGAAATCGAGTTTTCACCGGATCTATACGTTTTCATACCCCCTGAACCCAAAAAACATGTTTTTAGCGATTGGTCTGTGTGTGTGTGTGTGTACAAAATATCTCAAGAATGGAACATCGTACGATCTTGAAACTTGAAACTTAAGTTACATACCACTACCGGACCCGACACGAACATTTTCATCAAAATCGGTCAACCGGAAGTAGTAGTTTATTCGTGTAATTTTTCACTTTTTTCGATTTTCTCAAAAACTGGTCCTACGATTTTTTTAAAATCGCCTGGTTAACTCAATTTTTTATTCTCTACAAGATAGGGTAGGCATCATGTTTGCTGAAATTCTTGGTAAAACTGTTTTCACGTAAAAACAAAGTTTTTTTAAGATAACGGCTTTAATATGCAAATTAGCGAAAAATTTATATAATAAAAGTTGTAGAGAATTTATAATTCTACAACTTTTATTTCAAACATTTTTTTGTATAACGCTTAGTTTAGCAGTAATTAGCGATTTTCTGTTTTTTTCTCACGAAAACGTGAGAAAAATCGTTTTTTTAAGATTTCGGCCTTAGTATACATTTTATAATAAAAATGTATATAATTGAATTTATAGAAAATTAAAAGATCTGCAACTTTTATTTAGAACATTTTTCTCTACAGAGCCTAGTTTAGCGTGAAAGAATGATTTTCCGTATTTTTAAGCCAAACTGAGTTCGATTTTCATTTTGCGTCTTTCACTCATGATTAAAATTAGGTTATGTTTATTGAGGTTAGTTTTTTGTTTATTTCTAATGTTTTATTACTAATGTTAGGTTTATTGTTAATTATTTGCACTGGCAAGAGAAAGTTGTGTGAGTGTTTCACACCAGATTTTTTTTAATGTTATGCCCTGGTAAGTATATTTACCAAGGAACGTTTATTGAAATGGGAATCACATAATGTTTAGTGGTAAGAATGCTTATTAAAACAACTTGTAGTCCAGAAAAATATGTAGAATAACTTATCTTAACTTTAAAATATGAGCGTGAATGCTTGCTTTCCCGTAAAAAAGTTAAATTTTTAAGCACTGTACAAAAGTAACAACAAAACAACACTGTTGCGTACGCTGGCATGAATCCTTACCACATTCATGTAACTCATGAAGCAAATGGTCGCTGCGCACTAATTTCAAAATGTGGATAGCCTACTTACCAGAAAACATCTATAAAACCTTAAATGCCAATAGGGTTCAACTGCATAGCTTATTCTTAAAAAAATCTGGTGTGAAACACTCACACAACGTTCTCTTGCCAATGCAAATAATTTATACAATATAACCTAACATTAGTAATAAAACATTAGAAATAAACAAAAACCTAACCTCAAAAAACATAACCTTATTTTAATTATGAGTGAAAGGCAAAATGAAAATCAACCTCAGTTTGGCTTAAAAATACGGAAAATCACTCTTTCACGATAAACTAGGCTCTGTACAGAAAAATGCTTAAAATAAAAGTTGTAGAAATTTTAATTTTTTATAAATTTTGTTATGTACACTTATGTCGTAAAATTAGTAGAAAGGCTGAAATGTTTAAAAAATCGATTTTTCACACGTTTTCGTGAGAAAAAAACAGAAAATCGCTAATTACCGCTAAACTAAGCGTTATACAAAAAAATGTTTAAAATAAAAGTTGTAGAATTTTTAATTCTCTACAAATTTTATTATATACATTTTTGCGCTGAAATGCATAATAAAGCCGCAATCTTAAAAAAACCCTTTTTTACGCGAAAACAGCCTCACCAAGAATTTCAAAAAACATGGCGCCTAGCCTATCTTGTAGAGAATAAAAAAGTGAATAAACCAGGCGATTTTAAAAAAAATCGTAGGACCAGTTTTTGAGAAAATTGCAGAAAAGTGAAAAATTATACGAAGAAACTACTACTTCCGGTTGACCGATTTTGATGAAAATGTTCGTGTTGGGTCCGGTAGTAGTATGTAACTTAAGTTTCAAGTTTGAAGTTCGTACGATGTTCCGTTCTTGAGATATTCTGTTCACACACACACAGACCAATCGCTAAAAACATGTTTTTTGGGTTCAGGGGGTATGAAAACGTATAGATCCGGTGAAAACTCGATTTCAAAAAATCGACATGAAAACAATACTTTCCTTCCTATATATTCATATAGGCAAGAGAAAGTAAAAATCGACCATATTGCCAGTGGTAAATATACTTACCAAAGACCTATGAAGGGGTGAAATATCAACTTCAATAGTAATATCCCTATAATTAAAATTAATTGTTTATGCAATACTGTAACAGATTAATGCGTTTAACAATTTAAAGCTTTCATTATGAACGCTACTCATCCTTATTGTTTTTGGAACATGAACATTTTTATGGAACTTTTTCCAGCAGCGTTATACAACTACAAATGCGGTATAAGGTTGTGCACAGCAATTTAAGAAATAAAGTCTAAACAGCTAACATTTTTACTTTCTCTTGCCTATATGAATATATAGGAAGGAAAGTATTGTTTTCATGTCGATTTTTCGAAATCGAGTTTTCATCGGATCTACACTTTTCATACCCCCCTGAACCCAAAAACATGTTTGTAGCGATTGGTCTGCGTGTGTGTGTGTGTGTGTGTGTGAAAAGAATATCTCAAGAACAGAACATCGTACGAGCTTGAAACTTGAAACTTAAGTTACATACCACTACCGGATCCGACACAAACATTTTCATCGAAATCGGTCGACCGGAAGTAGTAGTTTATTCGTGTAATTTTTCACTTTTTTGCGATTTTCTCAAAAACTGGTCCTACTTTTTTTTAAAAAAATCACCTGGTTTACTAAATTTTTTATGCTCTACAAGATAACGTAGGCGTCATGTTTGCTGAAATTCTTGTTGAAACTGTTTTCACGTAAAAAATTTTTGTTTTAAGATTACGGCTTTAATATGCATTTTAACGCAAAAATATATGTAATAAAAGTTGTAGAGAATTTAAAATTCTACAACTATTATTTTAAACATATTTTGTATAACGCTTAGCTAAGCGGTAATTAGCGACTTTCTGTTTTTTTCTCACGAAAACGTGTGAAAAATCGTTTTTTTTTTTAGATTTCGGCTTTAGTATGCATTTTACGACAAAAGTATATATAATAAAATTTATAAAAAATTAAAAGAACTACAACTTGTATTTAGAGCATGTTTCTCTACAGAGCCTAGTTTAGCGTGAAAGATTGATTTTCCGTATTTTTAAGCCAAACTGAGGTTGATTTTCATGTTGCGTCTTTCACTCATGATTAAAATAAGGTTATGTTTATTGAGGTTAGTTTTTTGTTTATTTCTAATGTTTTAATACTAATGTTAGGTTATATTGTTCAATATTTGCATTGGCAAGAGAAAGTTGTGTTAGTGTTTCACACCAGATTTTTTTTTGTTAATAAATTGTTTTAAATTTTTTAAAGAAGTTTCTTATCATTTATTAGGCCTATAACCAGATCGCGGAAGAACCTGGAATAAGCGTTAAAATACTAAATGGTTGACAAAATATAAAATGTAATGAATTAAGAGAGATTTTACTGTACCAACAATTAAACGCTACAAAATTTTATCGTACTTGGATGAAAGTTTTAAGAGTTTTACAACTTATACAAAAATCAATCAACGTTAGTGTGTAGCCATCTATCTGACCTTTCTCTTTTCCGAACACTTAGTTGCTTTCTCACTCAGTCTCCGAGCTATATATTCTCTAGGGTCGACGTGAAATATCATCGGAGTTGTATAGTTGTTCTACCCTCCCAAAGCTGTAATTTTCTTTGCTGAGACCGTGTTGTTTATTTGTTTAGTTTTCTGTGTATGTGTGTCTGTGTGTTTACATCTGCGCAGTTAGACATGTGGGTGTGTATATTTGAATAGCTATATGTTACTAGTTTTCAACTCAAATTAAATCGCTTTTTTATTGTACGGGAAGAAGTAATAAAAAAAACGTATTTTATTAGAAGTCAGAAAGATATTCTGTTTTTATTACTTTTCTAAAAAAAAAGAAATGGATTTGTATTAATAGAACTAGTGTTAAAAAATTACAAGCAAAATATAACACTAGATTTAATATGTTTTATTAATATAAATAAGTTTTTACATTCTTTCTCTCCGGCTATAGTATTGGAAGAGGTGAATAGAAATCATTAGTTTACTTTTAGTAAACCGTGTTCTTGACTTGTAAATAATTTTTAAAACACTATATAAATGTTTGAACTTCTCATCTTACATTTTTACTTTCTCTCTAAAGCAAATGGAAGGGAAAAGTATGTGAAGAGTATAGACACCTGGGACTGTTGCTTACCCCAAAACTTTGTTGATAATATAACAACCATAAGTTAAAACAAATAAAAATAATTGAGGCTGGATTTATATGAATTTATTACTTTCTCTTGCCTATATGAATATATAGGAAGGAAAGTATTGTTTTCGTCGATTTTTCGAAATCGAGTTTTCACCGGATCTATACGTTTTCAGACCCCCTGAACCCAAAAAACATGTTTTTAGCGATTGGTCTGTGTGTGTGTGTGTGTGTGTGTGTGTGTGTGTCTGTGTGTGTATACAAAATATCTCAAGAACGGAACATCGTACGAACTTGAAACTTGAAACTTAAGTTACATACCACTACCGGACCCGACACGAACATTTTCATCAAAATCGGTCAACCGGAAGTAGTAGTTTATTCGTATAATTTTTCACTTTTTGCGATTTTCTCAAAAACTGGTCTTACGATTTTTTTAAAAATCGCCTTGTTTATTTAATTTTTTATTCTCTACAAGATAGGGTAGGCGTCATGTTTGCTGAAATTCTGGGTGAGGCTGTTTTCACGTAAAAACATAGTTTTTTTAAGATTACGGCTTTAATATGCAATTTAGAGCAAAAATTTATATAATTAAAGTTGTAGAGAATTTAAAATCCTACAACGTTTATTTCAAACATTTTTTTGTATAACGCTTAGTTTAGCAGTAATTAGCGATTTTCTGTTTTTTTCTCACGAAAACGTGAGAAAAATGGATTTTTTTAACATTTCGGTCTTAGTATGCATTTTATGACAAAAGTGTATATAATGGAATTGATAGAAAATAAAAAGATCTACAACTTTTATTTAAAGCATTTCTATGTACAGATCTTAGTTTAGCGTGAAAGAGTGATTTTCCGTATTTTTAAGGCAAACTGAGATCGATTTTCATTTTTCGTCTTTCATATGATTAAAATTAGGTTATGTTTATTAAGGTTAGTTTTTTGTTTATTTCTAATGTTAGGTTTATTGTTAATTATTTGCACTGGCCAGAGAAAGTTGTGTGAGTGTTTCACACCAGATTTTTTTAAATTAAATATATTGTAGTCAAAATTATGTGACAATTAAAAACGTAAAAGCAATTTAAGGCTAATTGGATTTATTAAAAATCTGGTGTGAAACACTCAAATAACTTTCTCTTGCCAATGCAAATAATGACCAATATAACCTAACATTAGTAATAAAACATTAGAAATAAACAAAAAAACTAATCTCAAAAAACATAACCTTATTTTAATCATGAATGAAAAACGTAAAATGAAATCGACCTCAGTTTGGCTTAAAAATACGGAAAATCACTCTTTCACGCTAAACTAGGCTCTGTAGAGAAAAATGCTTAAATAAAAGTTGTAGATATCTTTTAATTACCTATAAATTTGATTATATACTTTTTTGTTGTAAAATGGATACTAAGGCCGAAATCTTAAAAAAGACCAATTTTTCACACGTTTTCGTGAGAAAAAAATAAAAAATTGCTAATTACCGCTAAACTAAGCGTTATACAAAATATGTTGAAAATATAAGTTGTAGGATTTTAAATTCTCTACATTTTTTTACATAAATTTTTGAGCTAAAATGCGTATTAAAGCCGTGATATTAAAAAAAACGATTTGTTTACGTGAAAACAGCCTCACCAAGAATTTTAGCAAACATGGCGCCTACCCTATATTGTAGAGGATAAACAATTTAGTAAACCAGGCGATTTTTTAAAAAATTGTAGGACCAGTTTTTGAGGAAATCGCAAAAAGATTAAAAATTAGACGAATAAACTACTACTTCCGGTTGCCCGATTTTGATAAAAATGTTAGTGTCGGTTCGATAGTGGTATGTAACTTAAGTTTCAAGTTCGTACGATGTTCCGTTCTTGTGATATTTTGTATACACACTCACAGACCAATCGCTAAAAACATGTTTTTTGGGTTCAGGGGGTCTGTAAACGTGTAGATCCGGTGAAAACTCGATTTCAAAAAAATCGACATGTAAACAATAGGTACTTTCCTTCTTATAGGCTACATTCATATAGGCAAGAGAAAGTAAAATTTATATTGCTTGTGTATATTTTAGTAAATGTAATAAAAAATGTACTAATGAAATTTTTAAAAAAATTAAAAAGGGTAATTTGTGAAATTTATTATGATAGAATAATTATTGTTTTATTGGAAAAAAATGTAGCCATTGAATTATATTGATGCCATTAAGATGCATTTTTGTTGGATTTTTAAAAACCATTTCGTTTGTAGACTAGTGTTAGAATAGTAGTTTTAAATGTTTTTACTTTCTCTTGCTTATATGAATATATAGGAAGGAACGTATTGTTTTCATGTCGATTTTTCGAAATCGAGTTTTCACCGGATCTACACGTTTTCAGACCCCCTGAACCCAAAAAACATGTTTTTAGCAATTGGTCTGTGTGTGTGTGTGTGTGTGTGTGTGTGTGTGTTTGTGCGCGCGCGCGCGTGTGTGTGTGTGTTTGTGCGCGCGCGCGCGCGTGTGTGTGTGTGTGAATAGGATTGTGTGTGACACGAACATTGTCATCAAAATCGGTCTACCGGAAAGAGTAGTTTATTCGTATAATTTTTTACTTTTTGCGATTTTCTCAAAAACTTGTCCTACGATTTTTTTAAAAATCGCCTGGATTACTCAATCTTTAATTCTCTACAAGATAGGATAGGCGCCATGTTTGCTGAAATTCTTGGTGAGGCTGTTATCAAATAAAAAAATTGTTTTTTTAAGTTTACGGCTTTAATATGCATTTTAGCGCAAAAAAGTACAATGAAAGTTGTAGAGAATTTAAAAACCTACAACTTTTATTTTCAAAACTTTTTTGTATAACGCTTAGTTTAGCAGTAATTAGCGATTTTTTGTTTTTTTCTCACGAAAACGTGTGATAAATCTATTTTTTAAAATTTCAGTCTTATAATGCATTTTACGACAAAAGTGTATATCATTAATTTCATAGGCAATAAAAAGATCTACAATTTTTATAGCATTTTTCTCTACAGAGCCTAGTTTAGTGTGAATGAGTGATTTTCCGTATTTTTAAGCCGAACTGATGTTGATTTGCATTTTGCGTCTTTCACTCATGATTAAAATAAGGTTACGTTTTTTGAGGTTAGTTTTTTGTTTATTTCTAATGTTTTATTACTAATGTTAGGTTATATTGTTAATTATTTGTATTGGCAGGAGAAAGTTCTGTGAGTGTTTCACACCAGATTTTTTTTATTGTTTGAGACAAGCGGACAAGCTTGCTTATGCTGATGTTGACAGGAACAAACTTGAATCAGTAAGCTATCAGTCAAATGCACATACAGTAGCCTACATTTATGTATATGTTAATAATGTGTTTGTTTTTAATGTTGATAATTATTTTTAAAATATGTTGAAAATAAATTATTATTACTTACTAAAGATGTTAACAGTTAGCGAGAAATAGCAAACAGAATTATACTGGGGAAAAGATTGAATCCAGAGCTGTAATCTAAAGTGATTCGGAAAGAGACAAAAAGAAGAATTGGAGATAGAATACAGGAGAGGAGTGTGGTTACCTGTGGTACTGAGGGATGGGAGGTTACAGAGAAATAAATAGATTGTTAAAGCAGATACGATTTTTGAAAAACACAATAAAGCATAATCGAGATGAATAATTTCTAACTTAGATAAGAGACGATTAAACGACTTAAACAGGAGGACCAGGCTGGTTAGTTGGTAGCTGCCAGCCACAACTAAACGACTGAGTGATTGAACGAAATGATTAAATAGACGGTTAAGCAAAACTGACAAAATAGGTAGGAAACGAACGCGAAAGGAAATGACATTACATAGGAGCACACATTATTGGTCAACAATACACAATAAACAAATACGCACTTACCTTTAATCCAGTAATGATAATTCACAATTGCAGGAAGCGCATGCCGGGCATCACTAACAAACAGCACAAAGAATAAACGCAAAAGTTCACAATATATAAACATGAGCAATCGAATATAATAATTCACACAAATTGAATAGCAACAAACGACTTGAGTTCATAGCGAACGAAATGAACATACGAACGAAACAAGATTGTAGACGCTGGTGGCGAGGTGGCGTCCCCCAAGCCACGCGTTACACGCAACAGAACAGCGCGCACCCATTCATTATGAATGCTGAACCAACAATGAGCAATTAGGGAAGGCGGATATGAAGGGAAGTAGAGGGAGAAATGACGTGATCGGTTAGGTCATGCGGAAGCAACAAGCAAATTTGAAATATTAACAAGGCGGGTTTTACGGATGCATTTTGTCAATACGAAGTGGCGTTAACATACCGCCCGCCTAAATCGAAGTAAGCGATTTACAGAGAACTGAGCGAAGAACGAAGCCGCCCGCCCTGAAGCAACAGGGAGCGGAAAACGCAGGAAGAAGACGAAGAACGAAGCCGCCCGCCCTGAAACCACAGGGAGCGGAAAACGTAGCAAAACGATGAGCGAAGCATCGAAGACGACTGGAGCAGAGAATGAGACGAGGAACGGACACATCTTGAGGTGGCGTGACAAACGCGCGGGTTTGCCCGGCCAAACGACGTACGGAACATCTTCCACGGCTTGCGCGGAAGCCAACGAGTATCGGAACGATCTTGATGTGATTGCCAACGAGGGTTGACAACCAGAAGCGACGAAGAAGAAGAGACGAAGAAACAAACGGCGAAGACGAGAATTTCAACATTGAAACAAGCGATAGCATGTCGAATTGTTAAAAGATTGTATGCATTGCAGCAATATTAAAATGCAGTTAGTAGTCGATCAGGATCAACCTACTCAGAAAATTGAAATTCTAGGAGAGAAAAGATGACGCAGGCAAAACAGACTACGATGAGAAGAAGACGATGAGGAGAGACTAATAGTTGAGGACGATTGCGCAGACAATACAGACTGCGATGAGAAGAAGACGACGATAATTTTAAGGTTTAAAGCCTAATTGTCAGGCAGGACAATCAGCTTTGATACGGGTCGAATGTATGTACCGTGGATGGTTTTTACCTCAGCGGTACGAATTGTGCGGTCTTTACCGGGAAAAACGTTAGTTATGGTACCCAGTGGCCATAAGGCAGGGGCAGTGTCTAGGTTTTGTATTATGACAACACGACCTACTTGAAGGTTGTCACAAGCACGAGTCCATTTGTTACGCTGAGTTTGCGTGTGTAAATAGTTCAGGGACCATTGCTTCCAGAATGACTGAACTAAAACTTTGAGTTGTTGCCAGCGTGAAGCAGGCCGAAGTTGATCGATTGCGCTTGGTTCGGGTGGCTGCAACAAAGACGATCCGATGAGAAAGTGCCCAGGAGTCAGCATAAATCTTTCCTCGCTGGGGTCAGATGAGAACTGGAACAGTGGTCGGCTGTTTAAGACAGCTTCGATACGAGCGAATAACGTTACGTACTCTTCAAAGAGCAGAGGTTTGTCTCCGATGAGTCGAAGTAGACAATGTTTGGCTGATTTAACGGCGGCCTCCCATAACCCGCCGAAATTTGGCGCAGAAGGTGGATTGAAGTGCCAGGTTATTTTCAACGCAGCGAGATGATTCCCAATAGCAGTGGAAGAACGACGAATTAGATGATAAATTTCGACAAATTTATTTTTAGCGCCTACAAAGTTGGTGCCGTTATCGGAGTATATGTCCGAAGGCAGACCTCGACGAGATACGAAACGATCCAGAGCAGCAAGAAAGGCGTCGGTTGAAAGATCGGATACGAATTCGAGATGAACGGCCTTAGTTGACATACACACGAAGACACACAAATAACCTTTGGAGCAAGAAGTTTTACGAAGACGATTAGTTTTTACGATGAAAGGACCGGCATAATCAACACCAGTAGATGAAAATGCTCGGGAAGCAGTGACACGAGAAGAAGGCAGTGCAGACATCATAGGTTGAGTAGGTCGTCCGTTGTATCTAATGCAGCGAACGCAGCGATGAATTCGTTGTCGGATTACGTTTCTAGCAAATAGGATCCAGAATTGTTGAACGATTAGAGCCTGTGTGGTACGAGGTCCCGAATGAAGCGACATTTGATGATAATAGTCACATACTAAGTTGGTTAAGTGACTATGTTTTGGCAGCAACATGGGATGCTGTGCAGTTGTACTAAGAGCAGAGCGGCATAGGCGACCGCCTACTGTTAGAATACCTTGATCGTTGAGTAGAGGCGACAAAGAAATAAGCGACTTAGATGGCATTTTGCCCTTGGTGATGGCATGTATGTCATCGGAGAAATAACGCAGTTGAGTTAATTTTACGCAGACGTTAGTAGCAGCGCAGAGTTCTTCTGAAGTCAGAAACGATGGGAAGACGACGGAAGGAGACTTGAGTTTTTTGACGAAGCGCAGAACATAAGCCATGATTCTAGTCAGACGAGAAAACGAGGAAAATTTTAACAAGATATCGTCGGGAAACGAAGGATCAGCAGAAACGGCGAGACATGTTTTTTCTTGCCGTAGATCGAGCTTGTCGGTAGAAAAGGACGGAATATTAATCGCAGGCCAATTTGTAGATAGCGCACGATAAATAGGCGGACCTTGCCACCATAACTTGTGATTGATCAAGTCGGTACAATTAGTGCCACGGGATGCGACATCAGCAGGGTTCTGGTCAGTAGAAATATGAGACCAGGAGTTTACATCGGTTAAAGACAGAATTTGTTGCACACGATTGGCGATAAACAATTTTAAGCGGTGTTGCGGTGTTTGTAACCAAGCCAACACGATACTAGCGTCAGTGAATAGTCGAAATTCACAACAAGAAATTGAGTTCGTAAAATCAGAAATAGAAAAAATTAAACGAGCTAACAAGAGTGCAGCGCACAGTTCGAGACGAGGGATTGTAACGTTTTTTAACGGAGACACTCGGCTTTTAGCTTTGAGCAGAAACATGTTAGAATAAGAACTTGTTTGCACGTGAAGGTAAACACAAGCAGCGTAACCCTTCTCAGAAGCATCGCAGAATCCAAGTATTCGGTATTCAGCGCCGTTGACAGTGATTAGTCGAGGTAAACGAAAATTTTGTAAAGAAGACAGATCAGTACCGAATTTATTCCAAGCGTGGTCGAAGAGCGGCGGTAACTTGTCGTCCCACTGCAGATCGTTGTTCCAGAGTTGTTTCAAGAAATGTTTCACCCAGAAGGTGACTGGAGTGAGAAAGCCGAGAGGATCGGAGATTTTTGCAAGATAGGAGAGCACAGTACGTTTTGTGACCTCAGAGTCGAACGGAATTACATGATACGAAAACGAATCAGAGGTGGGGTTCCACTGAAGCCCTAAGATTTTAATGGACGAAGTTTCATCTGAGAAACAGACTGGATTTTCCAGATGATCGTTCGGAAAGCGTTGTAGAAGATCAGGATGATTAGAAGACCATTTACGCAACTGAAAGCCTCCTAAAGCGAATAATTCAATGAGCTGGTCGATTAGAAGTTCAGCTTCCTTAAAATTGGAAGCGCCGATTAGTATATCGTCGACATAGGTGCTGGAACGAATAGCATCAGACGCAAGAGGAAACGAAGTGCCTTCATCTTCAACTAATTGAAGCAAGGTACGTTGTGCTAGGTAAGCAGACGGTTTAACGCCGTAAGTCACAGTATTGAACTCGAATTCTTGAGGTGTAGAACTTGAATCAGAACAATAAAAAATATGCTGATGAGAACGATCTTCAGGCCGCACGAGAATTTGTCGATACATCATTTTGATGTCAGAGCAGACAACTATTTGATGTTTACGAAAAGAAATTAAAATATTACAGATGTCCTTTTGCAATTTAGGACCAGACAACAGTTGATTATTAAGCGAATTGCCGTGAAAATCAGAGAAGGAAGCGTTAAATACAACACGAATTTTCCCATTAGGGTCGGCGGTTTTAAATACGCCGTGATGCGGGATTATGTATTCAGCAATTGAAGAAGCAGGCGACATGTGATTGAGATTAAGATACTCACGCATGAAATCGTGGTACTTTTGTTGAACTACAGGCTGCTGAGAAATTTTAACAGCGAATTTTTTAGCAGCACGACTTGCAATGTTACGATTAGAAGACAACGATACAGAATTAGCCTTGAATGGAAGTGCAACAACGTAACGTCCAGTACTATCACGAGTGGTGGTTTCGGAGAATAACTTTTCACATTAGTCATCGTCCGGATTGGTAACAGGGGGAGCGACGATTTCTTCCGACTCCCAGAAGCGCTGCATAGTTTGAGACAGCGAATCGACAGCAGCGAATAACGAGTTAGTTTGTTGGTTATTTGAAACCGTAGAAAATGCAGGTAATTTACCAAAAATTACCCAGCCGAATACTGTAGAAATGGCAGAAGGACTGCCTTTGATTAGTGAATTATTTTGTTGAATTACTAGATCAGGAAACACTTCGGCGCCCAGTAAAATGTCTACAGGGGCGGAGTGGATGAATTCAGGATCAGCAAGAATTTTATCGGAGTGAAATTGTAAGACCTCGCGAGACAGGCAAACAGATGGTAAATTATTAGTAATTTTAGGAATTACTAATGCTGTTGTATCGAGACGAAAGCCGTTGTTCAGTTTAGAAGCGATGGTAAGCTGTGAAGTACCCTGAATTTGAGTAGTGGCGGCTGATATGCCTTACAGGTTTTGACGACATGGAATTATTTTTGCGCCAATTTGTTCTGCAGCGCGAGATGTGATTAAGTTCACTTCGGATCCGCAATCGAGTACAGCGCGGAAAGCGTGAAAGTTACCAGAGTGAGTTTGTATTAGTACAGTAGCAGTACCTAATAAAACTTTTTGAGAACCAGTTCTACATGACAGAGAATTACTATTAGAAGAATCAAGCGGAGGCACGGTATTTTCAGTAACGGTGTCTGATCGCGCGCTACTGAATGCAGATAGCCCTGGAGAAGGATGTTTATCAACGACAGTACTTGTAGATGAATTACGATCAAATGAATTAATTACTTGAGAATTAGTATTACGATTGTAATTAGTAACCATAGATTTGCTGTTTGGATTAATTGATGCAGAATGACGAACGTTGGAATCGACTTGACTTGGTGCATCGTGCAACAGTGTGTGGTGGTTAGTAGCGCCACATAATCGACAGGATTTAACAGATTTGCAATCTTTGCGAGAGTGTTTGCCCAGGCAGGCGAAACATCTACGAAGTTGGAAAATTTGTTTATGTCGTTCTTCAACGGACATAGCGAGAAATTCGTGACAATTGAAAATATTGTGGTTAATGGAACCACAAAACTGACATTTATAGAGAGACTCGTTATTTGAATTGGCTGAATTACTACCTAATAAAACTGAATGCTGTTTTTTAGGCAGTGTCGGAGACTGCGGTTGTTTACGGAAAACCGGTTTGTGAACTGCCGGTTTATCGAGATTAGATTTACTTGGATACGACGAACTGGCGTTATCGGTAGATTGAGAAGAATTAAGTAACTCACAAGAATGCATTTTGGATGTAACAAAAGAGATCAAGGCTTCGTAAGAAGGAACACTTGAATTAGAATTTTGATCCTCAAAACTTTGTTTAGTAATGGGATCTAGGTTAGAATAAGCAATTTCGAACAAAAGATATTCAAGCAGGTTAATGTCTAGTATTCGCAAAGCGCCAATAGCAGATTCGTGCACGTTTAAGAAATGTTTTAATGATTGATAGTTGGGCGTTTCCGATTTGACGAAATTAAAAACTTGAGTTAAATGCACGTTTGCTATCCTACGTGCGTTTGAGTAACGATCGAGTATTAAATTATAGGCTAATAAATAGTTATCAGCTGACAGAGGTAAATGTTCAATTAATCGGAGTGGTTTTCTGGTTAAGGAACACCGTAAATAATGCAGTTTTTGTACATGAGATAATTCATTGTTGTTATGAATCAAATCGTTAAACAGACTTATGAAATTTTGAAATTTAGTGATATCTCCATCGTATGAAGGGAGACGGATGTGAGGTAGCTGTACCAATGGTGAACTATTGGTTTTGACTTGATTTGTAATAATCACAGTTTTATCTAACGATTGAATTAATTGTTGTGCCGAATCGATCAATTGAAAGTATTTATTTTCAAAGGTAGCACGTTCGATTTCAAAATTGTTTTCAGGTTGTAATAATTCAATTTTAGTTTGAATTAGTTCGAAATCAGACCACAAATCGATGAATTTTTCTAAACGTAATTTGACTTGAGTAATTTCAACGTCAGATTTGAGAAATTTATCAAAACGAGTTAAATGATTATTTATAACATCACGTTTTTTAAGTAAGGCCTTATAGTCGTCCATGATGACAGAAATAAATGAATAAATTAACAAATAAACACAAGTTGAAAAACGTAAACAAAATAACAGCTGATTGGAATTAGGTTAGTGTTACGATGTAGCATTGAATGTTACTGACAACGAAATGCACGGTGAACGTCCAGTTTGCAATTGAAACCGGATTGACTACTCAAGAGAGCGGGGGCGGAGCGATTCTGCGCAGTACAACGCCGAGTCTTCAATGAAGACGGAGAAAAAATGGCGACGGTTGACAATTTTGTACTGAAGCTAGCGACGATGCGAAGAACAGTTTGTGACGTCACAATGTAAGCGTTGTATTCCCTATACACGCTATAGCAAACTAGATACGCAACAGGCAAGCCTAAACCCGTATGCAACACTATGAACATAGACAATTACACAATGTGTAATAACGAATTTAATAAAATAATATATATATAATTGACTGTAACCACAATTTCTGATACATATCCACAGCCCGCGAGGACCAAAAATGTTAAAGCAGATACGATTTTTGAAAAACACAATAAAGCATAATCGAGATGAATAATTTCTAACTTAGATAAGAGACGATTAAACGACTTAAACAGGAGGACCAGGCTGGTTAGTTGGTAGCTGCCAGCCACAACTAAACGACTGAGTGATTGAACGAAATGATTAAATAGACGGTTAAGCAAAACTGACAAAATAGGTAGGAAACGAACGCGAAAGGAAATGACATTACATAGGAGCACACATTATTGGTCAACAATACACAATAAACAAATACGCACTTACCTTTAATCCAGTAATGATAATTCACAATTGCAGGAAGCGCATGCCGGGCATCACTAACAAACAGCACAAAGAATAAACGCAAAAGTTCACAATATATAAACATGAGCAATCGAATATAATAATTCACACAAATTGAATAGCAACAAACGACTTGAGTTCATAGCGAACGAAATGAACATACGAACGAAACAAGATTGTAGACGCTGGTGGCGAGGTGGCGTCCCCCAAGCCACGCGTTACACGCAACAGAACAGCGCGCACCCATTCATTATGAATGCTGAACCAACAATGAGCAATTAGGGAAGGCGGATATGAAGGGAAGTAGAGGGAGAAATGACGTGATCGGTTAGGTCATGCGGAAGCAACAAGCAAATTTGAAATATTAACAAGGCGGGTTTTACGGATGCATTTTGTCAATACGAAGTGGCGTTAACATACCGCCCGCCTAAATCGAAGTAAGCGATTTACAGAGAACTGAGCGAAGAACGAAGCCGCCCGCCCTGAAGCAACAGGGAGCGGAAAACGCAGGAAGAAGACGAAGAACGAAGCCGCCCGCCCTGAAACCACAGGGAGCGGAAAACGTAGCAAAACGATGAGCGAAGCATCGAAGACGACTGGAGCAGAGAATGAGACGAGGAACGGACACATCTTGAGGTGGCGTGACAAACGCGCGGGTTTGCCCGGCCAAACGACGTACGGAACATCTTCCACGGCTTGCGCGGAAGCCAACGAGTATCGGAACGATCTTGATGTGATTGCCAACGAGGGTTGACAACCAGAAGCGACGAAGAAGAAGAGACGAAGAAACAAACGGCGAAGACGAGAATTTCAACATTGAAACAAGCGATAGCATGTCGAATTGTTAAAAGATTGTATGCATTGCAGCAATATTAAAATGCAGTTAGTAGTCGATCAGGATCAACCTACTCAGAAAATTGAAATTCTAGGAGAGAAAAGATGACGCAGGCAAAACAGACTACGATGAGAAGAAGACGATGAGGAGAGACTAATAGTTGAGGACGATTGCGCAGACAATACAGACTGCGATGAGAAGAAGACGACGATAATTTTAAGGTTTAAAGCCTAATTGTCAGGCAGGACAATCAGCTTTGATACGGGTCGAATGTATGTACCGTGGATGGTTTTTACCTCAGCGGTACGAATTGTGCGGTCTTTACCGGGAAAAACGTTAGTTATGGTACCCAGTGGCCATAAGGCAGGGGCAGTGTCTAGGTTTTGTATTATGACAACACGACCTACTTGAAGGTTGTCACAAGCACGAGTCCATTTGTTACGCTGAGTTTGCGTGTGTAAATAGTTCAGGGACCATTGCTTCCAGAATGACTGAACTAAAACTTTGAGTTGTTGCCAGCGTGAAGCAGGCCGAAGTTGATCGATTGCGCTTGGTTCGGGTGGCTGCAACAAAGACGATCCGATGAGAAAGTGCCCAGGAGTCAGCATAAATCTTTCCTCGCTGGGGTCAGATGAGAACTGGAACAGTGGTCGGCTGTTTAAGACAGCTTCGATACGAGCGAATAACGTTACGTACTCTTCAAAGAGCAGAGGTTTGTCTCCGATGAGTCGAAGTAGACAATGTTTGGCTGATTTAACGGCGGCCTCCCATAACCCGCCGAAATTTGGCGCAGAAGGTGGATTGAAGTGCCAGGTTATTTTCAACGCAGCGAGATGATTCCCAATAGCAGTGGAAGAACGACGAATTAGATGATAAATTTCGACAAATTTATTTTTAGCGCCTACAAAGTTGGTGCCGTTATCGGAGTATATGTCCGAAGGCAGACCTCGACGAGATACGAAACGATCCAGAGCAGCAAGAAAGGCGTCGGTTGAAAGATCGGATACGAATTCGAGATGAACGGCCTTAGTTGACATACACACGAAGACACACAAATAACCTTTGGAGCAAGAAGTTTTACGAAGACGATTAGTTTTTACGATGAAAGGACCGGCATAATCAACACCAGTAGATGAAAATGCTCGGGAAGCAGTGACACGAGAAGAAGGCAGTGCAGACATCATAGGTTGAGTAGGTCGTCCGTTGTATCTAATGCAGCGAACGCAGCGATGAATTCGTTGTCGGATTACGTTTCTAGCAGATAGGATCCAGAATTGTTGAACGATTAGAGCCTGTGTGGTACGAGGTCCCGAATGAAGCGACATTTGATGATAATAGTCACATACTAAGTTGGTTAAGTGACTATGTTTTGGCAGCAACATGGGATGCTGTGCAGTTGTACTAAGAGCAGAGCGGCATAGGCGACCGCCTACTGTTAGAATACCTTGATCGTTGAGTAGAGGCGACAAAGAAATAAGCGACTTAGATGGCATTTTGCCCTTGGTGATGGCATGTATGTCATCGGAGAAATAACGCAGTTGAGTTAATTTTACGCAGACGTTAGTAGCAGCGCAGAGTTCTTCTGAAGTCAGAAACGATGGGAAGACGACGGAAGGAGACTTGAGTTTTTTGACGAAGCGCAGAACATAAGCCATGATTCTAGTCAGACGAGAAAACGAGGAAAATTTTAACAAGATATCGTCGGGAAACGAAGGATCAGCAGAAACGGCGAGACATGTTTTTTCTTGCCGTAGATCGAGCTTGTCGGTAGAAAAGGACGGAATATTAATCGCAGGCCAATTTGTAGATAGCGCACGATAAATAGGCGGACCTTGCCACCATAACTTGTGATTGATCAAGTCGGTACAATTAGTGCCACGGGATGCGACATCAGCAGGGTTCTGGTCAGTAGAAATATGAGACCAGGAGTTTACATCGGTTAAAGACAGAATTTGTTGCACACGATTGGCGATAAACAATTTTAAGCGGTGTTGCGGTGTTTGTAACCAAGCCAACACGATACTAGCGTCAGTGAATAGTCGAAATTCACAACAAGAAATTGAGTTCGTAAAATCAGAAATAGAAAAAATTAAACGAGCTAACAAGAGTGCAGCGCACAGTTCGAGACGAGGGATTGTAACGTTTTTTAACGGAGACACTCGGCTTTTAGCTTTGAGCAGAAACATGTTAGAATAAGAACTTGTTTGCACGTGAAGGTAAACACAAGCAGCGTAACCCTTCTCAGAAGCATCGCAGAATCCAAGTATTCGGTATTCAGCGCCGTTGACAGTGATTAGTCGAGGTAAACGAAAATTTTGTAAAGAAGACAGATCAGTACCGAATTTATTCCAAGCGTGGTCGAAGAGCGGCGGTAACTTGTCGTCCCACTGCAGATCGTTGTTCCAGAGTTGTTTCAAGAAATGTTTCACCCAGAAGGTGACTGGAGTGAGAAAGCCGAGAGGATCGGAGATTTTTGCAAGATAGGAGAGCACAGTACGTTTTGTGACCTCAGAGTCGAACGGAATTACATGATACGAAAACGAATCAGAGGTGGGGTTCCACTGAAGCCCTAAGATTTTAATGGACGAAGTTTCATCTGAGAAACAGACTGGATTTTCCAGATGATCGTTCGGAAAGCGTTGTAGAAGATCAGGATGATTAGAAGACCATTTACGCAACTGAAAGCCTCCTAAAGAGAATAATTCAATGAGCTGGTCGATTAGAAGTTCAGCTTCCTTAAAATTGGAAGCGCCGGTTAGTATATCGTCGACATAGGTGCTGGAACGAATAGCATCAGACGCAAGAGGAAACGAAGTGCCTTCATCTTCAACTAATTGAAGCAAGGTACGTTGTGCTAGGTAAGCAGACGGTTTAACGCCGTAAGTCACAGTATTGAACTCGAATTCTTGAGGTGTAGAACTTGAATCAGAACAATAAAAAATATGCTGATGAGAACGATCTTCAGGCCGCACGAGAATTTGTCGATACATCATTTTGATGTCAGAGCAGACAACTATTTGATGTTTACGAAAAGAAATTAAAATATTACAGATGTCCTTTTGCAATTTAGGACCAGACAACAGTTGATTATTAAGCGAATTGCCGTGAAAATCAGAGAAGGAAGCGTTAAATACAACACGAATTTTCCCATTAGGGTCGGTGGTTTTAAATACGCCGTGATGCGGGATTATGTATTCAGCAATTGAAGAAGCAGGCGACATGTGATTGAGATTAAGATACTCACGCATGAAATCGTGGTACTTTTGTTGAACTACAGGCTGCTGAGAAATTTTAACAGCGAATTTTTTAGCAGCACGACTTGCAATGTTACGATTAGAAGACAACGATACAGAATTAGCCTTGAATGGAAGTGCAACAACGTAACGTCCAGTACTATCACGAGTGGTGGTTTCGGAGAATAACTTTTCACATTAGTCATCGTCCGGATTGGTAACAGGGGGAGCGACGATTTCTTCCGACTCCCAGAAGCGCTGCATAGTTTGAGACAGCGAATCGACAGCAGCGAATAACGAGTTAGTTTGTTGGTTATTTGAAACCGTAGAAAATGCAGGTAATTTACCAAAAATTACCCAGCCGAATACTGTAGAAATGGCAGAAGGACTGCCTTTGATTAGTGAATTATTTTGTTGAATTACTAGATCAGGAAACACTTCGGCGCCCAGTAAAATGTCTACAGGGGCGGAGTGGATGAATTCAGGATCAGCAAGAATTTTATCGGAGTGAAATTGTAAGACCTCGCGAGACAGGCAAACAGATGGTAAATTATTAGTAATTTTAGGAATTACTAATGCGGTTGTATCGAGACGAAAGCCGTTGTTCAGTTTAGAAGCTATGGTAAGCTGTGAAGTACCCTGAATTTGAGTAGTGGCGGCTGATATGCCTTACAGGTTTTGACGACATGGAATTATTTTTGCGCCAATTTGTTCTGCAGCGCGAGATGTGATTAAGTTCACTTCGGATCCGCAATCGAGTACAGCGCGGAAAGCGTGAAAGTTACCAGAGTGAGTTTGTATTAGTACAGTAGCAGTACCTAATAAAACTTTTTGAGAACCAGTTCTACATGACAGAGAATTACTATTAGAAGAATCAAGCGGAGGCACGGTATTTTCAGTAACGGTGTCTGATCGCGCGCTACTGAATGCAGATAGCCCTGGAGAAGGATGTTTATCAACGACAGTACTTGTAGATGAATTACGATCAAATGAATTAATTACTTGAGAATTAGTATTACGATTGTAATTAGTAACCATAGATTTGCTGTTTGGATTAATTGATGCAGAATGACGAACGTTGGAATCGACTTGACTTGGTGCATCGTGCAACAGTGTGTGGTGGTTAGTAGCGCCACATAATCGACAGGATTTAACAGATTTGCAATCTTTGCGAGAGTGTTTGCCCAGGCAGGCGAAACATCTACGAAGTTGGAAAATTTGTTTATGTCGTTCTTCAACGGACATAGCGAGAAATTCGTGACAATTGAAAATATTGTGGTTAATGGAACCACAAAACTGACATTTATAGAGAGACTCGTTATTTGAATTGGCTGAATTACTACCTAATAAAACTGAATGCTGTTTTTTAGGCAGTGTCGGAGACTGCGGTTGTTTACGGAAAACCGGTTTGTGAACTGCCGGTTTATCGAGATTAGATTTACTTGGATACGACGAACTGGCGTTATCGGTAGATTGAGAAGAATTAAGTAACTCACAAGAATGCATTTTGGATGTAACAAAAGAGATCAAGGCTTCGTAAGAAGGAACACTTGAATTAGAATTTTGATCCTCAAAACTTTGTTTAGTAATGGGATCTAGGTTAGAATAAGCAATTTCGAACAAAAGATATTCAAGCAGGTTAATGTCTAGTATTCGCAAAGCGCCAATAGCAGATTCGTGCACGTTTAAGAAATGTTTTAATGATTGATAGTTGGGCGTTTCCGATTTGACGAAATTAAAAACTTGAGTTAAATGCACGTTTGCTATCCTACGTGCGTTTGAGTAACGATCGAGTATTAAATTATAGGCTAATAAATAGTTATCAGCTGACAGAGGTAAATGTTCAATTAATCGGAGTGGTTTTCTGGTTAAGGAACACCGTAAATAATGCAGTTTTTGTACATGAGATAATTCATTGTTGTTATGAATCAAATCGTTAAACAGACTTATGAAATTTTGAAATTTAGTGATATCTCCATCGTATGAAGGGAGACGGATGTGAGGTAGCTGTACCAATGGTGAACTATTGGTTTTGACTTGATTTGTAATAATCACAGTTTTATCTAACGATTGAATTAATTGTTGTGCCGAATCGATCAATTGAAAGTATTTATTTTCAAAGGTAGCACGTTCGATTTCAAAATTGTTTTCAGGTTGTAATAATTCAATTTTAGTTTGAATTAGTTCGAAATCAGACCACAAATCGATGAATTTTTCTAAACGTAATTTGACTTGAGTAATTTCAACGTCAGATTTGAGAAATTTATCAAAACGAGTTAAATGATTATTTATAACATCACGTTTTTTAAGTAAGGCCTTATAGTCGTCCATGATGACAGAAATAAATGAATAAATTAACAAATAAACACAAGTTGAAAAACGTAAACAAAATAACAGCTGATTGGAATTAGGTTAGTGTTACGATGTAGCATTGAATGTTACTGACAACGAAATGCACGGTGAACGTCCAGTTTGCAATTGAAACCGGATTGACTACTCAAGAGAGCGGGGGCGGAGCGATTCTGCGCAGTACAACGCCGAGTCTTCAATGAAGACGGAGAAAAAATGGCGACGGTTGACAATTTTGTACTGAAGCTAGCGACGATGCGAAGAACAGTTTGTGACGTCACAATGTAAGCGTTGTATTCCCTATACACGCTATAGCAAACTAGATACGCAACAGGCAAGCCTAAACCCGTATGCAACACTATGAACATAGACAATTACACAATGTGTAATAACGAATTTAATAAAATAATATATATATAATTGACTGTAACCACAATTTCTGATACATATCCACAGCCCGCGAGGACCAAAAATGTTAAAGCAGATACGATTTTTGAAAAACACAATAAAGCATAATCGAGATGAATAATTTCTAACTTAGATAAGAGACGATTAAACGACTTAAACAGGAGGACCAGGCTGGTTAGTTGGTAGCTGCCAGCCACAACTAAACGACTGAGTGATTGAACGAAATGATTAAATAGACGGTTAAGCAAAACTGACAAAATAGGTAGGAAACGAACGTGAAAGGAAATGACATTACATAGGAGCACACATTATTGGTCAACAATACACAATAAACAAATACGCACTTACCTTTAATCCAGTAATGATAATTCACAATTGCAGGAAGCGCATGCCGGGCATCACTAACAAACAGCACAAAGAATAAACGCAAAAGTTCACAATATATAAACATGAGCAATCGAATATAATAATTCACACAAATTGAATAGCAACAAACGACTTGAGTTCATAGCGAACGAAATGAACATACGAACGAAACAAGATTGTAGACGCTGGTGGCGAGGTGGCGTCCCCCAAGCCACGCGTTACACGCAACAGAACAGCGCGCACCCATTCATTATGAATGCTGAACCAACAATGAGCAATTAGGGAAGGCGGATATGAAGGGAAGTAGAGGGAGAAATGACGTGATCGGTTAGGTCATGCGGAAGCAACAAGCAAATTTGAAATATTAACAAGGCGGGTTTTACGGATGCATTTTGTCAATACGAAGTGGCGTTAACATAGATGTTATTAGCTACACAGATGGATTTTCTAAAGAGGAGTTGTCGAGTTTCACGGCTGGACCACATACGAAATGATGAGTTTCTGAAGAGGATGGAACTGAAATTATTGTGGAGGATATTGAGAGGAAAAGGTTACAGTGGTATGAACATCTGCGGAGAATGGAGAAGCAGAGATGATATGTTAAATTCTTCAGTTGGGTTCCATGGGAGAGACAAATATAAGGGCGTTCAACGAAGAGTTGGATTAATGGTGTCATGGACAGGAGAGGTCTGGCAGAGGAGGATTGGGGTGATAGAGGAAATTAGCGTCTTGAGATGGAAAAACCGGAAAACTGTAAACTAGGAAGCTGTAAACAACTCACTTAAAATTCTCTAAAATCATAAAATTAAGCTGTACATAACCCATTTATCTTCCATTATTTCCTTAAGCGGTACCGATATAGTATTATGTATCATTTACATATCTAAATGTGCACTTTGTACTAAAGTATTCATTAATTACAAAAATTCAGGTTTTAAAAAACGTTACATAAATGTCACCGGATGGTAAGCATGAGTGTCACAAATATAAAAGAATTTGTGGTCCTTTTCTGCCACGATAAAGAAGTGCTATCATTTCTGATTTAATATTGTGACACTTATCTCTAAGGTCATTTTCGGGATCTAGGTAATTAAATAATTAATACACTAAAGTTTACAATTACAAGTATTTATTACAACTAAAAGATTTACAAAATAAATAATAAACTTATTATAATGAAGTAATACAATAAATAACTTAATAATTTACTTAGTACTACTTACAATCAATTATATAGAATACACATTCACAATAAAACTGAATACACAATGCACATATACAATAAGACTAAATAACAATGCCTCGGAACCCTGTTGACCTGTTCGAACGGAGTTACCTTCTAACGTAACGATAGCACACGTAGTAAACAACACTCGTCAAAGACCAAACGAATACTAACTCCCTAACCAAACTCGAGCGCTCTTTATATAGGTCGATCAAAAAGATAATTCTAGCAAAACACAGAAATTCGATACAAATAATAAAGTACGAAAAACCCTTTATAAATGAGTACTAGAAAAATCTATTGTAAACAAGTCAACAATAGATAAAAGGTTTTACAGGTAATCAACCGACCCTTTCATAAATAGTTGTACAACAAAGACCCTTTTAAAATCCGTCTATAAATAGGTATTCTTTTATAACTGACCCTATTGTTACTTTTTCACTCTATTATCTACTCTTTACCATTTTATGAATTAAGTACTAGAAATTTCTTGAACCATATTCGTCTTCGATATTATCACAATATTTTATAATTACGTAGATTTACTTACTGGTATTTACGAGTAGTAATTAAAAAAGGTGAATATAACTCTCCAATCACTAAATTTATCAGTAATTACTTATGAATTCATCATTTAGTTAGAAGTATACTGTATATTTACTGAAGTTTTAAAATGGTTCTATTCATGAAGGTAATACAAAAAATTTATAGGAAGCCCAGAACAATCACTCACGCTAGATATAAAAAACCTTCTGCGTTTGTAGAAAGAATTGGAAACTGATGAAACTAGAGGAGGTGCATTAAGTGCTCAAAAACAAATAGAAAATTTTCTCCGATATCTGTCTGATCCTGGATTACAGAATGTTGTTAGCGAGGATTTTTGTGTACCTTTACAATAAAAATTGGTTATGTCCTGGAAAAAGTAATACAAAAAGTTCAAGGTTGGTTTCATTCATTTGTTGAACTAAATAAAATGTTGAACCTGGTTTTGTTAAATATTTTTAACTTACATCAACTTTCTTCAGTTTTCTTTTTTGAGTTTTTCCTAAGAAGTATTTCTCTAATTGTTTTATTCAACAATTAGAGAACTAAAAATACGAAAAATCACTAATTGACGCTAAACTAAGCTATGTAGGAAAAGTGTTTGGAATTCAAGTTGTACATATTTTTATTTTCTATTACTTTAATTATATACTTTTTTCTCGTAAAATGAATACTAAGGTCGCAATCTAAAAAAATCCCATTTTTTATAGATTTTGGTAAGCAAAATACAGAAAGTCACTAAGCGTTGTTGGAAAAAAACGATTGAAATGTTTTCAGTTTTTCTTGTGTTTATTTGTTCGAATGGGGTCTATTTTAATTGTTTTCTTCCTTTTCAGGTCCTAGGATGTTCCAAACTATTCTTCTTTCTATGCTCATGATATTATTAATATCACCTTGCAACATAATTTTCAGTGTTTTTGTTCCGTACCATTCTTCCGGTTTTACCATCGTCTGATAGTGCCTGATTTTTGTATCCCACGATAAGGATTTTTTATTATATAGGTTTCTTGGTATTAATGAACCCAGTACAAATCTTATCCGCCCTTCTTTCTAAGCTATCCTTCTCTTTACCTTTTTATACAGATCCATTCTCCCCCAAATATTTTAACACCCACTCTTTAATTTTATTTTGATGAATAGATATCTGATTTGGGCAATTGTTAAAGTTTGTTATGAAGTAGGTTGTATTTTTGTATTGTTGTACGCCGTACAATGTACAAACGTTAAGCTACTTCTTCATAAAATTGGTACATAGGTATTGTATCATTATCATAGGTATTGTACATATTCTGTATCATTTAGGCTTTTAATTTTGTTTTTAAGTAAAAACATAGAATTTTAAAATCAAAGAAGCTCCAAAAATTGACGCTGACAAAATATAAAGAAAAACCTCGTGGGTTTTATATTGCTGTCTACAAAAATATCGTATTACTTGTATGGACTATTATATTTTATTCAAAGACTGAGAATTGTATTGTGTTGTGATTTTATAATGGAATTTCCATTAAAAATGATATTTTTACAGCGTACTTCACACTCTATTGTTCCTATTTAACATGATATTTACGTTAAATTTATTTTAAAATGTAGTGTTATGTTTTCTTTCACTAAAAGAATAATAGCAAAACACTGACGTCTAGGCAGAGTACCTATTCCAAAAATATCAAGCTGCTTCTAATAAAAATGTTTTGTTATAAAAAGAAAACTTATTAAAAACAACTTTTATATCTGGTAAATAAAAATATTTTGTATCTGGAAAAACAACAGCTAGTGTTTTTACTTTGTAGTAAATACTTTTAAAAC
This sequence comes from Catonia carolina, assembly GCA_035578175.1. NCBI lineage: Eukaryota > Metazoa > Arthropoda > Insecta > Hemiptera > Achilidae > Catonia > Catonia carolina. The sequence continues at coordinate 50,636,358 of JAQMRL010000007.1, forward strand.
TAGCAGTTCTATTTTTTACAACTTTTTTTTAGTTTAGTAAACCCTTTTTTTAGTACGATTGTAAACTATACTTTTTATCTCGGGAATATCTCTCTGTAGGTTAATAAATTTTAAAACTCGTATTTTCAGTATATTATTGAAATTTTAAAAAATCAGGTGTGAAACACTCATACAACTTTCTCTTGCCTATGTAAATAATGAGTTATTATAATTATTTAAACTTATGTTTAATCATACGTAAACAGTGCAATGTAAAAAGTGTAACCTAATGTTAATCATAAATGAATGACGCAAAATGAAGTCAACCTCTGTAGAAAAAATTCTTGAAACAAAAGTTGTAGGTTTTTACCTTCCTTTAACTTTTATTTTTATAGTTTTAGTTATTATTAATGTAGTTTGTTCTACTAGTCTCGTTCATGGTGCTTTTTAACTACAATAGTAGGCCTACTTGTGAGTTGCAATTAATAGCAACCGACAGGCTCTCTCGCTTTCGCTTCCCAAAATTTCAGTTTACCTTCTCCTAGCACTAGTTTTCGCGCATTCCATGGACCATGTGCCACAGTATAATCTATATCACTAGTTCCGTTCAAAAATATAAACCAATAATTTTTAGCTAGAATAGTAAACTACTTTTGAATTAAGCATAAAAGCAACTGACGGGCTGTCGCCTTCGCTCTCCTCCGTTTCAGTGTACCTTCTCCTAGCACCAGAGTCCTTGCATTCCATAGCTCGTGTTCCACATTACAACCTACAATACTGATCCCGTTTAAACATAATATGAACCAATACCTACTTTTTAACTAGAGTAGTAGGCTTCTTTTGAAGTAAGTATTACAGCAAATACAGACAAACGCCTTCGCTCCCCGCCCGTTTTTTTTTTTTTTGGGCCCTGGAGACTCCAGGAGGAGTATAGGACATGTCAGCTATAACACCTGAAATACATATAAGAATCACACAATGTATCACCACTATCAAGAAAGAAATTCTTGTACGCTATAAAAAGTTTCACCGATCAAGTCATTTTTCAGATTCATTTTAAAGGAATTCAAATCCTCACAACATTTTAAAAATTGGGGTAATTTATTCATGAATTTTCTCCGTGCGTAAGTAGGTTTTTGTTCAAACAATTTTGTGGAGTGATTAGCCACATAATAATCATTTCTGTTTCTCGTGTTATGATTGTGAACATTGAAATTCTGCATAAAATTATTTTGCCTAACATACATAATCACCTCAAAAATGTAGAGAGAGGGAACTGTAAGCAATTTAAGCTCCTTAAATAGTGGCCTGCATGAGGTTAGCTGGTTAGCTCCCACCAAACACCTAATAGCTTTCTTTTGAATTTAAAAAACCCTATTCTTATTATCCATGCTAAAATTACCCCATACTAAGATACCATAACGGATTAGTTTGCCTCCTCCTAGTACCAATGTTTGCACAGTCCATACTTCATTTCCCACCTTGCAATCAACACTTTAACCTTGAATGTAATATTCACGGTAATTTTTGATACAAAAACCGGATTAAACCACCACGACGTTTGTCAACTTTGTGATTTGCATTATCTGCAAGAAATTCTGAAATATGTTATGTGTATCCCATATTTTTCTCCTGAAGGAGATTAAATCTTTAAAATAGTAACCTAGCTGATGAACTAATTGTAATGTTAGTAATAAGCCTACCATAGCACAAAACTGAAAAATCTGCCCAACAATTTTAATGATCAATTAAAAATAATGAAGATCAATTTGTAAAATGTTCAACAATACAATACGATTCAAAGGATATAACTTGATAACAGATGTGTAGGTGTAGTAGAATTGTCCGCTTTATTAAACCCATTATGATGATTATTATTGTCAATACTAAACGAAGAATGCTAATATCACCATCCATCCTTCATTTACTCATTCGAATTAAATGAACAAAATACGTACCAATTCAAATCTATTCATTCCGTATTATAGCCACTTGTTACGATTCAATTGTCAATTATTCGCAGGAATGCGTTTTTTATTAACAACAGTTAATCAATAATTCCATAAATCAGTGAATAAAAACAATTATAAAGATAAAAACATTTTTTGAATTATCAACTTTTATCTTTTGAACCACTCAACGGACCTGAAGATCTTCATAATTTGATATGAACACTAAATAAAACCATTTGCTTAATTACTGCATTTTTTTAATAATTTTAAGTGAAATACGATCTCCTTTTTTTTGAAAAATCTGGTACAGAACACTCACATAACTTTTTATAGCCAATAGTAAAAATAAATCTTTATTTAATTACTGCTAAAAATATTACACAGAATAGAATGCGTCAATATTAAAAAACAATGCAATGTCAATTAAAATATACATACAAATAATACAATGCACAATCAAAACTTTGCTTGCAAATAATAATAACTTTTTTTAGAAAATTTACAATCTGTTGAAAACAATCAGTGAATGTGATAACAGAAAATTTGGAAAAAAATTAACATGGTAAATAAACGTGAGTGGAGACACAGTCCAGTGACAGAACTCCGACGTGAATAGATAAGTGTAACATTTAGAATACTGTAATGAATTACAGTACTACGTTAATTGATGAGGTCCCGGATCGATTGACGTTTTACACGTCTTATTGAATTGCTTGGGAGAGTCTGTGTAGCCAGATTTGAGATCAATGAGTTATGGTGGTTCACGAGTTTCCTCCTGTATTTTGTATTGAGTTTTAAGAAAACGTCATTTATGTAGGGTACGTTTAGGTCTTAGTGTAGCGTTTTATTGGTTACATAATAGGGAGGGGGTTAGCTATCCTTCGTAAAAGCTTTGGTTGGAAATGCTGAATTTTTTCTAATAAAAAATGATGGTTTTGCTCAGCAGTAAAGCTAACTGGCATAGCTTCATATTGGTCGAAGGTAGGAGTTGTAAATGGTTAATTTGTATGTAGTTGGTAACTTGGATTTGCGTGAAAGAAGTCTGTACAACTGTTTGAACCTGTTCTGGAGTGCCTATCTCGTTTTATCCACGTGTACATTCCACGTGAGCCTCTTATCTAGATATAAACCTAGCTAACGGATAGATTCAGAAGTGTGAAGTTGAGTGTCATAAAGATACAAAGGAGGACAAACTCGTTTCCGCAGGGTAAATAAAACGTGACACGTTTTTGTAGTGTTGACTTTAATCCGCCATTTGGTAAGCCATGATTCTAGGCGAGAAATATGCTGTTGAAGGACATATGACACTTAAGTGGGGTTATCGGCAGAGTACAAGAGTATTATAGTATCAATAATAATAATATCTACATTTCTTTCCAATTTGATTTACATAAACAAAAACAAGAGAAATATATTACATAATGCAATTACTACTTACACAAATTGATAATTATGGTGTGGAGGAAATAAACCTACCCAACTATGACACAGCCATGTTCTAGGGTACACTTGATGAGTGATTCCCGTTTGGGCAAAAGTATGCTTTTATGGGCCAAAAATACAGTAAGTGAACCGGTTAAGGATTAGAAAGAGTCATTATACGGTGGATTTCGTGTCTATCTTCGCTGTGCAATCACAGACTCAATACCTTTATAAACTCTATGATATTCGGCAGATTTCTGATATTAGTAGACATAAGGTTTAAAAGTTTAGGAGCTAAATAACTCGATTGTCTTTGGAATAATTTGGTGGAAGCTATGACGAGTGGAACCAAGTCCTTGTTTCAGGTATTGTAGCAATGATATGTTGAGGGGAAGGTGTTTCTGTTTTTAAATACCTGAATAAGAACTTCTCTGCATAAAGCTGTCAAATATAGGGGTGACCGGGGTTAGTAGGCGCAGCGGCAAGTAGGCGCACTCGCGATAAATCTGTTGTTTAGATGTTGTCAATCCTGAAACTTGGATCACTGTTTCCGGCAATCATTGAGAGTATTTCATTGTATTTTAAGCCGTTTATGAAAGCGTAATAAAATTTTCACATTAATTTTTGTTTTTTACCACAGGCAAGTAAAAGTTCGTATTCTCTGTTATTAATTTTTCATACAAAGTATGGTTAAATAACCCATTAATATTTGTATCATTAAATTCATCAGTTCTTTGTGGTTTTTACTATGCCAAGTTTAAGTAAATTGCTTATTTTTTTTTAACTACGCCATCGTTTTTCCAAAACGATGAGTCGGGGCTAGTTGGCGCATGCGCCAACTTGCCACAGGATAAGTAAAAGTTCTTTAGAAGCTGAAAAAATGCAACATGGGATAAAATGTCTAGGAAACCTTTTGCCAAAGATAAAAAACTTGTTAAAACTGCGGGAGGAAAGGAAAGAATACTGTATCCAGTAAGACGAGGACGGTACATTATGTTTGTATTGTCTTTCATCTTACAAAAAAAAAGAAGCAAACCAGGAGAGCCTTAGATAAGGCGCACTTCATGTTGTATGTGGTATTGGGTCCATGAAGCTGTGCAGGAGAGCCAAAAATTTTCTTTAGGTGTGCTAATTGAGATTCATGTAACGAGATTGAGTAGTTGTGTGCCATATGATTGTAGGTTCCTACAACGGTTTAAAGTTTCCTAATGTTTATTACTGTATCCAAAATTAATCCAAATAATAGAAAGTAATATGCTCTTTTTTGTTGTTTTTTAAGTAGTTTTGTAATAGTTCGTTTGGTTAAAATGAGTAAACCTATTTAGACGTTTAATAAGCATTAAAATATAGATTTTTAAAACTGTAGATTACTGGAAAAGTTCATTTTGTTTTCATTACCTGTTCTGGTATTTCTGTTTTATATTAGTTTATCAATAACATTCATTAAAATAATTCATTTCAGATGTTGTTTTATTTTATTAGCTACTTCATACACCTATATAACTGTTTAATGAATGAATAATAACTTGCGCCAACTAACCCCGAGGTTGGGGTAAGTTGGCGCATGGGTTTTAATGACTTCAAATGTGTATAACTCACAAAATATTTAAATTTAAAAAAAATTAAAAATTGAGACTTTAAGGCTAATATGTTAAGGTATATCATCAGCATCAAACATAATCTCAAATACTTCATAAATAGCTACAAAAAGATATATGTAAAAAGTGCCCCAACTAGCCCCGGTCTCCCCTACACTAATTGGAAAATCTTTGAAGGGCTCATCAGATGGAAAGCTTTGGTGATTTTTGTTTATTACTTTCAATACTGTTTTTGCACTCTTAAAAGCGGCACTACATGAGCGTCATATGGTCCTCCCCAACCAGCAATACTATAGGAAGCGATGATTGAGCATCTGAGTAGTAAACCATTTTTAATATTTTTAAATTTAAAATTATTCAAAGGCTTTTAAACAGGTAAATAAGTTTCCTTAGACGTTGACACGTCAACGTTAGTCATCCCAGCAAAGTGCTCTATCGATTCTTATTCCTAGATGTTTGCCAGAATGTTAAATACAACAATAAAACTGATTATTGTATAAAAGTCATTTAGGTTACATAAAAAACGTCATTATAATTTACATTTAGAAACACTGATTACCAAGATTTTTATGTGACTTTAAATAAACTAAGAAAGTTGTAGTTTTTTATGACTTTATGTAGACGGTATTTTACGTCGCTTACTCTCTCCTTCCCTACAAGAATTATAGGTAAGGAAATTTATGTTTTCATGTCGACTTTTCAAAATCGTATTCACCGGAAATATACGTTTTCAGATCCCCTGCACCTAAAATACGTGTTTACCGATTTCCGATTTGTGTGTGTGTGTGTGTGTGTGTGTGTGTGTGTGTGTGTGCGTGCGTGCGTGTGTGTGTGTGTGAGAGAGAGAGAGAGAGGGAAGGAGTTATTTTTTTGGTTTAACGTCTGACTGTTCTGCAATTACTGCTAATGCAGACGGTGAAGGATGAAATGATTTTTGTAACGTATGAAAATATGCCGTGCCTGAATGGGATTCGAACCCAAGATTGCATGATGAGAGGCGAGCACGCTACCAATCACGCCAATGCGGTCGGCATTGAGAGAGGAGAGAACAAAATAACTGATCAACGGAAATACTTACGAAATTAGAACGTGGAACTTAAATTAAATACCACGAGACCCGACACAAAATTTTTATCAAAATCGGTCAACTGGAAGTAGCAGTTTATTCGTTCATTCGTTTATTCTCCAAAACTGTACCTAAGATTTTCTTTAAAATTGCTTTATTTACTATATTTTTTATTTTGTCCTCTGAAATTCGTGGGTGACTGTGCTCCTGTAGTATTTTTCTTTAAAGATTCAGATATTAATTTGAATCTTAAGGCAAAACTGTAAAAGTTACATTAAAAGTTGCAGAAAATTTAAAAACCTGCAGCCTTTATATTAATCTTTATTTTCTACAGCGTCAATTAGTGATTTCCAAATTTTGCTTACCAAAATCGTCATGCAGAGGTTGTTTTACATTTTTTGTGTTTTATTTATTCGATTATTCACTCGTGGTTGAACAAGATTATATTTTGCTTTTTTATCTTCTCATATCCAACATAAAAAATAGGTGGAGAAAGTATGTTACCGTGTCACATTTTTGAAGTTGGCAACAGAATGAGTATTTTTAAAATTATTTTTTACCTTCACAACCAAGGAGACATGAAAAGGTATGACTCAGTTTTACTAAAGTGGGCAATATCACTCTTAGTTCACTGATGAATGGCTGTAAAGATGTATAAATTCTTTACAATGATATTATGAATTGAATTGTTAGAAAGGTTTCTATGAAGATTTTGTTGTGTTGTTAAGGTCATCAGCCAAAAGGCTGGTTTAAACCTCTAGAGGCTTTTACTAAGTAAAACTAGGAGTGAGGTGGTTTACCATGCCTTCCTCACCAAGAGGAAAAGTATGCTTATCATTATGCCAGACCCTCCTAAAACCATTTACTTTTCACCCTCCAAATGACACCTTCACTTTATTCACCGCAGGGTCTGGCTGTATAATGAAATTCGTAACTCTGAGAGTAGATAACTCTGACTAGTGTCTTTTATATCTCTACTTCTTTTGTTCTTAAATGCTCCAGTAATATAATTGGTTGACCATGTGATAAGAAACAGAACTATTTTTTGTAACCTTGGTACTTGCAGATCAAGTGCAAATAATTTAACATTCCACCTGCCTGTTATGAGCAGAGTTTGTTTTGATATAAATTCAAACTATGTGGTGAACGATCAGAGTCCAGTAATACGAATAGAAATAACTGAATTGTTATTATTAAAAATCTATTCTTATTTGAAATAAAGATCTATAATTATAATGTGTAATTAGATAGACCAGGTTACAAAAGTATAAAATAAATATAAATTCTAGTATGACTCGGTAAAACTTATTTTTTGATTTTTGAAGAAACATTGTGTTGTACGGACTCTAATTGTCATTCCCCTTTACCCTTTATTTGGTTTACTCCCAAAATGTTTTACATTAGTCTGAAAGGAGTATATACAATTTATTTGTAAGTAAAAATCTTCCAGTATATCCAGGGCTTGGAGGAGAAGTACTTCAAATAATAAAGCAACAGAAATATCTATAAACAAGTGTAATATAAAACAGAATGATCATAACTCTTGTAGATATAGTCACCCAGTACGACCAAAATAGCAGCAATCATTTTTTTAACACTTTAACAACTGAAGATTCAATAGTTTAAACTATTTATTTATAAATATTAACAAAGACAATGAAAATATAAATCTATTGTTAGACAGGTTGGTTTAAGCTAAAGTTTTGTTTTTGGATTAATGTAACTTATATAATTTTAGTATTTGTTAGTAGGCTAAGTTAAATAATTAATTGTAATTATTTTGTCAACTAATAATTGTAATAAGTTTGTTTATTATTTATTAAACCCAGATCCCAAACGAACCTAGGTTCCCTAGGAACCTAGGTTTAGGTGTAACAACAGTATTCATAACTGTATGTATAACATTATGCATAATACATTTAACTGGAAACATATAGCTCAGAATTACTTTAACTTCAAGTTCTCTTGAGAAATTACCCTCAACAATTTTGAAGACCAATCAGGTGTTTTTCTATCCAGAATTTATTCTGCTGTCCATCTTAAAGTTATATTTAATATAATCATTTCTTTATTTTTTTCAGAAATGGCACAAGCATTTAAATTCATTCACGGTTTGCGGTGATTCTTCTCCAGAATGCCGGGGCTTGTAGCCTTCCGGCGCCGCTGGAGTGTAGGCAGCGATGATCTCGTTGTTCCTGGAGTCTTCCTTTTTGTAATACACATCTCTTGGTGAGTAAATCAAAAATACTTATACTATCTTATACTCATAATTACTATTTTGATTTAATTGGGTAGTTAAACTGATAATAGAGATCTTGGTAAATCGGTATTAAATTTTGTTGCCGTTATGGAATAAATATTTTAGTGGCGCGCACGTGGTCTCTCGTTAGTCTGTCAACTTCCATAATTCGTCATATACAGCCTTCTAGATAATGTATGTTCATTTTCTCAAAGCAAGAGATGCTCTTTTGAGGAGTTATATAGGGTGATTCAAAACTATACAGCAATCTCTTGGAATCTCATTTTATAGCTAAAAATAAGAAAAAAAGTTCATATAAACATATGCCTGAAAACGCTTAGTTAGCGAGTTACGGCTAGCGAAACATTTCACCTAGAACTCTGTACCCTCGGTGAAGTAAGGCCGTATAAAAATGCTAATGGTAGTTACAAAAATACAAATACGATTGTTTCTTATGTTTTTTAATCTGAAAAATTGAATAAAATTGATTCCAGAGCTGTAAATGCAATACTTTCAGATATATCTTACATAAAACACAAGAACTGATGCAAAGAAATAACACATTTTTGTGTTTAACGTAAGATTACTTCTATAAATGGTAAATAAAGGTGTTTTTTTTAAAATAAATTTGTAGAAAATTTAATTCTGAAAAGATTCATGTGGATTACTCAGGAAAAAAAAAGAATAATAGATATTGAAATTTCGCTTTATTTAAAATCAAAACAGACGCACATAAAACGCACATTCTTAACTGCATAATATATTAACTAATATTTAGGTTGGGAGTAACAGCTGATAAATGATCAGCTGCTATTTTTAAAATTCCAGCTCTTTAGATTGTCGGGAAGATAGAGGATGAGCAGATAAGTGAGTGAGCGAATTACCGAACTAAGTGAAGTATTTAATCGCTAGCGGTACTGCTTTGTTTTGATGTATGTGCAATGGATAAAGATGGAATGACAGCAGCACACAATCGGCACTTATTCATACAATAGATACGTAAGATGGACGTTCAATAATCAATGAAACAATTAGTGCAGAGAAAAAACGGTTAATTCATGGGCAATGAAATTTTTTAATATACTTTAAGTGCCGAGTAGGTGACTCACTAATGAAGTATGTAGAACACCAATAGGCAGGTATAGGGGGCTGCGCGTGCACGTGCGTGTGTAAGAGCCGGTTTATGATATAGATTCCACGGAGCTGTGGACATATTATAGTGTCGGGGACTTTTAATATGTTATTAAGATAGCTGTATGTACCACTTGCAGAAGTGTTTGTACCAAATTTTAAATGAATTATTTCCACTCAGACGTCAAAATCTTCCGGGCTATTAAATCTCCTAGTTTGACAATTGAATGGGTCAACGGAAAAACGATGCAAGTAACAAAAACAAATTTTTACAAAAAGTGAAAGATACCATCTGATTCTTAGCTGTATAACGATTTTTCACTGTATGACGATTTTGTTTCAAGAATTTCCGAGATTTTAGTTACAATTCTACCCGTTAGAAGTCACTATTATGATAAAATAGAGGATTTATAGAACGTATTCCACTGAAACTTTACTTTAGTAAATTTTGCCACTTGGAACGTTTTTCTGTTGAGCCAATCAATTTTACTACAGTTCACGCCACTTACCTTTGGAACTGTTGTAAGCAATTGCTCTGCTCTGCTATTGGCTGGATGCTTAATTATAGTTTCAGAAAATGCTTAGCGCAGGCCATCTCATTTAGAGAGAAAAATGCATCTAGTAGAAATCGTATTGAACTATAATAAAGCTGTGAAATGCAGATCCGCAACTTTGAAGTAGCCTACTAATGTGTCAGAAACAGACGTAAACATAAATATGTTGATAAGACATAATTCGTCACTCACACAGTGGTGTCTGGCCGCCCGACTGACGTCGTCACATTAGTCTCATTCGTCCAACCGTATGCTCATGTGTTTTGTTTACATTAGTTCCAAAGTTAAGTGGAATGAGGTGTATAGGTATAAACTGTTATTATAACTTCATGTTTTAATTTATTTCGGTGATTCATCATCCATCTTATCTCGATGATGACGAACTCTCGAGGTATAATTTATTGACTTTCAACGACCGAGGTAACATTAAATTATTTCTACATGCAACGTGACTGTCTTTCTGTAGTAATTAAATTTTAAAGAAATCGGTACTGAAAATTAGAATAAAACATAACAAAGCAAAATATTTTCATCAAACCTCGGAGGGTTTGTATTAAAATTGGGTTTTCAAACATCATCGGTTGAACAAAATTTCCTATTAGAATATAAATGCTGAGTTTTAGAACTAGACTTCTGTCTATTTCTGTACGGTACTCAACCCCTTTTGTATCTTGCTCTTGCCCTATGCGAAATAGGTATACGGAGAGAAGGTATTGTTTACATATTCATTTTTTGAAATCGAATTTTCACTGAAAATACCCACTTTCAGGCTCCCTGAACCCAAAGTACATATTTTTACCGATTGGTCTGGGTGTGAACAAAATATCTCAAGAACCGAATACTGTTAATAATTAAAACTTGGAACGTAAGTTAGGTACCATGATGTAATTTGACACAAACATTTTCATCAAAATCTGTCAACAAGAAGTAGTAGTTTATTTGTGCAATTTTTCACTTCTTTTAAATTTTCTCAAAAACGGCTCCTACGATTTTGTTTAAAATCGCCTCATTAATGACATTTCTTTGGTTTATATTATAAACCAATAAGATGACTTAAGCCTTTATGACTTAACCTTTATAAGATGACGTAAGCAATATGTCTATTGAAATTCGTGGCGGAGCTGTGCTGTTGTGTTAAAAACACTGTTTTTTTTAGGATTGCGGCCTAAATATGCATTTTAGAGCAAAATTGTATATAAGTAGTATATGGGTACGTTCAGAACGCCCTTGTTAAATTCCTTGTAAAACCAATTTAAAGAGAAGACAATCAGAAAACTGATTCTTACGTCAAAAAGATGAGAAAACTCAAATTAAAGACAACTGGACAAAAAACCAAAATGTAGTCCTTAAAATTTAAATAACCAATTCAAAAAATTCAAAATATAAAAAGGGTTCTAAAATTGCAAAATTAATAGCACCACACTAAAACACTTATAAGCCCCGAAGCCCTTTACAAATTTAAGCATCATTATATTGATATTTAAATCTTCGATAAAACTCTGAATTAATAATTACATCAAGGAGTTTAAATCAGTCATTTTGTGAACATTTAAAACAATCTTGTCGTTGTCCATTCTTAAAACAAACTCAGTGTTATCTTTTAAGCCGTGAAATTCAACAGTAAAATTATTTGTATCATTAATATTTTTAAACAACCCCATAAGATGCATAGCTTTATAATGTTTGTTATCCTTTAACTTAAGCATTCAATTCTCATATATGGGCAAAGTGTTCTTCTGCTATGCATATATTAATGCTTATATTATACTAATGCTTTGGCTATATTAAATCTATTTAAAATTATGGTTTATTCTATTCTATATTTATGCCGAATATCCCCAGGATAATCTTATCTATAATTCCATTTTCTTCTTCAACTGTCATCCGCTTATAATCAAACTGAAATTTCTTAGCTACATATTTATTTTCTAACTTTTTAGTCTTAACATTTTCTAAATATCTGATTGTATTCGGTTTCTAATTTTTTAACAGAGCCGTCTAAAACTTTTTATAGTTCCAATATTAAAGTTTTTGGAATTCTTATAATTAGGGTGAAACCTTTAATTTTATAGGCTTTTTTTACTCTTCAACCCTTTATAGGACAGTACTACGGGGGTAAAATATATATTATGTTGTAAAATGTTACATTTTGCTATACAGGGACTTTAATAATGCGTTTCTAGTGCCAAAACAGTAAGATATTTCTTTGTTTTTATGTTAAGCCCTGGTAAGTATACTTACCCAGGAACATTTGTTGAAATGGAAATCACATAATATTTAGTGGTAAGAATGCTTATTAAATTAACTTGTAGCATTAGTGTCTAAAAAAATGTGTAGAATAACTTATCTTAACTTTATATTAGCATTAATGCTTGCTTTCCCATAAAAAAAACTTGAATTTCTAAGCTTTGTACAAAAGTAACAACAAAACAAAGTGGTAGCGCCATACGCTGTAATGAATCCTTACCACATCCGTACAACTCACGAAGAAAATGTTCGCTGCACGCTAATTTCAAAATATTGACAGCCTACTTACCTATAAAATACTATAACACAATAAAATGCCAATAAGGTTCAACTGCATAGCTTATTCTTAAATACAATCGACCTTATTGCCAGTGGTAAGTATACTTACCATAGACCTACAAAGGGTCAAAGTTTCATAAGCATAACTCTTAAAACCAGTTCATGAAAATTCAATTATATTATCATCTTTTGCAAAGTCATTACTCTGTTGTTGTTGTTTAGGTCATCAGCCAAAAGGCTGGTTTGAACCTGTAGAGGTTTTACTAAGTAAAACGAGGAGTGAGGTGGTTTTACCATTGCCTTCCTCACTGAATGGAAAAGTACACTTATCAGCATGCCGGGCCCTCTGAAAAGCACATATTTTCCACTCTGCAAATGACACCTTCACTTCATTCACTACAGGGTCTGGCTGTATAATGAAATTCATTACTTTCAGAGGAGATAACTCTGATTAGTGCCTTTTACACCTCTACCTCTTCTGTTCTTAAATGATTCAGTCATTTAATTGGCTGACCATGTGATAAGAAACAGAACTATTTATTTTAGCCCTGCAACTAACAGATTGAGTGTAAATAATTTGACACTCCACCTGTCTGTTATGGGCAGGTCATTACTCTATTCGCTCAAATAGGTAAAAAGTCTCCGTACCATCAGCGAATTATATCTACCTGGAAAACAAAAAGAAATATCAAAATGTTTCATCTATCGCATTATAAAGAAATAAAAGTAACTTTTCCTTAGCCATCTTATATTATATCCGATCTCCCATCGTTAATTTTCCAATTAAATACCTGAAAAAATATGAATTGAACACTGATTTCTGAAAAAATTGCATAGATATAAACAGACATTAGGGATAAACATCGTAATTCCAACGAAGAATTAGAAAGCTACACAAAATTGGGGTTATTGCTAATCTTAACCTTACAAAGTGCAAAATTACTAACTAAGATTTAACAAAAAAAAATACGAATAAAAAGTACTACATAAAAAAATGTTCTCTCCATAACAGACAGGCGGAGAGTCAAATTATTTACTCTCAATCTGTTCATTGCAGGGCTAAAATAAATAGTTATGTTTCTTATCACATTGTCAGCCAATTAAATGACTGAATCATTTAAGAACAGACGAGGTAGAGGTGTAAAAGACACTAGTCAGAGTTAACTCCTCTGAAAGTAATGAATTTCATTATACAGCCAGACCCTGTGGTGAATGAAGTGAAGGTGTCATTTACAGAATGGAAAATATATGCTTTTCAGAGGGCCCGGCATGCTGATAAGCATTCTTTTCCAATCAGTGAGGAAGGCTACAGTAAACCACCTCACTCCTCGTTTTATTTAGTAAAACCTCTACAGGTTCAAACCAGCTTTTCGGCTGATGACCTAAACAACAACATAAAAAAATGTATAAACAAGAACGGAAATTTTACCAAAAAAGAAAATACGGATGCGGTTGAACAGAAAAAGAATGCCTTCAATTAGTTTTCGAAGTTATCCTATACACATAGCTGAAGGTGACAAGTACAAATTTGCATTAGTAGGTTTATATTCTAACAAAATAGGCCTATGCAATCTGCGTGAAGATAACGAAATATATTTCGATAGAAAAGGTGAAGAAGCTTAAGGTGCTGTAGATTTTAAGAAAGGTTATTGGACATTGAAAAATATAAAGATAGAATCAAAATTCACATCGAAACCAGAAAATAAAATTTAATTTGAGAAAGATGGCAGTAAAATCTGTAATTTCTCCCCTCCAATAAAATTTGAACTATTTCCAAATGGAAACTAGGATAGTTTAATAGGAAAAGGATTATAAAAAAATTTGGTGTGAAACACTCACATAACTTTCTCTTGCCAATGCAAATAATGACCAATATAACCTAACATTAGTATTAAAACATTAGAAGTAAACAAAAAACTAACCTCAGAAACATAACCTTATTTTAATCATGAGTGAAAGACGCAAAATGAAAATCAACCTCAGTTTGGCTTAAAAATACGGAAAATCACTCTTTCACGCTAAACTAGACTCTGTAGAGACAAATGCTCTAAATAAAAGTTGTAGATCTTTTAATTTCCTATAAAATTTGATTACATACACTTTTGTCGTAAAATCCAAACTAAGGCCGAAATCTTAAAAAATCGATTTTTCACACGTTTTCGTGAGAAAAAAACAGAAAATCGCTAATTACCGCTAAACTAAGCGTTATACAAAAAAATTATTGAAATAAAAGTTGTAGGATTTTAAATTCTCTAAAGCGTTTATTATATAAATTGTTGCGCTAAAATGCATAAGTTATTAAAGCCGCAATCTTAAAAAATAATTGTTTTACGTGTAAACAGCCTTACCAACATATTCAGCAAACATGGTGCCTACCCTATCTTGTAGAACATACAAATTTAGTAAACCAGGCGATTTTTAAAAAAAAATTGTAGGACCAGTTATTGAGAAAATCGCAAAAAAGTGAAAAATTATATAAATAAACTACTACTTCCGGTTGACCGATTTTAATGAAAATTTTTGTGTCGGGTCCGCTAGTGGTATGTAACTTAAGTTTCAAGTTCGTACGAGGTTCTGTTCTTTAGATATTCTGTTCACACACGCACGCGCGCGCGCGCGCACACACACACACACAAACATAGACCAATCGCTAAAAACATGTTTTTTTGGTTCAGGGAGTCTGAAAACGTGTAGATCCGGTAAAAACTCGATTTAGAAAAATCGACATGAAAACAATACTTTCCTTCCTATATATTCATATAGGCAAGAAAAAGTCTAAATCATTGATTTATATATACTATAGTTTTTTAAACAAGTATGTACTCAACGGGTATGACACGTACCCTGAACGGACTCTTGAACTGTAAGCAGCATTTCATTTATTAGGTGCTAAAAATGAGAATTTCTAAATGATGAACAAATGCGTAGCCTACATGTTAAATACATTTTCGATTAATTTTCTTCGACAACTTATATAACATAATTATTTTCAATTTTTTTATACGCATGAAAATCGATATAAAATATAACAGGAAAATGTAAATTCAATTTCAAATAAAAGATTCAATTCAGGTATTAGTTGATTGTATTTGGTTTATTTGTTTAAACAGAATTTCTACAATAATTGTATAATCCGTGTATTATTTAAGTTTATATATTATTTAATTCATTTTCAATACTAACAGGTAATCCCTATAAACAAGATATTATTATTAATTGTTTGTTTTTGTCTTTAATAAATTTATTAATAAAAACAATAATTTAATTTTGTTATTGAAAGGCGATATAACTATAGGACGAACCTTTTCGAAACAATAACTTATAATAAATTTAATTCCCTGAATTTTAAATACTAATACAGTATACTACATTAAATTTCCACTTCAGTTCACCTTCAATTTTAAGTTTTTGCAATAAGTTGAAAAAAAAAACATATTTAACTGTGATTTACGGTAGGTGGTAATAAATTCACACGAGTTCTAAATAACGTATTATCCCTGGAACAGATTTTTTCCCCGATGAACTTTCCTGGGCTTGTATCATCTGATTTATTTCAAACTCTTCACAAATTCAATAAATTTTAAATATTATGCGATCACAACAAAAACGAAATAACAATATGGCGGCCGTTGGTCATGATAAGAGATTAGTAATTAAGGGGAGCACTATACCTTCTATCTAGCCCATGTTAAATTGACCTCTTTTTAGGTACACGTTTCTAAGAAACCGTTAAGACTTAGGGCTTTAATTTTTTTTTGCGTTTTCTATGACATCTGTTTAAGCTCTGGTACTAAAATTATTCATATAGAGCTAGCGAGACCATTTCGAGAATTTTTTTGAAAAATGTAAAACCAATTTAATTTTTGTTGTAGAATTTTTTATTTTATTTCGAACTTAGTAATAATACTGGAATGATTGTAGTACCATATTTCACAATTATATTAGGAAATATTCTCAATAAATTTCAACCTTCAAAGTTAAATAGTTTTTGAGAAAACTGTTCCTTTATGGAAAAAAGTGAATTTGCGGGAGTGAGCTGTAAAGTTTTACTTACCCAAAAATTGGCCTGCACCATAATGTTGATTCTCACCAGACTGTTCTTTTTCCTCAAATAGTTTCCCCTTTTTTCTCTTATCTTGCTTCTTTTGACACACTTTCCATTGCCTTGTCAGCTTTCTGTGTTCTTTGAATATCGCAACTCTTAATTGTTTCCACAGATTAACTCAATTAAAAGAAATTCTGATAAAAACATTACTTAACAAAAATCTGCATAGCTTCCGTAATTTCTATGGTAGATATATAGTTTATATGTAATTACACAGAAAAAGATACAGAAGGCAATGACGCCAAAATTAGAAAAATCGATTTTTTTTCGATTTTCGAGGTATAGTGCTTTCCTTAAGAGAGTTTAATGTGTGCCTCATGCAAAATAAAATTGGTTCTTAGAAACATCGGTTGAAAATAGGGGTGACTGCAGGTTAAAGGTGGTCGTTATGAGAAGTTTGGATGTACCGGCCCACTGGTATAGTGGTCAGCACAATTGATTTCTATGCCAGGGTCCCGGGTTGGAATCCCGGTCACGCTGCGCACAAGCCATGGCTTATGTAAGAATCATCAATCAATTAATTAAAGTAGATTAAATGCCGGATGCTTGACCGGAGTAGGGATAGATTGCGTAGAAAGTCAAACTTTGAGTCGTTGCCACCAGAATATTAACACAATGGAAATCCATAATTCAGTTATTTAAAATGTACTTTACAAAAAATTGAATAAGCCGCCCAGATGTACAGTAAAGCTGCCTTAACACTCTCTGACAAATCAGAACATTTTTATACGTCACTGAGTAGAAAATATTCCAATATCACGAACTTATCAAATTAACACGTATTTATTCGAACGAGACAGTTGAATCCAGTTTTTCATAAATTTATTTCAGTGAAGATCAAAAAATTCATTAATATTATAAAATTGGTTTTCTAGCAGAAATTATTTGGGTTTATTTTAAAAACCGAATTTTTGTCTCGTATAGGGGCAACTTTAGACCACGAGAGGTGACTTTAGACGTTTCTAGCAGTTCTTTTCGCAACACACATTTTCAATATTCGCTCACTGTAGGTTTTACTTATTTTTTCTGTCCACCCAGTGTTCTGTTTTTGTTCTTCATGGAAGCCCTTAAAGTCGTAATTAAATATCTGAATTTGGTTCCGTTAATTAAGTTATCTCGATTTATTCCGGTTTTCTCAATATCCTTTCTGAGATTTTTAAACCATTTATCCGACATCTTTGGTCTGTTGTTTGGTGTCTTGAATTGTCCTTAATTTGTTATTTTTTCAGTCGGTCACATATCAGAGTGCGTAGGTGCTTTTCATTTTCTTTGTACAATTCTTCTCTACCTCGTAACTTATATTGTCTGTCTTCTATCTTCGAACCTATTATCTTGCGGAGGATCTTTCTCTCAAATTTCTCTGCTTCTCTTAGACCAGCCTTCCCGGTTATTCTAAGGTTACTCTAAGGTTATTCTAAGGTTACTCACTCGCGTATAGACACACTTTAAAAACTGTCTAGCGGAAGAGCTTTTAAATGATTTGGTAGGTTATTATGAATTTTGACAAAAGCAAATGGCTTTAACCAATTTTCCAAGCAGTTATTTTAAAAATAAGAACTGACTTTTCAAAACCCAGCTAGTATAGATACTGAAGTCACGAGATTGCCTTTTACGTATGGATGGGCTGTGAGAACGGGAAGTGAAAATCTGAAGTGCTGTCAACCTCAACTGAGAGACACTACATTTCACTACCGTGCAGTTTTTTCATACATTTTGAAAGCTGTGGTTTATTCCGAGAAATATTTTTCTTCATAAACCTTATAGGAAATAAATGTGACCTGTAATATTGCCTATAGCTTAATTATATGAATACAAATGTTTAATTTACTGTTATTAACAGCTACCTTGTCCCATTGGAACAAAGTTTTATACGGATGAATCGCCTTCTTTACTATCGCTGTCACCGGCGTCTTCACTATCAGTCTCATTAGTTACACTAATCTACCTAATCGTTTTCTTTTTTTATCAGGTGTCAACAAAATTGTTGATGAAGAATTCTTCTTCATTGTCTTTAACTTCCTTCTTTATATTTTGAATTGTGGAAAGAGAAACATCACAGTAGTCAGCCGCTCGCTTACAGCTTTTGTTAAGAGGCATGGATAGGCATTTTTTTAGCTTAAAAAAAACCGACATTTATGTTTACGGTAACAAACAGTTATATTCGTACAGTTAACCTACAAAAGGTTCCGCGATATACTGTATTCTGGGTACAGTATAATATGTTATGTTTGTCGTACTGAAATTAAAGCAGTCGCGCATGCG
The DNA here is from genome assembly GCA_035578175.1 of Catonia carolina. Lineage (NCBI taxonomy): Eukaryota > Metazoa > Arthropoda > Insecta > Hemiptera > Achilidae > Catonia > Catonia carolina. The sequence continues at coordinate 50,655,192 of JAQMRL010000007.1, forward strand.
CACTGATGCGTTTCTTCCTTTATACCTCGTTGCAAACAAGGGCAAATTTGTGCTAAAGTAACTATAAGTTGAGAAACTTTTGAGGTTTTCTTGGAAATCAGTCACAACCTTAAAACCTGAACAAACATCCGTCGAAGCGAGTTAGTGCTCAGAAAATCGTTAAATGAATACTGAAAGCCTGTAGGTCTAATATATTTTAAACATATACGTAGCTACCATTTTTTAGAAGTCCTGTCAACACTCCATTGCGGTAAGTAGCCGAAAAGTGGTTAGCAAATGTTTATATCGATGATCTTGTACACGATCGCTAGTTTTATACTTTGCACTCACTTTTAAAATTATTTATAAAATATCCGTAACGTAAAACTCATAGTTTATTTATAATCGGTAAGACGGCTAAGTGTTAAGTCTGAGAAAGTTTGAAAGACAGTAAAATGTTTTGAGCAGCTGGGTTTTAATTTTAGTATGAAAAAGTCAAATCTTATACGGTCTATAAACTACAGCGTTATAAATTTAAGATCAAAGTCAAGTTCAAGCAATTTTATCCCTAAGAAAAACTAATTTCCTCTCTGAAGATATAAAAGTAACTTTATAAATTTTGTTATATTGAATTTTGTAAGTTCAGATTGATTGTTAATCTGTTTGCACAAGTTCTACTCATTTCTCCATTAATTTTTCCTTCTTTTAGTGTCGACCACCTGAAGGGTTTCTTTTTAAGTTCATTGAGCAGATAAGACGTAAAATTTATGTTGCCATTGTAATTATAAAATATATTTACATAAATAAACAACTGTACGAATTTATCGAACCAAAATGGCTGGAAATCTGTAATGCCAGTTTGAAAAGGTAAAAATGTACTATGACATAATCGTTTTATCTAAAAATTTAGTTTGTAACTTTTCTTAGGAATTTCTAAAGTTATTCAGGTTGAGTTATTTCTCACTGACTTTCAACACCACTGAAGTTCAAGGAATAATTTGGTATGATTCTTATTAAAATGGTTTACCTGTTTTATAGTTCTTAGTGAAAATTCACGCACACACACACACACACAAACACCGACAGATAAAATTTACCCTTTTTATACGTATATATAAAGGAAGATAGATGTAAATACAGAGTTATCATAAAAGAATGGTGCGGTTTCGAACATGGTTTAAAGAAAAACCGAATTACTTACAGTTAATGTTGTGTATTCATTTAATTTGTCGTCTCAAACAGTTTTTTTACATGATTAATAAATTTCAATATGTGCACCCTTAGTCGCTCGACAAATGTCCAAACGATACTCAACTTCTCTCCAAACATTCGTTAACATTTCTTTGGTTATGGTTGTCATTGTTTCATTAATCCTGTTTTTTAAGTGGTTCAGGTCGCGAATTTTTTGAGAATAAACAACGCTTTTGGTGTACCCCCACAAGAAAAAATCACAAGGTTTCAGGTCTGGACACCTTGGAGGCCACAGCATAGGTCCTTGCCGGCCTTTCCATCGATCTCCAAATTTTTCGTTCAAAACGTCCGTGACCAATGCACTGAAGTGTGGGGGAGCGCCATCTTATTGTAAATTAAGTTGATGAATGTTTTCTAGTTCATCTAGCTGATGAAAGCAATAATAACTCGAAAACATTCATCAACTTCATTTCCAACAAGATGGCGCTTCCCCACGCTTCAGTGCATTGGTCACGGACTCTTTGAACGAAAAATTTGGAGATCGATGGAAATGCCGGCAAGGACCTATGCTGTGACCTCCAAGGAGTCCATACCTGACACCTTGTGATTTTTACTTGCGGGGGTACATCAAAAGCGTTGTTTATTCACAAAAAATTCGCGACCTGAACCACTTAAAAAACAGGATTAATGAGAAAATGACAACCATAACCAAAGAAATGTTTGGAGAGAAGTTGAGTATCGTTTGGACATTTGTCGAGCGACTAAGGGTGCACATATTGAAATTTATTAATTATGTAAAAAAACTGTTTGAGACGACAAATTAGATGAATAAACAACATTAACTGTAAGTAATTCGGTTTTTCTTTAAACCATGTTCGAAACCGCACATTCTTTTATGATAACCCTGTATAGCATTTAAGAGATGATACACAATCCCACTAATCTCAGATTCCAGATCCAAAACGTACTGTGTTTTTCTGTTTAACATCCGACTGTTATATTTCCACTACCTAGGTTATTGGAATGAATTTGGTAATAGGAATGGATATGTGTTAAAAGATCTGGTGTGAAACACTCAAACCACTTTCTCTTGTCTCTATAGATAATACACAATATAATCTATGTTTAGTCATAAGTAAACAATGTCAAATAAAAACCATAACCTAATTTTAAATATGAGTGAATGATGCAAAGTGAAAATGAACCTCAGTTTGGCTATAAAACACGGAAAATCACTAATTTACGGTAAAATAGGCTTTGTAAAAGAAAAGACTTAAAATATAAGTTGCAGATTTTTAATTTTCTATAACTCTGATGATACATTTTTGTCGTAAAATGCATACAAATGCTGCAGTATTAAAAAATTCCAGTTTTTACTGATTTTTATGAAAAATGATTGTGTCAAACCATCGTGCCGAACTTGAAGTGTCAACTTTGTACGATTTTTAGTTCTTTAGATATTTCGTACTCACACACGCGCGCGAAAACGCACTAATACACGGACCAATAGTTAAAAACACGTTTCTTTTTAGGTCCAGTAGACCTAAAAACGTGTATATCCGGTGAAAACTTGATTTCGAAATATTATTCCTTTCCTATATTTTAATTTATTTTCTAGTTTTACGTCCGACTGTTCTGACGATGATGGGTAATAGATGAGAACATCCTGACTGGGAATCGAACCCGTTACCCGAGGTATAGAAGCCAGATGACCTCTACACCACACACCAGTCTATTTAATTTTAGGGCAAGAGAAAGTTAAAAAAATCATTGAAATACTATTGCTTATAGGTAGAAAGATAGTGTTTTAAAAACCAGTTTGCATGTTTGAAGATGGGTAGGGTTTTTGTATGCACTAGTCAAAACATCTTTGTAATCAAAACGGCTAGACCTAAATGGTGATCATTTTGAACATATCCTGCAAATACACAAATGTAGGGTACATTATCAATTTTATTTATCTCATCTAATAACATATACAGGAGGGTGATTTGACCAACTAATTTATTAGGTCTACAATGAAAAAATAAAACAATGACTTATGATATAAATGACAAATGACTGTACGCACATTAAAGTTTATACATTTTTAGTGTAATCCCCACCATCCGCAAAGACATTTATGTTAAACGGTAATTAAATTCGTTGCGCGTCCGAAGAAGATTGTCTTGCACCGCCGAGTTCACTGCAGTTGTTGTACGAACTTTCAGGTCATCCAGAGTTTTAGTAGAAGTGCTACATAAACTGTTTGTTTTGAAAACCCCCACGAGTAAAATTCGTTGAGTTAATTAAACCCTAATGATACTAATGGTCAAGAGATCTCAGAGGCCAGAACTGAAGTGCATGATCTTGAACCTCAATGCGATCAATCCATCGGAAACCCAGATTTATTTAGAAAACATCTAACTTCCCGATGCCAATGAGGTGAAGCTGCATCCTGATGGGTAATGAAGTCTTCTGAATACTCATTAATTTGGAGTACTAGCCAGTTTTGCTGCATATCAAGTATTTTATTCCAGTAATCGTGATTTCAGCAAGATATTTCCATGTTTTGTAGCATAAAGTCACTAAAGTCAGCACGCTTCAGTTTGTGTTTAGGGCACGGAGGGTGTAGCAGTTGTAGGTGGTAAGACTTGTACAGTAAACGGCGCCCCAACACATACCAAATAGTTTGTTGTATTCCTATATACCTACTATCGGTTTCATAATCATAGACACCCAAGTTTGATCCCTTGCACCTCCAAAACTATGAGTCGGATTTTAACATAATTTGCATCAAAATTTAGCTCATTTGATTCTGCGTTGACTTATAATAGTCCTATATTTTTAATGTTGTTTAAAAATCGCCATATCGAGGTTTGAAGACAAAAAGACCCGTCATTTTTGCTACCGCAACAAATTTCATGCGTTTAGAGGCGTGTAACCCGATAATTATTCGACCGAAAATTTGAAATTTTAACACAAAATAGACAATTATATTCTTACAGCGTCTTCCAACTTCGATATGGCAATTTTTAAACAATATTAAAAATATAGGACTATTATGGGTCAACGCAGAATAAAACGAGCTAAATTTGATGCAAAGTGTGTTAAAATCCAACTCATAGCTTTGGCGTTGCAAGGGTTCAAACTCGGGTGTCTATGATTATGAAACCGATAGTAGTGTTGAACGTTACCAAATTTACACGCAACTGATGCTGGAGTATTGTTGACCTGTAGATCGGCTGTGCGCAATCTATCGGAGCGTGTTGTAAACTTTACTATTTTCTATTTGAAATTGTACATTATCGATCATTTTCATAACGATGAATAATTCAAGAGGTATATGCCTGCGATACCGAGTTTATTATTTTGAATCACCCTGTACTTTGTGTAAATAGTAAATAGAAAAATCTAAATCTAGTAAAGAAAATGTTTTTCATTATCAGTACACGATCTTATATGGGGGTATCATGAAAGATATCAATGCAACTCTAAATAAGTCGATCATTTGAAATTCAGTTGAAATATTGAAAAGAATTTAATGAAAGTTTCGATTGAGGGAATCGTTCCACGATAGGTCCTCAAGATACATTCATAGAATTTTCATATAATGTATTCTTCATCCCCATAACTTAACTACTTGTCATTTAACAAAGTAAAAAATATTTTCATTTTCTTATAAATCTCCATCTTAAGTAGTGATTTATTCATATTATATTTATTTAGAACTTCATTTCAATTATCTACGTAAAATCTAGTTTATTTGAATAAAACTCAAGAAACCTTAAGAGTATGATATTTATGGATTCTGTTCAGAATTTTATAATTTACTTAAGTATAACGATATTATAAGAACCTTGATTTAAATTATTTTTAAGAAATAAAAACTTTTAAAACTGAAGTTTTTAGGAAATTCAGAAAATACGAGGAGAGTTCAATAATAAACCCTTACAGTGTCCTAATACTAGGTCGTCAGCAGCTCGACCAAAAAATGCCTGCGTCATTTTATTAGTACGTGGACTAACCTAAATTTTATTTCGTAACACATGACAATAATCAGTAAGAAATGTAGATCACAAAAAATCTGGCGTAAAACACTCACACAACTTTCTCTTGCCAATATAAATAATTAACAATAAACCTAACATTAGTAATAAAACATTAGAAATAAACAAAAAACTAACCTCAATAAACATAACCTTATTTTAATCATGAGTGAAAGACGCAAAATGAAAATCGAACTCAGTTTGGCTTAAAAATACGGAAAATCTACTAACAATCGTTTAACACATAATAAAAGTGTTTTTTTCACGCTAAACTAGGCTCTGTAGAGAAAAATGTTCTAAATGAAAGTTGTAGATCTTTTAATTTTCTATAAATTTGATTCTCACACTTTTATTATAAAATGCATACTAAAGCCGAAATGTTAAAAAAATCAATTTTTCTCACGTTTTCGTGAGAAAAAACAGAAAATTACTAATTACTGCTAAACTAAGCGTTATACAAAAAAATGTTTGAAATAAAAGTTATAGACCGTTAAATTCTCTACAACTTTTATTATATACATTTTTGCTCTAAATTGCATATTAAAGCCGTAATTTAAAAAAAATATGTTTTTACGTAAAAACAGCCTCACCCAGAATTTCAACAAACATGACCCCTACCCTATCTTGTAGAGAATAAAAAATTGAGTAAACCACACGATTTTTAAAAAAATCGTAGGACCAGTTTTTGAGAAAATCGCAAAAAAGTGAAAAATTACACGAATAAACTACTACTTCCGGTTGACCGATTTTGATGAAAATGTTCGTGTCGGGTCCGTTAGTGGTATGTAACTTAAGTTTTAAGTTTCAAGTTCGTACGATGTTCCGTTCTTGAGATATTTTGTACACACTCACACACACACACAGACACACACACACACACACACACACACACACACACACACACACAGACCAATCGCTAAAAACATGTTTTTTGGGTTCAGGGGGTCTGAAAACGTATAGATCCGGTGAAAACTCGATTTCGAAAAATCGACGTGAAAACAATACTTTCCTTCCTATATATTCATATAGGCAAGAGAAAGTAAAAATGTAGGTTTTGTTACGAGTGTAATTAATTAATATTGATTGAAAAACTTCATATTGATTAAAGGAACTAAAAATTGAATTGTCAAAATCTTAATCGCAGTATTTTTATATTTTACCATACTTAATGATTTTGGGTGACTTTGTACATAGGCCTACTTAAATTGTTTTTTAAGTGCTACAAGTGAAGTTGCATAACGTAATTTTATAGTGTTTTTTTTTTTACTTTCTCTTGCCTATATGAATACATAGGAATGAAAGCATTGTTTTCATGTCGATTTTTCAAAATCGAGTTTTCACCGTATCTACACGTTTTCAGACACCCTGAACCCAAAAAACATGTTTTTAGCGATTGGTCTGTGGCGTGCGTGCGCGCGTGCGTGCGAGCGTGCGTGCGTGTGTGTGTGTGTGCGCGTGTGCATATGTGTGTGTGTGTGTGCATATGTGTGTGTGTGTGCATGTGTGTGTGTGTGTGTGTGTGTGCGCGCGCGCGCGCGTGTGTGTGTGTGTGTGTGTGAGTACAAAATATCTCAAGAACGGAACATTGTACAAACTTAAAACTTGAAACTTAAGTTACATAACACTACCGAACCCGACACGAACATTTTCATCAAAATCGGTCAACCGGAAGTAGTAGTTTATTCGTGTCATTTTTCACTTTTTTGCGATTTTCGCAAAAACTGGTTCTACGATTTTTTTTAAAAGCGCCTGGTTTATTCAATTTTTTATTCTCTACAAGATAGGGTAGGCGCCATGTTTGCTGAAATTTTTGGTGAGGCTGTTTTTACGTAAAAAAAGTGTTTTTTTAAAATTACGGCTTTAATATGTATTGTAGCGCAAAATTGTATATAATAAAAAATGTAGATAATTTAAATTTCTACAACTTTTATTTTGAACATTTTTTTGCATAACGCTTAGTTTAGCGGTAATTAGCGATTTTCGATTTTTTTCTCACGAAAACGTGTGAAAAATTGATTTTTTTAAGATTTCGGCCTTAGTATGCATTTTATGACAAACGTGTATATAATCAAATTTATAGAAAATTAAAAGATCTGCAACTTTTATTTAAAGAATTTTTCTCTACAGAGAGTAGTTTAGTGTGAAAGAGTGATTTTCCGTATTTTTAAGCTAAACTGAGGTTGATTTGCATTTTGCGTCTTTCACTCATGATTAAAATTAGGTTATGTTATTGAGTTAGTTTTTTGTTTATTTCTAATGTTTTATTAATAATGTTAGCTTTATTGTTAATTATTTGCATTGGCAAGAGAAAGTTGTGTGAGTGTTTCACACCAGATTTTTTAAATTAAGAAGGAAGTTTCCACAAAAAATTTGTAATAAGTAGAAATTTTTATTTTTTAAATTGCAAGAAATATGTTACAAGGTAAATATCATGCAAGAACAATTCATTATAAAGAAAACGAAAAAAATCAGTAAGCTATCTCAGAAAAATAGCCAAGTTATGGGTAGATTATAAATGTTAGAAAACACCAAAATAAGCTGGTATTTTTCAGCAATACCTAGCGGAAAATACCTGGTATTTTTACTTTCTCTTGCCTATATGAATATATAGGAAGGAAAGTATTGTTTTCATGTCGATTTTTCGAAATCGAGTTTTCACCGGATCTATACGTTTTCAGACCCCCTGAACCCAAAAAACATGTTTTTAGCGATTGGTCTGTGTGTGTGTCTGTGTGTGTGTCTGTGTGTGAACAGAATATCTCAAGAACGGAACATCGTACGAACTTGAAACTTGAAACTTAAGTTACATACCACTACCGGACCCGACACGAACATTTTCATCAAAATCGGTCAACCGGAAGTAGTTGTAACTTAGTTTATTCCTATAATTTTTCACTTTTTTGCGATTTTCTCAAAAACTGGTCCTACGATTTTTTTTTAAAATCGCCTGGTTTACTCAATTTTTTATTCTCTACAAGATAGGGTAGGCGCCATGTTTGCTGAAATTCTGCGTGAGGCTGTTTTTACGTAAAAACATTTTATTTTTAAGATTGCGGCTTTAATATGCATTTTAGCGCAAAACGTTATATAATATAAGTTGTAGAGAATTTAAAAACCTACAACTTTTATTTCAAACATTTTTTTGTATAACGCTTAGTTTAGCGGTAATTTGCGATTTTCTGTTTTTTTCTCACGAAAACGTGAGAAAAATCGATTTTTTTAACATTTCGGCCTTAGTGTGCATTTTACGACAAAAGTGTATATAATTAAATTTATAGAAAATTAAAAGATCTACAACTTTTATTTAAAGCATTTTTCTCTACAGAGCCTAGTTTAGAGAGAAAGAGTGATTTTCCGTATTTCTAAGCCAAACTGAGGTTGATTTTCATTTTGCGTCTTTCACTCATGATTAAAATTAGGTTATGTTTGTTGAGGTTAGTTTTTTGTTTATTTCTTATGTTTTATTACTAATGTTAGGTTTATTGTTAATTATTTGCACTGGCAAGAGAAAGTTGTGTGAGTGTTTCACACCAGATTTTTCAGTATGAACTCACTATATGTTCCTGGCACTATAAGGGTTAACGAGACCTTTTAATGTGGAGAAAAAAGTTCGTTCAATGACAACAAAATTTTTTAGGGTCAAGTTGGAAGCTTTGGCAAAACTGCTAATCAGCTGTTCGATCATAATTAAAATAAACCTAAAAACTTTTGTTTATTTCAAAATGTTACTCCGCTTGAAATATGTACGCCGAAAGATAAACTTTTAGTGATAAGAGTTTTGCTATCCAAATGTGTTTTGTGGCCTTCTTGGCCCATGAAACCCAGCCGTAAGAAATCGTTAGGTAAGAAAGCCACAAAAAAATTAAAAGAAAAAAAAGGTATTCAAGATTATTTTAAAAAAAATTTATTTTCAGGTATAAGAAAATTTAGACCAAAGGTAGTAAAAATAAAATTAACCAAAATGAATTTACATATTATGAGCATAAGTAAATACCTATTAGGTTTGAACATTAACAATTATAAAAATACATCAGTGTGCAGCTTCAAAATATCGAATTTACAACCATTTATTTTCTTAAAAAAAGTAATAAAATATAGTAATTAATATGCAAAATAGATTATGGTTGGCCAACCGAAACAGTTTTATTAGAAGTAAGTATTTTTTTTAAATACCAAAATACTTACAATGTAATTTACATAAAAACATTTTACCAAAAGAGTTGCTCAAAAAAAAGGCAAAATTACATCAAAACAACTTTTAAAACGGAATGCATAGTTATGAATAATAATAAAATTTTAGAGTAACCGTAATGTACATAATCACATCTTTTAATAGGTCATTCAAAGGTAAATACAAGATAAATGTTCACTAATATAAAAAAGGCGATTAGAACTGAACTGACTGTAGAATAAATAAAAAAAACTTCAAGTAGGTGAGACTCCCTTAAGCTTGACGAGACAAATCTCCTCCAAAAGATTAATAATAGGAACAAGTACTTACAGTAGAAATCCGCTTAAGCAAAAATTCTTGGATACGTACAAACATCCACTGGTATCCCCACAGTCCCACAGCCGGTCACCTAACTTCATGATACTTGACTTTTATTTAATCAGGCTTGGAAACGCAAATACTAATTTAAGAAAAGGTATTCAGCAAATATTAATTTGGAAATATCATCTATAGATATCTTGAGACTTGAAAACATGTAATAAAAGTTCAATCCAAAAAGGGTAAACGAAGACCGATGTAACACAAAGCCATTGCTTTTATTCAAAAAGCAATAAAAATATAAATTTTCACTACATAATAACTTAAGGAAAAACGCACAGTTCACGACCGTTCACGTTAACAACGCAGGCACGAGTCAACGAGAAACAAAAAGGGAAAACTTAACTTGAACGCCGGCAGATAGCAGCAGCTCTCAAGTAGAATATCAACACAAAACAAGCGAGCGCCAACAAACAAAATTACAAACGTCCAACACGGAAAATATCAAACCAAAAAAAAATGTAACAACGGTTACAGTTTAATCAGCGAAAATTTATGGAAGAATTTTGAAACAGTATGATAAGAAGGTGTTAAAACAACATTAACGTGTATAAGTGGGTGGAAAAGTTTAATTTAGTTAGAACAAATATCACTGATTTCCATCGCTGTAGAAGACCAAAATCTCCTCCAAAAGATTAATAATAGGAACAAGTACTTACAGTAGAAGTTTCAACTTCCAATTATTGAAAGTTGCATAAATGACCTAATTCGCAAACACAGGAAAGTCAAAATTTCCCAAATTGCTAGTTCGTGAATAGTAAGTACTATTCTAACATTCTCTCTAACAAAAATAAAGACCGGCGAAGGCGGAAATGTTAAGTCACTGTTTCAAAAAGTGTGATTTTCTTCCATGACAACGCACCTCCGCACCAATGTTGTGTAAATATAAATGCATTATTTTAAAACTATTTTATGAAAAATTTAAGGCCTTAGAAAGGATATTAAAAGGTGAATTGTTGCGCAATATTGCCGCGAATCTTGGGTTTGTTGTTTCATCCGTATCTGATTGGCAAAAATAAAGAAAAATTATAACAGCGTACAGTTACGACATGAAACAGAAAAATTATGAAACCATCAGATAGAATACGAAAAATTTAATGAAGTTCAGAAGGAAATTTCCGATATTTACAATGTAGATTTTAAATAATCAGGTTTAATTCTTATTTAGTAGATAATATTATATTTTAGTTAAAATGTATTGAATACCTTGTCAAGTTAATAGATAGTTTTTGTTAGTTTAAATAAAGTTCTTGATAAATTAACCTTTCATTCCTTGTTATGTCCATATTTATTAAATCCGGGTTATCCGAAACGGGTCCGCCTCAACTATTTCGGATAACCGGGATTCTACTGTACTAAGTTTGAAATTGGTTCAGGCCGGGAGGCCTAATTCGTATTGTTTATTATGATGATAGTGTAAGGGATTATATAAGGTATTCACGATTTTCAACCTGTGTTGGTAAAAATTTCAAAACCACTGGGTTTTGAGAAAATTTTATGGTTTCGAATTTTAGGCTAATCCATTCTTGTTACTACACGATGAATGAATCAAACATTCGTAAAAGCTTACTGATGGATTTCTTATAATAACCACGTTTTTGGCTTTAGGGGTTATAATTGTGAATATCACTTGAAATTTCAATGGAAGAAATTTTAACCTATCACAATACTTTTTCTCTCTATACTCTATAGATTGAGCGGAAGAAAGTCAAAACGGATTTATGCATTAGGGACTAGAAAAGAAGGTGGCCGTGATTTCATAAGAGACTTTGAAACATTATTTACATTTTTGAAAGTTTTGTAACAGAAATGTCACCTAAATCACCCTAATGATAAAAAGTAGACAAATAAATCATTGACTCGACTGTATATTACATAAATTTAGAACGCAAGAACTTCTATAATGTATTTTAAAGTGAGATTCTGTTTACCCGTAAATACAGAGTCCTATCTATCGGATTTTGATAATTACTTTCTCTTGCACTGTATGAATATACAGCGTGATTCATGAAGAAACTGAGATGCTTCAGAAAGTGAATCTACATCAAAAAATAAGAAAAAATCTGGTGTGAAACACTCACACAACTTTCTCTTGCCAATGCAAATAATTAACATTACACCCTAACATTAGAAATAAACAAAAACTAACCTCAATAAACATAACCTAATTTTAATCATGAGTGAATGACGCAAAATTAAAATTAACCTCAATTTGGCTTAAAAATACGGAAAATCACTCTTTCACGATAAACTAGGCTCTGTAGAGAAAAATGTTCTAAATAAAAGTTGCAGATCTTTTAATTTTCTATAAATTCGATTGTATACACTTTTATTATAAAATGCATACTAAGGCCGAAATCTTAAAAAAATCGATTTTTCTCACGTTTTCGTGAGAAAAAAACAGAAAATTGCTAATTACTGCTAAACTAAGCGTTATACAAAAAATGTTTGAAATAAAAGTTGTAGGTTTTTAAATTCTCTACAACTTTTATTATATAATTTTTTTCGCTAAATTGCATATTCAAGCCGTAATCTTAAAAAGACTTTGTTTTTACGTGAAAACAGCCTCACCAAGAATTTCAGCAAGCATGACGCCTACCCTATCTTGTAGAGAATAAAAAATTGAGTAAACCGGGCGATTTTTAAAAAATCGTAGGAACAGTTTTTGAGAAAATCGCAAAAAAGTTAAAAATTACACGAATAAACTACTACTTCCGGTTGACCGATTTTGATGAAAATGTTCGTGTCGGGTCCGGTAGTAGTATGTAACTTAAGTTTCAAGTTTGCAGTTCGTACGTTGTTCCGTTCTTGAGATATTCTGTTCACACACACACACACTTACACACACGCACACACACACACACAGACCAATCGTTAAAAACATGTTTTTTGTGTTCAGGGGGTCTGAAAACGTATAGATCCGGTGAAAACTCGATTTCGAAAAATCGACATGAAAACAATACTTTCCTTCCTATATATACATATAGGCAAGAGAAAGAAAAAATCTGGTGTGAAACACTCACACAACTTTCTCTTGCCAATGCAAATAATTAACATTACACCCTAACATTAAAAATAAACTAAAACTAACCTCAGTAAACATAACCTAATTTTAATCATGAGTGAAAGACGCAAACTAAAAATTAACCTCAATTTGGCTTAAAAATACGGAAAATCACTCTTTCACGATAAACTAGGCTCTCTAGAGAAAAATGCTCTAAATAAAAGTTGTTGATCTTTTAATTTCCTATAAATTTGATTACATATACTTTTGTCGTAAAATGCATACTAAGGCCGAAATCTTTAAAAAAATCGATTTTTCATACGTTTTCATGAGAAAAAAACAGAAAACCGCTAATTACCGCTAAACTAAGCGTTGTACAAAAAAATGTTTAAAATAAAAGTTGTAGGATTTTAAATTTTCTACAATTTTTTTTATAAAAATTATTGCATTGAAATGCATAGACTATTAAAGCCGCAATCTTAAAAAAAACAATTTTTTTTACGTAAAAACAGCCTCACTAAGAATTTCAGCAAACATGACGCCTACCCTATCTTGTAAAGCATAAAAAATTTAGTAAACCAGGCGATTTTTAAAAAATCGTAGGACCAGTTTTTGAGAAAATCGCAAAAAAGTGAAAAATTACCCGAATAAACTACTACTTCCGGTTGACCGATTTTGATGGATAAGTTCGTGTCGAATTCGGTAGTGGTATGTAACTTAAGTTTCAAGTTTCAAATTCGTACGATGTTCCGTTCTTGAGATATTCTGTATACACATACGCATACACACACGCGTGGGCGCGCACACACACACACAGACCAATTGCTAAAAACATGTTTTTTGGGTTCAGGGTGTCTGAAAAGGTGTAGATCCGGGGAAAACTCGATTTCGAAAAATCGACATAAAAACAATACTTTCCTTCCTATGTATTCATGTAGGCAAGAGAAAGTAATAATGTGAATCGAAAACTTATCTATTTTTAATAGAATTTCTCGACACAAGTCAGGCATATTAATGGGCAAGCTGATTTAAATTCAATATTTATAGACGAGTGATGATTATAAATAGGCAGCTCTGTTCTTTTTTAAATGGAGCCTAATTATTGCCGGATTTAACAAATTATGAGTTGAGATAAATGAATGGACGGTTTTAGAAATTTAACTGCACTCACGTTATCTGGATCAGTTAAATTTATTTTTAACATTCGTTGAAGTACAATAAACATTTCATTTGCATTCATTGAAACGTTTTTTATTTCTATTCGTATAATTTTTTTAATAACAGTACTTCGGAAATAACAATTCGTCACATCGCTGTTTGAAATGTGGAAATTATTTTCTGGGTTTTTAATTAATTCTATGAATTTTTTAATAATGTTCATTAAAGTTTCGTTCTATTTTTGTTTTCTTGTTGGCTCGGTGAAGAGGAATCTGGAGTTAAAATAAAATAATTATTTGTTTTTTCGCTTGTATTAATTTCTAGAAATTCCTCTATAATTTGATATACAATTTATTACTTTACGATGTTTCTTTGTATAGGGTGATTATAAATGAAATAGACAGTTTCGATAGCTTACAGAAAATTTATTTTTGAAAAGCTAAGGTAATTACTTACATGATTATATAGAAAAATTCATTAAGTTTTTATTGAAAATATTTACAGATGTTTAATGTGTGCACCGTTTGTAACACGACAGATATCAACACGGTAGTCGAATTTTTCCCACACACGATTAAGCATATGACGGTCAACTGTGGCAAGAGCATTTGCGATACGATGTTTTAGATCATCGATATCTACAGGAAGCGGTGGTACAAAATCTTTGTCTTTTACATAACCCCATAAGAAAAAGTCTCAGGGCGTTTAGTCTGGACTACGAGGTGGCCACGGCGTAAACACAATGTTTTCCTCACTTGCACGGCCGATCTATTGTCTAGGAAGACGTTCATTAAGATAATTTCTGACTTGTAAAGTGCCAGTGAGGCGGAGCTCCAACTTGTACAAAACTGAAGTTATCACTATCTTCCTGGAGTTGAGGCATTAACCATTCGTTTAACACGTCCAGATAAATTACTCCGGTTACTGACACTTCGTAAAAGAAGAACGGCCCGTAAACTTTTTCACGAGATAATGCGCAAAAGACGTTTACTTAAGGGAAATCGCGTGTATGCTGTAAAGTTATTTTTGTGTTTTCAAAGCCCCATATTCTAACATTATGTCTATTAACTTTTCCACTAATGTGAAAATTACATTCATCACTCAAAATTAGGCGATTAAAGAATGCGTTGTCATTTTCAATACAATGTTGCATCTCCAGACAACAATTTTAACGTACGACTTTATCACTGGTATTTAAACTTTGTACTAACTGAAATTTATAAGGTGTCATTTTCAAACGTTTCCGCAGAATTTTCCACACAGTCGGTTGAGGAATTTGCAATTCTAAACTTGCTAATTTAGTTGATTTTCCTGGTCTTCATACATAAACATCACGATCACTATCAATTTGTTCTTCTGTAACAGAAGGTCTTCCAGTACTCTTCTTTTTACACAGACATCCACTGTTTTTAAAATGTTTATACCAGTCATAGATTGATTGCCTTGTTGGTGGTGGTTTACCGTATCTTGTTCTGAAATGGCGTTGCATAACCGTAACCGAGTTTGTTTTGGCTAATTCAAGAACACAATAAGCTTTCTCCTTTTGAGTAGCGGCCATTTTGCTATACTGGTTGTTGTAACAGCAGCCAAACCTGTATCATTTACTATATTCAAATACACCAGTTTGATATTTAAGAAGCTGTCGAAAATGTCTATTTTATTTATAATCACCCTGTATTTTTAAACAATTTATTAAATAGTGTTAACAAATACAACTGAAACGACTTTTGTTTCGAAAAGTTTTAAAATTTTTTCTGCAATTCCATTAAAGTTTGCTGGCATCATACTTTTTTTTAATAGTGTACCGACTTCCCTCTTTTTGCATTGTGTTGGTCACACTGCAATTTTACCTAACAAAAATATAAATATCAAAGTGACTATAAAGCTGGAATGTTTTGAGGTTAATCTCATTATTTTTCATTTTATGTTTCTCCAGAAATATTGTCTTTTTTAGTAGAAAATAAACATTTTCACTGAAACCAGTCAGCCAATCTCTATGAAATTTTCAGGGATGTTTTTACCTAACTGAGTAATACATTTTAACACACGATTTTTTTAAAATCTGCTCTAAAATTTTTACAAAGAGAAATTATCTAAAATTTTAGAGAGAATTTTTTGAAATAATATTTTTCACAAACTCCCATGTTTCACTGTGTATCAATAACCGATAACTATTTTTTTTTATAAATGTATAGCGATAAAGTTAGTAGAAGCTGGAAAAACGTTTCATATATCAGTATGGTGTAATGTATAACTTCCCACTCCCCTTAAGTAATCGATTGTTAAGCTTAAGTTCCCGGATTCGATTTCCAAGAATCTGGAAAATTTTACAAAATAAACTCACTCTTACTGTTCATTTACCTATCCAAGTACCTAATATTCTATCAATTTATCCAATATTTTTTAGTAGACTACGCAATATTTTTTAGTAGACTGTGTAACTTTTTACAATCATGATTCAGGATTAAAATTTTAATTTCTTTCCAAGGCCTTCGGGCCAGCCCAGTCAGTCAGCTGGTAGAAAGTCGCTATTATTTGTTAAGTAACACCGGTTGGGCAAGCGACTTTGTATGGTGACCAGTTGACAGCCATCCATGAACAAACTCTACTGGGGGTCCCTGTTCAAACTCATGTCTAATCTACGTCAAAAAATACAGCAAAAAAGCAGCGATCAAATTGGGTAGTTGTCAACAATGTACAGTTCCCAATAACAATAAAAGCTAAAAAAAAAAAAAAATTCTTTCCAAGCCTTTTCAGTCGAATCAACGCATCAAATATGGAAAGTCTATTCCAACAACTAAGACCCACTTTTATTACCAGTCTCAGAAAATTAAGAAAAAGAGAGGTAGGGGGAGGGGAGGGAGGGGAGAGAGCGAGAGAGAGAGAGAGAGAGTGTGTGTGTACTGTATTACAACGCGAGATTTATTTACACCCACATAATCAATTTGCTTCTTATTCATTTTAGTGGACTGCTAAGCTGAAAAGCAAAGTTATGTTTTCAGCCTTCATTATTAAACGTTCTACAAAACAGATTGTTTGAGGTTTTTCAAGCCTATCTTTGTTTGGCACAAATGAACCGTAAAACGTATAATTTGTGCACAGAAATGAGTTGAGTGTATTTAGGTTCAACTTGGTTTTATACATACACAGTAAAATCCGCTTAATAGGACTTTTAAGGGACAGCCCCTTGTTAGCGTATTAGACGGGAAACAGGTAGAATAGGCTCATATAATGAATGTGAGCTTTGCATAACTACCGTACTAATCATGTAAGTATGCAGCTTATAAATAACGTGTTATGCGTTATTGTCATTATGACATTTTTAATTTTTATTAACCAGTGTTTTATCGAGCATTAGTTTAAAAATTATGTTGAACTCTTCTGCATTAAAAACGCTCCTCGGCAACCCTTTAGAAGCGGGGATAAAACATTATTTTTTTCAACGATTTAGGGTCTTCATTAAAATGACCTTGCTTCCTCACATCTAATGGTAAACAATTCCATGACTTGATTTAAATCGGTTGATTTAGCCACTAAAGCCAGTGAAATTAGTAATTTGCAGTTATTTTGCGATTTCTGTTAAAAGACTTCCATTCATTAAGAAATTTAGGTGTTACGTTTGATGAAAGCATTTTAACAAAACATTATTTAGTTCTTCATATTTTGCTGTTTTTATCTTTTGCCTTTTCGTTCCACTTAGTAATAAGTTCGTATCTCCTTTTATTTCCTCCGGTTCTTGAACTTGTTTTTAATGTAGACGCAGGAATTTTTTGATTTGCAGCAATTTCTGTTTGGTTCTTTAATTTAAAATGTTATTTTCAGGTTTGTAAATTTTTTAAATGTCTTTTATGGATAAAACGTTTTATTTATAGCCTCCACGTCACCCCTTATAGCCATCCCTAGCCTCCGAGAAGCAATAAATTAAAGACAAATATGGAAGGGGAACGGACCTATTTAGTGGACGAATGGCAGCAGAACAGATTGAAATCCTTACTTTGCTGCTCACGGGGATTCAAAACATACACCTAAAGAAGAAAAACCTAAATTAACTAAATTTGACTATAAAGTGCACCACCTTATTCACGTGTTGTCAATGAACGTTATAACAATAAAGAAATCTACTCCACAGATAACAAATTACCAACAATTATAACGACCCGAAACGAAAATGAGTACGGAAATCTTCTGTTATCGGAAGTCCAATGCAACTTTGTAACAGTTAAGTGTTTTCTTTCATTCATAATGCTTATTTACAGAATTCATTCAAATAAAAATATCAACCGTTTAGAGACCACAAAAAATGAATTATATACAAGCTCAAGTTGCAAAGAAAGGCAAGTGATAGTAGTGTCTATTTTCGTTCTGTTTAGGAGTGGGACATTAGCGCGCTAACCTACCAAGCGGACGGTCCCGGGCTCGATTCCCGGCTAGGGTCTAGAAATTATTACGAGTCACAACTCATTTTTACTTTCTCTTGCCTATATGAATATATAAGAAGGAAAGTATTGTTTTCATGTCGATTTTAAGAAATCGAGTTTTCACCGGATCTATACGTTTTCAGACCCCCTGAACCCAAAAAACATGTTTTTAGCGATTGGTCTGTATGTGTGTGTGTGTGTGTGTGTGTGTGTGAACAGAATATCTCAAGAACGGAACATCGTACGAACTTGAAACTTGAAACTTAAGTTACATACCACTACCGGATCCGACACGAACATTTTCATCAAAATCGGTCAACCGGAAGTAGTAGTTTATTCGTGTAATTTTTCACTTTTTTGTGATTTTCTCAAAAACTGGTCCTACGATTTTTTTTAAAATCGCCTGGTTTACTAAATTTTTTATGCTTTACAAGATAGGGTAGGCGCCATCTTGGCTGAAATTCACTATCTAGTGTACACTATATAGTGTAAGGGTGTTTTCACGTAAAAATTTTGTTTTTTAAGATTACGGCTTTAATATGCATTTTAGCGCAAAAATGTATGATAAAAGTTGTAGAGAATTTAAAATCCTAGAACTTTTATTTCAAACTTTTTTTGTATAACGCTTAGTTTAGCGGTAATTAGCGATTTTCTGTTTTTTCTCACGAAAACGTGTGAAAAATTGATTTTTTTAATATTTCGGCTTTAGTACGCATTTTACGACAAAAATGTATATAATAAAATTTATAGAAAATTGAAAGCTCTACAACTTTTATTTTAACAATTTTTCTCTACAGAGCCTAGTTTAGCGGGAAAGTGTGATTTTCCGTTTTTTTAAGCCAAACTGAGTTAGATTTTCATTTTGCGTCATTCACTCATGATTAAAATAAAGTTATATTTTTGAGGTTAGTTTTTTGTTTATTTCTAATATTTTATTAATAATGTTAGGTTTATTGTTAATTATTTGCATTGGCAAGAGAAAATTGTGTGAGTGTTTCACACCAGATTTTTGTACCCAATTGTTGTCGCCAATAACCAAAATGTTGAAGCTACTTAAAATTAACAAAAACAAAAATACAGTATTTTGTTGAAAAAAATTGGTTAAAATCCATATTCCTGTTATAAAAATTAGAGATGGATGAATCGTTCAGTATTTGGAAGCAGGGAAATGTTTCAACAGACCGCATGCTCTTTTATGACATGTTTACATGGAAATGAATTCGACATAATTATCGATTAGAAAGAGTGGCATTCAGGTTGATTATACGGTCGTCAATTGCAGATGTGTATCAAAGAACTTTCCTATAGATAAATTGGCCAGTACTTGTAAAACATATATTGTCAGCGATTGGATTATTTATAACAAAATATCTTTTTAAATCGTTGGAAATATTAAATTAAAATAAAAATTTTACTTCTTATTTAGCTTTCTTCCGTGCTAAAATAAATTAAGTGGTGTCAAATTAATTAAGAAATATCCTTAAATTTTCTAATCTCATTACCTGTATCTTTTATTATTTGTTGTCTCGGTAGTACTTCAGATTTTCTCAACTTCCGTTATCGGAGACCTTACTTTTCTTTTTCTGAGCTGTATCTGTAATACAGTATTGAGAAAATATTAAATAATAATAATACATTTTTTCCATTAAAAATTACATGAAACAAAAAACACATAAATTATTTATATTATAATTACTTTAGCGTTTAATCCAGGTTCTTTTAAGGGTCTGATCATTAATACATTTTTTAATTCTTTTTATCCCTAATGTGTGTAGGCCTACATTGCAACCTGTTAAATTCAGAACAATAGGCAACCCCGTGACCCATTGTGATGAGGTTGATGTTTATGACGTGTAAAATAAGGTGTAGTATTGTACAGATCCAGGCCGACCATTCCTGAGAGACTAATTGAACCACAACCATCAAAGTACGCTGGTAACCACTGTCTAGTATTCAAATCCGTATAAAAGTAATTCTTACTAGTAACCTTTATTATATCAATAAAAAACAATATTATAATAAAAAAAATTGTTATAGTAGTCTACATACATGACTAGAAAACCTGTGTGAGCTACAAAAAAATTTTTTTTTAATCGCAGAACTTCAGTTATTACTAATTTTCTCAACATTATTTTCACAATTTTTTATGTTAATGATTTTTGTAATACAGTACGTCAGTGGTTTAAAAACTTAGCCCTGTATCAAATTTTGATATAAAAAATAATAAAAGATAAAACCAGCAACAAAAACAAAATGTAAATATTTTTAATCATCGTTATCACTTTCTTGAAATCTATCTGGCAGGGTATTTCTGTTAGATTTTTAAGTCTCCAGGTCTTTGTACAAATTAATGAAATACAGAACAAATGAATGGCATGAGTTCCATCAAATCTTGCTTTTTCTCGATAGATATTATTTTAGGTTCTTTGTTCTTCAAGCGTGGATAAAATTTTGTCATTTTTTTGTCCTCGCCTTCTGAAATTGAGTTGAAAGTTGTTACTATTTAATTTTTTTTCATAGAAAACAATTCCTGGTTGATCTTTTTCATAGCGCAGCCACTTAATATTTCTCCAATTCACAGCGTTTCCATCTTCATCAGCCTTTCGCAGCTTTGACAATCCAGTAAAGTCTAAAAACGTTTCCCTTCTTTCCTGCCTGGAGAATCAACTGAGCCGAGTCATGTGGATGGTCTTTGCTACCATTACTGTAAATTTCTTCTTTTCCCTCCCTATTATGCTGTGATCAGCGTCGCATTCCATGTGTATATGGCCTGACTTTAGAAATTTATGGTCAATCCTTTGCAAAGTTGAAGCATTTTTAATGCTTCCATGCAAGTGACGGCAATGTGGCTATTCTTGTTCTTACCACCACATTAGTCAGAATGTTGTTGTTTAGGTCATCAGCCGAAAAGCTGGTTTAAACCTGTAGAGGTTTTACTAAGTAAAACGAGGAGTAAGGTGGTTTACCATTGCCACAACTCACTGAGTGGAAAAGTACGCTTTCCAGCATGCCAGGCCCTCTAGAAAGCACATATTTTCCACTCTGCAAATGACACCTTCACTTCATTCACCACAGGGTCTGGCTGTATAATGAAATTCATTACTTTCAGTGGAGATAACTCTGATTAGTGTCTTTTACACCTCTACCTCTTCTGTTCTTAAATGATTCAGTCATTTAATTGGCTGGTGTGTAAAGTTTAATTTTCCCATCTTTTACCAATCCTATGAAAAATGTACCTAAAAGTAGCAAATTTAATATTGGCGGGATACAAAGTACAGTCTCGCCTTCAATCAATTCACTAAAAAATCCTCCCATCAGTACTCTTATGGTATTATTGTGACAAACTCCAAAAAATTTCTAGTTAATAGCTTTGGTAGTTTCTAAAAAATAGGTATTTTAATCTAAAACACAGTATTTTGAGAAAACCGAATCGTTTTAAAAAACGAAGCATCATTACTAATTGTTCTTCTCTTCACCCATTAATAAAGTAAAATCAAATGCTCACACGATATTTATTATTTATGCTTGTAATATTCTGTAACATTACAATAGTGATATTCTAGAAATAGTTTGTTGTTTTTTCGGTCAACAGCCGAAAGGCTGGTTTGAACCTTTAGAGGTTTTACTAAGTAAAACGAGAAGTGAGGTGGTTTACCATTGCCTTCCTCACTGAGTGAAAAACTACGCTTATCAGCATGCCGGGCCCTCTGAAAAGCACATATTTTCCACTCTGCAAATGACACCTTCACTTCATTCACCACAGGGTCTGGCTGTATAATGAAATTCATTACTTTCAGAGGAGATAACTCTGATTAGTGTCTTTTACACCTCTACCTCTTCTGTTCTTAAATGATTCAGTCATTTAATTGGCTGACCATGTGATAAGAAACAGAACTATTTATTTTAGCCCCGCAACTAACAGATCGAGTGTAAATAATTTGACACTCCACCTGTCTGTTATGGGCAAATTAGTCAGAATATGTAACATTTTTAAATTACACAAACCAGAACCTACTTCATTGACTACACTTTATACAAAGACTATTGTTAAAAACACTGTATATGAATCATTAGTCCCTTTTATATATGAATCATTAGTCCCTTTTATACTATCACTGTCCTAATGTTCAAAAAACTATCCGTACAATAGAGTTAATATTTTTACAAACTGATATTACGGTGCGGGGTAAATTTACCTACCCAACTATAGCAGAACCATGTTCTAATGCAATGTTTTGATGATTACTTCCCGTTAAGATGGAAGTCTATTTTTACAGCATAAAAAGAAAAGTAAATGAACCAGTTAATGATTAGGAGTCAACATCCGGTGGATTTTTTGCCTATTCAGCTAAGCAGTCACGTACTGACTACCTTTGTAAACTTCACAATCCTCATCAGATTCCTATTAATCAGTAGACACAAGATTTAATAGTTCAGGAGCTAAATAACTCGAATACCTCTTGGTATAATTTGGTAGCAGCTTTAAGTAGTAGCACTGAAGGTCTGTTTCAGGTATTTTAGTGACTTGTTAAAGGGAAGGTGTATTTTTTCCGCTCCAAATATTAATTTGTTGATTAATATTACATTTTTAAATCGTCCGCGCTTTTGTTTCATCCCCTGATTGGTTTAATCCAGCAAAAATCGTGCTACATTTTACAGAAGATAGATCCATAAGTCCACCTGCAATTGTCATGCTCTAAATATTCACTCTACATAAACTTGCCAAATAATATACCTGACTTTTATCAAGAAAACTAATAATAAGTTTATAGCCTCTTCACCTCCCCGTCTGCATTAGCAATAATTGCACAACAGTCGGACGTTAAACAAAAAAAAAACAAAAAAAAATCACCTCCCCGTATTATAGCCTACCCGTTCCACCACCAAGAAATACCCACTCTAAAAGATATAATGTAGCAGATAAACTACTATGGAATGTGCGAACACTAGTAATCATGGTTGGTGGTAAACTGAAACGAAGGGGAGTGAAGCGTCTGCTGTCCGTTGCTATTATTCCCAATTCACTAGTACTATTCTAGTTAAAACTAAAAAGTTGGTTCCAAGTTTGAACGGGAATAAAAGTACAAAACTACATTGATAACAAAAAGTTTTAACGTCAAAAACTTATGAATCTGCAAACTTTCAAACAGCGAAAGAATTTTTGAGATCGGTTGGTTAGTTCTTACGTTATTTCATAAAAAAAATCTTTTTAAAAGATTGAAACATTACCTGAAAAATCATAGTCTATAAGCAAGAATTTTTCCAAGTTTTAAAATAACTGTACTCTGGTTAGTTTTTACTTACCTTTTATGTAATAGTTTTTCTGTTTTCATGCTCATTTATTCAATTAACCCCCACAAAACAAAAATATGCAAATTTTATTTGTTAAAAATATATTGTAATGTAGTTTCAGTTATAAAGAAAAGTCATTCATTTTTCTCTATATTACAAAATGTACATCATCTTGATATCAATATGTACGAGGTATGGCTATTAACTAAAGAGACTGACGTTGTAAAAAAATTTATTTTTATTTTATACGTGATCACTTATTGTCACCTTCAATATACACTTCTTCTCTATCCCTACAACGCTCCATGCGAATTTTCCATTGTTGGAAACAGTACTGGAAGTCATCTTCTGTCAGCTCCTTCAGGAGACGTGCCGCTTTCTCTTTTACAGCTTCCACAGACTAAAATCTTGTCCCTTTCAATGCAGATTCCACCTTAGGGAACAGGTAGAAGATAATAACTTGTGATGAAACGTGGTTTTTTACTTATGATCCGGAAACGAAGCGCCAATCCATGCACTGGAAGAGCCGAACTTCACCGAGAACCAAAAAAGCTCGAATGAGCAAATCAAAATTTAAAGCAATGATGATTGTTTTTTTTTGATATTCATGGGATTGTGTACCTTCACTGGGTTCCTGAAGGTCAAACAATTAATCAATATTACTACCTTGAGGTACTTTCTAAACTACGTCAAAGAGTAAGGAAAAACGCCCCGAAACGTGGAAGGACAAATCATGGGTTCTCCACCAAGCGCATTTACCGGATTCTGGGTTAAGGCAACTCCTACATGTTTTTAATAAAATATACGCTTCTAGAAAGCTTCCAAAAACTTGGAAAGAAGCAATTGTTGTTCCGATCCTCAAACCTGGTAAAGATAAAACATTGGCCTCCAACTACCGTCCCATTTCCTTGACAAGTGTTGTTTGTAAGGTCATGGAAAGAATGGTGAACAGTCGTCTCATGTGGTATCTGGAAAAGAATAACTTCCTCGCTCCTGAACAGAGCGGTTTTCGGAGAGGGAGGTCTTCGACAGACCACTTGGTGGCCCTTGAGACGGCTGTCTGCAATGCGTTTGCATTGCGGCAGCGCCTCGTTGCCGTATTCTTTGATTTGAAAAAAGCATATGATACAGCTTGGCGACGAGGTATCCTCAATACCTTGCGGGATTGGGGCATCGCTGGAAACATGTTGGCCTTCATCAAGGACTTTCTAGATGAACGATCATTCCGTGTAAGGGTTGGTCAGTGTCTGTCCGACAGGTTTGACTTGGAAAATGGAATACCGCAAGGAAGTGTAATTAGTTGTACCCTATTTGCGGTTGCCATAAACAATATTGTGAAAAGTTGCGTATACCCTGTTAAATGTTCGTTGTTTGTTGATGATTTTGCAATATATGTTGCATCTAGAAATGTTGTCTCAGCTGAACGAGCTCTACAGCTAACTATATACCGTCTTGAAGAATGGTCACGGCAGACTGGCTTTAGTTTTTCTCCTGAGAAGACTAAATGCATTCAGTTTTGCCGAATACGGACTGATAATGTTCCAAGACTGTATTTAATGGGTCAGCATATCGAAGTCAGCACTGAAATCAGGTTCTTAGGTGTTGTATTCGACAAGAGACTTACATGGGTTCCGCATATTAAAGACCTACGGGCTAGGTGCTTAAAGGTGGTTGATATTCTGCGTGTTCTTACAGGTACAGGTTGGGGTGCTGATAGATCATGTATGATAAGGTTCTACAAGGCTCTAGTGCGATCACGTATAGATTATGGCGCTGTAGCCTACTCATCTGCTACTTCCACTTCTCTGAGAATGCTTGACACAGTCCACAATTCATGTTTACGATTATCTACAGGTGCTTTCCGTTCTAGCCCTGTTGTCAGCATCTTAGTTGAAAGTGGAGAAATGTCGTTATTCAGACGTCGCCAGCAGCTTCTATTGACGTACTTTGCCAAGTTGAAAGCTAGACCTTACCATTTCTTGCATGACATCATTCTCAACAACCCGTGTCATGATTTGCATCTGATGAACGCCCGACAACCTTCACCATTCGGTGTAAGAGCGTTGGAGATATGCAACAACCTTGATATTGCGATTCCTCGTGTCTACCCATGTAATTCTTGTCTATTCCCACCCTGGACCATCGCTCAGTTACACTTTAACTTTGAGATGAGTAAATACTCAAAGGCAGGCACAAGCTCTGTGGTGTTTAATAGCATTTTCAGTGAGTTAGTTGAAGCTATTAAACCATCTACGGTTGTATACACTGATGGATCAAAGTCGGGTGTTGGAGTTGGTTGCTCGTTTGTTGCTAATGGGAGAACCTATTTGTTTGGATTACCTGCGGGAACCAGTATTTACACGGCTGAACTTTATGCTATTAGTAAAGCTCTGTCTGTAGTCTGTGTGCGTGGGCGTCGGGTGTTGGTGTGCACTGACTCACTCAGTGCCCTGCAGTCGATTAATGATATATATTCACGCCACCCGCTAGTTGCAGATGTCCACGGTACCGTGAAGCAGCTTAACGATAGAGGAGTAAGTGTTGTTTTCTGCTGGGTTCCGGGTCATGCTGGAATCCCGGGAAATGAGGCTGCTGATTTGGCCGCTAAGGAGGCGGCTCGTCAACCGGCTTTCACGCGATATCTGACTAAGTCTGATTTTGTGAGTCTGGTGAAGCGGGTCATCACGGATTCCTGGCAGGTAGAATGGACTGGCTCTCATGGCAACAAACTACGAGAAATAAAACCTATTGTTAAGCCTTGGCCTACGTCACTGAGGAAGAACAGAAGGGAAGAGGTTGTCATCGCGCGACTTAGAATTGGGCACACCAGATTAACCCATGGGTATCTCATGACGTCTGGTGATGCTCCAGTTTGTGGCAGGTGTGATTGTCCTTTGACAGTCAAACATCTATTGGTTGATTGCGTCTGCTACGCAGCTCTGCGTCGGCAATTCAAGATTCCCCCTGAATTAAGGTATATACTCGGTGACGAAAGCCCTATTTTGGAAGCAACTTTAAAATTTTTACGATCCATTAGTGTGTACAACAGTGTCTGATAGTCTAGGGTGATCTGTAATGTTTTATTTGTTCTAATTAGTTATATTTTATAGTGTATGTTTTATATTAGTTATTATAAGTGTATATTTATATGTTTGTGTATTTATTATTTTTAATATTTTATATGTGTATTTGTGTATGTTTTTATATATTCGTGGCCCTTTACAGCCATTTGTTTATCCTTCAGGTCTGTGATATGAATGTAATTTATATTGTGTTTGCTGTGATACTAGTTTGTAAGATTTTTAATTGATACGTTGTAATTGTTGTTTAATCTTACTGTGATATTAGATTTAAGTTTGTGTTTGTATGTGTATCTTATAAGTTTTATTTTTAATATAAATTTTCTTTTTGTGTAAATTTTATGCATCAATTCATTTTTTTTGTGATTTTTCTAGTTTTAAGTTTTATATTGTAATACAAAGAGTGCGTTCTACACACGAGCCCTTTACACCCGTGTGTAGAACAACGGGCGATGATAACTGTCCAGGTTGTTCGCCCTAAAAAAAAAAAAAAAAAAAAAAAATCTCCACCAAGACAATGCGCCAGCTCATTCCGCGTTATCTGTCAAGATGTTCCTAGCCACGTACAGCATCTCAGTGTTAGAACATCCACCTTATACACCAGATCTTGCACCATGTGACTTCTACCAGTTGCCTAAGGTGAAATCTGCATTAAAATTGACAAGATTTGAGTCTGTAGAAGCTGTAAAATAGAAAGCGGCACGTATCCTGAAGGAACTGACAGAAGATAACTTCCAGCACTATTTCCAACAACGGAAAATTCGCATGAAGCGTTGTAGGGATAGAGAAGAAGTGTGTATTGAAGGTGACAATAAGTGATTATGTATCAAATAAAAATTAAATTTTGTTACAACGTCAGTCTCGTTATTTAATAGCCACACCTCGTATTATTATTATTGATATCTGTGTATTGTATGTAATTTTATTTATTATTATTATATCCACTGCTTTTTAAAACTGGTAAACTTACTTTTTGTACCTTTTTAAATGTCTTAATAGTATTTTTTATAGTAATTAGTGAAATGTTTTTATGTATTTTTTTGTTATATAATCTTTTTTGTATAGGGCTACGCCTATGCACGGTCATGACGTTTTTCGAAGAAGAGTTTTTGCGTATCAGTATATTTAGTTTAAAATATTGTGAATATACTTCATTTTTCCCTCGTATAGGGCTAATTTTAGACGCGAGGTGACTTTAGACGTTTCTGGAAGCTCTTTCTGGAGCCTACATTCCCAGCATTCGCTCACTGTAGGCTTTTCTCCTTTCTTCTGTCCATCAGGTGTTCTGTTTTTGTTCTTCATGTGAGCCCTTAAAGTCTGTAATTAGGTTTCTAAATTTGGTTGTCTATTAAAATTACTCGGTTTATTCCGGGTTCCTTTATGAGATTTTTAAACTAATTATCCGACACCTTAGGTCTATTTTTTAGTGTCTTAAAAATGCCGATTGTCATCCATTCTATACATGTGTGTCCATAAAATGTTAGTCTTCTTTTTCTAACCGTTTCCATTAATCGTTAATTTTTCTTGTACAGTTCTTCTCGACCTCGTAACAACCATTATCCGTCTACTTCTTTCGGACCCATAATTTTGCGGAGGATCGTTCTCTCTGATTTCTCTGCTACTCTTAGACCGGGCAGGCTGGTGCCTTCCCGGTCATTCTAAGACACTCACTTGCGTACAGACACGCACGTTTTATCCCAGTATTGTAATGTCAAATCTTGGCTTGTCTTGAGGGTGCTTTTTTTTGTAAAAGTGGTGAGTTCCTACGCTGCTTAATAGGAGACTGTACTTTATATCCCGCCAATGTTAAATTTGCTATGTTTAGGTGCATTTTTCATAGGATTGGTAAAAGATAGGAAATGAAACTTTACACACTATAGGTGTCGGGTTTCTTCTCGAGCTACTGACATTTTTTGAATTTAATCTTTGGACCATATCACTTTTTTTAAATTACTAATAGCATAAAATTTTTACAAATTGTTTTCTACGTGTTTTGGGTATTACTAATTTTTGGAGCACCTGAGGAAGTCACGAAAATGCTGGTATATGTGGCTATACAAGATAATTAACTGGTAAAAATTTCAGCCTGGTAAGTTGATTGTTTTCTGAGAAAAATGTACCTTAATTTTAAAATCTAAATTTACGGGAAAAGGTAAGAAACAAGAAGGCACAAATCAAAAACAATATGTACACAAACAAGTACATTTCCTATCAACAGTTGTTTAGAAAGCTGAACCAACAGCTGAGAATTTTAAAAACCGTGATGCAGATATTTTAAAAACTAAAATTCTCTTTGCACTAAAACGAGCAGTATAAAATTATGAAAAATATTCGTTCTTCGTAACATGATAATTTTTCTGTGTAAACCTGATAAAACTTTATTTTTTCAGAAAAAAAAAATTTTTTTGACGTAATTTAATGTTTTTTTGGTCTAATGTTTTTTGGTTTTTTTGGCCTAAACTATTGAAAAACATAAAAAACCAAAAATCGAAATTTTGAGTTAAAACTATCGTGCAATCTCCCCTCAAGTCAATTGTATTTATAATCGTTTAATGTATCCGTATGGTTAAACAATACATTACGTCCGCAGTTCAGATTAAGCAAAATCCGAATGAAAGGTGTCTGGTTTAACGAAATTTTACTGCAGGCTAATATTAAACTTTATTAATTCAAAATTTATCATACTAATTTCAAACAAGTTGTATTTTTGGATGACATTTTGCAAACCCATTGTACAGATGTCCCTGTCTATCCGTACTCCAAACAACTAAAGTTGGTGACTAAAGTCTGCTTATCGACAGACGATTAACATGTAACATGGTTCTCAAGCATTTATAGAGAAAGTTAATTACTTGGAAACAGATTCAAACAACTTCGTTCGATACTACCTAGACGATCTAGATTTACACGAATATTTGTGATAGTATAGAAGTCTGTTTCCATTTAATTTGGACCTATGTATTGCAATATTTTTTTGCCTTTTCTCAGATCAGTTTTATCTCGTACCGTACCATTTATTAATAAAAAGTTAATAATAAAAAAATATCTTAGCCGGCAACATATTTCCGGAACACTCTCAGCCAAAAATATAAATAATTTACAAAATACATGAACAACAAAAATATTATTACTAAGAAATTAGTTTATAAATGATATTGTTATAAACACTTTTATTACTTTCTCTTGCCTATATGAATATATAAGAAGGAAAGTATTGTTTTCATTTCGATTTTTCGAAATCGAGGTTTCACCGGGTATACACGTTTTCATACCCCTGAACCCAAAAAACCCAAAAAACATGTTGTGTGTGTGTGTGTGTGTGCGCGCGCGCGCGCACGTGCACGTGCGTGCGTGCGTGTGTGTGTGTGCGTGCGTGTGTGTGTGCGTGTGTGCGCGCGCGCGTGTACGCGTGTGTGTGTACGTGCGTGAGTGCGCGCGCGCGCGTGTGTGTGTGTGAACAAAGTATCTCAAGGAGGGAACATTGTATGAAGTTGAAACTTGAAGCTTCGTTTGGCGGTTATTAGTGATGTTCTGTTTTTTCATGAAAATGTGTAAAAAATGGAATTTTTTAAAGATTTCGGCCTTAATATGAATTTAACGACAAAAGTGTACAATCAAATTTATAGGAAATTAAAAGATCTATAAGTTTTATTTTAAACATTTTTCTCTAAAGAGCCTAGTTTAGCGTGAGTGAGTGATTTTCCGTATTATTAAGCCAAACTAATGTTAGTTTACATTTTGCATCATTCACTCATGATTAAAATAAGGTTATGTTTTTAGAGGTTAGTTTTCTGTCTATTTCTAATGTTTTTTTTTTTTTTTTGCTAATGTTAGGTTATATTGGTCATTATATGCATTGGCAAGAGAAAGTCGTGTGAGTGTTCCACACCAGATTTTTAATTTTTACTTTTTCTTGCCCTATATGTATTACTAGCATGCCCCGTCGCGGCTTTGCACGAGAAAAATGGTGTAACCACTTTATTTTAAAATATGTAGCACAAAATAGCATAAAAATAGGCGAGATTCTCGTTGGTCCTCCGTTTCAGCAAATCTTGCTTTTAGAAGTTTTTTGCTTTTGAAGATTTTCTTCCTAGTGATGTTTTTTTTTGATGGCATTATTGATAATGGAAAAAACAACCACAACAAAAGATAAAATTGTCAAAACCAAAAAATTAAATCTACGTTGTTTAAAGTCAAAATAAAATATCAAAGCAATTGAGCACTCACCAATTAAAAGAAAATTAAAACAAATTAAAGGAACACGGAACTTTACTTTTATAAAATACTCAACAGTACAAAATCGTATCTACATAATAAATACAATAAAATTATCATGTGATGTTGTCACCAGCTGATCCTTAGAACCACGTCGCTATTTGCTAAAGCATATGACTTTATTTATGACAAATCTTTATTTGAATCACATCAACTGGTGTAAAAGCAGCAGATTACCTAATCTCATAAAAGCCTTAATGTAGGACATAAACATTATTTTCAATCCTTTAGGACTAACTTTTAAAGGGTTTCAATAGCCTAAAACCTGCACCGGCATCATACTTACAATATAAAAAAACTGCATGAAAATTGGTTCAGTAATTTAGGAGATAAAGGGGAACATACACACACACATACATACATCGAATTATATATATATATATATATCGATTATTTACGTTGGCAAGAGAAAGTAGCGCGTTAGTTTCAAATCCGATCTGTTTAATATTTAAAACTGTTAACCAACTTTCGTTGGTTAAAGCAATAAAAATCGCTTTAACAGAGGAAAAGCATTGTAACTTTGACAGTTACATTCTTTTAATAAATAATTTTAAAAGGTATTTTGATTTTGTTAGATTTAGGTTGTAAAGAAAATATTTAAATAGTTAAATAAAAAATTGTCTGTTAATCTTCTTTAATTATAACTAATAAAATGAATTAAGCGTTTACGTAAAAATCTCGTGTGAAACACTCACACAACTTTCTCTTTCCAATGCAAATAATGTCCAGTATAACCTAACATTAGTAATAAAACATTAGAAATAAACAAAAAACATAACCTTATTTTAATCATGAGTGAAACTCGCAAAATGAAAATCAACCTCAGTTTGGGTAAAAAATACGGAAAATCACTCTTTCACGCTAAACTAGGCTCTGTAGAGAAAAATGCTTTAAATAAAAGTTGTAGATCTTTTAATTTCCTATAAATTTTATTATATACACTTTTGTCGTAAAATGTATACTGAGGCCGAAATCTTAAAACAATCAATTTTTTACACGATTTCGTGAGAAAAAAACAGAAAATCGCTAATTACCGCTAAACTAAGCGTTACACAAAAAAATGTTTGAAATAAAAGTTGTAGGATTTTAACTTCTCTACAACTTTAATTATATACATTTTTGCGCTAAAATGCATATTAAAGCCGTAATCTTAAGAAAACAATGTTATTACGTGAAAACAGCCTCACCAAGAATTTGAGCAAATATGGCGCCTACCCTATCTTGTAGAGCATAAAAAATTTAGTAAACCAGGTGATTTTTAAAAAAATTCGTAGAAACAGTTTTTGAGAAAATCGCAAAAAAATAAATATTACACGAATAAACTATTACTTCCGGTTGACCGATTTTGATGAAAATGATCGTGTCGGGTCCCGGTAGTGGTGTCAAACTTAAGTTTAAAGTTTGAAGTTCGTACGATGTTTCGTTCTTGAGATATTCTGTTCACACACAGACACACACACAGACCAATCGCTAAAAACATGTTTTTTGGATTTAGGGGGTCTGAAAACGTGTAGATCCGGTGAAAACTGGATTTCGAAAAATCGAGATGAAAACAATACCTTCCTTCCTATATATTCATATAGGCAAGAGAAAGCAAAAAATACATCGAAAACATTGTTCAACATCACCTGTAAAAACATTAAAGACAACGAACAAGGTAAATTTATGTAAAACATAAAACCTAGGCTATTAAAATACTGATAGAACATACTGATAGAAAATAAAGATTAACATCTTTTTTTAAATTGACATAAAATTAATAATAAATTTATCTGTTTACTTTTTCTGGACTTTTAATTAATTTCCATCGAAGCTTCAATTTATTCTGTCCCAAACATTTTATGAGATTAAAAATTATGAATTACTCTTATTTAAATTACAAAATAAATAAAATAATCATAAATAAATAAAAATTTCATTACAATAAATTATTATATTATTTTCAAAACATAAACCTTGGTGTATTTCAGCACACCTGAGTACATAAAATAACATACCGTGCTTCCTAATAAATCTGAAGTATAGGGAAATTAACATTGGAAAATGTATTGTCAACATTAATCTAATTACAAGGGCGTAATCATACTTTTATTGCTCTAGTCGTTTGGAACAGAATAAAAGTGAGTCTACAAATAATTTTAATTTTTAATAAAAAAAAATGCAAAAATTTTATTCAATTGTGATATAGCGCGGTACTTAAATAAGAAAAACATTCGCTTCCATTGCTGTCGAAACGTTAGCCGGGCGTGTAAAGTGGTCAGTTTATTTTCATTTTTACTTTCTCTTGCCTATATGAATATATAGAAAGGAAAGTACTGTTTTCATACCGATTTTTCGAAATCGAGTTTTCCCGGATCTACACGTTTTCAGACCCCCTGAACCCAAAAAACATGTTTTTAGCGATTCGCCTGTGTGTGCGTGTGCGTGCGTGCGCGCGCGCGCGCGTGTGTGTGTGTGTGTGTGAACAGAATATCTCAAGAACGGAATACCGTACGAACTTGAAACTTATGTTACATACCACTACCGGACCCAACTCAAACATTTTCATCAAAATCGGTCTACCGGAAGTAGTAGTTTATTCTTGTAATTTTTCACTTTTTTGCGATTTTTTAAAAAACGGGTCCTACGATTTTTTTAAAAATCGCCTGGTTTACTAATTTTTTTTTGCTCTACAAGATAGGGTGGCGTCATGTTTGCTGAAATTCTTGGTGAGGCTGTTTTCACGTAAAAAACCGGTTTTTTAAGATTTCGGGTTTAATATGCATTTTAGCGCAAAAATTTATATAATAAAAGTTGTAGAGAATTTAAAATCCTACAACTTTATTTCAAACATTTTTTGTATAACGCTTAGTTTAGCG
Source organism: Catonia carolina (assembly GCA_035578175.1). Taxonomy (NCBI): domain Eukaryota; kingdom Metazoa; phylum Arthropoda; class Insecta; order Hemiptera; family Achilidae; genus Catonia; species Catonia carolina. Next base: position 50,689,024 of record JAQMRL010000007.1, read on the forward strand.
GTAATTAGCGATTTTGTGGTTTTTTTCTCACGAAAAGTGTGAAAAATCTATTTTTTCAAGATTTCGGCCTTAGAATGCATTTTACGACAAAATTGTATAATCAAATATACAGGAAATTAAAAGATCTACATTTTTTTTTAGAATTTTTCTCTACAGAGCCTAGTTTAGCGTGAAAGAGTGATTTTCCGTATTTTTAAGCCAAACTGAGGTCGATTTTCATTTGGCGTCTTTCACTCATCATTAAAATAAGGTTATATTTTTTGAGGTTAGTTTTTTGTTTATTTCTAATGTTTTATTACTAATGTTAGGTTACAACATAGTTTACTTTCTCTTACCCTATATGAAATGTACGAGTAGATTAGGGTCGTAATGTTTTCTAGTAGATTTTCCGAAAACGAGTTTTTCACCGGAAATACACGTTCTCTGGTCCCCTGAAACAAAGAGCACGTTTTAACCGATTAATGTGTGTACACGTACGCGCGAACAAAATATTTTAAAAAACGGTAAATTGTACGAAGCTTGAAGTTCATATTAGGTATTATTGGTTACCCGACACAAAAAAATTCATCAGGTTCATTAAGGTTAGTTTTTTTGTTTATTTCTAATATTTTATTACTAATGTTAGGTTTATTTTAAATTGTTTGCGTTGGCAAGAGAAAGTCGTGTGAGTGTCTCACACCAGATTTCTTTTTATCAAATACATTGACAAGAGAAAGTCATGAAAGTGTTTCGCTACAGATGTCTTAAGATTATTAAATTTTCTACAAGTTTACTGTAATTAACAAAAACACTTTTTGCCAAGAGTGTTTAGAAAGTAAACAATCCTGTTAGTTATTTGAATAAATTTCAATTAGATCAGAATGTTGTTCGTGTAGACATGTATTTAGAATAATCGCAGACAATGGCGGTTGTCTAAGACGGTTTACGCAGGTGTATACATTGACGTATTTATGTTTTCTACAAGAGCTATTCTTAGGACCACTCATTGTAAAACTATAGGCTACATTGGGTGTAGACTTACACAAGCCAGATGAAACGTGATTATCAGTCCGCTGTAGTTGAATACTTCTGACAGACAAAGAGAGAAATCCTTGTTTATATTAGTAGAAATTAATTATTCTTGAGAAGTACATGTGTTGTTTAGGTCATCAGCCGAAAAGTTAGTTTGAACCTGTAGAGGTTTTACTAAGTAAATCGAGGAGTGAGGTGTTTTACCATTGCCTTCCTCACTGAATGGAAAAGTACGCTTATCAGCATGTCGGGCCCTCTGAAAAGCATATTTTCCACTCTGCAAATGACACCTTCACTTCATTCACCACAGGGTCTGGCTGTATAATGAAATCCATTACTTTCAGAGGAAATAACTCTGATTAGTGTCTTTTACACCTCTACCTCATCTGTTCTTAAAAGATTCAGTCATTTAGTTGGCTGACCATGTGATAAGAAACAGAACTATTTATTTTAGCCCAGCAACGACAGATTGAGTGTAAATAATTTGACTCTCCACCTGTCTGTTATGGGCAGGAGAAGTACATAGGAAATTTAAATAAATAATTAGATAAAGAGAGGGATATTTGTATTTATTTCTCTCTTTTTATCGATTTTTCCCACACTGATACAAACACACACATTAAACAAAACAATAGGTATTTTATGTTTTATTTTAACTATCGGAAGTAAAACTGTTCCTGGTATTTCCATAGTTTAAGTAATACATTACATATCCCACTCAATTTAAGTGATTTATCCCACGTTTGTGTAAGTGTCAGCATTATATGTCAAGAGGTCTCGGCTTTAATTCTTAATCAGGTGCGGAATTCTTTATCGTTCGTTTTCAATGCTCAGCTTTCGCCTCTTTTGTATTACCATTAATGGGAGACTGTACTTTGTATCCCGCCAATGTTAAATTTGCTACTTTTAGGTACATTTTTTATAGGATTGGTAAAAGATAGAGAAATTAAACTTTACACACTATAGGTGTCGGGTTTCTTCTCGAGCTACTGACATTTTTTTCAATTTAATCTTTGGACCGTACCATTTTTTTTAAAAATTACGAATAAAATAAAATTTTTACTAATTGATTTTTACGTTTTTTGCGTATTAATAATTTTTGGAGCACCTGAGGAAGTCATAAAAAGGTCGGTATAAAAAATGTAGATATACAAGGTAATTAACTGGTAAAAATGTCAGCCTGGTAGTTTTATTGGTTTCTGAGAAAAATGTACCTAGTGTTAAAAATATAAATTTACGAGAAAACGCAAGAAACAAGAAGGCACAAATCTAAAACAAAATGTGCAAAAACAAGTAAATTTCCCATCAACAGTTGTTTAGAAAGCTGAACCAACAGCTGAGAATACAAAAAACAGTGATGCAGATATTTTAAAAACTAAAGTTCTCTTTGCACTAAAACGAGCAGTAGAAAATTGTGAAAATATTCGTTCTTGGTAACATGATAATTTTTCTGTGTAAACTTGATAAAAACTTAATTTTTTTATTAAAAAATTATTTTTTTGACGTAATTTAATGGTTCTTCTGGTAGATCGGGGCCTAAACTATTTGAAAATATAAAAAACGAAAAATCAAAATTTTGTGTTTAAACCATCGTGCCATCTCCCCGTAATGCACGAAATTATTGACGTAAAACCAGGGGAAAAATTCCATGTTTTTTAATAAAATAGACTTTTAAATATTTTATTAACCTAATCGTAAGTACATAAAACCCGGTTAATTCGATTTTTAAGGGATGCAAGTTAGCTTCTTAGGCGGAAAACGGTCTTTTGAGTTGAATGTTTGTTCTATCTAGTATGCTATTATTTTCTTATTTTACTTTGTTTTGCCTATATGAATATGTAGGAAGGAATGTATTGTTTTCATGTCGATTTTTCGAATTTGAGTTTTCACCGGATCTACACGTTTTCAGAACCCCTGAATCCAAAACATGTTTTTAGTGATTGCTCTGTCTGTGTGTGTGTGAACCGAATATCTCAAGAACGGAACATTGTACGAACTTGAAACTTGAAACTTATATTACATACCACTACCGGACCCGACACGAACATTTCCATCAAAATCGGTCAACCGGAAGTTTATTTGTGTAATTTTTCACTTTTTTGCGATTTTCTCAAAAACTGGTACTACGATTTTTTTTAAAAATCACCTGGTTTACTAAGGTGGTCTTCAAGATAAGGTAGGCGCCATTTTTGCTGAAATTCTTGGTGAGGCTGTTTTCACGTAAAACAATTGTTCTTTTTTAAGATTGCGGCTTTAATATGAATTTTAGCGTAAAAATTTATATAACACAAGTTGTAGAAAATTTTAAATCCTACAACTTTTATTTCAAACTTTGTTTTTTATAAAGCTTAGTTTAGCTGTAATTAGCGATTTTCTGGTTTTTGTTCTCACGAAAACGTGTGAAAAATCGATTTTTTTTAGATTTCGGCCTTAGTATGCATTTTACGACAAAAGTGTACTATATAATCAAATTTATAGGAAATTGAAAGATCTACAACTTTTATTTAAAGCATTTTTCTCTACAAAGCCTAATTCAGCGTGAAAGAGTGATTTTCTTTATTTTTAAGCCAAACTGAGGTCGATTTTCATTTTCGTCTTTCACTGATGATTAAAATTAGGTTGTGTTTATTGAGGTTAGTTTTTTTTTATTTATAATGTTTTATTACTAATGTTAGGTTTATTGTTGTTTATTTGCATTGGCAAGAGAAAATTGTGTGTGTTTCGTACCAGATTTTTATAAATACAGTAATTAAACTATTAGTTACCTAATAAAATCTTTTGGAGACTCATTTTTATTCTGTTCCAAACGACAAGAGTTATAAAAGTAAGATAACACCTTTATAATACGATTTATGTTGGCAGTACATTGTCCAATGTTGATTTCCCTATAGGTAAAATTTTCTGGGAAGCTCAGTATATTATTTTTATACATTTCTGAAGAACTTTAGTTCTGAAAATTGGCATCAGTATTCCATGATTTATATCTAGAAATTCATTTCAATTTTGACCACTTGTGCCTTAGGGTTAAAAATGGGGTAACCACCCTACAGAAGGCCAGCCCGTTGGCGTAGTGGTTAGCGCAACTAGCTTCTACGTCGGGGTCCCGGGTTCGATTCCCGGTCAGGTCTGGCATTTTTGTATCTTTCATCTTCATGTATCATTCTTCTCGCCGTCTGCATTAGCAGCAATTGCAAAACAGACAGACGTAGAACAAAAAACAAATAACCTACAGAAGTTAATATTATTTTTATCTATCTGAAAGAGATATAGTTCTAAAATTCGGCCAGTGTATTCAAATACAGAACTACCTGGTTTATCCAGACTAATTTTAACCGTAATTAAGCGGACATCGGGATCAAAGAGAGCCGGTTAACGAGATGGCACTGAACTAACCATTTTTATTCAATCAATGAAATTTTTGCCCAATTTTAACACAAACCGTGCACGGATTGCAATAAACATTGCTAGAGTGTGTGTAATATCATTGTGAGCTTTAAAAAGTAGCATTGCAACAGTTCCAACTCGCTCCTTGTTTTCCAGTGTTGCCAAGTATACAGATAAGTAAAAGTAATGTAAGACCATGGCATGCAATAAATAGAAATATTTAACTATAAAATAAATTGAAACTCAAAACAGAACCATTACACATCAGTAACATATCGTATTTATAGAAAAATTTAAAATCGTAAATCGTAAAATGCTCGTGTGCTAATGTAAGTGAGGTTATCGTACAAATAGCACAGGAAAATACTATTTGGTAATACGGTATCGACTTGCAAGCTCACAATGATATGACGCATAGTATAGTTTTTACATAAAGGATCATATTTTTGTTGTTATTGATATTAGAGTATTAATCAAACAATTCATAAATAACTTTCAAGTATATTTAAAAGCGTTAACGATTGAAATTTAAAACACTGTAAAGTGCATTCGGATTAAACGCCTGCCCAAACTTTAAAAGGGTTTGCTCCCGAAGGTAGGTAGAACCGAGAAACCTTACTTATATAATATAATATTATTCAGAGATTTCTCTAGCGTATAATCATTTTGCACGTAAATATGGTTTGCGTGTGCCATCAATTAACTTATTAAATCTACCCCATATTAGCTTCCCCTACTTTTATATTGTAAATGGTATTATTTTATAGAAAGCCTATGAATGTTCATTTTTATGAAATAAATTCACTTAGCGTGCTGCTGTTTATTATCAAGTGGTTTGATAATTACATGAATTTTTGTATCCATGTTTATTTTATGTACTGTCAGTACTATCGGGTTTATTACTTGTCTATTCTTAAAGAGATATTTAAGCTACAATAGTTTACGGTCAATTAAATAACATTTTGGATTTACCGGTTGCATATGATATTTAATTATCTGTAAATTTAAATACTGAAGCTGTGACTGACCACTGTACTGGTAACGCAATAAAAGTTGACGATCGTCAGCGAGAGTAAGACTGGATTATGCGGGGGTGGAAGTGCTACCATATATGTGCTTTTCTAAATACACCATAGCGACAGCTCATGACACATGTTGTAGTTTTACTCTTACATTGATATATTATGTTTACAACTATGTCGTTTTATAAACATCCCATTGTATTATTTATTGATTCTTAAAAATTATGGTAAATAATAAACATTCATTCTAAATAAGCCATAATACTGACTAATACTAGGCCTAAGCTATATTTAGTATCCTTTTTGGTCATCAGGAATAAACTGAATTACTGCACTCTGACATTTGTAGTGATAGACCAGTTAGTCCGTGAGTTCCGTCGATGCGAGCTTATTATCGTTAGTAATACTAGTTTTACAGTAATTTACGGTAATTTCAAAATTGTATTGTATTTTTAGGGGTTTCATATTTCATTGTTTTCAGTAAAGTTTTGATAAATTGCAATTAAATTTTAAACAATTCACTTTCTTTAAATAATTACATTACTACTTACTTATTGAGTGTGACGGGTCATGAACTGAATTTTATTACTTAAGTGTTTGTGGTGGTTACATTTTGAGTTACACGCTTGATACATGTCTTATGCTTTCGGGTTGGCCGATGTAAGTAGGATAGATAGTATACTGTCCTCCGCATGATAGGCGCAATCGGCAAGTTATAGCGCGTTACCAGTAGCTGGAATCATAATAATAGAGACTTCTGTAGCATCTTCTTTTTGTTCTACTACCCTGCCTCGCCAATTCCACTGCATCAATTATAGTTCTTTTCTTCATACCTCTCCATAACACATACGGATAAAAAATAATACACACTCGCACGCGCGAAACTATGTGTTAATATAATATATTATATCTTTCGTACATATTGAGCAGAATGTTGTTTATAATTTACTAGCATGCCCCGTCGCGGCTTTGCACGCGAAAAATGGTATAATCCCTTTTTTTTAAATATGTAGCAGTTTAAAATTTCAGCAGTTCTTGCTTTTTGAAGTGATTTGCTTTGAAGATTTTCTTCCTAGTGATGTTTTTTTGATGGCATTATTGAAAATGGAAAAAAAACAAAAATACAAAAAAAAGATAATGTCAAAACCAAAAAATTAAATTTACGTTGAATAAAATAAAAGTCAAAATAAAATATCAAACCAATTGATCACTCACCAATTAAAATAAAATTAAAACAAATTAAAGAAACACCGAACTTTACTTTTATAAAATACTCAACAGTACAAAATCGTATCTACATAATAAAATACAATGAAATTATCATGTGATGTTGTCACCAGCTGATCCTTAGCACCACGTCGCTATTTGCTAAATCATATGACTTTATTAATGACAAATCTTTATTTGAATCACATCAGCTGGTTTAAAAGCAGCAGATTATCTAACCTCATAAAAGCCTTAATGTAGGACATAAACATTATTTTCAATCCTTTAGGGCTAACTTTTTAAGGGTTTCAATAGCCTAAAACCTGCACCGGCATCATAGTTACACATAGTTATAAACTAAATATAAGTATTTAGTTTATTAATATTTAAATGTAATCCCGTACCAGCAGCATTTTTAATTAGGTCTACATAAGTTGCATCATTTGCCCATAACAGGCAGGTGGAGTGTTAAATTATTTGCAATTGATCTGCTAGTTCCAGGACTCCAAAAATAGTTTTGTTTCTTATCACATTGTTAGCCAATTATATGACTGAAGCATTTAAGAACAGAAAAGGTAGATGTGTAAAAGACTCTAAGTCACAGGTATCTCCTCTGAGAGTAATGAATTTTATTATACAGCCAGGCTCTGTGGTGAATGAAGTGAAGGTGTCATTTGCAGGGTGGAATGTAGATGATTTTCAGAGGGCCTGGTACGCTGATAAGCATACTTTTACCCTTAGTGAGGAAGGTTTTAAACTACCTCACTCCTCACTTAGTAAAGCGTCTTAAGGTTCAAACCAGCCTTTCTGCTGATGACCTAAACACCAACAAATAGCATAATTTTGAACCCACATAACAATTTGCGTATTGCTATAAGATAAATTCAAAAACGATTTCTAAGATTTCTTTTTTATAAAGTTCACAATATTTGTATATTGGACATACCTTATAGGCATACCTTCTATCGATTTTTAATAACAAACCATTATTTTTCAGGGAGTACGTATTTTTTTCTATATTTCCTAAGAGGTTTTTTTATTTGGGTTTGAGTGAACAATTCAAAAGGCTTATGTAGCATTTCACTTGCTCCATCTTTTAATAGTACATGAAACAATTGCTATAAATTACCATTATTGCAAAGCACTTTACTTTTTACTTTCTCTTGCCTATATGAATATACAGGAAAGAAAGTATTGTTTTCATGTCGATTTTTCGAAATCGAGTTTTCACCGGATCTACACGTTTTCAAACCCCCTGAATCCAAAAACATGTTTTTAGCGTTTGGTCTGTGTGTGTGGGTGATCGAACACAATATCTCAAGAACGAAACATTGTACGAACTTGAAACTAAAACTTAAGTTACATGTCACTACCGGACCCGACACGAACATTTTCATCAAAATCGGTCAACCGGAAGTAGTAGTTTATTCGTGTAATTTTTCAGTTTTTTGCGATTTTCTCAAAAACTGGTCCTACGATTTTTTTAAAAATTGCTTGATTTACTAAATTTTTTATGCTCTACAAGATAGGGTAGGCGCCATGTTTGCTGAAATTCTTGGTGAGGCTGTTTTCACGTAAAATTTTTTTTATGATTACGGCTTTAATATGCATTTTAACGCAGAAAATATATAATAAAAAAATGTAGAAAATTTCAAATTCTACAACTTTAATTTCAGACATTTTTTTGTATAACGCTTTGTTTAGCGATAATTAGCGATTGTCTGTTTTTTTCTTACGAAAACGTGTGAAAAATCTATTTTGTTTAAGATTTCTGCCTTAGTATGCATTTTACGACAAAAGTGTAATGATAATATTTATAGGAAATTAAAAGTTCTACAACTTTTATTTAGATGATTTTTCTCTAGAGTCTAGTTTAGCGTGAAAGAGTGATTTTCCGTATTTTTAAGCCAAACTGAGGTCGATTTTCATTTTGCGTCTTTCATTCATGATTAAAATTAGGTTATGTTTATTGAGGTTAGTTTTTTGTTTTTTGCTAATGTTGGGTTTATTGTTAATTATTTTCATTGGCAAGAGAGAGTTGTGTGAGTAATTCACACCAGATTTTTTTATTCTACTTTTGTAAGATTCATGAGGTTTTTCAATGTAATAAGAAATTATGACACAAGCATTGATATGTTCCGTCTCAGTTCAAGGTAGTTCCATAATTGCTGTCAATTACTTCCTATATCATTGTTTATTGATTGATGAACATTTTATCTATGATCTTGATGCATTGGTAATTGTATTCATTTATAATTTTGTATTATGTTTATTTGTTTAATATAATATTGTAACGTTTACTCCGAGTTCTTTTTGAGTCACCAAGAACCAATATTTTTCGTAATTTTATACCAATCGTTTTAGAGCAAAGAGAATTTTTTTTTTTTAATATCTGCGTTCTGTTTTTGATATTCTTAGCTGTTGGTACAGCTTTCTAACCAACTTTTGATGGGAAATTCACTTGTTTGTGTACATTTTCTTTTTGATTTGTTCCTTTTTGTTTTTTGGCTGTTCTCGTAAATTTAGATTTTAAAATTTACATTTTTCTCGATTTTAAAGTTTGATTTTAAAATTTAGGTACATTTTTCTCGGAACCCATTAAACCTAGCTGGCTGAATTTTTTACCAGTTATTCATCTTGTACATTCTCAAATTCCGACATTTTAATGGATTCCTCGGATGCTCCAACAATTACTAATATCCAAAAAACATATAAAGAAATTTGTAAATATTTTACGTTATTCGTTAATTTGTTTTGAATTTTATGGGCTCACAGATTAAATTGAAAAACTGTGAGTAGCTAGAGAAACCCGACAACTAAAAGTGTGTAAAGTTTAATTTATCTATCTTCTACCAATTCTAAGAAAAATTTACCTAAAACTAGGAAATTTAACATTGGCGTGATACAAAGCCTTTTTAACAAACAATCACTTTGGTTTTACATCATATTTACTATTGAACTGAACCAATTTTCGGCTCTTTAGTAATAACTGGTCGTAGAATTTCGAGAATAATGAAGAATAACTGAGAATATATAATAAAAGAAACTAACATCGTTAGTTTTCAGGACTGAACCACAGCTGTTTAACTTCATGCAATGACCAATTTACTTATTGTCCATTTTGACATAATATTCAATACAGTGGCAAAATGAAACGGAAAATAATATAACAGAATGAGTACTAGTTGAATAAATTCACACAATAATTTTGCTTGATGTAGTTAATTTATTATTAGCAATAATTTCACAAATTACATTAACACAAAATGGTTTTATAAAAGTATTCTAATATAACTTCTGTATTAGGTTCTATTTAAATAACCAGTGTTATATAACTGTGTGATATGATAAACTTCTGTTTAATTTTTCCCTGAAACTCATTAAAAAAATATACAAAACAGATCGAGCAGTTATTAGAAACGCGGTAGTCAATTACAAAATACAAAGTTTTTATATCAAAGTTACCTGATGTAGATTCTATATCCCGCTAACGTTACTATAACGACCCTTCAAAATAAACTGTGTTGTTGATTCTAACTTTCCAACGTCGCCTTCAAAATAATAGCACTATCGAAACTTTAATTATATTATTTTGTTATTTACTTTAAAAAATCTTTTTATGGCTTTTACAAATTTTTATTTTCGAATTTTTTGCAGAATCCTGGAAGTGTCCTCTTTAGAAACGCGTATTTTTACTTTCTCTTGTCTATATGAATATAAAGGAAGGAAAGTATTGTTTTCATGTCGATTTTTCGAAGTCGAGTTTTCACCAGATCTACACGTTTTCGACCCCCTGAACCCAAAAAACATGTTTTTAGCGATTGGTCTGTGTGTGTGTGTGAACAGAATATCTCAAGAACGGAACAAAAAAATTTTTTATTTCCCACTAAAAATGACGTGAAAACGAAAAACATTACATAAATTACTGATGTTTACATAAATTATTGACATAAATTATTAATACGATTACTATTTTATGCAAACTGATAATTATGGTGAGTGGGATTTTTTTTTAATTTTTTTTGGTTTCACGTCCGACTGTTCTGCAATTACTGCTAATGCAGACGGTGAAGGATGAAATGATTATTTTGTAACGTATGAAAAAATTCCGTGCCTGAATGGGATTCGAACCCAAGACCCCATAATGAGAGGCGAGCACGTTACCAACTATGCCAATGCGGTCGGCATGGTGTGTGGGAAATAAAACTACCTAATTAAGACTGAACCTTATTCTAGGGGAGACTTAATGAGTGCTTCCCCTTAGGGGAGAAGTTTTTTTAAGAAAAAACAGTTATGGATTAGAAAGTGATAAAAAAAAAATATTTTTTAAAGAATGCAGCCTTAATTTATGCATTTAAGGGTAAAAACGTATGCCATTGAAGTTATAGAAAATTAAAACACCTATGATTTATATTTTAAACTTTTTTTTTCTACAGTGCTTAATTTAGCGTCAATCGGTAATTTTCCATATTTTTCTCATTCAAATCTAAAAAAAATTGGTTTTCAAAATGGGAGTTTTTGTAACATAACTGAATACTTTTTATAAAACAAGTCAAGAAATATATCGTTCTGAAAGCACAATGTTGTAAATTTGGTAAAGGTGTAGATAATAATGTATTTGAACATTTAAATCTCTACAACTAATGTTCGAATATCAATAATAATAGTACTTTATTTCCAAAAATAATTCAATTTTTATCTTAAAATTTTATATTAATTTTTACACATCCATTCCTATTTGTAAAAAAAACATTATTCTGCTAATCTTTAAACTATGTTAGCTACCACAAAAAAATATGGTACGTGGGCTCACAGTTAACTTTATGTTTTACCTAGCATCACTTCCATATTGTCCCTTCCGACATTAATTATCCATTTCTGCATTTCATTCTTCAATTTAATTTAATTCTCTTTAGTTATATGTTTAGGTAGCAGGTTATAAAATTTGGGAGCCTAGTGAGAGAAGTGTCGCTTCTCTCGTTGATCTGGAAAAAAGGAGTTTTTTTCTTGTGTCGTACTTAAGGAATCTATTTTGGATTTTTTATCTAGCTTTCTCAAGATCTTCCTTACAAATTGCATTATTCTTCTATTTCATGTAACATTCTTCTGTGGTTGTTACTAATTTAACATATACCGCTCATCAAATCAAAATCGATATTTTCTTATATTGGCAAGCGAAAGTCATGTGAGTGATTCAAACCAGATTTTTTTTTAAATTTTATTCAAACTCACTAATAAAATTATCTGGCAAGTAATAAAAATAAATGTTTTGTAAAGAACTAAAACAAGAATATAGATTAGCCGTTTGATGATGAATTGTGTTACCATTACCATTTTTGTTACGAATATTATAATACAATAAAAGATTAATGGGTGTAGGATGGAAAAGAAAATGAACCCTCTAAAAAGAAAACACGTTAGAGGTATATATTAACTGTAACCTTTTACTGGAATGACCTTTTGACTAGATGAATTATTAAAGTTCCTTCCCGTTGATCTAGTTAACTTAAACTATTTTACTTAAATGGACCTCTTGACCTTTATTCATGAGAGTAAATCATGATTGTTTAAAGTAAACAAAAATGGTCGGTTTAAGTTCCATGACTATGTAACGTTTAAGTAAAAGAAATTTAGGCTATGTATAAAAGGTTTAGATCCATTTTCTTTTATACATTATGTGAAATTAAAAAAGTACATTGTATCTCACTTTAATTCGTACATCATTTCACCCTATTTATAGTACAGACAGAGTTTACATTGTAGTTGAGCAAAATGTTTGATATCAGGATGTCTTGAAATTGATCTTCATGTTTTTTTCAAAATATCTTCATGTTGAAGTCAAAATAATGGTTTTTATTCAAAGATGTCCGTCTGGATATGTATGTTAATCGTTCTAATGTAAAATCTATTGAACCGGTTGAGTTGAAATTTCAAAAAGTGATGTTCTTTCTACTAAGTACCAAACTTAAGGCCGCACTGCAGGTGGGTAGAGGTTAGGTTGGCCGGTAGAGGGTATTTTTTTACGTAGACTAAGTATATTTCGGCCTTATTGGTGGTTGTCTTTCGTTGCAACCTGACTTTCAGATAATCTGTTATGTAGTATGTATTTCAATATTGTAAAATGGCATTGTCAAGGAAACTTATTTCGTGTGAACCAATTCCTTATGTAAGTTCCATGTGGGTGGATCGATACTTATAATGATAGAGAATGTGATGGCGAATTCTCACGTGTTTAAATAAAACTAAGAAGTTATGCTGAAAAGTTGTACAACTAAGCACGGATGGATATAGAAACATTTGACGGCCTACTGGAAAAATTTAATAAAGCTGGAAATGTAAATAAAATTATTATGTCCACAGGCTACTGAGGATTTGGAAATTATTTTTCAGCATGTTGGATGGGTCCCATCGCTGACATGAATAATTATTTCATCTGGCATAATCTTATGTACTCAAATACTACTTAATAACACTGAAATAAATCACAAGAACGGACGACACGGCGTGGTGAGTGAACGGAAATAAACAACTCGATTGTTCACTTGGATACACAACAGAAACTATGGATTTGATGGAGAGGGTAATAAGGCTGGCACCATAAACGAAGCACACCGCCGATAATTTTCTTTCAGCTTGTGATTGCCGATAGGGATGACCGGAAATGCTGGTCAAAGAGAAGCAGAGAAATTGGATAAAAAGATCCTCCGTAAGATAATGGATCCGGAGACAGTAGACAGATAGAAAGTACATGTTACGAGGATGAAAAGAATGTGGTGATACGAACGGTTAATGGAAATGATCAGAATCGAAGACTAGAAATCTTCTAAAAATAAGCCAAAGATGTCGGATAAATTATTTATAGAAGGCAAAAGGATATAGAGAAAACATAATGACCGAACCAAATTTAGACAACTGATTACTGGCTTCGAAGGCTTCCCCGAAGAACAAAAGCAGAACACTGGGTGGACAAGAGAAAGGAGCAATCTATTCAGTGAACAAATTCTGAGAATGTGGGTTGCAAAAAGAGCTTCTAGAAATATCTAAAGTCACTTTACATGGTATAACATTGCCCTGTACGAAAAAGATGAAATAAATTCTATAACACTTATTGTGACGCATTTGGGTCCTTTTAAGTACAGGTTATTTATAAATAACGAAACCTCTTTCTTTTCTAATGTATAAAAAAATTTATTTACAAATTATTAATTTAAATTACTTGTTATAGTTATAATAAGTAAAAATTACACTTATTATCTAACTTAATAACAGACTAAATTTAATTTAGTTTTCTTGTTTCTTGTAATTTGTTTAGATTTTTGATTTTATTATATAATTTGTTAAATTTTTAATAATGTCTTGTAATTTGTTTTCCTTGTTTTGAAGTACTATGTTAACATTGAAGTACTATAAATGTGCAAAGCCTGATGAAGTGCAAAACCGTTTTATGTATTTCGAAGTAAACTCAAGTGTTGGGATTCATTTCCTGCAGAAATAAAGACTAAAATGACATGTATAATGTTATTTGTTAACATTATTAAAAATGATGATGATTTCGTTTTATTATAAAAGTTGTTATTGTTTGTGTAATGTGTGCGAGAGTGTCTGTGTTTTTCTTTCATTGAATGAATGTTTCCCCTTTTTATTTATTTTTCTTTAAGTGTACGTAATTTTGTGAAGTATCCATAAGTTGTGAATAATGTTAGCAACGTTACATATTATTTTTTTCTTTTCTACAGCTAAGTCCTTTTTAAGTACGGTAGTACTTTTATTAATAATAAATTGATTTTTATACGTTAATTCAATAATTTAATACCGAACCAAAATTCAGTGTTGACGCTTCGCATGTTATATAATTTTACATTATTTTGATTTTAAATAATTACAACTAAATAAAAATATTAAACATTGTGATACTGTAGAAATAGCTAAGGGAATAAATGGTTCAGTGTAAAAAATTGTGTAGGCCTATTTTATGAAATTTTGTGTATTGAACAAGGAAACTTGAATCTAGTAAAAACGTTTGTTTTTATTTTGATTCCTTCTACCATGTTCTCCTAAAGCGGCGAAATTGTTAGAAGGGTCTTGATTGTTTGGGAAACTGTCGAACCGCAAGTATAAAAAAAGTTTGCGCCTTTGTAGTGTTTAAGTCAATACTTAAATTGTGAATGAAAAGTGCTGTCGGGCTTTTTCGAAATAGTGTCGTTACAGAACTGGTTCTGCAATACATAGTGTGTTTGCGTACGAGCAGTAGCAAGTAGTTGTGGACAAGTAAATTATTTTTACTTTCTCTTGCCTATATTTATGAATACATAGGAAGGAAAGTATTGTTTTCATGTCGATTTTTCGAAATCGAGTTTTTACCGGATCTATATGTTTTCAGACCCCCTGAACCCAAAAAACATGTTTTTAGCGATTGGTCTGTGTGTGTGTGTGTGTGCGCGCGCGCGCGCGCGTGTGTGTGTGTGTGTGTGTGTGAACAGAATATCTCAAGAATGGAACATCGTACGAACTTGAAACTTAAAACTTAAGTTACATACCACTACCGGACCCGACACGAACATTTTCATCAAAATCGGTCAACCGGAGTAGTAGTTTATTCGTGTAATTTTTCACTTTTTTGCGATTTTTTCAAAAACTGGTCCTACGATTTTTTTTAAATCGCCTGGTTTACTCAATTTTTTATTCTCTACAAGATAGGTTAGGCGACATGTTTGCTGAAATTCTGGGTGAGGCTGTTTTTACGTAAAAAAAGTATTTTTTTAAGATTACGGCTTTAATATGCAATTAAGCGCAAAAAATTATATAATAAAAGTTGTAGAGAATTTTAAATTCTACAACTTTTATTTTAAACATTTTTTTGTATAACGCTTAGTTTAGCAGTAATTAGCGATTTTCTGATTTTTTTCTCACGAAAACGTGAGAAAAATCGATTTTTTTAACATTTCGGCCTTAGTATGCATTTTATGACAAAAGTGTATAATATAATAGAATTGATAGAAAATTAAAAGATCTACAACTTTTATTTAAAGCATTTCTTTGTACAGATCTTAGTTTAGCGTGAAAGAGTGATTTTCCGTATTTTTAAGGCAAACAGATCGATTTTCATTTTTCGTCTTTCATATATGATTAAAATTAGGTTATGTTTATTAAGGTTAGTTTTTTGTTTATTTCTAATGTTTTATTTCTAATGTTAGGTTTATTGTTAATTATTTGCACTGGCAAGAGAAAGTTGTGTGTGTGGTTCACACCAGATTTTTTACTTTCACTTGCCTATATGAAAATATAGGAAGGAAAGTATTGTTTTCATGTCGATTTTTCGAAATCGAGTTTTCACCGGATCTACACGTTTTCAGACCCCCTGAACCCAAAAAACATCTTTTAAGCGATTGGTCTGTGTGTGTGCGTGTGTATGTGAATGAACAGAATATCTTAAGAACGGAATATCGTTCGAACTTGAAACTTAGTTTAGACACCACTACCGGACCCGACATGAACATTTTCATCAAAATTGGTCAACCGGAAATAGTAGTTTATACGTGTAATTTTTCACTTTTATGCGATTTTCTCAAAAACGGGTCCTACGATTTTTTTAAAAATCGCCTCGTTTACTACATTTTTTATTCTTTACAAGATAAGGTAAGCGTCATGTCTCTTGAATTCGGTTTTGAGAGGCTGTTTTCACGTAGAAAAATTGTTTTTTTTTTTTAAGATTGCGGCTTTAATATGCATTTTAGCGCAAAACGTGTAATAAAAGTTGTAGAGAATTTAAAATCCTACAACTTTTATTTCAAACACCTTTTTGTATAACGCTTAGTTTAGCGGTAATTAGCAATTTTCTGTTTTTTCTCACGAAATAGTGTAAAAAAATCGATTTTTTTAAGATTTCAGCCTGTGTATGCATTTTACGACAAAAGTGTATACAATCAAATTTATAAGAAATTAAAATATCTACAACTTTTATTCAAAGTATTTTGCTCTGCAAAGCCTAGTTTAGCGTGAAAGAGTGATTTTCCTTATTTTTAAGCCAAACTGAAGTTAATTTTTATTTAACGTCTTTCACTCATGATTTAAATTAGGTAGTGTTTATTGAGGTTAGTTTTTTTTGTTTAAATCTAATGTTTTATTGGTAATGTTAGGCTATATTATTCATAATATGCATTGGCAAGAGAAAGTTGTGTGAGTGTTTCACACCAGATTTTTTTTACTGTTAGAGACACTTAATCAAATTTAGTTTGAGCTTAAGTTTTACAATTAATTTAATTGAAGTAATCTTATTGGGTTTGTTAATAGTCTAAATTTAATCATTAATAATTGAGTCGGTAAATAATTATGAGTTTTAAAAAAGTTTGTTGTTATTTATTATACCCAGATCCCGAACGAAACAAGGCTTAAGTGTTACAATATATTCATTTGATTTCATTTGAATCCCTGATTTTGTTTCATGTTATGTGGTACAAACCTACACCGGTGTGCTTTACCAACTGATGATTAATAAACTAAGTTTTTCGAACTTTTACACCCTCTGTTTTGTCTGAAACTTCCGAATATGGAATACGTTGCGTTTTCTTAAATATACTGTAAGAAATAATTTAACCTAATATTAGCGTTCTAGGAAATTTGAGGAAATTATAAGTATTGGAATGTTGTAAGAAATTGATAGAGGGCTGCGCCTTTGGGGAGGGAATCTTCTAGAAGTAAATCAAATGGAACGAGTTAGTGAGTGAGTGTGGGCGTTGTCCCAGTTCTTCACTGGACCTTGTAAATCTCATAAGATTCACTGGTCAATAAGTTCATGGTTGAAGAAAAAAGTTCATTAAAGAAAATTTGGTGAAGGAAATATACTACAGACTTTATATAATTTAATAAAGGACGGTAATCCGCACCATATTTCTCGGTAATCTACCACCAGTAATATATTGTGACACTTATCGCTAAGGTCCGTTTCGGGATCTAGATAAATTAAATAATTAATACACTTGAGTTTAAAATTACAAGTATTATTAAAACTAAAAGATTTACAAAATAAATAATAAACTAGTTATAATGAAGTAATACAATAAATAACTTAAATAATTTACTTAGTACTACTTACAAACAATTATACAGAATGCACATACACAAAAATTATACACAATGCACGTACACAATAAGACAGAATAACAATAGTTGACCAATGCCCGGAGACGTCGACCTTTTCTAACGTACCAATAGCACAAGCAATAAACACTCGTCAAAGATCAAACGAATACTACCTCTCCGACCGCACTTGAGGCTCTCTTTATATAGGTGGATCAGAGAGATTTCTGGAGGGACAGAGAGATTCGATGCAATAATAAAATACAAAAATCTGGTGTGAAACACTCACACAACTTTCTCTTGCCAATGCAAATAATTAACAATAAACCTAACATTATTAATAAAATATTAGAAATAAACAAAAAACTAACCTCAAAAACATAACCTTATTTTAATCATGAGTGAATGATGCAAAATGAAAATCAACCTCAGTTTGGCTTAGAAATACGGAAAATCACTCTTTCTCTCTAAACTAGGCTCTGTAGAGAAAAATGCTTTAAATAAAAGTTGTAGATCTTTTAATTTTCTATAAATTAAATTATATACACTTTTGTCGTAAAATGCATACTAAGGCCGAAATCTTAAAAAAATCAATTTTTCACACATTTTCGTGAGAAAAAAAACAGAAAATCGCAAATTACCGCTAAACTAAGCGTTAGGCCCTATACAAAAAATTGTTTGAAATAAAAGTTGTAGAATTTTTAATTCTCTACAACTTTATTATATAAAGTTTTGCGCTAAAATGTATATTAAAGCTGTAATCTTAAAAAAACAACGTTTTTACGTGAAAACAGCCTCACCCAGAATTTCAGCAAACATGACGCCTACCCTATCTTGTAGAGAATAAAAAATTGAGTAAACCAGGCGATTTTTAAAAAAATCGTAGGACCAGTTTTTGAGAAAATCGCAAAAAAGTGAAAAATTACACGAATAAACTACCACTTCCGGTTGACCGATTTTGATGAAAATGTTCGTGTCGCGTCCGGTAGTGGTATGTAACTTAAGTTTCAAGTTTCAAGTTCGTACGATGTTCCGTTCTTGAGATATTCTGTTCACACACAGACACACACACACACACACAGACACACACACAGACCAATCGCTAAAAACATGTTTTTTGGGTTCAGGGGGTCTGAAAACGTATAGATCCGGTGAAAACTCGATTTCGAAAAATCGACATGAAAACAATACTTTCCTTTCTATATATTCATATAGGCAAGAGAAAGTAAAAATCCGTTTTATGGCTCTGGAAAAATCTTAATAAAATTGGAAAAATTGACTAGTTTAAACAAGTCACAACAGTTGTGACTTAATGTAATTCAATTATTCAATAATTGTAATTCAATTATTGAATAAAAGGTGTTACACAAATAGTTTTACAACAAATACCCTACCTTACTATACACGGCCCTTTTTAAATATTCTTTTATAACTAACTCTATTGTTTCTTTGTCACTCTATTATTTACTATTTAAAATTTTATGAATTTTAAATAAAAGTCTTAGCTGTCTTAGTGTCATTGTTAAATCGAAAGCGGAGAAATTTAATGCATGATTAAAATTTGTATAAGATCTAAGCCTGAAATTTTAAAATCGATTCACTACAATGCAGTTCTTTACAGAAAATCGCCATTCTCGAAAATTCAAAAAATTTCCACTGCACTAAGCGTTGGAATAAAAATAATAGATAAGTGAACTAAAAATTTTTTATTATGTTTAATTTCTGTCGTATAATATGTTCTCCCGGTAAATTTGCAAATTCCCGAATTGATAACAACAACAACAACAACAGAAAACCACAGGTGCGCCCGCCCACACACACACACACCCACACGCGCGCGCGCGCGCGCGAGTATCAGATGAAGTAAGACGATAGAAATTATTGCAACAAAACAGTATTCTCTCTCTACGCCATAGAGTGTAAGTCCAAAATAAAAAACAAATATATTTGAGTAAAAAACATATCTGAAAAATACAGGCATTTCGTACACTTCAATAAACTTTGAAAACATTGAATGTCGTACTGTGTCATTTATTCATTAGCTAAAAATAACTATTGTTTTATCTTGTGTAAAGAAATATATTTGAAGTTCTACAAAATATTAAATTGTTCTTTTCAAAGAATTTCTTCTATCTGTCGTTTTATTAAAGAAAAAGTTACGTAAAAAAATTATACCTGACAATAAATACTGTATTAACAAAACAAGAAGTGTTTGAACAGGTGTTTTTTTTCTCACGATGTCGTCAACTATAAATTTATAAACAAAACAAATGCGGTATTGTTACCATGTTAAATTTAACTAAAGTTTAGCAAGAGAAATTGATTTTGTTAAAGTTTTAAAAGTTGTTGAAACTTGATGGAACTTTTTTCTATCTTACTTTATTAGATGTTTTGCAAGACTAATAAATAAGTGTAAATAAGATTAAATTTCGTATTAAATATCAAATTTCCTTTAAAATGTTTGCAAATTTTCGCGTTAAAAACTTGAGCTAAAAGAAAATAAATAAAATATACAAGAAATTATACTAACTTTCTTTGGAATTTTCAAACCAAAGAAACATTTTAGAAATGATTATTCGATTCTTTAGGAGTTATCAAACGAAACTGTTAAATCTACCCTAAGGTTATGTTAATTATTTTTTTCCTTTCTTCTCCTCCTCCTTTTCACGCTCCTCCACCGCTACCTCTTCTATCCCTTTTTTCCCTCTCCTTCTCCTTTTATTGTAACACTTAAGCGTAGGTTCGTTCGGGATCTGGGTATAATAAATAAAAAACAGACTTCCTTTTCAAACTAATATTATTTATTTACTGACTCGACTAGCAATTGCAATTAATTAACAGGCTTAGACTATTGACCAATACAATTAAAGTACTTCAGTTAAATTAATTACAAAACTTAAAATTTAAAACTCCACTATAAATAAGATACTGTCACTTAACAGTCAAAACAATGATTTACCTATTCACAACCACTTGCTATCACCCGTTCGCACACGCACTATTAACCTTATTCAGAACCGGTCCCGTAACGACACTTTATTAAAACGAACGGCCCGACAACTCTAAATCCATTCACAGTCCGAGTAATAAGTGACTACAAAAGCGCTAACTATTTTATACCTGCGGTCTGATAGGTCCTCAAACAATCGAGACCCGTAACACTTTCTTTGCTTTACCAGAATATGGTAGAATTAATCAAAATAAAACAAACTTTTTACCAGTTACAATTTCCGAGAAATCCTATTCAAAATATTTCATTTATTCCAATCCATTATTCTTGTTCAATGCTCTCCATCTCATACAATACACCAATGCCGGTCGCATTGGCGCAGTTGGTAACGTGCTCGCCTCTCATCATGCGGTCTTGGGTTCGAATCCCATTCAGGCACGGCATCTTTTCATACGTTATAAAATAATCATTTCATCCTTCACCGTCTGCATTAGCAGTAATTGCAGAACAGTCGGACGTAAAACCAAAAAAAAAAAAAAAAAAAAAAAAATCATACAATACACAATTTCTTACAATAAACTTTTTGTTGAATATCACTATTATAATGCTAGTTCCAGGGCTACAAAATATTGTTCTCTCTCTTATCACATGTTCAGCCAATTATATGACTGAAGAATTTAACAACAGAAGAGCTAGAGAGGTGTAAAAGAAACTAGTCAGAGTTATCTCCATTGAAAGTAATAAATTTCATTAAACAGCCAGACCATGTGGTAAATGAAGTATAGGTGTCTTTTGCAGGGTGGAAAGTAGGTGTTTTTCAGAGGGGTTGGCATGCTGATAAGCATACTATCTACTGAGTGAGGAAGGCAGTTGTAAACCACCTTTCTCCTCGTTTTACTTAACCTGCAGAGGTTCAAACCAGCCTGTCGGCTGATGACCTAAACAACAACAATGTTTATTATATGTGAAAATATATTTATATATTATATTTATAATTATTTTTTTAAATATAAATTTATTATATATAATTTATATATAATTATATATAATTTATTATTTTAATTATTATTTATAATATATTTATATATTTAGTATATGTGAAAATGCTGTTTTGGGAAATAAATGATTATTACTATTTACATGTTTATGTGTTTACACGTGTACAAGATTACATGTTTGTGTGTGATTACATGTTTTATGTTATATACAACACGAATATTTTTTTTATTTATTTATGTTCAAAAGTTGACTTTATGAAGGTAAGTAAAGAAATCTGGTGTGAAACACTCACACGACTTCTCGTGCCAATGTAAATAATTAACAATATCACGTAACATTCGTCATAAAAACATTAAAAATAAACAAAAACCTAACCTCAAAAAATATAACTTTATTTTAATCATTAGTGAAAAACGCTAAATGAACCGCAGTGTAGCTTAAAATTACGGAAAATCACTCTTTCACGCTAAACTAGGCTCTGTAGAGAAAAATTCTCTAAATAAAAGTTGTAGATATTTTAATTTTCTATAAATTTGATTATACTTTTTTGTCGTAAAATGAATGATAAGACTGAAATTTTTAAAAAAATCGATATTTTACTCGAATTCGTGAGAAAAAACAGAAAATCGCTAATTACCGCTAAAGTAAGCGTTATATAAAAAAATGTTTCAATTAAAAGTTGTGGGATTTTAAGTTCTCTAAATTTTTTGTTATATACATTTTTGCGCTAAAGTGCATATTAAAGCCGCAATCTTAAAAAAAAACAATTGTTTTACGTGAAAACAGCCTCACCAAGAATTTCAGCAAACATGGCGCCTACCCTATCTTGTAGAGCATAAAAAAGTTAGTAAACCAGGCGATTTTAAAAACAATCGTAGGACCCTTTTTTTGAGAAAATCGCAAAAAAGTGAAAAATGATACGAATAAACTACTACTTCCGGTTGACCGATTTTGTTGAAAATGTTTGTGTCGGGTCCGGTAGTGGTGTCTAACTTAAGTTTCAAGTTTCAAGTTCGTACAATGTTCCGTTATTGAGATATTCTGTTCACACACACAGCGCGCGCGCACACACACACACACACATACACACACACACACAGACAAATCGCTAAAAACATGTTTTTTGGATTCCGGGAATCTGAAAACGTGTAGATCTGGTGAAAACTCGATTTCAAAAAATCGACATGAAAACAATACTTTCCTTTTTATATATTCATATAGGCAAGAGAAAGTAAAAGTTATAGAACTCATTGAGGGAGAAACTCTTTATTTGTTATAATAATATAATTTTGTACAGCATACGAAGGGTGGTTGCCGTTCTGTTCTTCCACTTCTACATACTGTGCATCATAGTGGGAGGAGACGAACGGATGTAAGTGTGAAGAGACCGCTAAAAAATGTGGTGTGAAACACACAACTTTCTCTTGCCAATAGAAATAATTAAGAATAAACCTAATATTAGTAATAAAACATTAGAAATAAACAAAAAACTAACCTCAATAAACATAACCTAATTTTAATCATGAGTGAAAGACGCAAAATGAAAATCAACCTCAGTTTGGCTTAGAAATACGGAAAATCACTCTTTCTCTCTAAACTAGGCTCTGTAGAGAAAAATGCTTTAAATAAAAGTTGTACATCTTTTAATTTCCTATAAAATTAATTATATACACTTTTGTCGTAAAATGCATTCTAAGGCCGAAATCTTTAAAAAATCAATTTTTCACACGTTTTCGTGAGAAAAAAACAGAAAATCGCAAATTACCGCTAAACTAAGCGTTATACAAAAAAATGTTTGAAATAAAAGTTGTAGGTTTTTAAATCCTCTACAACTTTTATTATATAAGTTTTTGCGCTAAAATTTATATTAAAGCCGTAATCTTAAAAAAACAACGTTTTTACGTGAAAACAGCCTCACCGAGAATTTCAGCAAACATGGCCCCTACCCTATCTTGTAGAGAATAAAAAATTGAGTAAAATAGGCGATTTTAAAAAAAATCGTAGGACCAGTTTTTGAGAAAATCGCAAAAAACTGAAAAATTATACGAATAAACTACTACTTCCGGTTGACCGATTTTAATGAAAATGTTCGTGTCGAGTCCGGTAGTGGTACGTAACTTAAGTTTCAAGTTTCAAGTTCGTACGATGTTCCGTTCTTGAGATATTCTGTTCACACACAGACACACACACACACACACACACACAGACACACATACACACACAGACACACACACAGACCAATCGCTAAAAACATGTTTTCTGGGTTCAGGGGGTCTGAAAACGTATAGATCCGGTGAAAACTCGATTTCGAAAAATCGACATGAAAACAATACTTTCCTTCCTATATATTCATATAGGCAAGAGAAAGTAAAAAGCAATTTATTGAAGATCGTCAATTTGGAGATCCGACTGAGCATGTAATCATTTCTATATTCTTTATTTACCCGTATTTGTAGTTCTTCCTTTTACCTCTAAACCTGTTCTTGTAACTACGTCTAATGAAATAAATAAATTTTGTAAAATTTGGTTCATGAGTTCTCTTTAAAAAGAAATTCAAATATTTTTGTAGCAAGTCGGAATAAAATTTTAGGATCAAAACTATGAAAGCTTTAACAGAACATGAAAACCTGTAAACAATTTTAATGTACGAAAACACTAAAGGAAGACAAAGGAAAATTGTTTGGTGTATACACAACACGAACATATATCGTATTATAACAACACTTATTTAATTCTGTTTTGCTATGGGGCACATATCCATCTTCTTTGAGTCGATTTATTTACCAGTTTTGGATCAGGTGTTCGCCTAGCGGGAGAAATATTAAAGGTAGATTAAATCGATAATACTATGTCTCTAAAACATTACCTAAAATTTATACGATACTAAAACAATAAACTTCTTAAAATCTGTGATGTATATTAGGAAACTTATACAAAATTCAATAAATTGTCCACAACCCGCGTTTATTTTCCCATTAATCTTCAAGAAGTACTATTACATTTTACTAACTTTGTGACCGAATTTGATGCTGTATCCTCAATATCTACAATGATTTTCCAGAATATGAAGTGTATGGATGATACTTGCTTAGATGTCTTACCTTGTGACTGTGACTTATTCAGAAGGATATTCGTTAAATATTTAGGAAAAAATTTAACTGTCTTTTTTGCTGGGATGAACACGTACAAGACCTTGGCTGAAGATTCAGAAAACCGATCTGTATTTTCAAGAAACTAATATAAAAACTTTGTCTACAAACATTGAAATCGTTTATTTTTTCACCGTCTGATCTGTTAACACTTACGGAGTTTAGTTTACTGCAAAACTTGCCAACTGTATTAAGTCCCTTTGAAAAAGCGCAAAATATCATTAAGTGGATAACAAAAACCACAACTTTATCCTTCCGGACGGCTATTCAAAGATGTTAAACTGCTAGACGTTTGTCAATTTTATGTCCCATATCTAATTATACATGCCCATAGCAGACAGGTGGAGTGTCAAATTATTTACATTCAATCTGTTCGTTGCAGGACTAAATAGGATAAATAGTTCTGTTTCTTATCACATGGTCAGCCAATTAAATGACTGAAGAATTTAACAACAGAAGAGGTAGAGATGTAAAAGATACTAATCAGAGATATCTCCTCTGAAAGTAATGAATTTCATTATGCAGCCAGACCCTGTAGTGAATGAAGTGAAGGTGTCATTTGCAGGGTGGAAAATGGGCTTTTCAGAGGGCCCGGCATGCTGATAAGCGTACTTTTCCACTCATTGAGGAAGGCGACGGTAAACCACCTCACTTCTCGTTTAACTTAGTAAAACCTCGACAGGTTCAAACCAGCCTTTCGGCTGATGACCTAAACAACAACAATCTAATTATACATTCGCACAAAATGCAGAAAATTTCCAAAAAATATCCATGAATACAGTACAAAATTTCAGTATTCGATTTCCTGAGACTCTCAATTACTGTCGATTACAAAACGCTATCGGAAAGACATTTTGGTCCAAAAAACACTTTCCAACTTACTTCCCCAAAATTATAACAATACGGAACATCGTTAAGTTTATAGCGGAATTATAAAAATGGTTCAAATAGAAATAAATTCAAAAATAAATTACCAAAAAATAAAAATAAAATAAATATTTAGGTCTGGCTGTATAATGAAATTCATTACGCTCACCACAATCATTCATGCAACACGGGGTGAATGAAGTGAAGGTGTCATTTTCAGGGTAGAAAGTAGATGCTTTTCAGAGGATATGGTGTGCTGAGAAGCACACTTTTCCGCTCAGAGAGAAAGGCAATGGTAAACCATCTCACTCCTCGTTTTACTTAGCCTCTAGAGGTTCAAATCAGCCTTTCGGCTGATGACCTATACCTAAACAACATGTACAATTTTGTAAGGTGCCAAAAATCAGAATTTATAAATGATGAACAAACGCATATAAGATATTAAATACATTTTTATGATAATTTTCTTCGAACATAATTATAAAATTTTATATACGTATGAAAATCGTTATAAAATGTAACAGGAAAATGTAAAATTTAATTTTAGAATAAAACGTGTCAGTTTAGGTATTAGTTGATTTAATTCGGTTTATTTGTTTGAACAGAGTTTCTAGAATTGTAAAATCCGTGTATTGTTAAAGTATATATCATTTAATTCAATTTCAATATTAACAGGTAATCCCTGTAAACAAGATATTTATTAGTAATTATTTGGTATTGTTTCAAATGAATTTATTAATAACAATAAATAACTGGTTTGGTTCGTTGAAAAGATGATACAGTAGGACGGTCGTTTTCAAAACAACAAATTATAATAAATTCAATTCCCATAATTTTATGTAGGTACTAATACCGTTTATTAATTGAATTTAATTTGAACTCATATAGGTTATTCAGGTGTAAAAATTTGAGGAATAAAATTATTAATATTCACATTTATTTCCTGTTAAAGAGATCGCGAGAACTTAAATTCTTTCATATTTTCCTTCTTTTTCTCCTGACCATCTGTCGTTCCTACCAAATCATCTTCATGCGTTCACTGAGTTTCCTCTTTCGTTCCTATGCCCATTTACTTCCTTTTCTCACTGTGACACTGTGATTGGGGGCACGCCCCAGACCACGCAGAGCGTGTCCATAGAACTGCAGTTTAGCTACCCAATCCTCAACTGCTTTGAGGTAACGGGCGATGGCTGTAGCACCTCCGTGTGCTATTCGTAGTACACGGTAGTGCGCAGAACATCCATGTGTGGTAGAGCCACGTGCAAAGCATTAGCTGCGTAACGAGCTCGACGGTGACTCGTCCAACGTTTACACGAGTACTGAGGGGAGTGGGGCGCCCTGCGCACGTGACCGCATTGGCGAAGTTGGTAACGTGCTCGCCTCTCATCATGCGGTCTTGGGTTCGAATCCCATTCAGGCACGGCATTTTTTCATACGTTACAAAAAATCATTTCATCATTCACCGTCTGCATTAGCAGTAATTGCAGAACAGTCGGACGTTAAACAAAAAAAAAAAAAAAAGGTAGCGCTTCGAAGTCACTAGGCTGCTTAAATTCCTTCGGAATGGGCGTAGCTGGCCGAGGGGTGTACAGATAACTGTATAGATAAATACGCATGTGACACTGTGATATCTCATTCATGTGTGTTTGTATGTTATACCAGAATTTTTCTGACACAACTGAATACTAATTGTTCCTGTCACTTTCTGTGATCGTTAGTTGTTTGAAGTCTTCTTCTATTTCAGTTATTTTGATTCAAATTTCAACCCCTTTCCTTTGTTGTTTATTCTCAAAAGATGCGGTTGATGAAAAGTATACCAGAAATCATTACAACTTATGTAATTAAAAATATTTCTACAAAATGTACACAATAGATTTTTCAATATACTAATATAGTTTAAAACCATAAATGCAGTGCGTGTTTATGAATTTTATGGGTAGCTCCTTGTACAAGTAGCGGCAATAACCTTCTCTCTGCATTAAATCATAAAGTGAGAAACTCAGTTCATTTCTAATCAAAGATTGTTTATAAATCGTGGATACACAACCCGAGATACGCGCGCACACATTTATATTGTAATAGAATTGAGATTGCTAGAAGGCGCTGTGACCTTATCGATCTGCTACTGTAACCATGGTAACAAAACGGCGTCTGCATTTTTACCATACTATCAAATATGTTTTGTGTACTATGCTACACTCATGTGTAAGTTTTATCAATGAAGTTGTATTTTTAAAAGGGTTCTATTGAAATAAAGATACAGTAGGACTTGTGTTGAATCTATTGAAAAGACGTCATGTATAATCCCTACGTCTTGCTAAAGCATCAGACTACTGCTGAGAGGAATGACCCGGCGAGCTACATCAATTCCATTTTGAACTCATAAAAATGTTTTATACCAAAATTTTGACTATTTTGTACGCACATATTATGAATTTTTACTTTCTTTTGCCTATATGACTATATAGGAAGAAAAGTATTGTTTTCATGTCGATTTTTCGAACTCGAGTTTTCACCGGATCTACACGTTTTCAGACCCCTGAAGCCAAAAAAACATGTTTTTAGCGATTGGTTTGTGTGTGTGTGCGTGTGTGTGCGCGCGCGCGCGCGCGTGTGTGTGTGTGTGTGTGTGTACAGAATATCTCAAGAACGAAACATTGTACGAACTTGAAACTTGAAACTTAAGTTACATACCATTACTGGACCCGACACGAACATTTTCATCAAAATCGGTCAACCGGAAGTAGTAGTTTATTCGTGTAATTTTTCACTTTTTTGCGATTTTCTCAAAAACTGGTCCTATGATTTTTTTTTAAATCGCCTGATTTACTAAATTTTTTATGCTCTATTTGATAGGGTAGGCGCCATGTTTGCTGAAATTTTTTGATAGGCTGTTTTAACGCGAAAAATTGTTTTTTTTTAAGATTGCTGCTTTAATATACATTTAAGCGCAAAACTTTATATAATGAAAGTATTAGAAAATTTAAAATCCTACAACTTTTGTTTAAACTTTTTTTGTATAACACTTGGTTACCGGTAATTAGAGATTTTCTGTTTTTTTTCTCACGAAAACGTGTGAAAAATAGATTTTTTAAAGATTTCGGCCTTTGTATGCATTTTACGACAAAAGTGTATGCAATCAAATTTATAGGAAATAAAAAGATCTACAACTTTTATTTATAGCATTTTTCTCTACAGAGTACCTAGTTTAGCGTGAAAGAATGATTTTCCGTATTTGTAAGCCATACTGAGGTCGATTTTCATTTTTCGTCTTTTCCTCATGATTAAAGTAAGGTTATGTTTTTAGAGGTTAGTTTTTTGTTTAGTTCTAATGTTTTATTATCAATGTTAGATTATATTGGTCATTATTTGCATTGGAAAGAGAAAGTTGTGTGAGTGTTTCACACCAGAGTTTTATTATAATTAAACAAAACAATTCAGAGTCCCTTTTTTACCCAGTGGTTAGAATAAAATAGTAGACTGTACTGCATACTACAAAGCTTATGGTCCCTGGTTCGATTCCCAGCTAAGATCTGGAAATTAATTTTTTTTGTAGGGTATGAGACTAGATTTTAAGCTAGGCGCATATTGACACGATCGCTCCACAAGCATCGCGTTGGGGAATGCCGTCGCTCGCACTCCCGCCCAGTAGACGACTTTTTTTAATTCTATTTTGTATTTATTATATATTTTTTTAATTTTGTTTGTTAGAATGCTCAAAATGAATGATTAACGAGTAAAAACTATATTTGTTAGATCTAAGCTCGGAGCTCGATTCAGATTGTGGTGCAGAAGAAGGGCTTTTACTTCATTCATTGACATCCAAGAAACCTAAATACCCTCTAATAACTTCTATGTTTCTAAACGAAAAACCCAAGGGAAATTCAAAATTCCGTCAGAATTACCTGGTTCTGTTTTTACTAATTACTTCCGGAAGAATCGAAACCAGTTCAGAGAAGTGAATGGGATCATACAACAATCTATTCACCCAGGTGGATGCGATGCGATAGAGCCGATTAGGACAGAAGAAGAACACTACGCTACGGAGGCTACGGAGGCAGCCTCCGTAGTTAAATTCCACTGTTTCATTACCCAACGTAGTCACTTATAACCGAGTTGTTGATGTGACTGTTAATAAACTAAAAACAAACTTGGAGTGTTCTTGTCACCTCAAGAAGTTCAAAATTCAAAATATTCAAAAATTCAAAATATTTCTATGCACATAGAAATACCTTAAACATTTTCACTTGCTAGTTTATGACTTTAATTAGACATTTTATTTTAATTTTTACGGAGCTAATGTCAAACGTCAAGTAAAATAAAATTATTTTGAATTGTTTATAAAAATTAATCTTTATTATCCAAATAAATTCAAATTTATTATAGAACATTGCTTAAACTAATAAGTTATTTTCTATTAAGAAACTACTTCATTTAATTCATTGCGTACTTCACTGCGTCTGTCGTGTCGAGTCATGACACGACAGATGCGTGAGTATGAGACTCGCAGCATGACTCTCGTGAGAGTCACGCTGCGTAACGTCGCGTTGTCAATATGCGCTAACGCATTCATTCACTCATGCTTCAAAAACTCGCGCTGTGACACGCGCCAAATTCGAGCCAATATGCACCTAGACTAAATTAGCCCTACTTATACAAATAAAATCATTCTTATGCTACAATAGAATTTAATAGATAAAAATATCAACAAAACCAAAATCCATCACGATAACGCAACACTTTTAATTCATTAAAACTTACGTATACAACACGCGCACACTTAGTGACATATTTTATCTATTAAAAAAAAATTCAGATTATTATTTCTATCACCAACAACACCACCATTGCTAATAATAACTTTCGGAGAATCCAGACATCCGTGTTCAATATGGGGTTGAGAATGTGCCTGTTAAAAAGTTGACATCACGTTCTAACTTTCATTATACAGCCAGACCCTGTGGTGAATGAAGTGAAGGTGTCTTTTGGTAGATGGAAAATAGGTGCTTTTCAGTGGGCCTGGCGTGCTTATAAGTACACCTTTCAACTTAGTGAGGAAGGCAATTGTAAAACAACTCTCTCCTCGTTTTACTTAGTAAAATCTCTAGAGGTACAAACCAGCCTTTCGGCTGATCACCTAACCAACACAATCTTCTTCCTTTTCTCCTCCTCCCTCGTCTTCTCCTTCGCCTTTCACCGTCACAATACTTTCTTATTATGCAGTATAGATGGAGCTCGAGACAAGTAAAAAATAATAAAATGAATCGAAGTTTAACATTGATGCAAATAAAATTTATGTACCTTCGTTTCCATACATGTTACTGTACCCTACTACTATGGATTAAAAATTTATGTCGTTGCCAGATAGGATACTCATTTTAATAGATTTCCTTTAAACAGGACTATTCGATAAAAATACTCGTAATAATAGGTTAGTATCCTGTTATTTCCTCACCGGCTATTCGATTTTTCTTTTTTAAATTCTTAGAATTATCGAGAATAGGAAAGCAATGAATTTCTTTACATTCTTTAAATTCTTGAAATTCTTTCTTGTGTTAACGGGTTACTCCGACCAAACTAACGCGGGTTAAGTTCCTTTAACTGGTTTTTCTGAATAAAAAGTAAAAATAATTTCCAGTGGAATAGTAGAGTAAGTTTTTTATGGGATATCTCCGGTTTAGATATTCTATAGTTGTTTTCATCATTCGATATCTAAGTTGTGAAAATCAAATGGTTTTTCCAGAAATTCTCCCCGTCTAGTTTCTACAGTGGTCGTTATATCCGATTAAAAAATTCTAAACCGTTGTAGATTCTAAGTCAATGTGGAATCGACTGCAGTGAAGCAGCTTATCTATATATATAAAATTCTATGTATGTGTGTGTGTGTGTGTGTGTGTGTGTGTGTATGTTCCCCTTTTTCTCCTAAATTACTGAACCAATTTTCATACAGTTTTTTATTTTGTAACTATGATGCCGGTGCAGGTTTTAGGCTATTAAAACCCTTAAAAAGATAGCCTTAAAGGGTTGAAAATAATGTTTATGTCCTACAATAAGGCTTTTATGAAGTTAGATAATCTGCTGCTTTTAAACCAGCTGATGTGATTCAAATAAAGATTTGTCATAAATAAAGTCATATGATTTAGCAAATAGCGACGTGGTGCTAAGGATCAGCTGGTGACATCGCATGATAATTTTATTGTATTTTATTATGTAGATACGATTTTGTATTGTTGAGTATTTTATAAAAGTAAAGTTCCGTGTTTCTTTAATTTGTTTTAATTTTCTTTTAATTGGTGAGTGAACAATTGCTTTGATATTTTATTTTGACACCATTTTTCGCGTGCAAAGCCGCGATGGGGCATGCTAGTCTTAAATATTCGGGCAAAATTTCTATTCGTTGTTGGTTGCAATTTTAAAATTGTCTTTCATCATTTTGTTTTGTCCGTCCTTCCATCCATCCAGATGTCAGAAACTACAAGAAATAGCAACAAACGGTTTACGGATTCGTAGTTGAGGAATTTGCAATTCTAAACTTGCTGATCTAGTTAATTTTCCTGGACTTGGTACATAAACATCACGAACACTATCAATTTGTTCTTGTGTAACAGAAGGTCTTCCAGTACTCTTCCTTTTACACAGACATCCACTGTTTTCAAAGTGTTTATACCAGTCATAGATTGATTGCCTTGGTGGTGGTGGATTACCGTATCTTGTTCTGAAATGACGTTGCACAACCGTAACCGAGTTTGTTTTGGCTAATTCAAGAACACAATAAGCTTCCTCCACTTGAGTAGCGGCCATTTTGCTAGACTGGTCATTGTAACAGCAGCCAACAACAAAATGCTAGCAACAGTTGTACCAACATAAACTTTAAAAAATTCTCTACAAACCTATCATTTACTATATTCAAATACACTAGTTTGATGTTTAAGAAGCTGTCGAAAGTGTCTATTTCATTTATAACCACCCTGTACTTTTGTAGCAACTCTGTAATGTTGCTACATTAAGTAGCAACATTACAATGTTGCTACATCAGAACATGGTGGAAGGAATCATAATAAAGACAAACGTTACTACTAGTTTAGATTTCCGTGAATTTCTATTCAAAATATTTCATTCATCGCAATCCATTATTCTTGTTCAATACCTAATATAAGGGTCTTTTTGTGATCTAGTTATAATAAATAATATACCAACTTCCTTTAAACTTTAAATAATATTTATTGACACGATTAATAGTTACAATTGATTATTAAGCTTAGACTGCCAACAAATTACAATTAGATTAGCTACCAATTAAATTAATTACAAAACTTAAACTAAACTCTATTATAAATAAGGTACTGTCAATGAAAACAATGATTTACTTGTTCGCAACTACTTTTACGAACCGTACGTTAGGAGGTATTAATGTAATTCAGAATCAGTCCCGTAACGACACTATTTCGAAACGGCCCGACAACACTAATTCCATTCACAGTTTAAATACTAACTAACCCACTGCAAATGCGCTAACTATTTTTACACCTGCGGTCTGATAGTTTCTTAAACAATCGAGACACTTCTAACACTTTCTCTGCATAATCCGAACATGGTGGAAGGAATCATAATAAAGACAAACGTTACTACTAGTTTAGATTTCCGTGAATTTCTATTCAAAATATTTCATTCATCGCAATCCATTATTCTTGTTCAATACACTTCACCTCATACAATACAATTTATTACAATAAACTATTTCTTCTGCCCATAACAGACAGGTGGAGTGTCAAATCATTTACACTCAATCTGTTAGTTGCAGGGCTAAAATAAATAGTTCTGTTTCTTATCACATGGTCAGGCAATTAAGTGACTGAATCATTTAAGAACAGAAGCTGCAGAGGTGTAAAAGACACTAATCAGAGTTATCTCCTCTGAAAGTAATGAATTTCATTATACAGCCAGACCCTGTGATGAATGAAGTAAAGGTGTCATTTGCAGAGTGGAAAATATGTGCTTTTCAGGGGGCCCGGCATGCTGATAAGCGTAGTTTTTCACTCAGTGAGGAAGGCAATGGTAAACCACCTTACTCCTCGTTTTACTTAGTAAAACCTCTAAAGGTTCAAACCAGCCTTTCGGCTGTTGACCGAAACAACAACAAACTATTTCTAGAATATCACTATTGTAATGTTACAGAATATTACAACCATAAATAATAAATATCGTGCGAGCATTTGATTTTACTTTGTTAATGGGTGAAGAGAAGAACAATTAGTTGATGTTTCGTTTTTTATCGCGGTTTTTTCAAATTACTGTGTTTTAGATTAAAATACCTATTTTTTTAGAAACTACCTAAGCTATTAACTAGAAATTTTTTGGAGTTTGTCACAATAATACCATAAGAGTATTGATGGGAGAATTTTTAGTGAATTGATTTAAGGCGAGACTGTACTTTGTATCCCGCCAATATTAAATTTGCTACTTTTTGGTACATTTTTCATATGATTGGTAAAACATAAGGAAATTAAACTTTACAC
The DNA here is from genome assembly GCA_035578175.1 of Catonia carolina. Lineage (NCBI taxonomy): Eukaryota > Metazoa > Arthropoda > Insecta > Hemiptera > Achilidae > Catonia > Catonia carolina. Next base: position 50,723,204 of record JAQMRL010000007.1, read on the forward strand.
ACCAGGTGTCGGGTTTCTTCTCGAGCTACTGACATTTTTTTAATTTAATCTTTAACCATACCATTTTTTTAAAATATTACGATTAACATAAAATTTTTACAAATTGTTTTCTACGTTTTTTGCGTATTACTAATTTTTTAAGCACCTGAGGAAGTCATAAAAATATCGGTATATGTCGATATACAAGATAATTAACTGGTAAAATTCAGCAGGTAGGTTTATTAGTTTCTGAGAAAAATGTACCTAGTGTTAAAAATCTAAATTTACGGGAAAACGCAAGAAACAAGAAGGCACAAATCAAAAACAGAATGTACAAAAACAAGTAAATTTCCCATCAACAGTTGTTTAGGAAGCTGAACCAACAGCTGAGAATACAAAAAACAGTGATGCAAATATTTTAAAAACTAAAATTCTCTTTGCACTAAAACGAGCAGTAGAAAATTGTGAAAAATATTCGTTCTCGGTAACATGATAATTTTTCAGTGTAAACTTGATAAAAACTTAATGTTTTCGTAAAAAAATTATTTTTTTGACTTAATTTAATGTTTCTTCAGGTAGATCTAGCTAGACCTAAACTATTGAAAAACATAAAAAACCAGAAATCGAAATTTTGAGTTAAAACCATCGTGCCATCTCCTCTTAAACCCCAGCTATGACTGTCATTGTTTTCCTGGAAAACCTAATAATCACTGTTTTCCCTAAGTTTAAGGGCTTTATGTTTTCAGTAGCCCAAACGGAGGTTTGGTTTATGTCCGTTTGTAATGCACCTTACTCTTTATAGAGTTTTTTTTATAGTCATTAATCAATGTCATAATTATTTTCTTCCATTGCCCAAAACTGGCAGGTGGAATGTTACATTTTTTGCACTCGGTCTGCTAATTCCAGGGCTAGAAAAAATAGTTCTGTTTTATATCACATGGTCAGCCAATTGTATGACTAAAGCATTAAGAACAGAAGAGGTAGAGGTGTAAAAGACGTTAGAGTTATTTCTTCTGAGAGTTTTGAATTGATTATACAGCCAGACTCTGTTTTTTTTTTTTTTTTTTTTTTTTTTTGGTTTAACGTCCCGACTATTCTGCAATTTCTGCTAATGCAGACGGTGAATGATGAAATGATTTTTTTGTAACGTTTGAAAAAATGCCGTGCCTCAATGGGATTCGAACCCAAGACCGCATGATGAGAGGCGAGCACGTTACCAGCTTCGCCAATGCGGCCGGCGCCAGACTCTGTGGTGAAGGAAGTGGTCTCATTTGCAGGGTGGAAAGTAGATGCTTTTTGGAAGGCCTGTCATACTAATAAGCATACTTTTCCACTCGGTAAAGAGGACATTGGTAAACCACCCCACTCCTCGTTTTACGAGAAAGATCTCGAATGAATGTAATACTCTGAGGTGAGTGTTATATTTAATTAGTTTTGTTTTGGTTGTTCATTATATATAATATATATTATATATTGCCATTTCTTTGTAGTGATATATATTCTTTGCTGTTACCTCATGAAAATCATTTCATCGTTAGTAAAACAAGCAAGTAGTATGGTATTGTTTATATCCAAAAATTATTCATCCCTCTCCTGCTCCAGTTTTTCTCTTTCTCATTGACTCAAGATGTAGAGGAGTAAATTTTTAACAAGTGAGCAAACATCTACGCTGACGGTAGGTAAGAAGGCTTGAAGGGATGCCACGCCAAAACAATTTCTTCATCCACTGGTTCCCTTCGTATTAAAATGTATTATTTTAGAAGCAAAGTTTTTCCATCGAGATAATGATTTTGTCTTATAACTTGTACAAGTTGAACTGGCGCAAGTTCATAAGTACACATAGTTTTAAATAAAGTAAACAAAATTATACAAAATAGCAATAAGCCTCACAGGGGTTGCTTTGAAATTGTGTCAAGGGAGGTGTCTACCTTTTTATGAAATTTTTATTCTTAATAATTGTAATGGTTTTCTGTAGACTATACTACTCAACAGAATGCATCACACCGAAATTATAACACATAAAAAATTTTCTCAAAGTTAATTACAACCCCTACAATAAGGGCTGAAATAAAAAAATAGGCTGAAATAAAAAAAAATAGGCTGAAATAAAAAAACTGTGTTATTTCAGGTCATTACTTTAAGTCATTTCAGTGTGTTAAGTGTAATCTTTACACTTACAAATTTAAATTTTGTGTCAAATTAAAGTTTAATTAATCTCTATGATGTGTCGGAATCGTTTTAAAATATTTACATCTTGTGAATAACTAAAAATCCCTTTCATGAGACGCACGTCTCATGGTTGGTGGCAATTTTTAAATAGACTTCCCTTTGAATTATGGCCAAAACGATTAGTGATTTCTGTATCTACTCTTTAAGGTGAGACTGTATGATGGTTTTAACTGGAAATTTCGATTTTCGGTTTTTTATGTTTTTTAATTGTTTAGACCTAGTTCAACCACAAAACTTTAAAGTACGTGAAAAATAATAATATTTAAATGAAAAAAAATTAAGTTTTTAAAAGGTTTACCCAGAAAAATTATCGTGTCACCAAGAAGGAATATTTTTCATAATTTTATTCCGATCGTTTTAGAGCAAAAGGGAATTTTAGTACTTTAAAAATATCTGCATTACTGTTTTTAATACTCTCAGCCATTGGTTCATCTTTCTAACCAACTGTTGATGTTGGAAATTCACTTGTTTGTGTTGTACATTTTGTTTTTGATTTGTGCCTTTCTGGTTTTTCGCCTGTTCCCGCAAATTAAAATTTTTAACATTTAGGTACATTTTTCTCGGAAACTATTAAACCTACCAGGATGAAATTTTTACCAATTATTTATCTCGCATATGCACAAATTCTGGCATTTTTATGACTTCCTCAACTTTTATTTCGAACATTTTTTTCTATAACGCTTAGTTTAGCGGTAATTAGCGATTTTCTGGTTTTTTCCTCACGAAAACGTGTGAAAAATCGATTTTTTTAAAGATTTCAGCCTTAGTATGCATTTTACGACAAAAGTGTATATAATCAAATTTATAGGAAATTGAAAGATCTACAACTTTTAGTTAAAGCATTTTGCTCTACAATGCCTAGTTTAGCGTGAAAGAGTGATTTTCCGTATTTTTAAGCCAAGCTGAGGTAGATTTTAATTTTGTGTCTTTTACTCATTATTAAAATAAGGTTATGTTTTTGAGGTTAGTTTTTTGTTTATTTCTACTGAAATTTTAGGTTATATTGTTCATTATTTGCATTGGTAAGAGAAAGTTGTGTGAGTGTTTCACACCAGATTTTTTTATGTCTGAATCTATTACGCCGGCCGCATTGGCGTAGTTGGTAAGGTGCTTGCTTCTCATCATGCTGTCTTGGGTTCGAATCCCATTCAGGCACGGCATATTTTCATGCTTTACAAAAAATCATTTCATCCTTCATCGTCTGCATTAGCAGTAATTGCAAAACAGTCGGACGTTAAACCAAAAAAAATTAACTATTACGTCTAATCCCGAAGGATATTTTCATAATTGTTATTTTATACTATTGTAATTGTTATTTTCGATAGATTTCATTTTTTCCATCAGTTCAACTTAGTACGGCCGGCCCGTAGCGTAGTGGTTAGCGCAACTGGTTTCTACGCGAAGGGTCCGGATTCGATTCCCGATCAGGTCTGGCATTTTTTCTTCTGTATATTACATCACATCATTACCTAAGCACAAGCCAAAGCTTATCTAGGTATCATCATTAAATTAAATAAAAAACTACTTGAGTCAATGGTAGTTTAATATTACGATGATAAACAAATGCGAATGTACGCCAATTCAAACAAACATGGCGTCTACAGCGCATATTGTAGGTAATACTATTGTAAATTTTTTAAATATTAGCCTAGTGATTCGGACGTTATTTTTCCCTATTAACCAAAAACCAAAAAATCCATTGGGGTACTTTTAACTATGTTTTACTGATATTAATACAAATAGTTAATGTAATAAATTAATAAACCAGAGTAAAAATCAATCACTCGGGCTTCATCCTGGAGTCTGCTCTAAAAATACCATACGGAAATTTTTTTATAGTACATTTCAGTGTTTTATCAATTACTCTAAAAAAATATTATATTTATTTATTTATTTATCATTGCTTACAAAAAATAAATATCAATACATAATAAATGTTAATTTCCTTAATTATACTTTGATAATCTAAAAACTATTTATTTTAATTTGCGGTGGGAAAATTAATCCACCCAACTATGGTTTCCCATGTTCAAGAGTTGATCAATTCAGTGCTTCTTTGTCCATTATACTATTGCAACTTCTGTACTACGGTAATCTATTAGTGTGTTAGTAATTAGTGTGTGTGTACTAATTAAACTCTTAAGACATTTTTATTAAAAAATAATATGCTGTTACATAATTACATGTACAAATGAAAAACAAAACAAACAATATAATATGCAAGACAAAAGAATTTACTTAAAAATAGAAAACTAAAATTGAAACCGGTAGACGAGCTCACAAAACATGTTTCCTGGAGTAACCATTTTTACTTTCTCTTTCCTATATGAGTATATAGGAAGGAAAGTATTGTTTTCATGTCGATTTTTCGAAATCGAGTTTTCACCGGATCTACACGTTTTCAGACCCCCTGAACCCAAAAAACATGTTTTTTAGCGATTGGTCTGTGTGTGTGTGTGAACAGAATATCTCAAGAACGAAACAACGTACGAACTTGAAACATAAGTTACATACCACTACCGAACACGACACGAACATTTTCATCAAAATCGGTCAACCGGAAGTAGTAGTTTATTCGTATAATTTTTCACTTTTTGGCGATTTCCTCAAAAACTGGTTCTACGATTCTTTTTTAAAATCGCCTGGTTTACTCAATTTTTTATTTTCTACAAGATAGGGTAGGCGCCATGTTTGCTGAAATTCTCGGTGAGGCTGTTTTCACGTAAAGAAATTATTTTTTTAAGATTACGGCATTAATATGCATTTTAGCGCAAAACTTTATATAACAAACGTTGTAGAGAATTTAAAGGTCTATAACTTTTAGTTCAAACATTTTTTGTATAACGCTTAGTTTAGCAGTGATTAGCGATTTTCTGTTTTTTTTTCTCACGAAAACGTATGAAAAATCGATTTTTTTAACATTTCGGCCTTAGAATGCATTTTACGACAAAAGTATATAATGAATTTTATAGAAAATAAAAAGATCTACAACTTTTATTTAGAGCATTTTTCTCTACAGAGCCTAGTTTAGCGTGAAAGAGTGATTTTCCGTATTTTTAAGCCAAACTGAGTTTGATTTTCATTTTGCGTCTTTCACTCATGATTAAAATAAGATTATGTTTTTGAGGTTAGTTTTTTGTTTATTTCTAATGTTTTATTACTAATTTTTTATACCTTATGCTGTCCGGCATATTTTTAATTTGTAGGAGGAGCAGATTGAGCAGTTTGTGCGCTAAATAGCAGAAATACCTTTGGTATAAAGTTTTTGAAGCCTTGTGTAAAAGTAAGAAATCCTTGTTCCTGGTATTATAATGGTGTGCTCTTGTAGTAAAATCGTTTGTATTTTTATACGCGAAAATATATAAATATAAACTAGACTAATATATAAATATAAACTCGAAATAAGGTTAAAATAAGTAAAAAAAACCAAAAATGCTATTTGTTAACTGGCTGGTAAATCAAGAGCTGGCATACGAGGTGTGTTCAAAAAGTAACGGAATTTTTAAATTTCGCGGGTTTGGATAGTCCGATTGTAAAAAATTTTTTTTTATTATGTTGGTACACATGCCCCTGACGTACGATAAAATTTTCAACAATATTCATTGCTTAGTTCTTAAGTGGAAGCCGCTAAGGTTAGACGTGTTTTTCGAGCACGGCTATTTTTGTTTGTTAAAAAAAATGGATCAAAGAATTTGTATTAAATTTTGCGTGAAAAATGAAATAAAGTGTAATAAAGTGTGTGAAATGTTAACAAAGGCATATGGTGAGTCTGCTATGAGTAAAACAAGGATTTACGAGTGGTATAAGCGTTTCCAAGATGGCCGCGAAAACGTTGAAGATGACGAACGACCCGGACGTCCAAGCACATCAACAACCGATGAAAACGTGAAAAAAGTGAAAGAAATGGTTATGAACGATCGCCGAATCACAATCAGAGAAGTCAGTGATGATGTTGGCATATCGATTGGCTCATGCCATGAAATTTTTTTCGGATGTTTTGGGTATGAAACGTGTGGCAGCAAAATTTGTTCCAAAATTGTTGAATTTCGAACAAAAACAGCGGCGAATGGAAGTTGCTCAGGAGTCACTAAATCAAGTCGACAACGATGCGGATCTACTCAAACGTGTTATAACAGGTGACGAAACATGGGTTTACGGATACGATGTCGAAACTAAGGCTCAATCGTCCCAGTGGAGGCATTCTGGATCGCCAAGACCGAAAAAGGTTCGACAAGTGCGGTCGAATGTGAAGGTTATGCTCACTGTGTTCTTCGATTTAAATGGCATAGTGCATCATGAATTCTTGCCACAAGGTCAAACAATCAATAAGGAGTACTACCTACAAGTTCAACGCCGTTTGCGTGAAGCAATCCGAAAAAAACGCCCGGATTTGTGGCAAAACAATTCATGGCTTTTGCACCACGATAATGCACCTGCTCACACTTCATTGCTTGTTCGTAAATTTTTGGCCAAAAACAAAACTGTAACGATGCCCCAGCCTCCATATTCACCAGACATGGCTTCATGTGACTTTTTTCTATTTCCAAAAATAAAGAGAACATTAAAAGGCCGTCGTTTTACAAGTATAGATGACATTAAAAGCGAATCGGTGAAAGAGCTAAAAGCTATCACAAAGATCGAGTTTCAGAAGTATTTCGAGGATTGGAAAAAGCGTTGGCACAAGTGTATTGCATGCGAAGGGGACTACTTTGAAGGCGACAATATTAATGTAGATGAATAAATAAATATTTTTTTCAAAAAACGAAAATTCCCGTTATTTTTTGAACAAACCTCGTATATGAATTTCGCAGATATACTGGACTAAAAATGGCTTGACCAGAATAAGGTTGTGATTTTAATTTGAAAGTTGTGGTGGAATGAAGAATGTTAACATCAATAACACAACCCCGAGTGCCTGTTTAAGTTGTACAAGTAATACACAAAATTTATAAAGAAGAAGAGAAAAATGTAATGTAAAAGTTTTGTCCCTATTTATAGGTCTAATTTTTTGCTTAATTTGTAAGCCGCAATATGAGCGATGTCAGCTTTGTAGGGTCCTACAAGTATGCTCAGTGTGGTGTTGAGAACGTTGAAAAGTGTTCTTAACCTTAATTCTTTCCAGAATGAGACAAGTAGTACAAAATTGATGAAAGTTTGCATTTGATGGAGGTTAGGTAGGGACAGAGATGGAAAAAGAAGAAAATGAACTCATTAATGTATGAATCCACTGAAAACTTTCAGCGTTCTCGTTTGCACCCGTATTCACGTTCATTAAAAAGGTTGCATTTTTTTACTTTTCACGTCTTTAAAATTAAATATCTTTTTCAACTGAAACTAATTTTAAAAAAACAAAGAGCACGATTGAGTGTTTTCATAATCAAGGGATTTGTTTTAAAAATTAAATACAGTATTTACTCGTTGATCCGGATTAATTGGGATCGGAAGTGATCCGGAAAATCGAAAATTTGGATAAACCGGAAACAGTAAGAAATAGATAAAAACAAAATGTAATGTGAAAACTTACCGTTTTAATCCATTTTTGAACAGAAACACTACAATATGTTTATTTACAAATATTTATAAGTTTTACTTTCTATTGCCTATATGAAAATAGGAAAGAAAGTATTGTTTTCATGTCAATTTTAAGAAATTGAGTTTCCACCGGATCTACACGTTTTCAGACCCCCCCCGAACCCAAAAAACATGTTTTTAGCGATTGGTCTGTGTGTGTGTGTGTGCGCGCGCGCTTGTGTGTGAACAGAATATCTCAAGAACGGAACATTGTACGATCTTGAAACTTGAAACTTAAGTTACATACCACTACCGGACCCGACACGAAGATTTTCATCAAAATCGGTCAACCGGAAGTAGTAGTTTATTCGTGTAATTTTTCACTTTTTTGCGATTTTCTCAAAAACTGGTCCTACAATTTTTTTAAAATTACCTGGTTTACTAAATTTGTTATGTTCTACACGATAGGGTAGGCGCCATGTTTGCTGAAATTCTTGGTGAAGCTGTTTTCACGTAAAAAAATTGTTTTTTAAGATTACGGCTGAAATAAGCATTTTAGCGCAAAAATGTATATAATAAAAAAATGTAGTGAATTTAAAATGCTACAACTTTTAATTCAAACATTTTTTGTATACAGCTTAGTTTAGCGGTAATTAGCGATTTTCTGTTTTTTTCTCACGAAAACGTGTGAAAAATCGATTTTTTTAAGGTTTCGGTCTTAGTATGCATTTTACGACAAAAGTGTATATAATCAAATTTATAGGAAATTAAAAGATCTACAACTTTTATTTCAAACGTTTTTCTATACAGAGCCTAGGTTAGCGTGAAAGAGTGATTTTCCGTATTTTTAAGCTAAACTGAGGTCGATTTTTATTTTACGTCTTTCACTCATGATTAAAATAAGGTTAGTTTATTGAGGCTAGTTTTTTGTCTATTTCTAATGTTTAATTACTAATGTAATTAATTAGTAATTAGTTTTTTGTCTATTTCTAATGTTTAATTACTAATGTTATTAAACATTAGAAATAGACAAAAAACTAACCTCAGTTTAATTACTAATGTAGAATGAGCAACGTACGAATCCCACTGAAGGCATGGAACTGGAGACCGCAGCGAAATAGAAAAAGAGGAAGACCGAGAGGGAGATGGATGGAATTTATTGACAGAGCCATGGAAAGAAGAAACATAGAGGAGGAGTCATGGCAAGACAGGCAAAAATAGCGTTTTGACTGCGACAAACGACCTATAGTGTTGTAAATAGTTGCCACTATATATATATATATATATATATATATATATATAATTACTAATGTTAGGTTATATTGGTCACTATTTGCATTGGAAAGAGAAAGTTGTTTGAGTGTTTCACACCAGATTTTTTTTCTTTCTTTTGGCCTGTAGAGTGGGCTCAGAAAGCGCCGGTAAAACTTTGTGAATCACTGTATAAGAATCTGATTTTAACCATTTCTTTATACCTGAAATTGAGCCGCCGTTACTCATTTTTTTATAAGTATTTTTTTGTTTTATAATTATTTAATTATTAAAAAAATAATTAATAAAATATAAAATATTTAGTTGGCGCAACAGAATAAAAAGGCACTGATCTCGTTAAAAACTTATAACAATTGAGAGCGCGCAGGATTCAATGGTGTTGTACACCCAAGGGCGTTGTTTGAAATCTCTTAATATTTTAACAGGCTGCTGAGAGCCGTTTCTAAACTGCAACAAATGTTTCCTCGCTCTCAAAGATTGTGTTCTTGAAACACAACTACTTTGTTGCTAATTGCATTATAATTTATCTACTGTATAATGCAATGGAATTTCATATATTTGTAAGTTATTGAATTTTTTTTGATTAGATAAATTCAATTTTCTATAACGTTAGGGCCTACTTATAATACGTCAGGATTGTTAAATATTTTTGCTTGAGACTTCGTTTTCTTATCACGAGATGTACCCAAAAAATCACGGCTTATTTGTGTACTAACATGCCCCGTCGCGGCTTTGCACGCAAAAAATGGTGTAATCACTTTCTTTAAAAATCTGGTGTGAAACACTCACACAACTTTCTCTTGCCAATGCAAATAATTTACAATATAATTTAACATTAGTAATAAAATATTAGAAATAAACAAAAAACTAACCTCAATAAACATAACCTTATTTTAATCATAAGTGAAACACTCAAAATGAAAATCGACCTCAGTTTGGCTTAAAAATACGGAAAATCACTATTTCACGCTAAACTAGGCTCTGTAGAGAAAAATACGTTAAATAAAAGTTGTAGATCTTTAAATTTCCTATAAATTTGGTTATATACACTTTTGTCGTAAAATGCATACTAAGGCCAAAATCTTAAAAAAAACCGATTTTTCACACGTTTTCGTGAGAAAAAATCAGAAAATCGCTAATTACTGCTAAACTAAGCGTCATACAAAAAAATGTTTGAAACAGAAGTTGTAGGTTTTTAAATTCCCTACAACTTTTATTATATAAGTTTTTGCGCTAAAATTTATATTAAAGCCGTAATCTTAAAAAAACAACGTTTTTAGTTTTTACGTGAAAACAGCCTCACCGAGAATTTCAGCAAACATGGCGCCTACCCTATCTTGTAGAGAATAAAAAATTGAGTAAAATAGGCGATTTTAAAAAAAATCGTAGGACCAGTTTTTGAGAAAATCGCAAAAAACTGAAAAATTATACGAATAAACTACTACTTCCGGTTGACCGATTTTGATGAAAATGTTCGTGTCGCGTCCGGTAGTGGTATGTAACTTAAGTTTCAAGTTTCAAGTTCGTACGATGTTCCGTTCTTGAGATATTCTGTTCACACACACACACACACACACACACACACACACACACACAGACCAATCGCTAAAAACATGTTTTTTGGGTTCAGGGGGTCTGAAAACGTATAGATCCGGTGAAAACTCGATTTCGAAAAATCGACATGAAAACAATACTTTCCTTCCTATATATTCATATAGGCAAGAGAAAGTAAAAATATGTAGCAGAAATTGTGTAGCTGCTAGATCTCGTTTTTCCTCCATTCCAGCAGTTCTTGATTTTTGAAGTATTTTTACTTTTGAAGATTTTCTTCTTAGTGATGTTTTTTTGATAGCATTATTGAAAATGGGGAAAAAACAACCACAAAAAAAACTTGTCAAAACTAAAAACTTAAATCTCCGTTGAATAAAATAAAAGTCAAAATAAAATATCAAAGCAATTGATCACTCACCAATTAAAAGAAAATTTTAAAAAATTAAACAAACACGGAATTTTAATTTTATAAAATACTCAACAATACAAAATCGTATCTACATAACAAAATACAATAAAAATATCATGTGATGTTGTCACCAGCTGATCCTTAGCACCACGTAGCTATTTGCTAAATCATATGATTTTATTTATGACAAATCATTATTTGAATCACATCAGCTGGTTTAAAAGCAGCAGATTAATTAACCTCATAAAAGACTTAATGTAGGATTAAGCAAGTAGACATGAACATTATTTTCAACCCTTTTGGGCTAACTTTTTAATGGTTTCAATAGCCTAAAACCTGCAACGGCATCATAGTTACAACATAAAGAAACTGCATGAAAATTAATTCAGTAATTTAGGAGATAAAGGGGAACATACACACACACACATCGAATTTTATATATATAGATGGAATCTCAGTATTTCGAAATCTTCAGTATTTTCCAAGAATTTCAATATAAACTCTGGAAGGCTATGTTTAAGTAAAATACACCTTTTTAACCCAAACGTGTGTATGTTCCAATCTGTTAAATTCAAAAGCAATAAGCAACCCCATGACCCAATGTGATGAGGATGATTATATGACATGTAAATAAGTTTTGTGTAGACTCAGGCCGACCATTCCTGAGAAAGTATGGAACCCTAACCATCCATGACACCGGTAACCACCGTCTAGTATTCAGATCTGTATAAAAGTGTAATTTAAATTTTTAGCTATTTATATATTATAGTAAATATTTATTAACACATATTTTAAAATGGTTTTTTAAAATTTTTAAATTTTTTTATAAATTGTGTAGAATATTATACAGAATAGACTACCTGATTAGAGAATTTTATTTTATAACTTTGTTAAGAGATTTCTTTTTTTAATGTTTTCAGTTAACAGCTTTTAACTCTTTCAAATTATCTTACAAGAAAACATGTTAAAAAGATGTTTAACTAAAAAGCATTTAAAATGACTTCATCAACTTCTTCTTAAAAGTTTTAATTAATCTCAACTTTTGTATTAACTATATTTTGTACTTCCTTTCCAACGAACAGATCTAAATCTTCTTTTGTAGGCTAATATCTTTTAAAATTCCGTATTTATTTAAATAGTTATCAGGGTTGTCTTCAACCAGAGCAATAACTTTACTAATTTCTGGAAGCGGTTTTTGCAACCCACATTCTCGGCATATTTTGCTGTCTTCTTCGTCAAGGACCTTAAATTCTATTCTCAATGAATTAGGAAATAATTATTTTTATATTGTCTGTTTAATAAAGTTATTGTATGTCAATTTAATGAAGTGTGTTTCTCGACTCCAGTTTTTACTTTATTTTACCCTACATAGAGTTAAGAAAAAGTATTTTTTTCATGCCGATTTTAATAAGTGGAGTTTTCACCGGTAATACACATTTTCAGGCTCCCTGAATCTAAAAGAACATGTTTTTGGCACATCACGTTTGCGTAAAAATATCTTAAGGAAAGACAGTAATCTGTATCCCGCCAATGTTAAATTTGCTATTTTTAGGTACATTTTTCACAAGATTGGTAAACGATAGGGAAATTAAACTTTACTTACTTGTAGTTGTCGGGTTGCTCGAGCTACTGGCATTTTAGCAACCTAATCCGTTAAACCATAAAGTTAAAAACAGAATAAGGAATAACATAAAATTTTTACTTTCTCTTGCCTATATGAATATATAGGAAGGAAAGTATTGTTTTCATGTCGATTTTTCGAAATCGAGTTTTCACCGGATCTATACGTTTTCAGACCCCCTGAACCCAAAAAACATGTTTTTAGCGATTGGTCTGTGTGTGTCTGTGTGTGTGTCTGTGTGTGTGTGTGTGTGTGTGTGTGTGTGTGTGTGTGTGTGTGAACAGAATATCTCAAGAACGGAACATCGTACGAACTTGAAACTTGAAACTTAAGTTACATACCACTACCGGACGCGACACGAACATTTTCATCAAAATCGGTCAACCGGAAGTAGTAGTTTATTCGTATAATTTTTCAGTTTTTTGCGATTTTCTCAAAAACTGGTCCTACGATTTTTTTTAAAATCGCCTATTTTACTCAATTTTTTATTCTCTACAAGATAGGGTAGGCGCCATGTTTGCTGAAATTCTCGGTGAGGCTGTTTTCACGTAAAAACGTTGTTTTTTTAAGATTACGGCTTTAATATAAATTTCAGCGCAAAAACTTATATAATAAAAGTTGTAGAGAATTTAAAAACCTACAACTTCTGTTTCAAACATTTTTTTGTATAACGCTTAGTTTAGCGGTAATTTGCGATTTTCTGTTTTTTTCTCACGAAAACGTGAGAAAAATCGATTTTTTTAACATTTCGGTCTTAGTATGCATTTTACGACAAAAGTATATATAATAAAAGTTATAGAAAATTAAAAGATCTACAACTTTTGTTTAGAGCATTTTTCTCTACAGAGCCTAGTTTAGCGTGAAAGCGTGATTTTCCGTATTTTTAAGCCAAACTGAGTTCGATTGTCATTTTGCGTCATTCACTCGTGATTAAAATAAGGTTATGTTTTTGAGGTTAGTTTTTGTTTATTTCTAATATTTTATTAATAATGTTAGGTATATTATTAATCATTTGCATTGGCAAGAGAAAGTTGTGTGAGTGTTTCACACCAGATTTTTACAAATCTTTTTACGGTATTTTACATATTAATAATTTTTATAGCTCTTGAGGAAGTCATAAAAGTGCCGGAATATATGAATGTACAAGATAAATAACTGGTAAAAATTTCAGCTTGGTATGTTTAATGGTTTCCGAGAAAAATGAACCTAAATGTTAAAAATCTAAATTTACGGGAACGGGAAAAAACATATTAAAAGGCACAAATCAAAAACGAAATGTACACATACAAGTACATTTCCTATCAGCATTTGGTTAGAAAGTTGAACCAACAGCTGAGAATATTAAAACCAGTAATGCAGATATTTTAAAAACTAAAATTCCCTTTGCTCTAAAACGATTGGTGTAAAATTATGAAAAAATACTCGTTATTGATGACACGATAATTTTCTGGGTAAACCTCCTAAAAACTTAATTTTTTCATTAAAATAATTTTTTTCAAGTAAATTAATGTTTTTGTGGTTGATCTCGGTCTGAACTATTGAAAAACATAAAGAACCGAAATTCAAAATTTTCAATTGAAACCATCCTACAGTCTCGCCTAAGAACAGAATAGCGTAAGGAATTGAAACAAAATCTAACTTTAGTTAGGTACGACAAGGGGAACCCGGCACAAACATTTTTAGCATAATCTTTCAAACGATAGAACACATTAACCTCGTTAATCCGAACATCGCTAATACGAAAATTCGGTTAATCCGAACACGTTCTGGACTCTTTAATTTTAATAATATCAAGAGGACGAAAATAAACAATGTTTTATATGTTGTTGTTGTTTAGGTCAACAGCCGAAAGGCTGGTTTGAACCTCTAGAGGTTTTACTAAGTAAAAACGAGGAGTAAGGTGGTTTACCATTGCCTTCCTCACTGAGTTGAAAGAGTATGCTTATCAGCATGCCAGGCCCTCCGAAAAGCACTCACTTTCCACCCTGCAAATGACACCTTCACTTCATTCACCACAGGGTCTGGCTGCATAGTGAAATTCATTACTCTCAGAGGAGATAACTCTGACTAGTGTCTTTTACACCTCTACCTCTTCTGTTCTTAAATAGTTCAGTCATGTAAGTGGCTGACTATGTGATAAGAAACAGAACTATTTTTTTTTAGCCCTGGACCAAACAGATAGAGTGCAATAAAATAACACTCCACCTGCCCGTTTTGGGCATAATTTTATATGAAAATAGGGCATAGTTTTATATGAAAAGAATATTTTTTAAAAATTTTGGTGACAAAATTGAAATTTATTAAGTTAATAGACCCGTATCAAGTCCACCCACGCGAGGACAGTTCACTCAAGACGTATTTAAATGAATTAATTGTTTTAATGAAAATTTGTTTGTATAATTGCATTGTAGTTCGGTTGACCCTTTATAGGTCATTGGTAAGTACACTTACCACTGGCAACAAGGTCGATTTTATTTAAGAATAAGCTATGCAGTTTAAACTTATCGCCATTTTAAGGTGTTATATGTGTTCTCTGATAAGTAGGTTTCTACATTTTGAAATTAGTGCGCACCGACCATTTTCTTCGCGAGTTGCACGAATGTAGTAAGGATTTATAACAGCGTACGCTACCGCTTTGTTTTGTTGTTACTTTTGTTGTTGTTGTTTAGGTCAACAGCCTAAAGGCTGGTTTGAAACTATAGAGGTTTTACTAACAAAAAATGAGGAGTGAGGTGGTTTACTATTGCTTTCCTCACTGAGTGGAAAAGTATGCTTATCAGATGTCTTCCGAAAAAGCACCCAATTTCCATCCGGCAAATGACACCTTCATTCACCACAGGGTCTGGCTGTATAGTGAAATTCATTACTCTCAGAGGAGGTAACTTTGACTAGTGTCTTTTACACCTACCTTTTCTGTTCTTAAATAGTTCAGTCATATAATTGGCTGATTATGTGATATGAAACAGAACTAATTTTTGTAGGCCTGGAACCAACAGATCGAGTGCAATTAATTGAACACTTCACCCGCCCGTTGCGGGAAAGTTACTTTTGTATAGTGCTTAGAAAATTCTAGTTTTTTTTTGCGAGAAAGCTAGCATTCATGCTAATATAAAGTTAAGATAAATTATTCTACACATTATTTTGTTATATAGTACTACAAGTTGTTTTAATAAGCATTCTTACCTCTAAACATTTTGTGATTCCCATTTAAAAAAATGTTCTTTGTTAAATATATTTACCAGGGCTTAACATCAACACAAAGAAATATTTTACTGTTCTGGCACTAGAAATTCATTATTTAAGTCCCTGTGCAGCAAAATTTAACATTTCACAACATATAATATTTCCCCCCGTAGTACTGCCCTATAAAGGGTTAATCCGAAAATTTGTAATCCGGACAGGGTTTGGTTCCAATTGGTCCGGTTTAACGGGGTTTGAGTGTAATAGTTATTCGTGCAATTTTTCACGTTTTGGCAATTTTCTAAAAGTGGCTTGTACGATTTTGTTTAAAATCGCCCTCACCCTATTCTCTACATTTTTGGTTCTATGCAAGGTAGGATAACCGACCCTATGTTCAGCTATACAATAAATATTGTGTACAATTGTATAATAGAATAGAATATAGCATTGGATAGCATTGTAGATATACCTATAAAATTATAATTATGTTCAGCTGCACAATTACTTTGTAAACTTTGACCTTACCCAACCAGCGGGTTTATAATACAATGTGCACATATTTTCTGGTCATACTGAAATGAGAGATTGAACCTATTTTAGTAGTTTGTAATTTAAATACCTGCATAGGGCAATCTAACGATGACTACATCAAAGGTAAAATCAAATGACTTTGTTATCGACACAAAAATAACTATCGGTTAGTATTATTGCTGTATTTCAATTATCTAAATAGTATTATGTTCAGTAAGTTATCAAAATTGTTTTATGAAACACCACATGAATAATTCACCATCAGTTCTACTATTGATCTACGTGTTAATGTATAATAGTCGTTTTCAGAATTACAAAGGCAAAAATTCCTTTTTCTATCATCTCAATTCTATCGGCATACCAACTAGCTGACATACTCACTCGTGTTCCTCTCCTCATTCAATCAACTAAATTTCAAATCGACGTATTTCCACTTGAAAATGAATTCAAGAAAAAACGGAAAATGATTATAAATCATTTTCTAACAACTAGTTTTGATGGATTATTTTAAACTTAAAATTGGATTCTTTTAAGAAAGGAGTCTACCTTCAAATATGTATTTTTTGTTTTTCGTTATTTTTGTAGAGAAAATTAAAAAATAGCTATATTTATTATTATTATTATTATTATTATTATTTTATTATTTATTAATTAAAAAAAAGCTGTATTTATTTTATTAATAACATTTGTTCTGTCAATAAATAAATAGAAGTGACAGCGATTTCATAAAAAAATCGGTTTTTATTTTGCGAAAATTTCAGCGTTTTAACCTTTAATATCATGTTCAAAAATTGAAATACATACGTACATATTTTTTAAATCCCTAATGTGTGTATGTTACAATCGGTTCGATTTAAGGGGAGACTGTACTTTGTATCACGCCAATGTTAAATTTGCTATTTTTAGGTGCATTTTTCATAGGATTGGTGAAAGATAGATAAACGAAACTGTACACACTTTTAGTTGTCGGGTTTTCTACCTACTCACGTTTTTCAATTTAATCTATGAGCCCATAAAATCAAAACAAATTAACGAATAACATGAAATATTTACAAATTTCTTTATACGTTTTTGTATATTAGTAATTATTGGAGCATCGAGGAAGTCATTAAAATGTCGGTATTTGTGCATGTTCAAGATGAATAACTAGTAAAAAAATTCAGCCAGCTAGGTTTAATGGGTTTCAAGAAAAAAGTACCTAAATTTTCAAATCTAAATTTACGGGAACAAAAAGGAACAAATCAAAAAGAAATTGTATACAAACAAGTAAATTTCCCATCAACAGTTGGTAAGAAAGCTGTACCAACAGCTGAGAATATCAAAAACAATAACGCAGATAAAAAAACTAAAATTCCTTTGCTCTAAAACGATTGGTATAAAGTTACGAAAAATATCGGTTCTTGGTGAAATGATCATTTTCTGGATATGCCTGCTAAAAACTAATTTTTTCATTAAAATAATTTTTTTGAAGTAATTTTATGGTTTTCTAGTAGATATAGCCTAAGTCTGAACTATTGAAAAACATAAAAAACCGAAAATTGAAATTTTTAGTGAAAACCATTATACAATCTCACCTTAAGAACAATAAGCAAACCCATGATCCAACGAGATGAGAATGATGTGTACGATGTATAAGTGAGATGTAGTCTTCCACAGACTCAGGCCGAACATTTCTGAAAACGAATGACAAATTGAACTCCAAACATCAAAGTATTCCGGTAACCACCGTCTAGTATTTAAATCCTAGTAAAAGTAGCCTACCTTTACTAGGATTTGAACCAGGGACCTCGTTTTTGAAAATCAGCTGATTCGCGGCAATGACTTTACCACTAGACAAACCCGGTGGGTTGAAATACCTAAATGTGGTTTATTTTATTTTTGAAAGCCCGCTTTATTCTAGATAAGTAAGCAGTATAGAAATGGGAGTTATTTAGAGAATACAATTCAATATAGACAAAGAAAACTCGTATCAAGTTCTTAGTATACTTTAATCATAGTTTTCCAAAAGTTTGTAGAACCTCGATAGTTTGTCAAGCATCGGAACCGAGAAGGTGTCGAATTAAAGAAAATACGAATTACTGAAGGGGAATTTAATTGTAGCTAGAAGTACACAATATGTACATAAATAAATAAAGTATGAATGTTTACGAATAATATACTGTGACAGATTCGACTGGATCATTCGCGAAGGTTCCAGAGTCTCATTCATGAAATGGTATAGAGTGTGAAATGGTGGTGGCAACAAGAGAGAATAATGAGGACAGGGATAACAACACACAATAGCAACAATAAAATAATGACAGTTGTAACCATAAAAGTATGTCTATTCATAAGGGTTGTAATAACTACTATAAAAATTCAGGTATTGTGTACAGCTATTATGAAGGGGACAGGTTGTTTACGTTTTCTATTTACAAAAGACCTATTCTTGACCTGTTTACTACGGATTTTTCTAGCATTCATTAATAAAAGGTTATTTATTTTTTGTACTTTATTGTTTGCATGATTTCTCTACTTTTCTCTGGAACTATCTTTGTAAAAAGGTATATAAAGAGGCCCCGAGCGGGGTCCAGTCAGTAATCGTTTGATCTTTGACGAGTGCCTATCGGACGTAGGCAGGCGCGTACCGAGCATTGTGTCAGTCAGCGATTGTAACACTGTCTTTGTGTGTGTATTGTAAAGTTAAGATCAGTTTTGTGAATTCAGTTTCTGTGTTTTGTATGTTGTGTAATCTATAAAAGTGATTGTAAGTTATTTATTGTTTATTATCTATTTTAAGTGAATTATTAAATCATTTATTGTATTACTTAATTACAATTAGTTTAATCATTTATTTTGTAATCTTTTAGTGTAATAAATATTTGTAATTGTAACCTTTAGTGTATTAATTATTTAATTACCTAGATCCCGAAACGGACCTTAGCAATAAGTGTCACAATACTGAAAACAAATTCTTAGTAATTTACGGTTAATATGGTTCGAAGAATTCACAGTCGTTCATGTTGGAAGTTAATAATTAAATCCAAACATGGCTAATTTACCTTGTTTGTTTCAAACACGTAAAGATTAAAGGATAGTTCTGCCTCGATACCACACTTAAATTTAGTGAGATAAAGTCAGTACCAAATTGTAGTTCCGGCAGGACGGGTGTTTGGGAAATTTAGTTCTCCATAGGTGGCCGCAAAGCGAACAGTAGTAAACAAGTAGGTAATAAATAGGTTATTTGACTCTACACTATGAACAAGGTTTATTGTTCATTCGTTGTTGTTATCTTCCCTGGTTGTCAATTAATGACACGTTTAGTGTTTTAGAAACGTTAACTGCTATTTACGGTTTTCAACCTGCAAGTAAGTTCGCGGGTGACATGCCTGTTTTGATATTGACAGGTTATCGATACATCGTTTTGCCTAGTGGCTACATTGTTTGAATGTAGTAGCAGTGATCCTTGATCCTATAGCTGACGCTATGGTATATTAACCGAAGTGTAATAACATACAAACGATTTTTACGGGTTAAAACAACATAGATGTATTAAGCAGTGTTGTTTAGTATATTTATCTTTGTCATAATGCCTGTTCAGTGTTACGCGGTTTAATGAGTTTACGTTTAATTTAGCTACAATTCAATTTGTTTCCTGCGGATTCTTACGAAACTATTCAATAAACATACGAATTATGTAAAAGAATAAAGTTATGGGTAGATACAAAGTATCTACCAATAACTTTACTGGTTTCTGCCAGGGCAGAAACCACCGTAACTGCTTACCATTGAAAACTGCTTGTAGTTTGGCCTTGGCCGAAAAGATGAAAATTCTTAGTGAGGAGTTGACAGATATGTCCAGCTTTCTATAAAATCCTATCTTGAAAGAATTATATGTGTTACTATAGTACGTGGCTTACCGCGTTATGTTTAGTGAAATTTGTATTTCTTGATGTGGTAGCACTGTCCCCTGACACTTATGGCGCAAATACACTTATGACAAATTACATACAATAATTTACAATAGCAAATAATACTATAACTAAAAATCTGGTGTGAAACACTCACACAACTTTCTCTTGCCAATGCAAATAATTTACAATATAATTTAACATTAGTAATAAAATATTAGAAATAAACAAAAAACTAACCTCAATAAACATAACCTTATTTTAATCATGAGTGAAACACTCAAAATGAAAATCAACCTCAGTCTGGCTTAAAAATACGGAAAATCACTATTTCACGCTAAACTAGGCTCTGTAGAGAAAAATACGTTAAATAAAAGTTGTAGATCTTTAAATTTCCTATAAATTTGGTTATATACACTTTTGTCGTAAAATGCATACTAAGGCCAAAATCTTAAAAAAATCGATTTTTCACACGTTTTCGTGAGAAAAAATCAGAAAATCGCTAATTACTGCTAAACTAAGCGTCATACAAAAAAATGTTTGAAACAGAAGTTGTAGGTTTTTAAATTCTCTACAACTTTTATTATATAAGTTTTTGCGCTAAAATTTATATTAAAGCCGTAATCTTAAAAAAAACAACGTTTTTACGTGAAAACAGCCTCACCGAGAATTTCAGCAAACATGGCGCCTACCCTATCTTGTAGAGAATAAAAAATTGAGTAAATGAGGCGATTTTAAAAAAAATCGTAGGACCAGTTTTTGAGAAAATCGCAAAAAAGTGAAAAATTACACGAATAAACTACTACTTCCGGTTGACCGATTTTGATGAAAATGTTCGTGTCGCGTCCGGTAGTGGTATGTAACTTAAGTTTCAAGTTTCAAGTTCGTACGATGTTCCGTTCTTGAGATATTCTGTTCACACACGCGCGCACACACACACACACACACACACACACACACACACACACAGACACAGACACACACAGACACACACACAGACCAATCGCTAAAAACATGTTTTTTGGGTTCAGGAGGTCTGAAAACGTATAGATCCGGTGAAAACTCGATTTCGAAAAATCGACATGAAAACAATACTTTCCTTCCTATATATTCATATAGGCAAGAGAAAGTAATAATATGATAAGAATTCACCCAGTTATTTTTAGTCAGTCTGCACACGGTTCACACTGTGAATATAATTGAGAAAAGCAACAAACAATTCAGGTTCTACTTTTTTCATAATTTTCCATGATATATGGTCAAGGTGCGAATGAAATAATTCTTTCGGAATGCCTTTTTACTTTCTCTTGCCTATATAAATATATAGGAAGGAAAGTATTGTTTTCATGTCGATTTTTAGAAATCGAGTTTTCACCGGATCTATACGTTTTCAGACCCCCTGAACCCAAAAAACGTGTTTTTAGCGATTGGTCTGTGTGTGAGTGTGTGAACAGAATATTTCAAGAACGGAAGATCGTACGAACTTGAAACTTAAAACTTTAGTTACATACCACTACCGGACCCGACACGAACATTTTCATCAAAATCGGTCAACCGGAAGTAGTAGTTTATTCGTATAATTTTTCACTTTTTTGCGATTTTCTCAAAAACTGGTCCTACGATTTTTTTAAAAATTGCATGGTTTACTCAATTTTTTATTCTCTACAAGATAGGGTAGGCGCCATTTTTGCTGAAATTCTCGGTGAGGCTGTTTTTACGTAAAAACATAGTTTTTTTAACATTACGGCTTTAATATGCAATTTAACGCAAAAATTTATATAATAAAAATTGTAGAGAATTTAAAAACCTACAACCTTTGTTTCAAACATATTTTTGTATAACGCTTAGTTTAGCAGTAATTAGCGATTTTCTAATTTTTTCTCACGAAAACGTGTGAAAAATCGAGTTTTATAAGATTTCGGCCTTATAATGCATTTTACGACAAAAGTGTATTTAATTAATTTTATAGAAAATTAAAAGATATACAACTTTTATTAAAAGCATTTTTCTCTACAGAGCCTAGTTTAGCGTGAAAGAGTGATTTTCCGTATTTTAAAGCCAAACTGAGTTCGATTTTCATTTTGCGTCTTTCACTCATGATTAAAATTAGATTATGTTATTAAAGTTATTTTTTTGTTTATTTCTAATGTTTTATTAATGATGTTAGGTTTATTGTAAATTATTATGCATTGGCAAGAGAAAGTTGTGTGAGTGTTCCACACCAGATGTTTTTGTTTAAGAATGTTTATTTTTGCGTCCAACCACGATCTCTCTATTGCTTGTGTATTGGCTCCTCTTAGTTGATCTACATTATTTCGCTGATGGTTAACCGTTGAATGCAGGTAACCTAATGTTCACATAACCTGTAAAATATTTAAATATTTGTTAAAACCTATTGTTCACAACCATAACCTAATGTAGTTCTCATAACCTGTAAAATATGTGAATATTTACGCGCCATAAGTGCTAGTGGACAGTGCTACCACATCAAGAAATACAAATTTCACTAAACATAACGAGGTAGGCCACGTACTATAGTAGCACCGAATTATGGCTATGACCACAGTTGAGATCTGTTCTTTATTTTAAGTTCAGAGTTTATTTTCACAAATTTTTAATTATGTATGTACTTTTTTATGTTGACAGGCTTGTAATATTGTCTTCAGTATTACTGTTGGTAGAATTTGATAATAGTAAGCAGTGCATTTCTCTACTATGGCAACACTGCATAGGATATGTGGCCATATTATTCGGCTCTGCAATAACAGACCTAATGATATCAATATTAGCTATGCGTGGAGGTATCCTAGATGTAGACGCAAGGGCTCCAATGAGATACCTGATTTATTTACGTTTAGGTAAGTTGACTTTTTATCGTTGTAAAAATACACCATATTTAATAGTTTTCTTCAAATTACTCTCTCAGTTTCCGGATATTAGGATTGTATACTGTGGACAATTTGAACTGGCACAACTCTTGCTCTACGTGTACACTCAGTTCCACATAAAGTATATCCATAACGTATTCTTTCAACAAGGTCTACAAATTTTAATGTACACAAATACCTAAAATCTTATTTCAATGTACATACAAATAATTTTTTCATTTTAAAATATGTATTTAATTTTTCCAAGTAAAGATGTAAATTTTAAATTACATGAATTTAACTACAAAAACTCACTTAACTATACTATACAGACTCACGCAACTAATTAAACAAATTGGTCTGAATATATTTATAATGAACAGAAAACCATTTGCGAAAACAAATTAGGGATCCAAAATTAGTTACATCATTATGTCTGACAGATTATTAAGAACAACAGTGAAAACAAGGCGTAGTAACCGTGCGTGAGTCGCACATTACAGTAGCGATTGTATACTTTTGTGACTGTACCGTCGTTGCATGGCGAGGGGCGAAAAGTGAAGTAGATAAACACCAAAGCTGCTTGTGCCAATTTGAATTGTCCAAGGTATACTTGGATCTAAGGTAAGATTCAAGTAAAAGAAATATACTGGATTAAACTAGTTCAAAAATATCGGCCTACTTTCTTTAATAATACTTTTAATATTACTTAATACTTGTAATAGTAGATATCTGTAGCACATATAGGCATGATTGTTTAGGGGCTGCGCTTCAATACCTCTGGTCCCTTGCATTTTTACTTTCTCTTGCCTATATGAATATATAGGAAGGAAAGTATTGTTTTCATGTCGATTTTTCGAAATCGAGTTTTCACCGGATTTATACGTTTTCAGACCCCCTGAACCCAAAAAACATGTTTTTAGCGATTGGTCTGTGTGTGTGTCTGTGTGTGTGTGTGTGTGTGTGTGTGAACAGAATATCTCAAGAACGGAACATCGTACGAACTTGAAACTTGAAACTTAAGTTACATATTACTACCGGACCCGACACGAACATTTTCATCAAAATCGGTCAACCGGAAGTAGTAGTTTATTCGTATAATTTTTCACTTTTTTGCGATTTTCTCAAAAACTAGTCCTACGATTTTTTTTAAAATCGCCTGGTTTACTACATTTTTTTATGCTCTACAATATAGGGTAGGCGCCATGTTTGCTGAAATTCTGCTTGAGGCTGTTTTTACGTAAAAACATTTTCTTTTTAAGATTGCGGCTTTAATATGCATTGTAGCGCAAAACGTTATATAATAAAAGTTGTAGAGAATGTAAAATTCTACAACTTTTATTTCAAACAATTTTTTGTATAACGCTTAGTTTAGCGGTAATTAGCGATTTTCTGTTTTTTTTCTCACGAAAACGTGAGAAAAATCGATTTTTTTAATATTTCGGTCTTAGTATGCATTTTACGACAAAAGTGTATATAATTAAATTTATAGAAAATTAAAAGATCTACAACTTTTGTTTAGAGCATTTTTCTCTACAGAGCCTAGTTTAGCGTGAAAGCGTGATTTTCCGTATTTTTAAGCCAAACTGAGTTCGATTGTCATTTTGCGTCATTCACTCATGATTAAAATAAGGTTATGTTTTTGAGGTTAGTGTTTTGTTTATTTCTAATATTTTATTAATAATATTAGGTTTATTATTAATTATTTTCATTGGCAAGAGAAAGTTGTGTGAGTGTTTCACACCAGATTTTTAATTTTAGTTATTTATTTTTTAAAGGGAAAATAAGCAATTTTGCTTATACAGTAGTACCTCGACAATTCGGCCGTCGAAAATCCGGACCCTCCAGTGATCCAGCCCGATTCTAAATTTTTTTTTTTTTTTTGGTTTAACGTCCGACTGTTCTGCAATTACTGCTAATGCAGACGGTGAAGGATAAAATGATTTTTTGTAATGTATGAAAATATGCCGTGCCTGAATGGGATTCGAACTTAAGACCGCATGATGAGAGGCAAGCACGTTACCAACTACGCCAATGCAGCCGGCCCCCGCCTGATTCCAAAGGTTGTAGTTTTAAGAGAAAAACTGATAATAAAGGCCTAGTAGATACAATTTTACACACGTTTACGTTCTATATTTATAGTCAATTAGTACATTACAACATTATTACAACTACATTTCACTATTGATGGCAAAGTTGTAGAACAAGTACCAACATACGTTTACTCAGTGTTAAATGAGCGGTGGGACCATTCTCAGGAAATAAAGGCCAGGATTGAAAAAGCCAGATCAGCGTTCAACCAAATGTCAAAACTGTTCAAGACACACAACTTGAACCTTGAATTGAAAATTAGACTACTTCGATGCTATGTATTTTCCATCTTGCTATATGGAGTAGAATCTTGGACTCTTAGTGAAGCAGCAGCAAAGAAACTGGAGTCATTTGAGATGTGGACCTACAGAAGAATCCTGAGAATATCATGGACAGATAAAATATCCAATGAGAGAGTTCTTCAAAAACTAAATAAAAAGACGGAAATAATGTACACAGTAAAAAGAAGAAAATTGGAATACCTAGGACACATCATGAGAAATGACACTAAATACAAGCTGTTGAAATGCATAGTGCAGGGGAAAGTGCATGGCAGGAGAGGCGTTGGGCGAAGGCGAATATCCTGGCTGAAAAATTTAAGGACATGGTTTTCAGTATCCACCCCTGAATTGTTTAAAGCGGCTGTCAACAAAATCAGTATTGTCAGAATGATTGCCAACATTCGGTAACGGATAGGCACTGGAAGAAGAAGAAGTACATTACAAAATAGAATTGTATTGTACAGTAATTAATCACACAAAGATTTAAAATTTCAGTAGCGATTTGTAGTTTGTTGTGTTCGATTTAATTTACTTTTCAAATAATGAGTTACTGTATTAAACAAAATGCGTAATTATTAAAAACCTCCAACTAACTCTAAGATTTTATTGTAAATGAATGTACAGAGACCTTTTTACTCTACACGTGAAATTACTGTATTTAGGTTTTAGAAATTGAAGGAGCTAGTTTTGAGAAGTGCCTACAAAGCCAGTACATAGAACAGCAGTGCTTGCTGTTAACTTCTTAGAGGAGCTATAAGGGCTCTCAAATTCATTACATTTTAAACGGTCTCTCGATGGTCCGGCTTTTTTGTAAATCCGGCCTACCGGCCGCGCATTTAAGCTGGATTATCGAGGTCTTACTGTATACATATTTTGTTATTTTTTAATTAAGAATACCTAGATCTGTTTTTTAAATACTTATTTGAAGTCAGAACTTTATATTTTCAAGTTTATTTTGTTAAAAGTACCTAATTATCGACTTTTGCTATTTATTTAGGGACTAATTTTTGTCTAGACTAGATTGTTTTGCAAAATTATTCTCTTTGTAAATTATTATTATCATCTCATTATCTTTGTAATTATATTGAAATTATTATTATTATTAGAAATTTGGCTGCACCGATGTATTATATATTAAAACCTAACAGTTATTTTGTTTTATTTTGATACGAAGCATGACAGACGGCTTAAGCCATTGTCAATATTGTGCATATATGAAGGAATACAACAAGGTTATTTTTATTGCATTTCTCATTATCTTTAGTTTGTTTTATATAATTTGTTTGTTTTTAATGTCAGTGAAATGGTAATAATGCAATTGTAATTTTATTGTCTCAATAAACGTACTTTTATTATTATTATTATATACCGGTTTAAACCAGGTGTAGATTACAAAACTCATGGGTTTTGTTAAAGAAAACCTAACTATTGATGTATGAAAAAGAGAAAAGCTACTTCTGAAAGAATGCTGAGAATGTGGGCAGCGTAAAACTTCCAGAAACTTACTTGTCATAGTTTATAATACACGAACAATAACAAAAATGTTGAAATTGTGCTTAAGTAGCCTACACTTTTTCTAAGTTATCCTGTAAAAAATTTCACTAGATAGAGCCCATTTAAGTTTTAGTAAACAATCATTTTAATTTTCCAAAAAGCAGTGTCAATTATAAATGAAATATTAGCGACTTTTCTTTCCTCAGCAAATCATTTAAATTTCAGATAGGTCATATTATTCCTGCCATGATATTTGTGATTGCTATCAACTATTTAAGTGCTCAAAGTGTGAATTAACTTAGAACATTGTTTTGATCTTTGTATTAACTGACAGCTGATTGGCATTTATTTTATTTGATTGCTTGTGTTATGTTTCACACAGGTTAATGCTATTTAAAAAAATATTTGAAATAATAAATGTGCAAGTCAAAAATAAATCTATAATGTAATAAATTTATAATGTATCCTGCAGCTTGAAATAGATTCTATTTTATATAATATAAATTTCACATCTTTTCAGCTGCTTTGATCCTTACTATGTATTTTTAATATCTACTTACATTGATGTATGTGTTTAATGTATGATCTATGTATGTATTTAATATCTACTTATACCTTGGACAATTTGAATTGGCACAAGCAGCTTCAGTGTTTATCTACACCACTCTTCGCCCTTCGCCATGCAGCGACAGTACAGTCACAAAAGTATACAATCGCTACTGTAATGTGCGACTCACGCAGTCACTATGTTTTGTTTCTGTGTTGTTCTTAATAATTATCTGTCCGACATAATGATGTGTTTTTTTTGTTTAACGTCCGACTGTTGTGCAATTACTGCTAATGCAGACGGTGAAAATGAAATTTTTTTTGTAACGTATGAAAAGATGCCGTGCCTGAATGGGATTCAAACCCAAGACATAATGATGTGACTAATATTTTGTTTTAATATCTGATTTTCTGTTCATTATAATATAGTCAGACCAATTTGTTTAATTAGTTGCGTGCATTTTTAAGTTTGTCCATTGTAATAAGGTTGTAGGAATTTGTGTGCATTAAGATTTGTAGATCTGGTTGAAAGAATAGGTTATGGATATACTGCGGAACTGTCTGTACACGTAGAGCAAGAGTTGTGCCAGTTCGAATTGTCCGCAGTATACATGTGTTTCGGTGGACCCACCATCATCAGAGTACACAAAATATCATGTGACACTTTTAACATTTTTACTTTCTCTTGCCTATATGAATATATAGGAAGGAAAGTATTGTTTTCATGTCGATTTTTCGAAATCGAGTTTTCACCGGATCTATACGTTTTCAGACCCCCTGAACCCAAAAAACATGTTTTTAGCGATTGGTCTGTGTGTGTGTGTATGTGTGTGTGTGTGTGTGTGTATACAAAATATCTCAAGAACGGAACATCGTACGAACTTGAAACTTAAAACTTAAGTTGCATACCACTACCAGACCCGACACGAACATTTTCATCAAAATCGGTCAACCGGAAGTAGTAGTTTATTCGTGTGATTTTTCACTTTTTTGTGATTTTCTCAAAAACTGGTCCTACAATTTTTTTTAAAATCGCCTGGTTTATTTAGTTTTTTATTCTCTACAAGATAGGGTAGGCGCCATTTTTGCTGAAATTCTTGGTGAGGCTGTTTTCACGTAAAAAACGTTGTTTTTTTAAGATTACGGCTTTAATATGCATTTTAGCGCAAAAATTTATATAACAAAAGTTGTAGAGAATTTAAAAACCTACAACTTTTATTTCAAACATATTTTTGTATAACGCTTAGTTTAGCGGTAATTTGCGATTTTCTGATTTTTTCTCACGAGAACGTGAGAAAAATCAATTTTTTTAACATTTCAGCCTTAGTATGCATTTTACGACAAAAGTGTATATAATTAAATTTATAGAAAATTAAAAGATCTACAACTTTTATTTAGAGCATTTTTCTCTACAGAGTCTAGTTTAGAGAGAAAGAGTGATTTTCCGTATTTCTAAGCCAAACTGAGTACGATTTTCATTTTGCGTTTTTCACTCATGATTAAAATAAGGTTATGTTTTTAAGGTTAGTTTCTTTGTTTATTTCTAATGTTTTATTACTAATG
This sequence comes from Catonia carolina, assembly GCA_035578175.1. Classification (NCBI taxonomy): domain Eukaryota; kingdom Metazoa; phylum Arthropoda; class Insecta; order Hemiptera; family Achilidae; genus Catonia; species Catonia carolina. The sequence goes on from JAQMRL010000007.1 coordinate 50,752,219, forward strand.
TTAGGTTTATTGTTAATTATTTGCACTGGCAAGAGAAAGTTGTGTGAGTGTTTCACACCAGATTTTTTTAATTTAAAAATGTTTTATTTTATTTAAAATTGGTTTATATGGATGACCATATATACTGAAGATGCAACATCTTCTGCAGGTTTTTAAATAAAAAAATTTAAAGTTTCACATGATATTTTGTGTACTCTGAGGATGGTGGATCCACCGAAACGCATGCACAGTTCATTCAAAATAGCGTGACAATGTTACTTAAATGGGATAAAGAACAGAGGGAATTTTGTAATGGCTCATGCATCATTGCTACCACTAAGAATAATTAAAAGGGAATTTTACTTTCAAAAAGGGACTTTTTATTCAGAAAAGTTACCACCATTCAGAGACTTACTATAATGTTATTTCGAATGAACTGTAAGTAAATAATAAGGATCAAGGCATCTGAAAATGTTAGTGAAATTTATATTAGCCTATATGAAATAGAAATGTGAAATTATTTAAATTTTGATTTTGATTTATTCTGTATATTTTGTAACATATTAAATTTTGATTTTATGGAGTATAATGTATTTAAAATGCAAAATGTAGTCAAATATATTTTAAATGGAGATTCTCTTTACCCTTAAATACAGAGTTTTTTCAAACTTATTTAACTCGAGATTCATAAACATTCGTCTGACAGACGTCACGTCTGATAGTAATATCTTAGTTATAGATAGTAATAATGAAGATTACCTGTAGCGAATTTTGGAGTCGGAAGGAGCAACTGTCCTTTTCAGTATTTCCCTTTTTTGTCTTTTAGTTAGTCTTGTTCTTGTCCTCGCATGTGCAGCTTGCTTTATTCGGAGATAATTAATTGCCGTCGCCTATCAGACGAGTTTTTATGTATAATGTATATTGAAATATTAGGCGAAAAAAATCTGGTGTGAAATACTCACACAACTTTCTCTTGCCAATGCAAGTAATTAAAAATAAACCTAACTTTATTAATAAAATATTAGAAATAAACAAAAAACTAACCTCAAAAACATAACCTTATTTTAATCATGAGTGAATGATGCAAAATGAAAATCAACCTCAGTTTGGCTTAGAAATACGGAAAATCACTCTTTCTCTCTAAACTAGGCTCTGTAGAGAAAAATGCTTTAAATAAAAGTTGTAGATCTTTTAATTTTCTATAAATTGAATTATATACACTTTTGTCGTAAAATGCATACAAAGGCCGAAATCTTAAAAAAATCAATTTTTCACACATTTTCGTGAGAAAAAAAACAGAAAATCGCAAATTACCGCTAAATTAAGCGTTATACAAAAAATTGTTTGAAATAAAAGTTGTAGAATTTTTAATTCTCTACAACTTTTATTATATAAAGTTTTGCGCTAAAATGCATATTAAAGCTGTAATCTTAAAAAAACAACGTTTTTACGTGAAAACAGCCTCACCCAGAATTTCAGCAAACATGACGCCTACCCTATCTTGTAGAGAATAAAAAATTGAGTAAACCAGGCGATTTTTAAAAAAATCGTAGGACCAGTTTTTGAGAAAATCGCAAAAAAGTGAAAAATTACACGAATAAACTACCACTTCCGGTTGACCGATTTTGATGAAAATGTTTGTGTCGAGTCCGGTAGTGGTACGTAACTTAAGTTTCAAGTTTCAAGTTCGTACGATGTTCCGTTCTTGAGATATTCTGTTCACACACACACACACACACACACACAGACCAATCGCTAAAAACATGTTTTTTGGATTCAGGGGGTCTGAAAACGTATAGATCCGGTGAAAACTCGATTTCGAAAAATCGACATGAAAACAATACTTTCCTTCCTATATATTCATATAGGCAAGAGAAAGTAAAAAGGAATATAGCTGAAATATTAGGCAAATCAACGTTTTCTACTGAAGATCAACCACAACCTGCTCAGGGAAGAAAGATTTGTGCCTATTGCCCTTTAAAAAAAAGAATGACTCGCTATCAATGTAAACTGAACTGGCTTCTACGCCGGGGTCCCGGGTTCGATTCCCGGTCAGGTCTGGCATTTTTTCATCACTCATTTTCATATACCATCATTCTCCACTGTCTGCATTAGCAGAAATTGCAAAACAGTCAGACGTAAAACCAAAAAAAAAAGAACTATCAATGTAATGACTGCAAAAATTATATGTGTATGGAACATTTTGGAAAAATTTGTTTTCAGTGTTGTGAATAACAAAATCAATTTCCTTTTTTGGAAAAATATATATAAAATAAAGATGAGCACAGAAATTTTTCTTGAATATTAATTTTTACTTTCTCTTGCCTATATGAATATATAGGAAGGAAAGTATTGTTTTCATGTCGATTTTTCGAAATCGAGTTTTCACCGGATCTATACGTTTTCAGACCCCCTGAACCCAAAAAACATGTTTTTAGCGATTGGTCTGTGTGTGTGTGTGTGTGTGTGCGTGCGTGCGTGCGTGCGTGCGTGCGTGCGTGCGTGTGTGTGTGTGAACAGAGTATCTCAAGAACGGAACATCGTACGAACTTGAAACTTGAAACTTAAGTTACATACCACTACCGGACGCGACACGAACATTTTCATCAAAATCGGTCAACCGGAAGTAGTAGTTTATTCGTAAAAATTTTCAGTTTTTTGCAATTTTCTCAAAAACTGGTCCTACGATTTTTTTTAAAATCACCTATTTTACTCAATTTTTTATTCTCTACAAGATAGGGTAGGCGCCATGTTTGCTGAAATTCTCGGTGAGGCTGTTTTCACGTAAAAACGTTGTTTTTTTAAGATTACGGCTTTAATATAAATTTTAGCGCAAAAACTTATATAATAAAAGTTGTAGAGAATTTAAAAACCTACAACTTCTGTTTCAAACATTTTTTTGTATGACGCTTAGTTTAGCAGTAATTAGCGATTTTCTGATTTTTTCTCACGAAAACGTGTGAAAAATCGATTTTTTTAAGATTTTGGCCTTAGTATGCATTTTACGACAAAAGTGTATATAACCAAATTTATAGGAAATTTAAAGATCTACAACTTTTATTTAACGTATTTTTCTCTACAGAGCCTAGTTTAGCGTGAAATAGTGATTTTCCGTATTTTTAAGCCAGACTGAGGTTGATTTTCATTTTGAGTGTTTCACTCATGATTAAAATAAGGTTATGTTTATTGAGGTTAGTTTTTTGTTTATTTCTAATATTTTATTACTAATGTTAAATTATATTGTAAATTATTTGCATTGGCAAGAGAAAGTTGTGTGAGTGTTTCACACCAGATTTTTTTGTTTATTTTTCCGATTTTTTTGAAGTAGTCTGAGAGACGAATGTTTATGAATGCTGCTTCTGTGATGGATGTTTATGAATCTAAGGTTAAATAATTTTTATATGGTTGTGAAGGGGATATTTTCGGTGTTCTAAGTATATCGAAAATGATTTATTTTGTAAAATTGTGATTTTGTTTAATGGTTTTTTGTCTTTTTGTAGGAGTAATGGTGATAGAAATGGCATGGTTAACACTAGCTGTTGTTTGGTTATCCGTGCATTACCAAGACTGCCCGATTGAAGGGGTTAAAGAAGCTTTCCTTGGTAAGATTAATGCTACTGGTACTTTCAGTTTTGTTCAGATTTTCATTAATTTCCTTTTAAAATTTTATAATTTACTGGTTTCATTTTTAACAATTTAGCCATGTGAAAGGATTTTAAAAGAGAGTTGAAGTCTTATGTAGTTAAACAGGCATACTATGCAGTGCAGCAATTTATAAGTGGATGGGATTTGATTTTGTGTTTTATGTTGTACGAGGGTAGGCTGATAAGTAATGCACACATGCTTGTAGAAGACAACTAAATAAACTTCAGTAGCGCGCCTGGTGGCATGTGGAAGTACTATTTCTCCTCTACAAGCCTGCGCAGTTTGAAGGCGTTGCTTTCATTCAGTTTGTTTTGAGTAGTGGAAGTATGGCGTCGTGTTCTGGTGCTATGTCAACGAGAATTAAACAACGCGCTGTTATCGAATTTTTAACTGCTGAGAAAGTGAATCCTAGTGAGATTTATCGTCGTTTAAAGGCTGTTTATTGTGACGATACTGTTGATAGGTCTACTGTGAATCGTTGGGTAATAAAATTTCGTGATTGCCAACCTGGAAAAGCCTTAATTGTTGACAAAACACGCAGTGGACGACCAATCACTGCCTCAGACGATAATCGTCGCAAACTCATCGATGATTTGATTCAAAATGACCGGCGAATCACTCAACAGCGTATCGCAAACCAAATTGGAATATCTAAGGAACGTGTTGGCTTCATTATTGAACAATTGGGATACCGTAAAATCTGTGCACGATGGGTACCACGCCGTCTGACAGACGAGAATAAACAGCGTCGATTGGAATGCTGTGAACAACTTTTGAAGCGCTACCGTGACGAAGGAGACGACTTTCTTTTGAATATTGTGACGGGGGACGAGTCATGGGTTCATCATTACGATCCCGAAGAAAAAAGGCAGAGCGCTGAATATCGTCATCCACATTCTCCTGTTGTGAAAAAGTTCAAAACACAACCGTCCGCAAAAAAAATTCTTTTGACTGTGTTTTGGGATGCTCGCCGAGTTTATGTGACTGATTATCTGGAACGAGGGGCAACGGTAAATTCTGCTCAGTATATACAGACTCTGAAACACCTCCGACGTCGAGTTTGTCGTGTTAGAGGCAACCTGGCGCCAATAATTTTGCAACACGACAATGCTCGTCCACACACTTCGCGTGCAACTGGAGAGGCTCTGAGAAACCTGAAGTTTCAACCAATTTTACACCCTCCGTATTCTCCCGACCTTGCGCCTTGCGATTTTTATTTTTTTCCTCTACTGAAGAGAGACCTTAAGGGTAATCATTACAGCTCGGACAATGAGGTGAAGGCAGCTATTGCGTCCTGGGTTCGAGGAAAGTCGGAAGAATTTTTCAGTGACGGAATGAAAAAACTTGTTAAACGTTGGGAGAAATGTGTAATGCTTAACGGTGACTATATTGAAAAATAAATAGATAATTTGGTAGGTTAAGATTTGTACTTTAATTTGTTATTTACCCCATCTTGCTATTTCTTTTTGTTCGTCTTCTACAAGCATGTGTGCATTACTTATCAGCCTACCCTCGTATATGATTAATATTGTGTAACTTTTTTGAGTTTTTACTTTCTCTTGCCTATATATAGGAAGGAAAGTATTATTTTCATGTCGATTTTTAAAATTGAGTTTTCACCGGATCTTCACGTTTTCAGACCCCCTTAACCCAAAAAACATGTTTTTGGTCTGTCTGTGTGTGAACAGAATATCTCAAGAACGGAACATCGTACGAACTTGAAACTTAAGTTACATACCACAACCGGATCCGACACGAACATTTTCATCAAAATCGGTTCACCAGAAGTAGTAGTTTATTCGTGTCATTTTTCACTTTTTCGATTTTCTCAAAAACTGGTCATGCAATTTTTTTAAAAATCGCCTGGTTTACTAAATTTTTTATGCTCTACAAGATAGGGTCGGCACCATATTTGCGGAAATTCTTGGTGAGAAGACGAAAAATATTACAGAAAATTTACTTAAGAACAACCGAGATGGTATCAGAAAGGCTACACGTGGTTTCATTAAACGTGCTAGATTGTGCACAAATGACCAAGGAAATCATTTTGAACACCATTTTGTAAGGTATGGATATTGAAATAAAAGATTCAGCAATTAGGCTTAAATGTTTTGTGTTTACGAAGAACGTTAATTAAAAAGATATTGCATTTTCTGTCTTATTTTTCGTATTTGTTGATTTAATTAAACATAAATTTTTTAAACTTTGTGTTTGTTTATTATTGGCCTATTTTACACCATTCTCTTCAGAATTAAAATCTCTACAAGTTTTGCTAAATAAATTTACACATTTATTAGCCATTTAACACAGTTATTGTTCTTCAAACCTAAAGAAACGTATTTTTATGCACAGATTTGTCCGTTTTTCATTGGATATTACAAAAACTACTGGAGATATGGTTCTGAAACTTATTTTATTCAATTTTTCGGGTCAAAATACATAAGAAACCATCAAATCTACTCATAAAATTGGGTTCCTAGACCTCTAGGATGACTTTATTTAGGCGTATGTTCTGAAACCATGGCGAAATCTTTCGCTAGCCGTAACTCGCTAACGAAGCGTTTCCGGACCCATGTTTATATAAACTTTTTTCATTATTTTGATGAGAGGAAACCACCTTAGAAGTTTGTCGGGTTACTCGTGAGACACCCTGTATAAACATTTTCATGTAAGCGTATCCAAATCAAAACATTTACGAAAGGTACGAAATGACAAATTTACGCGTAGAGACACACTTCATTACTGCTCCAAGAGTGGTATGGCGAGACAGAGACATGCAACACATGTCTGTCTTGTGGACATGGTTGCTTTTCTTATCCAGGGAGCAGTACTGAAGGAACTAAACTTTTTAAAGAATTTTCTAAATGCTAAACAAATAATTAAAAACATGATAATAAGTGGTTGTTCGGATTACTGGGGGTTCGGTTTACCACGACCATACTGTACTTATAAAGCCAACAGCCAAAAAAAATGGAGAGAATTACTTACTATTTCAACCAGTCACCGTGATCACGGTGACAGTGATTCTGCTTTCACCGTTACTTTTAATAGTTACTAGTGATTTAGTAATAACTGTGTATATACTTAGTATATTTTTCAGTTGTTATCATGAAATAATGTTTTAAGTTGTTATTTCATGATAACAACTAAAGTTTTGTTAAATTTAAAAAAAATTGGGTACATATATTACTAAAATAAAAATTTAGCCTTAAACTGATTACCGCAAGGTATCCTAAATTAGTAATAAAAATAACATTTTGTATAAATAAGAGAAACTACAAGAAACAATTTACAACTGAAAAAATTAACAACGCACAATATAAATAAAATAGCAAGGTAGAACGCGGCGTGCAATAAAAATAATGTAATTATGTTACCGCGATCAGAAATGTAAAGAAACTACCCTCGTTTTGTTTAGTCTAGTAGATGCAAAACATAATAAGGGGAAGAGACTGAGAGAAGGAGAGAGAAAGAGGGAGAGAGAGAGAGTGTGTGTGAGAGAAGAGTGCGTATAAATTGAAGAACATTGCAAAAGGAATGGACGTGCCGGTTATCAAAGGAGAGCACTAAGCCCAGTAAACAGACCAACATATTATTATCTTAACGTAGGTAGCTATTATGTCGTTTTGTCTATTAACTGTGAACAGTGCATGAGTGAGTGAATTTTTTCACTAGTTTCTAAGGTAAAGCATTCGTTCTGTCTTAAAAGTGACAGTGAACAGTGAATGAGTAAGTAACTGATTTTTGTAAAAGTGATTGGGGGAACAAGAGGTCTGTCTGACGGTTACTCGCCTATCTGAATATGTGGTCACCGTGAATCATAACCGTGACAGTACTTTTGTCTCTTCTCTAGTATGAACGTAAAACCTGACTAAGAGTTCTTCAAAATCCATTTCGGCTTTCTTCCAATTGGTGATATTTCAGTGATCGCTTATTGTTAGGTATTATCTTTCATATTTAAAAAGAATTCCTGGAAAGTAAAATACTCATTACATTAAATTTACATACTTAATTGATTAAAGATTCTCAGTTTGTTGAGAGGTCTAACTGGACACTGGACGTGTGATGGGGCCAGTCAAAGGAGACTGATGCTTCCTACCTGATATAAGCAATGTATTAGGTCCGTATCAAGTAGACAGCAAAACTATCTGACTATAATAGTACATTCTCTATCTGGTACATGTTACGGACAAACTAAAACAATTTAAAAAGACATTTATATTGCGCAGAAAAAGCCAATGTCAGCGCACCCATTGATTGTTTTTTAAATACAATATTCTACCCTTACTGTCTCTTAATATATATATGTAATTTTAATATTCGTGAAAAGGAACACAGTGTTTTTTACTAAAAAAATCTGGTGTGAAACACTCACAACTTTCTCTTGCCAATGCAAATAATGACCAATATAACCTAACATTAGTAATAAAACATTAAAAATAAACAAAAAACTAACCTCAAAAAACATAACCTTATTTTAATCATGAGTGAGACGCAAAATGAAAATCGACTCAGTTTGGCTTAAAAATACGGAAAATCACTCTTTCATGCTAAACTAGGCTTTATAGAGCAAAATACTTTTACTAAAAGTTGCAGATCTTTCAATTTCCTATAAATTTGATTAACGTTACTTTTGTCGTAAAATGCATAGGCTACTAAGGCCGAAATCTTAAAAAAATCGATTTTTCAAACGTTTTCGTGAGATAAAAAAACAGAAAATTGCTAATTACCGCTAAACTAAGCGTTATACAAAACAATGTTTAAAATAAAAGTTGTAGGGTTTTAAATTCTCTACATTTTTATTGTATAAATATTTGCGCTAAAATGTATATTAAAGCCGTAATCATAAAAAACAATTTTTTTTACATGAAAACAGCCTCACGAAAAATTTCAGCAAACATGGTGCCTACCCTATCTTGTAGAACATAAAAAATTTAAGTTTCGAGTTTCAACTTCGTATGATGTTCCGTTCTTGAGATATTCTGTTCACACACACATAGACGCTAAAAACATGTTTTTTTGGGTTCAGGGGGTTGAAAACATGTAGATCCGGTGAAAACTCGATTTCGAAAAATCGACATGAAAGCAATACTTTCCTTCCTAAATATACATATAGGCAAGAGAAAATAATAAGTACAATCATAATTATGAAACTCGCCATAACGATGACTATAGAATTGAAAAATATAGAACTTCGAAGTTCTCAAAAGCAATTCACTACAATTCCATTTGGTTTTTTTTAACAAATTACCATCTATAATAAGAATTCTTAGTTTAAAAAACTTTGATCGGGAAGTAAAAGGTTTTTAACAAAACATGCATTTTATTGTGATCAGGAGTTCCTAAATTATCTTACATAGAATCCTCTTTAAATGGAATCAGTGTAGAATTTAGACTTCACATTTTGTAGCGTAAATGACAAAGCTGAAATTCCAACATACAATTTTAGTAGTAATTCAATGTACAAGTTATTTTTTTAGTGAATACTACATTAGATTGTAAACAAAAATAAAATAATTTTATAAATGGTTTGTTAAAATGGATTTTAATACACATCACTATATTTGATGATATGTATATTCCATTTTTGGTCGCTGACAAAATAAAACATTTGTTGATTAGAATCATTTGATTTAGCAACTGTTTGAGTGATTCCATCATTAGTTGATTGGTTTGTTTCACAAACATCTAACCATAAGTATTTTTTTTAAACATTGCTCTGGATTAATGACGTTATTCTGTATTAAAATTGGAAGTAAAGTAAAAATGAAATTAATTGGCATATAAATATTGAGTGCTCTGTTAGTTACTGGGTGTCATAGCAACCAATTTACATGATTTAATTTTGTGAATTTCCTGTGACTGTATCAGTGATACTTTGAGGCAATGTAATGGCATCATTAATGGAATTGTATTCAGTGTCCTGTAAAATCACTTTAAATCACATTCAGTGTTCAGTGTTTTGCAGCTGCCACAGCTAATGAATTGGGGTAATTCTGTGCTAAGCTATTAGAAAAATGCCATCCATTCCATTTAGTTGTACAGTAAAACCTCCTTAATCCGGCATTCTATAGTCCGGAATTGTCTATAATCCAGCATCAACGGCAATAGACAAAAATTATAGAATTGCCTTCACAATGAACATTGTAAAGTGAGCAACCCGACAGCTACCGCCGACACTCAAGAGCCACAAAGCGTCACGCTCTGAGTTTGTAAACTCAGTACGCTTTTTTACACGTTTGTAAAATTTGCTGAGTCAAATAAACAATACAGTATGGCTGAAGTTATGAACTTGCATATAATAAAAAATGATTTTTTAAATAAAAAAAATACTAGTCGTAAGAAGCAAGTAGATATTAGATCTTTTTTCCAGCCATCTACCAGTGCTGTTGCTAAAAACCACGAATAGTACAGTACTGTACTGTATTTCATACTGTATTCAAATGTATTTCATCATGTAGGGGCCTACTGTACTTAAAAAATGTATTTTAATATTTCTCCTGTACTTATATATTGATTTATATTGTTTAAATAACCCATGTTTAAATAATAAATAGGCCCTACATACAGTAAAAGTTTCTTGTGCAAATTGTGTTATTTTTTATACGACTCCTGTATTTTTATAAATAACCTCCATAGTCTGGAATTTCCTTCAATCCGGCAAGCTTCGAGTCCCAAACGTGCCAGATTAAAGAGGTTCTACTGTACTTTGTAATCACAATGAAGGATTTTCTTTGATCTGTTCTTTGTATTTTTATTTTAAGTCATTTAGGTACAGATTTAACTTTCTAGGTACAGATTTATTTATCTTTCTATTCTATTGACTTCTTACTATTATCTCTTAACCAGCATCTTACCATTGTTGTTTAGGTCATCAGCCGAAAGGCTGGTTTCAACCTCTAGAATTTACCAAATAAAACAAGGAATAAGGTGGTTTACCATCACCTTCCTCAGTGAATGGAAAAGTATGCTTATCAGTGTATCAGGCACTCTGAAAAGCATCTACTTTTCACCCTGCAAATGACACCTTCTCTTCATTCACCACAGGGTTTGGCTATAATGATTTTCATTACTCTTAGAGTTGATAACTGACTAGTGTATTTTACACCTCTACCTCTTCTGTTATTACATGCTTCAGTAATAAACTGGCTGACCATGTAATAAACGTAACTATCTTGTTTAGCCCTGGAACTAGCAGATTGAGTGCAAATAATTTAACACTCCACCTACCTGTTAAGGGGGCCATCTTACCGTAAAAAATACAATGAAATCATTTTGCCTTTTCTACAGTTTAAGGTAATATTAGTGAATAAAGGGTGTACTGTGTGTATACGTTATGTACTGGAAAGTTGTTAGGATTACTTGACACCTACTTCCTCCAGAATGCACTACAATGTCATAGATATTACATTTGAAAAATAACAACAGTTAACTGTGGTAATAAACATTCATCATTTTTTTAAAAAATAATTCTTCAATGGAAAACTGTGTCCTTATTTTCTTTTTTTATTTTATTTATTTAAAGTCACATCAACAGCTTGGTCATTAGCGGCTACGGTGGAGTCTGTAACATTAACTGTGGGATTTGACAAGTGAAACTTTCCAGGCCCTTGTCAAGAATCGAACCCGGGACCTCCGCATAGTAGGCCAATGTGCTAACCTCTACGCTATGGAGGCAGCCATGCCTTTATTTTATTCAAAAGCTGTTCATCCATTCTCTGAGGTTACAGTTCAATGCAGACTTTTTTTGAATGAAGGTGTTATATGCATAAAAAATTTACAGTAAAGTGATATTAAAGAATATTATTGACATGTAAAGTTTGAAAAAATTTAAATTGCAAAGTATAGATTTGCATAAAGGGATAAATATAACGGGTGTTTTATTAAGGTGCAACCCTGATTATAGGAAGATAGAAGTAATACATCGGTAAATTTTCTGTCCCCCAATCGGTATGTTGGCAACAGTGTACTCAAGGCCAACTACCTCAGACAGTTAAAATGTTCCAGTCAAGCATTAGTGTGGTGACAGCAGTCGTTTCGTTATATTGTGTCAGCAATGATTTTTTCCAAGGAAGAATGTGTGTTTATTGTAGAGACTTACATAGTGAGTAGATCTTACAAATGTGTTCAAGATAAGTTTCAGTTGAAATTTCCCCGTTCTGCCGTTCTGAATAAATCATCAATATTGCGTTTGATAAATAAATTCCGTAGAACTGGGAGTGTACTCGATGAGAAACCACCACGCCAGCCAACAAAGTTAACTGCAGAAGTTCTCGAAAATTTGAAAAATCATTTGACTCAATCACCTAAAAAATCGCTTAGAAGATTATCATCGCAAGCTGGGCTAACATTAACTACTATTTTCAGAGCTACGAAAAAGTTACAATTGCATCCTTAGTTAATGCGATTTTTTAGGTGATTGAGTCAACGATTTTTCAAATCTTCGAGAACTTCCGCGGTTAACTTTGTTGGCTGGCGTGGTGGTTTCTCATCAAGTACACTCCCAGTTCTACAGAATTTATTTATCAAACGCAATATTGACAATTTATTCGGAACGGCAGAACAGGGAAATTTCAACTGAATTTTATCTTGTAAGATTTACTCGCTATGTAAGTCTCTACAATAAACACGCGTTCTTCCTTGGAAAAAACCATTGCTGACACAACATAACGAAACAACTGCTGTCACCACACTAATGCTTGACTGGAGCATTGTAACTGTCTTCGGTCTTAGGCCTTGAGTACACTGTTGCCAACATACCGATTGGGGGACAGAAAATTTACCGATGTATTACTTTTATCTTCTTATAATCAGGGTTGCGTCCTTAATAAAACACCTGTTAGTTACCAAATTAAATAAATTCAATTTAGGAAACAGTGAAAGTCTTAGAACTTTTATCACATTTTTCTAAAAACTACATTTTTGTTACATGACATCTTTTTTCACTAACCTCATTAAATTTGTATTAATTTTTTTGGCGGTGTGTAGCATAATGTATTTATGTATGATTACAGGTATGGTGATATGTAGCTGGTTAGTAGTACTTAGTGTAATGCTTACTGCATGGTGTGCATTTGATACAGCTGGTCGTTCATGGGTAAAAATGAAAAAGTATCAAAGATCTATGAAAGAATCTGAATCCAGGTTCAATTATAAGAGATCTGGCAACAGAGCAAGAAACTGGAGGCAAAGGTAATTATCTTTTCTGTTCACCTGTACATACTATATTTCAAACAAAAATAAATCTTTATAATGCATCCTGCAGTTTGAAATTAATTTTTTTTTATACAATTAATTTATATAATAAATTTCACTTACCTTCCTTTTTAACTGCGTCAACTTTTATTTTCACTTACACGTGTTTCGGTGGATCCACCATCATCAGAGTAAATAACATATAATTGAAACTAAAAACTTTATTTATTAAAAATCTATTGAATATGTAACATCTTCTTTTATTTTCACTTACACGTGTTTCGGTGGATCCCCATCATCAGAGTAAATAACATATAATTGAAACTAAAAACTTTATTTATTAAAAATCTATTGGATATGTAACATCTTCTATAGATTTTTAATAAATGAAGTTTTTAGTTTCAATTATATGTTATTTACTCTGATGATGGTGGATCCACCGAAACACGTGTAAGTGAAAATAAAAGTTGACGCAGTTAAAAAGGAAGGTTTGTTTTATGCAAGTGTGATTGTTTTATACAAGTGACTGAAGATGTATCATCTTCTGTAAATTTTAAATAAATGAAAAAAATTTTTAGTTTCAATTTTTTATTTACTCTGATGATGGTGGATCCACCGAAACACGTGTAAGTAGGAATAAAATAAAGGTGACGCAGTTTAAAAAGAAGGTTAGTGAAATTATTATATTAATTCATTATATGAAATAGAAATATTTCAAACTGCAGGATGCATTATAAAGATTTATTTTTGAATAAAAAGGAAGGTTAGTGAAATTTATTATATAAATTCATTATATAAAAAAGAATATATTTCAAACACACAACAACGCTGCTAATCAGACCTAATTGGTACTAAGACCTGTTTAGATTCTGTTGTGTTTGGACTATCTGAAAAAATATGCATTATAACAAAAATTAATCCAAAAATAGCTAAAATATTACATAGAGCGGCTTCTTTCACATTCAGAAGCAACAAAACCAATAAAAAAAATGAGCACAACAATGCTATGCACACAGATGCCATGTCTATGAGGCGCTGATGAAATATTGCATCACCATCAAAGTTTTTGGCAGCATTACTACAGCAAACAATTAGTGATTTTATGCAGCCAGGAAATTCCTTTGAATAACTGATGTTCATTAACCCTAAAATAACTATAATTTTCAGTGAACCAATTCTGTATTAGTTTGTTTATAATGCTACACTGTGTAACCATATAAATTCTGGGATATTACATATTCTGTTACACTTGTATAATTATAATGTTTTTATGTACAGGAAAGTTTTGCGTGCCTATCAAGATAGTTGGGACCACAGATGTCGTTTGCTGTTTTGTTGCATGAGAAATTCTGATAGAAATAAGGTAAAACATTTTATGAATAATTCAGAGAATGAATTTAATTTTAGAATTATAAAATGGGTGATACATGAAAGTTTACTGGAGCTGTCAAAGCATATTGTGTAGGTTAAAATAAAGAAAAAACTACGTGTAAACGTATGCCCTAAAACGCTTCGTTAGTGAGTGTATGGTTCCTAAAATTTGTGAGCTTGATTTCTGCTCCACCAGTAAATGAAACCTGACTAAAATTTCTGGAATCCAAATTTTGGGTTAATTATGGTGGTTTTATATATTAGTTTTACTTACATTGATAAATTATGAATGAAACGAAAGAGCAACTCAAACAGTTTTTTCTAGAGGTGTTCAATGTGAGCGCTATTCATCATCACATGGCCCATATCTAGGCAATAGGAGGGTTCTTTCCATAGTTTCCCATAGTTTAATCCACAATCCTGGAGTAATTTATGCACAGTTGATTCAATACTATCTGTCACGTCCCATAGATCAGCTAGTAGTGGTTGCACATACACTATAATCGATCTACTGTAAGAGTACTCCACGCAAGGCAAGCGCCTATAGGTTGTAAACGAAAGTTTTACCCTAGTTGGCGTGTATCTACCTCTCCACCTGACAACTATCTTGCACTACGTCCCATCATAAAAATATCTACATCCAGCTAAAATAAACATTATCCTATAAGCGTTTTCAATTATACCGTCCTGATTACTTGTAATTATTGTAGTTTCATAAAGACTCCTTAATTAATTATTTTAACCATTACATTTAACAAAATAATTTTTTTCTACTTTTTAATGTTTACCGCTTTTATGTTTCAAAAACTCAACACATTCACTATCACACATGTTAACAAAACACGGCTTACAAAACTTTTCTACTTCAGTCTACAAAGAAAATCGAAACGAACCGATACAATTCCAAAAGATAACTGATGAAACTAAAAACGAGTTAAACACGGGCAAGTGCAAACAGTTGTATTAAACTAGCCACAGACATTAATTATTTTAATGATATGAAATAAACAATCTGAAATGATAAACAACGAATCACTGGAATCGTTTACTCTCCTGTTACAATTCAAGTGCATTAGTCTTATATTACTTGTGACCAAAAATAAAATAAAACTGAATCTATAATAAAAACCTACTATTCATAAATAATAATTTAATAATAGTAAATAATGTAACAAAAAATAACAATGTAATAGTTTTTTTTGTCATCAGTCTCTCGACTGGTTTGATGCAGTTCTCTAACCTGTTCTATCTTGCGCAAGTCGTTTCATATCTACATACCTGTAACACCCTACATCTTTTGTAATTTGCTTTATATATTCTAATCTTTGCCTTCCTCTACAATTTACTCCCTCAATATTACCCTCCATTATTGATAGCCCAATACCTGGATGACTTAGGATATGCCCCACCAGCCTATCCCTTCTTTTGGTAAGATGCTTCCATATACTTCTTTTTTCATCCACTCGCCTAAGAACCTCTAAATTACTTATTTTGTCCACCCACCTAATCTTTAACATTTTCCTATAACACCACATTTCAAAAGCTTCTATCCTCTTCCTTTCTACAGCCCCTATCACCCACGTTTCACTTCCGTATAATGCTACAATCCAAACATAATGTTTTAAAAAATTTTTCCTAATCTGTAAATTAATGTTTGTAGTCAGTAAGCTGTTTTTCATTTCAAAGGCTTTTCTAGCTTGAGCAATTCTACTCTTGATATCACTTGTGCTTCTACCATCCTTTGTTATTTTACTCCCTAGATAGCAGAATTCCCTAACTTCCTGTATGTTTTCGTTGCCTACTTTTAAATTTCCCATCTCTTCTAAACCACTCTTGCTGCTGCACAACACTTTCGTTTTGTTCTTATTAATTTTCATGAAGTAATCCTTTCTCAAGATCTCATCCATTCCATTTAAGGCATCCTCTAGTTCTTTCTTTGCCTTGGCTAATACTACTATATCATCGGCGAATCTCAGCATTTTTATTGTTTCTCCTTGAATTTTTATTCCTGCGTCAAATTTCTCCTTCACTTCATTTATAGCCTCTTCTATATACAAGTTAAAAAGTAGTGGTGACAAAGAACAACCAATGTAATAGTAACAATAATAAAATTTCAGTTATTAATGGTAAACTAATGTTCAATTTATAAAACATTTTCTAATAAATGAATTGAAAGTGTTTTTATTATATTAAGCTTAGAGTGAATTAATGTCGTATGGATTTTTTTTTGATCATGCTGTGGGTATTTTTAATTAATACCCATGCTCATTTGTATTGCTGGTTGCCTACGTTGGAGTAATCTTAGCGTAGACCAGTGGTTCCCAACCTGGGGGCAATCGCCCCCTAGTGGGCGATTTGGATTTGCAGAGGGGCGATGAGTATTCAAAGACAGAAAAAATAAAACTGTACTACAGGGTAGAATCTTTACTGTCGCGGATACATGTTTTTTTTACAAACAAATAGTTTAGTTTTTACAAACAAATAATCTTAACCCTTTGTTGACATTTTTTATGGTCGAGCTCCTACACATGAGATGAAGAATTCTGGACACAACTGCTTTGGTTGATTATTTGTTGTGAACAATAATAAATCTTTTTTACAGAATAACATACTTTATTATTTATCAACACATTACTTCAAATTAAATTAGGTATACGATGCTAAGAGAAGGGGGCGATAGGTGTAAGTCATCCTTCACAAAGGGGCGATGCCCCATAAAAGGTTGGGAACCACTGGCGTAGACAGACTCTACATCCATTATTGACCCTAAAGGAAAGAATTGAACAGGTTCAGATCAGGTGTACGCAAAGTAAGTCATGTCATCCAGTCCCTTGTGGTCAATCCAGTGGTGGAGATAATTTAATTCAACCAATCATGTATACTGTTGTGCCAGTGAGGAGACGCACAATCTTGTTGCCAAGTATATTTCTGTTGTTCACTCTGTAGTTGAAGAAAATTCATAGTTGTAGCATATCAAGATTGTTAATTTCAGACACCCTTGCTTCCGTGAAAAAGAACGGCCTGTAGATTTGCTGTCGGAATACATAAAAAAACATCCAGTTTTAAAGATTCTTGTTCACATATCTGTATCTCGTGATAATTTTATGACTTCTAAATCATGAACACAAAATGTTGATTTACTACAAAGTAAGGTGCGATAAAGAAAGTCTTCATTGTCATGGTACTTAATTTCATTTGTTTTATAACTAACCCTCCCTGACAACCTTACAACAAATAAATAAAATAAAATGATGACTTGATTTTATCAATCACAATATTTTAAAGTGCTTACGCCGTATAGCATATATTTCTCAGGAAGCTCTGAGCTTCCAACATTGAAAGAAATGTTGAAATCAGTTGGATTTATTTGTAAATTTATTAAATTTCAATTTTGTTCTTGTTTCAGAATTCATTTGCTGACATTGCTAGGTTACTGTCAGATTTCTTTAGAGATTTAGACGTTGTTCCTTCCGACGTTATAGCTGGCCTTGTTTTGTTAAGAAAATTTCAAAAAATTGAAAGAGAAGCTGTGATCAGCCAGGTTAGTTGATATAATTATACCTTGAACGACTTAACTTACCTTGCATTAAATCAAGGTACCAATTTACCATTTAAGTCGTGTGTTAAACTGTATTCCATGATGTCCATCGTACGAGGGTCATTCGTAAAATAAGGTTCCCTAAGCTGCCGAGACAGAATGCGATGTGCTGGGAGAAATCTGGCAACACTGTCTTACTCATCAGCTCTCCCTCTCTTTTTCTGCACCACTCCCGCCTCGCTACGTCGATCAGTGCCGGCCTAGCAGCCTTCGAAGATAGAGCTCCCTATCGCTGTTACCGCCAGATGCGAAATTCGCGCTGTGATATGTTTTTTAAATGCAAAACAGATTTCACCTATTGACATTCATCGTCAGTTAATTGAAGTGTATGGCGAAAACTGCATATCTGTTCAACATGTTCAGAAATGGTGTAGAGAATTCAGTGAAGGCCGCACGGAAATTTACGATGAAAACCGAAGCGGATGGCCTTCAGTTTCAGATGGAATTGTCGAAAAAGTTGAGACAATATTGCTTGAAGATCGGAGAATCACCATTAATGAACTTGCTTTGCGTATTCCTGAGACTTCCAACACCACAATCCATAAGATTTTAACAGAAAAATTAGGCTATCACAAAATGTGTGCGCGGTGGGTACCGCGAATGCTCATGTCTTACATCAAACTCTAGAACTGCTGACAGATTTTGGCTGGACTGTTGTGCCCCCCCTACAGCCCGGACCTAGCCTCAAGTGATTATCACTTATTCCCAAAATTAAAGGAACACTTGGGTGGCCTACGCTTCAGCACCGATGATGAAGTCAAGGAAGAGGTTACTCGATTCCTCAAAGGATTGGCGGCAGAATTCTACAACATGGGGATAGAAAATTTGG
This sequence comes from Catonia carolina, assembly GCA_035578175.1. Lineage (NCBI taxonomy): Eukaryota > Metazoa > Arthropoda > Insecta > Hemiptera > Achilidae > Catonia > Catonia carolina. Next base: position 50,770,836 of record JAQMRL010000007.1, read on the forward strand.
AGCATCGTCTGCAAAAGTGTTTGGACAGAAACGGCGATTATGTAGAAAAATAGCGTAAGTTTTAAGCTTTAAATTGATGTATAACACTAAAATAAAAAATCTGGTGTGAAACACTCACACAACTTTCTCTTGCCAGTGCAAATAATTAACAATAAACCTAACATTAGTATTAAAACATTAGAAATTAACAAAAACTAACCTCAAAAACATAACCTTATTTTAATCATGAGTGAAAGACGCAAAATGAAAATCAACCTCATTTTGGCTTAGAAATACGGAAAATCTCTCTTTCTCTCTAAGCTAGGCTCTGTAGAGAAAAATGCTTTAAATAAAAGTTGTAGATCTTTTAATTTTCTATAAATTTAATTATATACACTTTTGTCGTAAATTGCATACTAAGGCCGAAATGTTAAAAAAATCGATTTTTCTCACGTTTTCGTGAGAAAAAAAACAGAAAATCGCAAATTACCGCTAAACTAAGCGTTATACAAAAAAATGTTTGAATTAAAAGTTGTAGGTTTTTAAATTCTCTACAACTTTTATTATATAAGTTTTTGCGCTAAAATTTATATTAAAGCCGTAATCTTAAAAAAACAACGTTTTTACGTGAAAACCGCCTCACCGAGAATTTCAGCAAACATGGCGCCTACCCTATCTTGTAGAGAATAAAAAATTAAGTAAAATAGGCGATTTTAAAAAAAATCGTAGGACCAGTTTTTGAGAAAATCGCAAAAAACTGAAAAATTATACGAATAAACTACTACTTCCGGTTGACCGATTTTGATGAAAATGTTCATGTCGCGTCCGGTAGTGGTATGTAACTTAAGTTTCAAGTTCGTACGACGTTCCGTTCTTGAGATATTCTGTTCACACACAGACACACTGACACACAGACACACACACACACACACACAGACACACACACACACACACACAGACACACACACAGACCAATCGCTAAAAACATGTTTTTTGGATTCAGGGGGTCTGAAAACGTATAGATCCGGTGAAAACTCGATTTCGAAAAATCGACATGAAAACAATACTTTCCTTCCTATATATTCATATAGGCAAGAGAAAGTAAAAATATAGCTGTCTATTTTTAAAAATCATGGGAACCTTATTTTACGAATGACCCTCGTATTTTTATGGGTGATACTAGAACATGATTGAAAGTTTAATATTTTTGTTGTTTACAAAATAAATGTTTAAGTTTATTTAAGTTAAATATCAACAGCTTGGTCATTAGTGATTGTTGTGGATTATGTAAAGGTGAGAACCTAGGAACTTTGCTTTGAAGTCTAGCATGCCATTACATTATGGAGCCATAAAATTTAAGTGTTAGTCACCAGTTATTGAGTGTTGTGTCCATAGCAATGAATGCCTAAAACTTAGACTTATTTCTACTTTCACGCGAATGTTAAGCCACTGCAACGCCTTGACAACATGAAACTGAAGAAAAGACTGAATCTTCAGAAAACCTGATTTGTTTCTTGTATCACCATTGCTCTTTCTACTTAAACACTGTTTGCCAGGTGCTCGACCATGCCATAATGAAGGAGAAAATAATATGGATACAGCTTCTGTTGACGACTTGTCAAGAGAAGATGATGTTTTTGCCAGACGTCAGGATCTTAACAGTTCTTCTCAGAACCATGCTAGTCTGACTGCATTAATAGATCAACACATAACCGGCTCTTTTCCGGGCCATTAACTTACTAAAGTTTCACAAACCCACTCATTATTGTCACCATCTGGAAAAACTTTTATTATACCATTCAGAACACATTTTGATGTGTGTTGTATTTATTTTAATTCATTTAATACCCTTAGCATTAAGTTACAGTACATCAAACCCTCTCCAACTGTCAGTTTATCATATGCAAATCTGAATACACTTGAAGAAGATTTAATGTACCCATTTATTATAAAATATTTCACTTATAAAATAAGTTGAGTATTTGTACTTCAATATTTTTAATTTTAATAATCTCATTAAATGAATACAATGTGGTCTTTTAATTTTTTCCCATTTTCTATTGTTAATTAAATTTTTATATATAGCTTCTCTTATATTGTTTTTCATTTCTGCAAAACCGATTGATTTGAAAATGTCTAATTTTTTTGACTTGCGAGTGATTTATTCATATTTTTGATAAGTACTGTATTATGTTTAGTAAAATCTTTGTAATACTGTTTTTAAGGGACAGCACCATGTTAGTGTTTGTGATGGAAAAGTGGAAAAGTGTCTTAGCCAGGATGGAAGTAGAAAATAGACTTACTTGCTCTTTTTGTTTTGTTTTACATACAACTGTGTTTTGCAATGCAGTCAATGAGAGGGGTGGTAGATAAAAATGAGTGATGAAGAAATGCCAGACCTGACCAGAAATCGAACCCATGACTGCGCCTTGAAGCCAGTTGTGCTGACCGCTACACCATGGGCCAGACATGGTTCTCATTATCTCATTCTTATATATTCTCGTTATCTAAGAATAACTGATCTTTATAATACTGATCATATAAATACCTACTTTATAAATGCAGCATTGTGCACTATTTTTCTCCCACCATGACATTTTTAGTTTTCATAAACCAATGTTTAATTTGACAAAAATTATATAAAATTTACTCAACTTATCTGCATTAAAAATATCCCTTGATAATCCTTTAAACACTAGGGTAAAAATTTTCTTTTAACGATTTAGCATCGTTTTCATTAAATCATCCTGCTTCTCCACATATCTGACGATAAACAATTCCATGGCATGTTTTAAATCGATCAATCCAACCACTAGAGCCAATAAAGTCATTAATCTGCAGTTATTTTGCAATTTCGAGGACTTTTTCTGTTTAAAATGAGCTCACAACTCGCACTAAGAGGCAGCTGAATTGTTAAAACTTCAAGGTGACTAAGAGTTGATTGACATTGATGATGTCTATTTATCATGTTTCGAGGGTAGTGGTAGAGAAGACTGTTTTTTTTTTGTCAAGAGAAATACAGTGACCCTTTTTATTTCTGTGCCTGAGTTTTGGTGCTAAAAATAAAAATTAACTACATTTTTAACATTTTTATTCGTTTGAATTTTTATTTATTAATCAGAAACTGAATGTAATACGGGGGATTTGGCATGTAGTAAGAGAGTATATCTACATAGTTTCTTCTTGGATACTTAAAGGACTTCAGAAAAAATGTGTAGCAAGCAGAAAATCTTATAAACTATGAGTGTATTACTCAGATTTTACTGTACTGGTAAATTTTTTTATAAAATAAGTTTGTGATAAAAGTAACAAATGAAAATGAGAAGGTATGTTTTCTGTTCAAGTAATAAAAATTTGTACTTGTCTTTTATTAATTTTTTTTTAACATTTTCCGTAAATATAATGATTTACCTGTTGTGAATTTGGTAAGCGCAAACCTGGAATGGAACCTTCTTGGTTCGATAAGGTTTGTTATATTCTTCCTTCATTGTATATAATTCATTAAACATGTGTGAATTTAATTTCAGAGAAAGAATGATACATATCGATACTTATCTGGAGTTCCAGTCACGTCAAAGACAAGATTCCTTCCTCTTGGCGATTCACAATATTATCAGCATTTCCAGGCTGTTATTCATTACATGCATTATGCTCTTGCTGCTTATGGATGGCCAATGTTTTTAATGACCCATTCAGCTACAGGAATATGTCAGTTGTGCACCAAATTTAGGTAAAATATTTTTAAGTCTGTATTAATAATATTTATTAAACATTTTTATGTTGGACTAATGATTTTATTGTTTAACGTATATTGAAAACTTTTTCACATTCATCTGTTTGTAGTATATAATATGATTGTACGAATCCAAAATTTTGAATTTGGATCTATACAAACAATATTGTTAAGTGGAGTTACAGTAAAATATAGAAAGAGAGTCAGCTGAATTCATTTTTCCAGTGTAATAAACGTTATTGCAGTAATTAAAAGGATCACTACCTACGGAGCAGAGGTGTGGGAGATGTCAGATAGAGATGCAAAACTCGTGCAATCAATGGAAACGAACTATTGGCATTAGAGATGTGGAGTTATGAGATTGGACAGACTTAGAAATCAGGTTGTCAAAGTTAGAGTTAATGACAGCATTGTGGAAATAGTTGAGTTTAAATGGTTGAATTAGTATGGGCACATGAAGACGTGCCCATAACAGACAGGTGGAGTGTCAAATTATTTACACTCAATCTGTTCGTTGCAAGGCAAAAATAAATAGTTCTGTTTCTTATCACATGGTCAGCCAATTAAATGACTGAATCGTTTAAGAACAGAAGAGGTAGAGGTGTAAAAGACACTAGTCAGAGTTATCTTCTCTGATAGTAATGAATTTCACTATACAGCCAGACCCTGTGGTGAATGAAGTGAAGTTGTCATTTACAGAGTGGAAAATATGTGCTTTTCAGAGGGCCCGGCATGCTGATAAGCGTACTTTTCCACTCAGTGAGGAAGGCAATGGTATACCACCTCACTCCTCGTTTTTACTTAGTAAAACCTCTAGAGGTTCAAACCAGCCTTTCGGCTGTTGACCTAAACAACAACAACAAACAATATTGTTAAGTGGAGTTACCGTAAAATATAGAAAGAGAGTCAGCTGAATTCATTTTCCCAGTGTAATAAACGTTATTGCAGTAATTAAAAGGATCACTACCTACGGAGCAGAGGTGTGGGAGATGTCAGATAGAGATGCAAAACTCGTGCAATCAATGGAAACGGACTATTGGCATTAGAGATGTGGAGTTATGAGATTGGACAGACTTAGAAATCAGGTTGTCAAAGTTAGAGTTAATGACAGCATTGTGGAAATAGTTGAGTTTAAATGGTTGAATTAGTATGGGCACATGAAGACGATGCCAGAAGATAATTGGATGCTGGAGATGAGGCCTGGGAGAGGTAGGCCTCAGTTGTCCTGGTGGGAGTGCATCAGGAGATGTAGTTTTAAAAATTGAGTAAGGATTACTGGCAGGATAGGGTTACATAAAGATTAGCTTATGAGAAATGCCAGAGAGTGTACCGCGGCGAGCTTGCTATTTGCCGGTAGCAGCACCAGTCTGGTTATTTAATTGTTACACCTTGTTTGTCGATTAACATGTTAGTTCAGTGTGAACAATCTGTTGTTCATCTTTTGGGAAATCATATACTTATGTGGTATGAACTTGCAATGAAAATAAAAAATGCTGGACAGCAAGGAAATACTCCTAAGAGAGTTGAAGGGTAAAAATTAGGTGGAGGGCTAAGAAAGTGGTGTTGGGTGTGAGGCTAAAATTGGAGAGACTTTGTAGGAATATGTCCAAGATAATTGTACAAGAAAGAGATGGACAGTCCTTACACTGCACTCGGGAAACTGGAGTTAAGAGTTCATGACGATGACTCCATCTTTATTTGATAGGCAATTATATACAACAATTTTGAGTAATAGTTATTTACACATGTAATGTGTATTTTAATCACTTAATTATTTTTCCAGGTGTGCTTGTTTACCATGTTGCTGTAAAAGTTCAAAATCGGACACTGAAGCAATTATAGTTGATGATAATTGTTGTAGTTGTAATTATGCTGCGTTACGTAGTATGGTATCTGCTGGCGATGTTTCAATAGAATATGCTACGTACCATGTTGATGTTGGTGAAACACCATTTTTTGTTGCTATTGATTATAAGAAAAGAAAAGTAGTCCTTAGCATTCGTGGAACACTTTCAATGAAGGTAATTTAGTTGTCTATAATTAGATGTAATTGAGAAGTGGACTCTAGGAAGGCATTTTGTACAATTTTTTGAGATTGTTTTTAGCAAACGTCTGTAATATCATTAATGTTATAATACAAGACACACATTTGATAGTAGAACCCAAAAGAAAACTAGTCAGTTTATCTTAATTTATTTTTAAAATTTAATTTTGTTTTGTCTGTATTATAAACTACCATTCCCATCGTGGCTTTGCATGCGAAACATGTGTAATCAATTTTTTTTTAAATTTTTTTAACAGAAATTGTGTAGCTGCTAGATTGACTGTATTCTCTGAATGTACACACACATACAATGTTTTTCTTAACTCTATTCAACATCTATTTCAACAACTATACGTACTCGCACACATACTGTGTACACGCACGCATACATTTTATAAAAATCTTCATTAGGGCCCTTACGGTTATCACTTTTAAAAATTTTAAAAAAATTGTTGCTGTGAATATAAATATGAGTAGGCCTATTCTGTCAAAATTGTATCAAAATACATTCTGTAGTTTTAGAAATTAGCCTGCACAAAAAAACACGCTTTGTTTTTATAATATTAGTATATATTAATGATCTTACTTTATGTGTTATTTTTATAATTTAGATAAATTAAAAGTTTTTCAAGATAGGTTCAGAATTAACTGTGTTTATTCAATTTATTTTCATGTGAAGTTTGTTTAGCAAAACATGAATATATAGTTTTTTATAACAATGAAAGTTAACAATTGAATTTTAAAATAAATTTATTATTTTACTCCATATTACTGAGATTGTGTGTATTTCTCGTAAAATAAAACTTCTGTCTTTGCCTTTTTTTGAAATAAAAGTACTTATAAAACAATTTTTCTAAATGAAGTAAAAATTAAACATAAAATATCAAACATAAAAATGAGTAACTGAAAAAAGTCTAAGAAATTAAACAATAAAAATTAGTTAAAATAAGATAAAGCTTAAAATAAAACTTTATAAAAACCTGTAGATGTTATTTTGTATCAGTTCCATAAAAATTGTGTAGTCGTGTTTAAGAGTTCTATTTCTCATAGATCGGGATTCCTTTATGAATGAAAATCTTTAAACTTCCTTTTTCCTTGCTAAATTTTTCCAGTTGAATAAATTGAATGCTTCTCAGTTATATATGTATATAACTTTAACACAATAAAAGAAACTATTCATTGATAAAATTGCATCACATAAAATAAACTGTTATTGTCGCCATGATGTTGTTTTTTAAATTATTATTTTATTACACTTAGTTATCAATATAAATCGATTTATATCAAAACAGATGTTGAATTTTTAAATATTTTCAAATGTATTTTAGCATAAAGATTAGATGTAAACAAATAAATTGCTGGATGAAATGAAAACAAATTACAAATGTAGTAGTTAAATTTGTCTCGTTACATATCCCCGAACCAAATTTAATTAATTTTAGTATGTAGGTCTGGACATAATATGATTGAAACATGGACAGTTGAAAGGAAGGCAAGGAGTAAATATAGATGGTAAAAATAAATTTCAAGAGGAGTGTGTTAGGAAATACTAGAAGAGATACATTGAGAAATAATGTAATTAGGGAAAATTGAGAATGGGCAGGCTAACTAGAAGAGTCCTATTTCCAAGTTTCCTTGGGTGAGGCTCTACATAACTCCTCTCCACCACTCTTTCTCTGAACCATCTCTCTGCCATTGTTCTCTTGGCATCACATTTCTTTCTTCTCTGTAACTACAATTGTGCATCCAGCCAATATCAGAGCAGAGCTGTTGTGTACAACAGTTCCAAAGATAAGTGGAATGAACTATAAATCAAATAAATAATTATATACATAGACAGTTCATATTTTTAAATTCAAGATGTGAGGCAGAATTCAAAACATACATTCCGCTTTTACAAAATTTTCATGTAATATGTGATACCATACTATTTCTATGCCGGTTCGTCTTTAGTGTTTTGACCTCTGTAGTATGGGTACTGTGTGTGGTTGCTTCTGCTGCTACGAGATAGGGCAGATAGCAACCTTCTCGCAGCACTTGTATGACTACGAGTGGAAAAGGCATATGGCGGACTTGGCTAGTCAGAGTAGAAGGGAGTCAGTCAGTATCAATGTTCTCTATGAGTAGGTTGACACAGAGATAGCTTGTACTCTCGTCATTACTGAGTAAATATTTTTTTGCTTTCCAACTGACCCCTCTCCTTCCCTTCACTTCACCAGTGACTGCTCCTCTTTGAGGCAGTGGTAAACAGTGTTTGCCAAGTTGGCAACTGCTCCAATCTGTTAGGTAATGATGTAGATGTACTCGCCTCACCAGTGGCTGCTCCTCCTCTCCGAGGTAGCAGCGAAAGGTGTACGCCACGTCGGCGACTGCTCCTGGCTTCAGGCAGCGGTAGAGACGGTACTCACCTAGCCAGCGGCCGCTCCTCCTCAAGGCAGCAGTGAAAGTTATCTCCAGTTCCACCCCCTTCAAAAAGCAGCTATACTGCTGGATGCCCTGCCACTCCAGTCAGAAAAAGAATGCCGCCTACCTTAACTGACAAGAGCTACTGCCAGTGTAACATGGTGCCGCCTACTTGACCGACAATAGCTATGCCCAGCTTACATATGAATTGTTAACATTATCAAACATTTTAGATTGATTGTTGCAATTTGAAACCCGCCTGAAAATGTTTTATTTCTTGAAGTATTTTAAAAAAAATATTGTTTTGATTTCAGGATGTAATTACGGATCTGAATGCTGAAAGTGAAACATTACCTTTATCGCCTCCTAGAGAAGACTGGTTAGGTCATAAAGTAAGATTTAAAATTTATTATAAATCAAAATTGTTTAATGTAATTAAATATGTTTATCTAATCCACTTCCTATCATAATATGCAATCCTCTGCTTTAACACATCACTCAGCACTTTTACGTTAGCTGATCCTCTTAATTGAGCCTTCTGGGAAAATTTTCATTTTGAAGAAGTTAAATTGCTTCAAGATTGATGTGATCATGTAGATGAGCTTCATATTTGACAGCAATTTTTTTTATCTCACTGAACACAAAAGGGTGTCGAGATCTCTTTGCAGATGACTGTTCCTAACATACTAAGGAGCATCAACCATGGATCTCAGTATTTTGTTTTGAAACATAATATGTGTACTTAATATCTGACTTTCTCCACCGCAACTCCACAGCGTGTATGTTAAGTCCAGATGGATTTTAAAATTTGATTATAGATCATTATTTCTTTGTAAAAAGGATGTCTCGACTTATGTCCCAGTATCCAATATAATTTTCTACAACTGAAGCTCAGCTCAGCTCTTTTTGTCTTTATGTATTCCTTTTGGTTGTCGATTTTACTCGATTTGCAAAAAGTGTCTGCTGGGCTGTGTCATCCACACACTTTTCTATTAATTACTTGAAGGATTTCACTTGTGTACATGAAACATAAGATGGGTTCGTGGACACTTCCTTCAGGTACCTACTCTTAATTTCTTTTAGACATCGGTACGGTGAATTTTCAAGGAACTGGGTTTAAAAAAAAAACCATAGTATTCTATTTTCTGCATTTACCAGGAATTTAGAAGAAATAGTGATGGGTGATGGCAAATATCCGCTCACAGAGAGCTACATTTTGTAAAAAAAGGTTGATTGAAATCATTCCAGTGGGAGCTGGGATGAAACTCTGCAAAAACACCCTTATCCTTTTAAATGTATAGATTTTCTTTTGTTATTTATATTTTATATTTTTATTTTTTCAGGGAATGGTTCATGCAGCAGTTTATATTCGTGATAAATTAACTTCTGAAAGTATTTTAACTCGCGCTTTGTCAACAAGTGTTAAGAGAGGTGGTGAAGGGTTCAGTTTAGTTCTCGTTGGGCATTCACTTGGTGCTGGAACAGCTGCGATATTAGCTATTCTATTGCGTCAGACTCATCCAGATTTACAGTGCTTTGCGTATTCACCCCCTGGAGGTTTATTGAGGTGAATAATATTTTCAAAAGATAATTTACAATAAAATTTAATTAATATTTTGAAATTTTACTTTGATTTACATAGCTCTAGAATAATCTAATTTTGATTGACCCCCCCCCCATGTTCCCTTGCAGTCCACCAGTTGACTGATATCAAGGCTTTCAAATCTTTATATGCCTTCTGTAAGTGAACTAAAACTAACTAGTTGACCTATGGGAAAAAATTCACACAATGAGTGACATCATTATCACAAGAACAGATTTTTGCTGTGATAAACATATTTAATGATGTGCTTGTATCAACTCATCTATTCCAAAGTGTGTACTAAATTTTTATAAGTCAATGAATTTGAAACTTCAAGTATTCCATGGTCACAACAAAAATGAAATGTGAATGCATGGTGCTCTTTTAAGGGGATTGCTTAAGAGGTTTAAAAATACAGCGGTTTTATGCAAAATAAAATAAGTTCTTAGAAAAATTTGTCATAAACAGGGATGGTCACTAGGTAAGGTGGTTGTTAAATGGACGTAGGCTGCTTAGAAGGTCCTGTGGGAGATCAAGCTTTACAATTTTGCCACCAGAGTATCAGCGTCAATGAGACTTTAATTGAGTTATTTAAAATTTTTTTTTTTAAATAAATAAGCTCAAATTTACAATACTTGAATGCTATAAGTTATTTTGTCAAATTAGTAAAGAGTTAGGATTATATCTCTGCGAGAATCATAAAAAGCAATTGCTTATAACAACAAGTAAGCATCTGCATCAACTTTTATCTTTACTTACACGTGTTTCAGTGGATCCACCATCATCAGAGTAAATAACATAATTGAAACTAAAAACCTTTTTATTTACACATGTAAGTAAAGATAAAAGTTGACGCAGTTTAAAAAGAAGGTTAGTGAAATTTATTATATATATCATTATATAAAATAAAATTAATTTCAAACTGCAGGATGCATTTTAAAGATTTATTTTTGAATGAAGTAAGCATCTGTTTAATCAATTACCAATTGGAGGCTGTTGAAGAGGATTAGTGTTCGTTGCCAATGCTAACACAGGCTGTTCAATACTGGAGGAAAAATCTGTCCTTTTTGACACGTTAAAATTTTCCATATCTTGCCAAGAATCAAACCAAAGATTTTCATAAAGCTGAACTGCAATATATATTTCAGCTTAATTTTGTCATGATCCTCTGTCCCATGGAGGCAATCCAACTAGTACTGGTGCATTAATATCTCACATCTACATAATTTCAGTTATTCCCTATTTTACAAATTGAATTTAAAGTAAATTATATTTAATTTAATAAAACCTTGAGCTGAATAAATTTTGGTTTTATGACTCAATTATTTAAATTTCAGAAAATTATTGTTCGATAGTTTACTAGAAAAAATGAAGAAATGAAGCCCTGAAGATATAAACTAAGTGTAAAACACAAACCACTTAAGGGGGAGTCTGCCTACTCTGAAGCAAAATAAATTTTTTGTCATTTTTATGTTTTTTGTGACCTTTGTAAAGTAAAATTTCTTGAACAAAATGGTACACTCATTTTATATTTAGCATTTTCCTAAGTATTGAAAACAAATAGAAAACAAAAGCAATACTACAGGGATTTCCAGCTGTTTTTACACAAACAATTTTTCTTTTCAAACTTTAATAACTCTCAATAACTGACGTATTTCAATTTTTTTTTTTTTTTTTTTTGGTTTGACGTCCGACTGTTCTGCAATTACTGCTAATGCAGACGGTGAAGTATGAAATGAATTTTTTGTAATATATGAAAATATGCTATGCCTGAATGGGATTTAAACATAAGACCGCATGATGAGAGGCGACCACGTTACCAACTACGCCAATGCGGTCGGCGACGTATTTCAATGAAGTTTTAGTTTAAATAAGAGCAAGATTTATTCTCTTTTAGTTCTAATATCACAAACCGGTTGGTAATATGCCCCTGGATAATTCTAATGAGTAAACCTCAGTTACTTATTATTTTTGCTCGTAAGTAGTCCTATTGTGTTGTTTTATTTCTTTTGCTGTTTTTTGCAAGTACAATCATGCTGTACAATCTTTCAAAGATTTAAACCTAGATTGACAAATATTTTTTTTAGAATGCTCAGAATTTAACTAAACTGTGTCTTGTGTTATTGAGAAAATTGTAGAAAGAGTTGAAGTATTTTTAAAAATTAAAGTTTAATTCAAACTGGTTTAGGTTTTATAATATTTTTTAAAAATTCACTGTTTATGATCTGTGGAAGTAATTGTTGTGCCCAAAAGTGTTACTTTTTTAAATGTGTTTTTCACCTTGTGGCCGTTTTTACAAAGGGGTGGGTGGGAGAATTTACGATTTTTTGATATGAACATTTCACTAAAAAATTTATACAAAATAAAATTATTTTGCTTTTATAGGAAAAGATATTTTTTGAAGGCAGACTCCCCCCTTAAGGAGTTAACATATCTTATTGTTGTCATCTCTGATGTAGGATTGGTTGAAATTTTAAGAAATTTTCTGAAAATCACATCATGGTGGTACATCAATAGCAAATTCAAGGAATTAAACTTTGCACAATGCTGAAGTGCAAAAAGCTGAGAAGAGAAGATGTAGTTCTGTAAGGCAATAAAATCTTTCATTGAATCATGTTGATACGCAAATTAAATTTTTAAGGATTTATAATTAAGCTAATGTAATCAATATGTCGTATTTGTTGTTACAGTATGCCAGCTGTGCAGTACACGAAAAGTTTTATTACTTCTGTTGTCCTTGGTAAAGATGTAGTTCCTCGTATCGGTCTCCATCAGATGGAGTCTCTTAGAGCTGATTTAATTAATGCTATACGTCGCAGCAAAGACCCAAAAGTGAGTCAATAGTACAGATTTTCATACCTTAGTTTATAATTAAGTAGTACACCCCCACTAACCGCAGTATCAAATTTGTTTTCCTTTCATTTCATTTTTATTAATCAATAGTATTGTGACACTTATCGCTAAGGTCCGTTTTGGGATCTAGGTAATTAAATAATTAATGTACTAATGTTTACAATTACTAGTATTTATTACAACTAAAAGATTTACAAAATAAATAATCAACTACTTATAATGAAGTAATACAGTAAATAACTTAATAATTTACTTAGTACTACTTACAAACAATTATACACAAAGCACATACACAAAAACTGAATATAATGCACATATACAATAAGATAGTGTAACAATAGTTGACCACTACAATGCCCGGATACGTGACCTGTACTACGCACCGATGGCTCACTCAATAAACACTCGTCAAAGATCAAACGAATTCTAACTCGCTGACCGCAATTGGGTGTTTTTTATATAGGTAGATCAAAAAGATAATTCCAGAGAAGCAGAGAAATTCGATGCAAATAATAAAGTACAAAAAACCCTTTTTTTATTTGTACTAGAAAAATCTTAATTATTGTAAACAAGTCACAATAGAATAAAAGGTGTTACACAAATAGTAGTACAACTAAGACCCTTTTAAAATCCCTATATAAATAGGTATCCTTTTATAACTAACCCTATTGTTACTTTTTCACTCTATTATCTACTCTTTACCATTTTATGAATTAAGTACTAGAAACTTTACGAATCTTATTCTTCTTCGATATTGTCACAGTATAATTCAATATACAGTAAAATCCATCTATTGCACTTACGGTCAATACCATTTCCTGCTTAATACAAATTTTTTATGAAGTCTTTACAGTAGGACTCATGGTGTGCAGAAGATAGGATAACATGAAAAAAGGGACATAAAATTTATAATTTTGATCTTGCTACAAAATTTTATACTAAAATTTTATTTCAATTAGATGCGAATTGGCTCTAGCTACGGGATGACCCACACATAGCATTTTCAGTAACTACAATTACGCATACAGCCAATAGCTGAAAATTTGTTTACTACAGTTCCAAAGATAAGCGGAATATACTACGAGGGTGGTTCAGAAAGTAACCACTGTTTGACTGGAAATAAAAAAAATCTGCATAGAAAAAATATTTTATTATATACATCATAAAACTACATCTTTTTACTATTTTCCAACATAGTCACCATTACAATTTAAGCGTTTGTCATAGCGTTTCACTAATTTAAAATTCAGCTGCCTGGCATGTAGCCAATCTTTCATGATATTTTTAAGTTCATCATCACCATCGAAGTGCTGCAACGCAAGTCTCTTCGTCATGCTTAAATTTTAATGGTGGCAATGTTGAAAAATAGTAAAAAGCTGTATATAGTAAGATATATATAATAGAATGTTTGTTCTATGCAAGTTTTTTTATATACAGCCAAACGGAGGGTTCTTTCCGAACCACCCATGTATAATGTTCATATCCTTCTTCTATCTAACATAGCACAACCAGCCATTGTCTAGAGATTATCCTCTTGGAACTCCTTTGTGCGTGTTGGCTTGTAAGCATCCACGTCTTACTGCTACCCAGGCAGGAAAGAATTAATAAAACCTTGTTGAATTTTAACTTTTAAAAAATCTGCTGTAAAGCATTCACATAACATTATCTTGCCAATGTAAATAATGAAAAATATAACTTCTTTAATCATGAGTAAACAGTGTAAAATTAATAACATGAGTTTATGACATTATGAGTAAATGACGCTAAATAAAAATAAACCTTTGCTGGATTTAAAAATACAGAAAATCACTAATTGATACTAAACAAAGCTCTGTAGTAAAATATGTTTGATAAAAAAGTTGTAGGTTTTTTAATTTTCTTTAACTTTAGCTATGTTCTTTTACCCTAAAATGCATATTAAGGCCACACTCTTATAAAGTTTTAAGAATGAACATTTTTTATAAGTATAGGCATGTCATCTGGCGCGTCGAGGATTCAAAAGAATCAGCTTACATATAATACATCCACCTGTCCCTCGACTATTGTTATAGACTGTTTACAAAACTAATGTATGTATTTTTTTCTACATTTCATAGTAAAATATGTTTATTATAAATACAGTAATGCGAATAGGGAGTAATGTAATGTATTATAATTACTCATCAGTTATTATTGTTATTCAGTTATAGGCTTAGTAGTAGGCACAGTTTATTTACAAATAATAGGCCTACTGTTTTTGCCAGTAAGTGATTATCAACTACAAACATCTAAATAATGAATGAAATGCACAGTGAATATTGTCATTCAGTGTTCAATCACTGTTGTTCAGTGCCATCATTACAGTTAAAAAGTGTTGAGGGTTTTTTATGTGTGCGGACTGACCGAATTTATAGAATACCAAGTGTAGTGTTTATTATTTTACTGTTTACTATGTTACAGTACCTACTTGTACTAACTGTACTAGAAAACGAAACCTTTTTCTAATGTACTACTAGAAACTTTATTAGCTACACTGGGAAATTATTTTTAGAAAACAAACAGTAAAAATATCAATGACATTCATAACAGTGCATAACAGTGTTCTAGAAATATTAACGAATATTAATAATTAATTAAAAAATTAAAGTAGCGCTGTTTCAAAATTGTTACCGAAATTTTGTTAGGGTTAGAAAGAGATTTATAAATTATAATTGCTTCTATATGCATATTATTGTATAAATGTACGCTTTATAGGAAACTGTACCGTGCATTTTGTTTTTGAGTCGGTAATTTTTGATACACCTTGTATTATTACAGGCTAAACTCTTGGCGCGCCAAGTGAGACGCCCAATATTTTACCACTAGTGCACAGCTCCCCCCCACAAATTTCAGCAGACATGGCGCTTACCCTGTAGAGCATAACAAATTTAGTAAATATGGTGATCTTCAAAACAATCATAGGAGCCATTTTTGAGATAATTGCAAAAAAGTGAAAAATTTCATGAATAAACTACTACTTCTGGTCGATGAATTTTGATGAAAAAATGTACCTATCAGGTCCCCTTATGGTTCCTAGTTAAGGTCCAAGTTTCAACATCATAGAATATTTCATTCTTGAGATGTTTTGTTCTCTCTCTCTTTCTCTCTCTCTCTCTCACACGCACGCGCGCGCGCGCACACACACACACACACAGACCAACCAGTGAAAACATTTTTTTTTTTTTTTTTTTTTTGGTTCAGGGAGGTCCCCTGAACCAAATGCCCTGAAAAATGTGCCCTGAAAAATGTGTATTTCATGTGATAACTTGATTTTGAAAAATCAACATGAAAACAATACTTTCCTGCCCTATATTTTATATTGGGTAAGAGAAAGGTAAAATTGGGTTTCTGTTAAATTAATTGCAAACTTTAAATATGTTTACAGTGGAAGACTATATCCTGTAGTGTATTGTGTTGTGGTTGTGCTTCAATGCCTACATCTGCAGTAGAGTTAAAAGCTGATCTAACATCAATGCAGGAATATCAAAGAGAAAAAGACACCGCTCGTGCAACGGCTGTTCACCCTAGTGATTCATCCATCGCACTGACGTTACATCAACCTCTCTATCCTCCTGGAACCATCATACACGTTGTAAGACATCACCCAACAAAAACTGAGTGAGTTTTTATTTGCATTCTATTTTTTTTATAATTTATTTCTACATTTTGTTTATTTTTCAGTAATGTATCGTTGAAACATTTTTGCTTTTAGTTTGTAAAACTGAAATTTGATTGGGTTACTGATATTTTTGCTCTGCAGTAGTGCTTCCCGGAAGAAATTTTTCACTAACATCATCACATCCATGTTTTTAAATGATAAACTTTTGTATTATTGATTAGTTATTTATTTTATGTAATTCATTCTTAATTTACAGGTTTTTTTATCTTATAAAAACATCTTTAGTTTACATTATAAAATTAAAATGACACCAGTTATCGCCAATAAATTTTAATATTAAATAAAAAATGAAATCAATTAGAGAAAATTCAATTTTTAATTTATTTTTCCATATTATTTAGATTCATGTATTTAGGTTCAAAACTCCATAAAATTTTATGTCTGTTAATTTGAGTTGCCGTTTGCCAAAGTAATTTCATAATTTTACGTAATTATTTAGAAAACAATCTTTTAAAAAATTATTTTGCAAGTTTATTAAAAATGTTTGTTACATTGTCATTAAATGAAGAAAAAATTAATTAACTACGGTAGTGTTAAGATAAATTTATTAACTTAAAATTGGCTGTAGTGTTTTATTTTTTATTTCTTTGTTTGTATTTTTTATTGGATGGTATAAATGTGTGTATTTTTTACTGATACTATTATTTGAATGCACTTAAAACAAAATTAGATTTCTTTTTGATCATATCTTTTGAAATTGAAATAATTTATTAAAATTTTTACATGAATTAAGAGTGATTACATTTTTATTTATTGTTTAAGGCATTTTATGTACATATAATATTATGCATAAAGTGTTCTTAAATGATTTTACTTAATACAGTATTGTCAATAAGTCATTCACTCTTGTAAAGGGTGATTCAAAAAGAGCGCCGGTTTTTAAACGGCTGGTAAATTTTTGTTTATCGGTTGGCAACATTGTTTGACCTCATTTCTATTTTGGAGAACATTCCGATTGACGATTCAGTTGTAGTTTCTCTTGTATGTACAGCGAGTGACAGTTTGGTGCGACTTTTGGTCGGGCGGTGTCATCGGCCCTTACGTTTTTGAAAATCAAGAAGGACAAGCCGTGACAGTAAATGGAGACCGATACCGTACGATGATTAGGGAGTTTTTGTGGCGTCATTTGGATGGAATGGACATTGACGAGTTGTGGTTTCAGCAGGATGGTGCCACCTGTCACGCTGCACGAGAAACAATGTTGTTGCTCCGTGAACGGTTCCAGGATCGCATCATTTCTCGTAATTCCGACCATCAATGGCTACCAAGGTCGTGTGACTTGACGCCTTGTGACTTTCCTCTTTGGGGTCATCTGAAGTCATTGGTGTATGCCAATAAACTCCGAAACATCAATGACTTGAAGGAGGAAATTCGACGGGTTATCGGGCAAATGGAAGTCGAAACTTGTCGTGCAGTAATATCCAATTTCATGGACAGAGTTGATGCGTGCCAGCGCAGTAGAGGAGGACACATGCATGACATCATTTTTCATACATAAAATCGGAAGGAAAGATGAACTTGTTGATGTATTTATTTTCAGTTTTTCAATAAAATAAATCTCTTAATTTGATATATCAAAACCGGCACTCTTTTTGAATCACCCTATAGATTGTTAACATTTACATTCTCTTTCATCTCTGTATTAAATAAATTTAAGTGCATTATCTTTATACATTTTACATGGATTGGCTACCACTAACACAACTCCCGGTTAAAAACCGGACTTCCACATTGGGCTGTAGAAGTCTTAACCATTTAATACTTACTTACTTACTGCAGTGGCCACTCGTACCCCAGTCGGTACTTGGCCTCATCAACACAGCCCCTCCAACGAACCCGTTCAGCAGCGTCATCCTCCTTCAGCCCCATCTTTCCCATGTCCTTCCAGGCCTGGTCCCACCATCTTGTCTTAGGCCTTCCAGCTGGTCTTCTTCCCTCAGGATTGTTCCTCAATACACTGCCCGTCAATGTGTTCCCCTCCTTCCTCACAACGTGTCCCGCCCAACGTAACCTTCTGCTTTTAATCTCGCCCAATATGTCCGGTTCTTTGAATAGCTGACGTATTTCACAGTTGTGCTTCATCCTCCAAACTCCATTCTCCAGTGTTGGGCCAAAGATTTTTCTAAGTACTTTGTTTTCAAAAACAAGGATCTTTTTTTCTTCTTTTTTGTTCAGTATCCACGTTTCTGAAGCATAAAGCATTACTGGTCTAATGATGGTTTTGTATAGTCTTACTTTTGATGTATGTGAGAGGAGTCTTGAGCTAAGCAGCTTATTGCATGCATGAAAGCTTTTGTTTGCCGATCTTATTCTGTTAGTCACTTCCAGTTCCTCTGAGTTGTTGTGCGTGAGCGTTACCCCTAGGTATGTGAAAGTTTCTGCCTTTTCAAAATTATAGTTTCTTACTTTTAAAATCTGATTATGGTGTCCATTTATATTTCGATCTCTACTTATCTGCATAAACTTGGTCTTTTTTTCATTTATTTGTAGTCCTACATATTCAGTTTCTTCAATCAAAATATTCGTCAGGTATACCAAGTCTTCTTCTTTCTCAGCCATTACAACAATGTCATCTGCAAAAGCCAAGATATTTATATTCACCCCAATCTTAATTCCTTCGTTTTTGCTTCTTACTCTTTGCAGCGCTTCTTCAATGGCTATGTTAAATGACGTTGGTGACACCCCATCTTCTTGCCGTACTCCAGTATTAACCTCAAAACTCCTTGTGGTTTTCCCATTCACTTTTACCTTGCATCTTGAATCTAGAGTACTAAGCTTAGCTAGCTGTTCACTTTTACCTTGCATCT
Organism: Catonia carolina; assembly: GCA_035578175.1. Lineage (NCBI taxonomy): Eukaryota > Metazoa > Arthropoda > Insecta > Hemiptera > Achilidae > Catonia > Catonia carolina. Next base: position 50,789,934 of record JAQMRL010000007.1, read on the forward strand.
TGAATCTAGAGTACTAAGCTTAGCTAGCTGTATCAATTTACTTGGTATCCCAAAACTCTCCATCCTTTCCCAAATCTTGTCTCTGATCAGGCTATCATACGCTTTTGAGAAATCTATAAACAGACAGCAGAAAACCTGGTTAAACTCCCAGTATTTTGCTATTGATTCCTTTAAGATGTAGACTTGATTGGTCGTGGATCGACCTCTCACAAACCCGGCTTGGTTTTCTTGTATAATTGTGCTTGTATACTCTTCCAATCTTTTCAGAATTATTCTGGATAATACTTTGTAGGTAACATTCAGCATGGATATTCCTCTGTAATTGTTGCAATCCAACTTATCGCCCTTCTTGTGAATTGGTACGATTATTGCCTCTTGCCATTCTTTGGGTATCCTTTCCAACTCCCAAATCTTCAAGACCAGATTATGTACTTGTTCAATTACACACTCTCCTCCATGCTTTAGTATTTCAGCTGTTATACCATCCTCTCCTGGCGCTTTGTTGTTTTTGAGACCCTTAATGGCATCTTTTATTTCATTTATTGAAGGGTTGGGTATAAGAGGCTGTACATTCAAGAATTGTATGTGTTCCTCTTCATCGTCTCTCGTTTCGCCATTTAATAGTTCAGAAAAATATTCTCGCCAGCGTGCTAGGCATTCTTCCTCCTCAATAATGATTCCTCCTTCTCTGTTCTTTACACCAAAAGCATTAGGACTAAACCCCTTCTTAAAAAACCTTACTGAGCGGTAGAATTCTCTTGCATTGTTTGCTGTTCTGTCCTGTTTGGCCTTAAGTATTAGGCCTTTCATCCAGTCACGTTTTTTTCTTACGTACAATTCTTGATGTCTCTCTTACCCGCACCTTATATCCAATTCTATTTTCCTCGGTATTGCTATTTGACCACTCCTCCTTTGATTTCTTTCTCCTTTCAATGCTATCCATGCACTCCTCATCAAACCATGGGTTCCTCCTCCCGTTCTTTCTTCTGCCACATGACCATTTAATAATACCACTTAACCATTTAATAGTACCACTAACCTAGTGAGAGATCAAACCCGGATAAATGAGTGTGGTGTACACCACATGAAGCTTAACACCCAAACCCAATATGGGTACTAATTCATATTGGGCTGATTCCTCCAGCTGCGGCAGTGGATAACTGCCAAGGTTGTAGCACTGGTACCCTTTAGGGGCGTCGTACATTGCTCTCCCACACGATGTACAATACAAATAGGCACATCCAACCCTGTTAGGAAGAGCAGCGAATCCGCCATTCCTTTATAGGGTAGCCTCGTTTGGTCTGAGGTAAAATCCGGCTTCATACTCATGTTGGTTAAATTCTCTCAGCCATGTTTGGTGAGTCCCCGCTGAGATCATGACACCACTACTTCAAAAGTTTTTTGTATGGCTCTCATCCACAAATGAAGTACAAACAGCTTCTTCCACTTGTCCTGAATGTCTGTCAGGAGGCAACCCAGGTATAGGGTAACTCACTGCTGGTGAGAGAGCTGTTTTGCATTTCTAACCGAAATTATACCATTTTCCAAAATTTGGATACCTGAAGTAGTTCACAAACTCATTCAGTGATTCAAAGTTTTTATATTTTTTTTTTGGCTTAGAAAATGAATACGAGGGGCAGCTCAAAAGTAAGTTACACAATTTAAAAAATAAATAAATAAAAGTAAAAAAATTTTTTCAAAAAGTTTATTTCGAAAAGTACACATTAAACTTGTTTTACTACATAATGGCTTTGTTTTTCAACAAAGTGACTATGTTTTTTACATTTTTGGTACCGTGGTAAAAGTTTTTTCAATCCTGTGCCATACCATTCTGCCAGCACACTGGTTAGCATCTTTCAACTTTTTGTTTCAAATTATCCTTGTTTGTGAAGCATCTCCCCCAAGATGTTGCTTTAGCTGCAGAAACAGGTGGGTTACTTGGTGCAAGGTCAGGGGAGTAAAGCCCAAAGGGAGGATGTCCAAAAACATCCCATCGAAACACTTCAGCAGGTCTTGAGTCTGACGAGCAGTGTGCGGGCAAGCATTGTTGTGGCACAAAAAAAACTGTTTTTGTCAACTTTCTGCTCTTTTTGTTTTGGATCCCCTTTCTGAGTTTTCACAACACCTCACAATAGCATGCAGCTGTGATCATGGTCACACGAGACAGGTAATTGATAAACAACATCCTTCTTATCCCAAAACACCGTTGCTATGACTTTTCCTGTGGATTCACAGCTCTCACTTTTTTTGATGTTGGCTTGTCCTTTCCTTTCCACACCTTACTCTGCCTTTGTATTCGGGCGTCCAGTGATGGATCCATGTCTCGTCTCCAGTCACTATTTGGTTGAATAACCGTCTCCCTTGTCGTCGAAAAATTTCTGAAATTGCAATATAGCATCAACTTTCTGCTCTTTGTGCAGTTTTGTAAGGAGGGGTGGAACCCACTTTCCACTCACTTTCGATTAACACAGATTGTTAGAAATTGTCCTGTAAAGTAATGCACAGTTTATTGCAACATTTTGAGACAGTTGAGAAAGGATTTCATCAAGCGTTAGATGCCAATCGGTGTCAATGACCCTTTGAACATCTTCAACAACAGTTAAGGTGTGGGAAGTGGAGGGTTGACTGCTCTGTTATTCAATGCGGTAATATTGTTATCCCTTCAATGAATGATTGGCGTCAACGAGAAACCTTTGGCCTGGACATAACATCTTCACCATAAACGCTACCCAACTTGTGATGAATTTCAGTAGCATTTTTAATTTTCACCGTCAAAAAAATAACACCACAAACTGTGCAATCGGCGGTAGGAGCAAGTGGAGTCTGCATAGTGGCTGGAGCCTGACTGCCAGATCGATCGACGCACGTGTTTAGAAATTTTACAGTACCGCTACTACTCCCAGATGTAAATTCCCTGAGACTCCCAGACTTTACCCACCAACCACACGGATTAAAAATATTAGTGTGACTTATTTTTGAGACGCCCTTCATATGTCATTTTCAAAATCTTCATCAAAAATTATAAAAGCAAAGTAGCCTTTATTTTTTATTGTACATATATTAAAACATCCCTCCTTTCAATTTCATTTAAACTTTCATTACAATTTCATGTATGCAATTATTGTTTCGATCATTACTGTTATTGTCATTTTATATGTATTTGATTTTTATACAAAGATTAGTTTTTTACCATAAAAACCACCATGTCTTTCGATTTTAAGACAACCTCTCTTTTGATCAATTTGATAGCTTGGCTAATTACTTTAAACTGTAAAGTATATTGGTGTCTCAATTATAGCAATTTTATTAATAACTACAATAGTTTAACTACAGTAATTACTAGTCAAATTTAAATTAACAATCATTAATTCAAGTTAATATGTATTTTTAATTTATGTAACTCATCTTTTTATTAATTTTCTGTGTCCAACATACGAGGTGTGGCTATTAAATAACAAGACTGATGTTGTAAAAAATTTTATTTTTATTTTATACATATTAACTTATTGTCACCTTCAATATACACTCCTTCTCTATCCCTATAACGCTCCATGCTAATTTTTCATTGTGGGAAACAGTGCTGGAAGTCATCTTCTGTCAGCTTCTTCAGGACACGTGCCGCTTTCTCATTTACAGCTTCCACAGACTAATCCTGTCCCTTTTAATGCAGATTTCACCTTAGGGAACAGGTAGAAGATAATAACATGTGATGAAACATGGTTTTTTTACTTATGATTCAGAAACAAAGCGCCAATCCATGCACTGGAAGAGCTGAACTTCACCGAGAGCCAAAAAAGCTCGAATGAGCAAGTCAAAATTTAAAGCAATGATGATTGTTTTTTTTATATCCATGGGATTGCGTACCTTCACTGGGTTCCTGAAGGTCAAACAATTAATCAATATTACTACCTTGAGGTTTTCTAAACTACGTCAAAGAGTAAGGAAAAAAGGCCCCGAAATGTGGAAGGACAAATTATGGGTTCTCCACCAAGACAATGCGCCAGCTCATTCTGTGTTATCTGTGAAGAGGTTCCTAGCCAAGTACAGCATCTCAGTGTTAGAACATCCACCTTATTCACCAGATCTTGCACCATGTGACTTCTACCTGTTACCTAAGGTGAAATCTGCATTAAAAGGGACAAGATTTGAGTCTGCGAAAGCTATAAAAGAGAAAGCGGCACGTGTCCTGAAGGAGCTGACAGAAGATGATTTCCAGCACTGTTTCCAACAATAGGAGATTCGCATGGAGCGTTGTAGGGATAGAGAAGGAGTGTATATTGAAGGTGACAATAAGTGATTGTGTATAAAATAAAAATACAATTTTTTACGTCAGTCTCGTTATGTAATAGCCACACCTCGTATACTTATCATCATCATCGTCATACTTTTTATCCCGCTTCCAAATTTTCTTGAGTCGGGCCCAACACAAATTCTCTCCACCTCTCTATGTCACTGAACCATCACTCCTCCAGTAGTTGGTAACATGCTCGCTTCTCATCATGCGGTCTTGGGTTCGAATCCCATTCAGGCACGGGATATTTTCATATGTTACAAAAAAATCATTTCATCCTTCACCGTCTGCATTAGCAGTAATTGCAGAACAGACGGACGTTAAAAAAAAAAAATCACTCCTCCATTGGTCTCTTGGTATTGCATCATTTTCCCAATCCATCCATAACTGAACCCATCCACTTCACTCTTAGTCTTTTTCCCTCCATCTTCAAGTACAATATAGTTACTGAAGTGTAACCGGCTTCTACAACAGGCATTCTAGGTTCAATTCTTGATCAGGTCTATAATTTTCATCACTCATCCCCTTGTATTACAGTAGATCATTTGCTTTAGCATTTTTACACAAAATAGTCAGACGTTTAGCAAAAGACAAATTCAAGTACAGTATACTTTTGGGCAGCCTACACTTCTCCATCCTAATGACATGTCCAAAACATCGTAGCTTGGTCTACCCAATTCTTTTTGTCTGGCTCTCAATCCCAATTATTCACTAACAGCATAGTTATGTGCCTACTCTCTTTCTTCCTTCTACCTATCCATGTTTTCACTACATAAATCAGTATTGGCACAAGGTAAGCTATGCATTATACATTTAATATTGTTACTACACATATATACTTTGTAATCCTAAACAAGGCTTCTTACACTTTCCCTCCTTACATCTTTCCTGCACTAACACTTAGCTTTTTCCTCACTAAATTCCAAACCATACTTAATGGTTTCTTCACTCCACAACTTCAGTACTATTTCCACTTCCTCATCTGTATTTTCTCATATGCCCAGATCATCTACAAACAGTTAACTCCCAATGCCAACCCCGATTACACCGCATTCAGATTAACTGCAGATTTGGATGTAACGCGGTTGGATTATGACCCTGGACTGTTGCTTTTAAGAAACAAAAAATACCAAGAATGATATTATGTAATGTGTATTTGACTATAGGTACATTGAATGTATTTTCGATATATGGACTTTCGTATTATCTCCCACTCATGCAGCCAGCCGCATTGGCGTAGTTGGTAACGTGCTCGCCTCTCATCATGCGGTCTTGGGTTCGAATCCCATTCAGGCATGGCATATTTTCATACGTTACAAAAAAAAAATCATTTCATCCTTCACCATCTGCATTAGCAGTAATTGCACAACAGTCGAACGTTAAACCAAAAAAAAAAAAAAATTCCCACACATGCATATAAATATAGTACTGTAGCATGTAGTATGTAGTATTTATGTATTTTGTTGTTTAGGTCATCAGCCGAAAGGCTGGTTTGAACCTGTAGAGGTTTTACTAAGTATAACGAGGAGTGAGGTGCTTTACTTTGCCTTCCTCACTGAGTGGAAAAGTATGCTTATCAGCATGCCGGGCCCTCTGAAAAGCACATATTTGCCACTCTGCAAATGACACCTTCACTTCATTCACCACAGGGTCTGGCTGTATAATTAAATTCATTACTTCCAGAGGAGATAACTCAGATTAGTGTCTTTTACACCTCTACCTCTTCTGTTCTTAAATGATTCAGTCATTTAATTGGCTGACCATATGATAAGAAACAGAACTATTTATTTTAGCCTTGCAATGAACAGATTGGGTGTAAATAATTTGACACTCCACCTGTCTGTTATGGGCAGTTATGTATTTTATCAAATAAATAATGAAACAGCTATCAAATGGTTTGAAAGTCAAAAAAAAATACTGATCCAGTAAAACTGTTGCAACTTTTGTCAGTGAAAATATTTTTTTTACATTTTACTAAACAGTGCAGCAAAAAACAAATACAAAACAGACTTTTTTAAAATTTAATGCTGAACGAGTGAAAAAAATCAGATAATTTTGACAATTAAATATTGTAGGTGTACATAGATTTTTAGAAATTCAGTACATATGCATGTATGAACATGTGTAATTTGTCTTGTCAACATAGCAGTTGTCTTCATTTCTGGTATACTATGTACATTGTTAGTAAATTATCGAATTCTTTAGAATTTTCTTAAATAAACAAATAGATTCTTTGCATTATGTAATACTGTATAGCTAGTGTTTTACAGTGCTTATGTTTAAGGTTAATTTTTCAAAATACAGTACATTCTCTACTTACATAATTTTCGAAAACTAGTATCACTGGCTATACCACGGGTAGCCCTATAAAGCAGGTCTTTCAATGTCTCTCTTATACCACGTAATAACCGGGGAGCACTGTATCTCCTTTGATATTATCACATTATAGGTTGTAAATTGTAGATGTCAAAATTCAGGAAGTCATATTTTAAAAGAAGTCTTGTAGGAGAGAGAATCATGATAAGTTTGTAATTTAAATAGAGTAGATAACGTAGTTCATGGTCCATAATTCAGCACATGCACTATTTGTAATTAGTGTTATTTTGTTTGTGTTAGTTTGTAAGCTTTTATTGATCCATTAACTTACTCATCGCTAATTCTGTGAACTTCCCAATAACACATAGCTGAAGTTTGGTACATTTGTTCCTTAGGGCTTCAAGAGAAGAACTAAAGTACCTTGCATTATAACTTCTTACTTTTAGGTGTGAAATGTTAAATACTAAACAAGTAATTTAAAAAATTAATAAAATATTAAAGTTAATGTTATCAATAATGAGGAAGATATTTAAGTATTAATGTGTTAAAATACATACTCATGATTTGTCTTGATCTAAGATTTCAAGGATAGTTTTCAGCATCAGTCATGCGCGAAACCTATGCTATTCTAACTTAATGGCAGAGTGCAGTGTTAACTCTGCACTGCTCTGTGCATGCCCGACATCACCTTTTAGCAGTATTTGCATAACAGTCGGACGATAAACCAAAAAAAAAAAAAAAATCACTTTATGTACTGGAAAGAATCATGTTCAGTTAAAGGCGACCCATATCTGTAGACCAGTTCAATGAAATTCTACGCCAATAAATAATTATAAAACACAGTGTTGAGTTTGTGTGATATTCAATGTACCATTGAATATCCACCACTGGTAGAGTTTGTTTTTATTTTACCTTTTCTGTATGAAATAATTATTTCGTTTTTGGAACAGATGCTATTTTCTTACATTGGTGTAATTTTCATTAGTTTTTTAAAATATTATTTTTGTGTGAATGAACTATTATTTTCATGTTTGAATTTCAAATAAATCACTTTAAAAATCTTTCATTCTTTTTTTTTGCTTCTATGACCTCATTGGATTACTTTAGTCAGTTATTTATGTCATTCGTTTTTAAATACCAATGTTAAATTTAATAAGAAAAATTTGATTTTGATTTTTAAATTTTAAGAGAAAATTTAAATGAGATAAACTTAAAGATTGTGTACTTAAAAATTATAAACTTTAAGATTATAATTTTGCATGAAATAGTAATAAAAGAAAAAACATAAATAAAAAATTACAAAGTTTATCAGGTTTTTTGTTTTCATCTTGTCATATTTTTTTTATTAGTTGTTACAGGCATGTAACTTTTTTTGTGTGGAAGTTTTTTGTATTTGTTCTAACATTTTATTCTAAGTGTTTGCAAGCATAAAAAGTGCTGTGTCATTAATCGTCTTTTTAGTTGCTTTCTATCTATTCTAATTCTGGATGATAATCTTACGTTATTTTTATTATATAAACTTATTAATATAATGTTGATTATAAATAATATAATTATTGTCAGGGGTTTTGTGTTAAGATTTGTATGCGAAGGTGATAAAAAATTAACCTTGTTCTTAACTTTTGAAGCAGAGGAAAGATTTGTTTTGGGAAGATAATGAGTCTAATGAAATAAACAATTTTAAATAGCTTTTTCTAATTCCATTCCTTTGTAAATTAATCCTTTTGTAGTAATACTTAGATTTTCACTAACCTTTTACAGATGCTTTTATAGTTTGTTTTTTTTTTCAACTTACATCTTTCATTGGATCCATCAGTACTATCAGAGTATAAATATACATTTTAAACATTGAAACTAAATTAGTTAAAATTTTCTGGAAGATGTCGTATCTTCAGCCATTTGTACTTCTCTTCTTGCAGTGCCAACTCCATCACTCAAGATTGGCCACAACTCTGGTAAATCGCTCTCTATCATGAACCACACTGAAAAAAGTGTGTGTACTTATATTTGTACAGTCTCTAATATTCTTTAACCATGAGCATTTCCTTGGCCCAGGTCTGCACTTGCCCTCAATTTACCCTCAAGAATTGGTCTGAGTAACTCATACTTATCACCTCTGTGTAAATTACCAAGGTAGGCAATCTTCTTCTTTTGCTCATCAACTCATTAGAATTCCAAGCCCAAAAATTCGAAGTATCAATGCTGGCAAATGAACGGTTCATGAAATCCAATGCATTGTTGTATACTCACATCTTGAACGCTTCTAAACGAATCATGGACTGCATACTCAAAGTCCATATTTTCACACCAGACAGCTGAACAGAGTAGATATATGTCTACTATAGATACTGAAGCCACGAGATTGCCTTTTGCGTATGAATGGGCTGTGAGGAAGGGAAGTGTAAATATGACAGTGCTGCCAACCTCAACAGTGAGACACTACTCATACATTTCACTACTGTGCAGTTTCTACGTACATTTTGTAAGATGTGGTTTAATCCGAGAAAATTTTCTTCATAAACCTTATAAGAAATAAATCTGACCTGTAATACTGCCTATAGCTTAATTACATGACTAGAAATGATTAATTTACTGTAATTACCAGCTACCTTCTTCCATTGGAACAAATTTTCTACGAATGAATCACCTTGTTTACTATCGCTGTCACCGGTGTCTTCACTATCAATCTCACTAGTATTTCCTTTTTTTACCAGGTGTCAACAAAACTGTTGAAGAATAGCTTTTTCATGTCTTTAATATCCTTCTTTATTTTTCAAATTGTGGGAAAAGAAACATCACAGTAGTTAGCCACTTGCTCATGGCTTTTGTTAAGAGGCAGTGAAAGGCATTTTTGTTTAGTTTCAACTTCACAGCATTTTATAACACCGCGTAATAGACTTCGTTCAGCACTGTGAATAGTCTGCCCACATTTTTGAGAAACTAACATTTCTGTTTATGGTAACAAACAGTTATATTCGTATCGTTAACCTACAAAAGGTTCCGCGATATACTGTATAGGCTATGCTCTGGGTATAGTATAAGTTGTTATGTTTGTCGTACTGAAATTAAAGCAGTCGCACATGCACACTGATGCTGTTCCCCCCTTTAAAGCCCCTTTAAAGGGTAAACTTGTGACTCAAGTGACTATAACAGATATTTTATAGGAAGTGAAATGTATTGTTAACAAGTAGATGCTTCATGTTTAGAAATTCCAGCCTTGCTATTTCAATATGTGCTCTCTTCTACTGCTGGCTATAGACAAGCTTTAATCCAAATTCCTAAATACTTAAATTTCTTATCCTGCTCAATAGAGTTTGTGTTTAGGTCAACAGCCGAAAGGCTGGTTTGAACCTCTAGAGGTTTTACTAAGTAAAACAAGGAGTGAGGTGGTTTACCATTGCCTTCCTCACTGAGTGGAAAAGTACGCTTATCAGCATGCCGGGCCCTCTGAAAAGCACATATTTTCCACTCTTTAAATGACACCTTCACTTCATTCACCACAGGGTCTGGCTGTACAATGAAATTCATTACTTTCAGAGGAGATAACTCTGATTAGTGTCACAGTACACCTCTACCTCTTCTGTTCTTAAATGATTCAGTCATTTAATTGGCTGACCATGTGATAAGAAACAGAACTATTTATTTTAGCCCTGCAACGAACAGATTGAGTGAAAATAATTTGACACTCCACCTGTCTGTTATGGGCAGCAATAGAGTTTATTGGTGGCAATTTTAAAAATTGTAATCCATCGTTTTTCTATGTTCACCTGTCCATCACATCCAGATGTCATAAACTACAAGAGATAGCAAAAAACAGTTTTCAGATTTGTAATCTACACTAAAAGTTAGTGGGGCTGGATTGGGTTTGAAGTTCTGGTTTCATCTGGAAGTGGGCCAAAACCAGAAGTCAAGAAATCAAAGTTAGAATTCAGAAACAAAATAATGTCATTTGATTCCTCTTAAAAAGTAGATACAGAAATCATTAATGATTTTTGCCATAGGTCAAAGCTAAGCCTTTAGAAAAAATTGCCACTAGCCATGAAATGCATCGTCTCATGAAAGATTTTCTTCAGTAACTAGGTCGCATCAAGTATGACGAACCTTACTGACCACCATAACCTTAAATTAAGTGGGCCGATTTTCACACCAATAGCCTTTTCCACTTCTTACATTATTTTATGTGATAATAAAAGTTAATTTATTTAATTTTTTTTTATTACATGATTCTTCTTCTTCTTCTTCTGCCTTTCAAAGATTAGGCATCTCTGCCTGTTTCGAACCTCTCAAATCTGCCCATCTCTTTCTCGGGCGTTGTCGTTCTCTCCTGCCCTCTGGCTTATAGCCCAGTGTCTGCTTAGGTATCCTATCCTCTTGCATTCTGTTCTGGGATACCTTGTTCTTTATAGAGAAGATGTTGAGTTCTTTCCTTATCTCGGTATTCCTATAACCATCTTCTCTACTACACCCATATGTATGTCGAAGAAATTTCATTTCAGATGCAAAGAAAAATCTACTCTCCTCTCGCTTTGCGCCCAAGTTTCACTGCCTTAGAGTAGAGTCGGCACTTCTAGTGTTTTATAAAATCTCACCCTCGTGTTTTTGCTGGTGCTATTTTTTAAAGTGCAGTGGATAGTTCTGCATATTTGCTGAAATCGGTGCATCTTATTGTAAGCATCTTTATCCTGTTGGTATGTAATGTTGCAACCTAGATACTGAAAGTGGGAGATCTGTTCCAAAATATTATTATCTATAACAATTTTACTTCTGACTGGCTCTTTCCCCCTAAATACCATTACCTTTGTCTTCTTCGTCAAAACTGTCAACTTATATTCTTTACAGAGTTTGTTCAGCATGAAAAGTGCTCTCTGCAGGTCATCCTCATTCTCCTGTAGCACTATCAGGTCATTGGCAAATAATAGGCAGTTTACAACCCTATCTTCTCCTATGAGAATACCCGAGTGTATTTGAGACTTCCACCTTCTGATCATGTCATCCAAATAAATATTAAACAAAGTGGGTGATAGACAACACCCTTGTCTTACTCCTCTATTAATAATTACTTCTTCAGAATTGGAGTTCTCCACTGCTATTATCCCTCTGGTATCTTTGTACAGGCTTTGGACTCCTTTTATAAGATGGGAAGGATATCCATTATCTCGCAATATTACATATTGCGAGATATTACATAATTCTATTATACTGAAATATTCATATGTCTTGCCAAACTTATGTTTTTATTTTTTTACATGATTTGTATAATTTGATATAATGTAATTACATTTCAGTGCTTTCTGGAGTTAATTATACCTTACGTCTTAAAAATTATGACTAGTCATTCCAGTATGAAATTTATTACAATCCTCATTACCACTTTCTATTGATATACGCCATTGTCATTATTTTCCATAAGTTTTTTTTGCTTTTTTTTAAGGTGATTATCATCGCCTGTAAATAAGTTATTATGGATAAAAAAAACTTCATTCACACTACTCAACTTGGTACCATTAATTTAATAGATCGAATAATTTTGGTGCATGTATAAGAGTGGGACTGACATTGAGGACATCAAAAATTTATACAGTGAATAGTGCTATAATAGCAGGACTTGATTTTAATGTTCACTCTTATTTTTTTAAACTTGTTAAATTTGTAAGTTATACATTACAGCCAAGAAATTATAGTATTTTAAAGAGAAAGAAGTACGCTTAGAGCTCTGAATCTAGGTAAACTTACTCCATGCTAAAAGCACCTGTTTGTTTAAATTTAATTTTGTATGATACATCCTTCATGTTCAAATGCGTTATTGTTAAAGAACTTAAAAACCAATCTTTGTATCAAAAAATTTTTCCATTAGACACAAAAAATTCCCAGGAACAAGTAATTTATAATTTTTGGTTCAAAAGTAAAGCAGGGATATTTTTTTAATCAGCTTATATAAAGTATAATGTATGGACGTAATTAAATAATTTTATTATGTTATTAAAATTAGTTTTGGTCAATTTAACTTGCTGTCTAAACTCAGTGAACTGAAGTTTTTCTGTATATACATTTGCAAGTAGCCTGTTTTTTCTTCTCATTATTGTGTTGTGTTATTACTGAAGATATCCATCAAAATATTTTCTCAACAGAAAAAGTACATGCGATGCTTGCCACTGATCAATAGTCTCCAAGTGATCATAAACTGCTGAAAGTGTTCTGGGTGAACATGATTCTCTCATTACATTTTTGTGCTTTGAGGTATTCGTCAAGTACTGAGCTCCTTAAATTCATCAAATGTTTTCTCCCCAACAACGAATTTATGAGAAACTCGATATATAGGGTGTTCTGAAAAAGGGTTCCAAGAATTCAGGGCGTGATTCCCCACAACAAAAGAATAAAAAAAGTTCAAATTAACATAAGTCCGAAAATCATTAGTTACCAAGTTATACAGGGTGAAAGATTTCGTCAGAATTTCAGTTACCCCGTTGAAACAAAGCCCTACAGATATTTGTCGAGCGTTAAATTAGGCTAAAATTTTACCATATCATATGCAAAATGAACAGAAAAATTGAACAAAACAGCTTTCAGACCTGTAGCTGCAGTAATTTTTAAGATATCTGATGAAATACGCAAAACTTGGTCCCAAAAATTTTTAAAAAAATTATTTTTTAATTAAATAAAAAAAACGTATATCATCACCAGTGAAACCTATATACTTTGTTTTGCATTCATTCACTACAAGACTAATAGTTCTTGTAATAGTTCAGTCACTACAAGACCAATAGTTCTTGTTTGTCGTTCCATTTCCTTATTAATCCGTTTTAAAGGTTACATCTCTCTCGCTGTTTTTGTGGTATCATCTACATAAGCACAGATCTATGAGGATTTACAAAATACGTTTCCCTCAGGGTTCACCTCTGTGATAATCTTATGCAATACAAGGTTAAACAAAGTAGAGTTGAACACCTTGACTGCTTAATAAAAAAATTAAAGCGTTGATATTCAACCACTTGCACCTAACAATACATTTATAGCTCAGCATCCTACCATTGAATACTCACATAACAAACAGATATCAAATATATATAGTCGCCGACTGTGGCTGACAACATGTGGAAAACCTTGCTTGCTTGTTGGCCAGGAAAAAGGCTGTTTAATTGGTTGGGGGAAGAAGAAGGACCGTTGTACGTAGCGAGTGGGTGGCTCTGAAAATGACTGTTTGGGTTTTGTTGATGACCCTGAAAAGGGCCGGGTGTGTTTTGTAGTGGGCCCTGAAAAGGGCTGTTGTAGATAGCTGGAAGCGGCAAGCTGGCGTGTTGAGAGCGGAGCCGGAAGTAACGGCTCGGCTACCGGGTTCAGGCCTAGCTCTCTCTCTCTCAACGGGAGTTAGGATCCCACTGCAGTGTGACAATGGTGGCCTCAGAGCCCAGCAGTGTTGGGTCGGTGTAGGTCATTGGTCGAGGCAGTTCTCTCCGGTCCTGTGCCAAATTCTCTCTTCACCGTGGTGCCATCAGGCATGCAAGGGCTTCCTTTGGCAGCCAGGTAGGCGAAGGCTGACTGTTGTGGGAATGTGCGTCTGCCACTGGTAGCATTGAACAGGAGTGGTGCGTCTGGTCTTGGCTGGGTGCTTCTTCCTTGTTCTCTGTTTGGGAGTTGGATGGTGAGAGTCTCTCACAGACAAATGCGGCCGCTTAAATCCCTCTCCAGCGAGTCCACTTCATGGTGGAGGGGAGGCACTGCCTGCTGCGTGTCGGTAGCGCTCCTCGTAGGCGGTTCTGGGACCGTTTGTGCACCGCTGACAATGGTGTGGGCCGCCGGGGACAATATATTTAGTCCAGATGTAACAAAAGGTTAAAGAATTCATCTCTGCATAAAAATCAAAATAATTAGATTTTTGTACATCCAGTTATTTTGCATATTACTGCTAATGCAGATAACAATGTATGATAGATGAAAATGAGTGATTAAAAATTGCCTGACCTCATTAGGAATCGAACCTTTGGTGTAAATGCTAGTTGAATTGACCAATGTACCACGGGCCGACCTGTGGTTGTTTAAAGTAAATAGAGTAAAGATGACATGAAAATTGATATGTACCCAAAACAAACATTGTAAAGGCCTTAAAAAAATAGTTTGTCTATTACAAAAAAAACACTTCCACTAAACTGAAAGTTTGAAGTTCACAGTTGGTTAGCAATATATACACGGGTAAATCAAATATAAACCGGAATTATTGTTTTAAAATTTATTGGGATAGGGTAGAATTGTAGAGATATACAATTATTTTTCTACATAATCTCCTAATTTCCTGCCACATTTTTCTCAAGGGATGGGTAATTTTTTTTATCCCATCTTTGTAAAATGAAGATGGTTGCACCATGAGCCAATTGTGTATGAAAGCTTTAGCTGCAACGTCATCATCAGAATGTTGATCTCCAAGAGCATTTTTCAAGGGTCCAAACAGGTGGTAATCATTGGGTGACAAGTTCGAACTGTAAAAGAGAATGTTTCAGTGTAGTTCAGAACATTTCTGCAATTTTTTTCCGAGTTAGGGATGCTGTATGGGGTTGAGAATTGTCTTGAAGCAAAATAATGTCTCATATAGGAAAGCCACATCTTTTCCGAAACCCAAGGTCGTCGGTAATGATTGCCTGAGCACTGCCAAAGCTGATTCCCACCTCAAAAGCAATTTCAGCTACGGTTAAGTACGAATGTTCTTCTCTGTGACCCTGGTTCTGGTCGTCATTGGTGACCTTCATTTTCTACAATTTCTCACCCTTCTAAAATTTGTTAATGCCATGAATACAGTCTTTTTAAGGGTATTATCCCGGAACTGTGCCTCAAGCCTCCTAGATAGTTACTCAAGAGGTGGCAATGTGACGTTCTGTAGCAGTGGAATGTCTTCTAAGCATCTGCACCCATGAATCTCTGTCACCCCTCTTTTTTCACCCCACTGTTTGAACAAAATTCCAGTTTATATTTAATTCCCCCTCGTAAATGTTTTAAACATTTTAAGGTGTTTTTGTATGATGATCATCATTTACCATAAAACGTAGGTCATTTATAGTTAGACAAAATATTATTGTGTACTGTGTTTGATTTAGTTGATATTTGGAAATTTCATGATGACTGAATGAGTGAGATTTCATGATTGATCTGGTCTCATAAGCAGGTTCCTCACAAGCTTAGGCTTTGTCACCGTCTTTAAGTACTGATAGGACACGTGGCTTAGAACAGATGAGGTGCGCAGAGTCAAAAATAATGCTTGTATTACTTTGGTCGCTGATACCATTTTATAGTAAAATTATTAGTGGGAAATGGCACTAACGTTGTTGTTGTTATTTACGTCATCAGCCAAAAGGCTGGTTTGAACCTCTAGATGCTTTACTAAGATAAACAAGGAGTGAGGTTTTTACTGATCCCTTCATCACTGAAAAAAATTATGCTTATCAGCATGCCAGGCCCTCTGAAAAGCATCCACTTTCCACCCTCCAAATGACACCTTCACTTCATTCACCACATGGTCTGGCTGTATAATAAAATTCATTACTCTCAGAGGAGATAATTCTGACTAGTGTCTTTTACACCTCTACCTCTTCTATTCTTAAATACTTCAGTCATATAATTGGCTAATCGAGTGATAAGAAACAGAACTATTTTTAGTAGCCCTGGTACTAGCAGATCAAGTGCAAATAATTTAACACTCTATCTGCGTGCTATGGCCATGGTATTAACGTATTCAACTGATTATATAATTGACTAGTATGGTAGACACTGCTCAGCAGGGTAAGTCTTTGGCAAAATAATTTAACTGTATGAGAAGAGAAATATACAAGATGGTGTATAAATTGATAAAAAAAGATCTTCAGTTCATTGTAAACAGAATAGCTCGATAATAACCCTTGAATTAAAACTAGTTCAGATAACATAATAATAATAATAATTTATAAGTGATTAGTTAGCATTATAGCAGCAGAATCAATATTCATATAATGAGTTTTTGAAAACCTTTTAACGTTCACATTTTTTCACTGCTTTCTTTTTCTTTTTTCTTTTACTTTTCACGAGCACTTTCGTGGTGCACACTGCTTCCGCAGTCTGAATTCAAACTTTGACAAAGGAAGATGCATTCTTCACAATAATTTCTAGAACCTTTATGATATTACCTGATGAATCAGTGCACACCGCAAAAGTGCTTGTAAAAATTTAAAGAAAAAGAAAACACTAACAGAAAATTAATATTAAAAGTTTTTTTCAAAAACTCTTTGTATAAACATAGATTAACAGTGTTGTAAAATAAATAATTATTAACATATTAAAATATTAAATTAAATAAATACCATAAAAATATAACTTTCTTTTAGAATTTTTAGGATTTACCTTAGCTTGGTTTTTGTGTATTTGAGAATTTAGTAGGTGAAGTTAATCAACGTCACGTTTTTTCCAAGTATGTTTTTGCGCTTAAAATTTTTTGTGGAAATTTAAATGTCACTAATATTTTTATAAATCTAGTATAAAATGTGTTCTAATTATTTCATTTTGTATCATGTCATGTGTTAGGTCGAACGTATATTTAATGTAGTTTGTAGTGTTTTCTTGTTATGTATTATCTATCTATCATATCATTCATGCTTTTTGCGAGTACTCAGCATTGTACTTTTATTTTGCATTAATATTATATTTTTTCTTTCATTGAAAGCAGACAGCGATATGAGAGAAAATGGAGGTACGTGTAATATTAAATAATGTATTACTCGAGCAAACAAAACTATTAATTAATTGAATAAAAATTATACATTTTAAGCCACAATCATTTGTTTATAGTACATCATTTCTACCGTCATTATTGTTGTTTTTAATATACATACTGAATGTCTCATAAATCTGGAAATTCTGTAGAATTTAATCAACAAGTTGTTTATGTTGTTTTTTATACAATTAATATTATTTATTTATTCATAAATATTACTTCTCCAAAAGAGCATCGTCTGTGCTTGGAGGCGTACATACAATTACAAAAATAACACACAACGCAAATTATAAAATGCACTCTATAATTAACAATGAAAAAAATAATACTACTACAACAAAAAACATAGTAAAAAATTGTCTTTGCACATGCGCCAACTGATGGCTGGGGAAGAGTTCCCCTATAACTGCCTCTACGATGTTACAATATTGGGACCAGCATCAGTAATGATTAATAGATGGATCGACAGTAA
The DNA here is from genome assembly GCA_035578175.1 of Catonia carolina. Taxonomy (NCBI): domain Eukaryota; kingdom Metazoa; phylum Arthropoda; class Insecta; order Hemiptera; family Achilidae; genus Catonia; species Catonia carolina. Next base: position 50,807,742 of record JAQMRL010000007.1, read on the forward strand.
AGGAATAGTATTGATGCACAAACAGTGCTATCAAATCTTCAAGTTTTTTGTTTTGAAGATTGTAAAATAACATTGCAGCGTGACCAAAATTTATACAGTAATAATAATCTATAAAAGTAATACACCGCAACCTGATAACCTGAACTGATTTCAAAGTTCTTGAACATGCTTTTTACATAAAAAACCATGTTTAAAATAAGAAGTTAGTAATTTTATTATGAAAAAAGCATTTTTAATGGGCTTCTAAACTTAAATATTGTAGGTTAAAAATGATCAACAGTGTAGTTGAGAATAGAAAAGTTTGAGGGCTATTTTTTTCATCCTCCAACACATCATAAATAAAAGACAAGTGAATATAGAAAAAATGTTTTATTACTAAAAGTTTTGAACGTATAGACAAGCTTTCCAACGCCCTCTTCATAAAATGTTCCTGCCAATGAATTAAACGAGTTTTGATGTTGTCTTGAAGCTCCTAATTAGGTTGGAAGAGCCGCCTACCTAGCCATTTCTTCAGTTCAGGGAAAAGATAGAAGTCACTCGGTGCTAGGTCAGAACTAGAGAAGAGACAAAAGAACTGTCACTGAGAACGAGTCACAGTTACTTGTAATTCATGGTGACCACAGTTATTCAGATAGGCGAGTAACCGTTCCCCAGTCACTGTTACAAAGATCGCTTACTCATTTTCTGTTCACTGTTTAAGAAAGGACGACACAGCGACCGTAATTCTTTAGATAGAAGAGTATCAGACCTCTCGTTCCCCAATCACTTTTACAAAAATCAGTTACTTACTTATTCACTGTTCACTGTCTCACTTTTAAGACAAAACGAATGCTTTACCTTAGAAACTAGTGAAAAAATTCACTCACTCATTCACTGTTCACAGTTAATAGACAAAACAACAAAATATGCTTGCTCTTCTTTAAGGCCCCTATAATAGCTACGTAAGATATGTTGGTCTGTTCACTGGGCTTAGTGCTCTCCTTTGATAACCGGCACATCCATTCTCTTTTACTTCAATTTTTACGCACTCTTCTCTCTCTCCCTCTTTCAGTCTCTTCCCCTTGTTATGTTTTTCATCTACTAGACTAAACAAAACGAGGGTAGTTCCGTTACATTTCTGATCGCGGTAAAATAATCACATACAGTGTTATTTTTATTGCACGCCGTGTTCTACCTAGCTATTTTATTTATATTGTGCGTTGTTAATTTTTTCAGTTGTAAATTGTTTCTTGTATTTTCTCTTTTTTATACAAAATGTTCTTTTTATTATTAATTTAGGATACCATGTTAATCAGTTTTAGGCTAAATTTTTATTTTAGTTATGTATGTAGTCCATTTTTTTAATTTATTAAAACTTCAGTTGTTATCATGAAATAACAACTGAAAACATTATTATTATTTCATGATTATTGAAAAATATACTAAGTATGTACACAGTTATTACTAAAACACTAGTAACGGTGAACGCAAAATCACTGTCACCTTGATCACGGTGACTGGTTGAAACAGTGAACGTTCTTCACTAGTCGGAACTGTATGGCGGGTGTTCAAAAATGTACCATTCAAATTACTCAAGGAGCCATTGGATTGTATCAGCACTGTGAGGATGAGCGTTGTCATGGACAGAACAATTTCACAAGTCATCCTTTTCATTTGTTTTGAATGGGTCTTCACAAACTTAGTCAAGTTTCACAATAAACAGTTGCATTAATCATGGTCCCTTGTTGCATGAACTCCACAAGAAGCACAACAAGGAGCTTCTAGATAACATCAATACTTATTTAAATTCATTGGTGGCAACATTTAATAAAGAGAATATTGGAAAGCTTGTCCACATGTACGACCAATGCCTCAATTGTCAAGGTGATGATGTCGAAAAGTAGCCACAAGTGTACATAACTTTCAGTAATAAAACAATTTTTCTACATCCACTTGTCTTTTATTCATGGCTTATTGGAGGTTGAAAAACGACCCTTGTCCATAACCAAGTTCCTAATACAAGATGTATTAGCAATAGTAATCATTTTCTGGAATAACATTTCTTCAAGTTTGAACAATTAAAGGATATTATACATTTTCACTACTGCTTGGATGCATTAAATCTCTAATTGTTTGCTGCCTTAATGCCTAAAACCTTGATGATGACACATTATTTCACCAGTGCCTTATGAATAGTCTTTATGCATTGCATTGTTGAGCTGCTTACCTGCTGCAGTGTTAATTCCAGTGCCTTTGCTCCTTCTGAATGTGAAATAAGACTCTCTGTGTTACATATTACATCAGTTAAACAATGCAGGATTATTTTTCATTTTGCACATTTTTCAGAAAATCCGAACTTTACAAAATTCAAACAGGTACTGATCCCAATTAGTTCGGGTTAGCATGGTTGTTGTGTTTAATAACAAAAACTATTTTATTGTAATGAATAATTTTTTATTCAAAAATAAATTTATAATGCATCCTGCAGTTTGAAATTATTTCTATTTTATATAATGAATTTATATAATAATTTCACTGACCTTCTTTTAAACTGCGTCAACTTTTATTTTTATTTTTACTTACACGTGTTTCGGTGGATCCACCACCATCAGAGTAAATAAAATAATTAAAACTAAAAAATTTTTTTCATACTTATTTAAAATCTATAGAAGATGATACATCTTCAGTCATTTGTATAAAACTGATTTAAACTTAATTTCTTGTAATTTATCCCTTCTCATATTTACTACAGATAGCAGCAGCAGTCAATATCACTTCATCATTCCTAAATTTGACCTTCAAATTTAAATAATAATGCATTTAAAATACCAATATTAGTGGGCCGCCAAGAAAACCCTGTATATTAAAACTATCTGCTTAAGGTCACAACAGACTCCAAGTGAGATTCCTGGCCTCCATGAAATAACTTTTTTTAATTTTTTTTTAATTCTTATTAATTCTATCTCTAATATTTCCTGGATATAAGTTGAACAATTTTGATGCTTGGAGTTATAAATGCCTCTACTATTTAATAGCTTTTTTTTTAACTTCCTGTATTAAGTCGGCGACTGCCCTTCTGTTCATTTTTGCCTGGATACTGGAGTGTAATCATTTCCTTTAATTAGATATAATACTGAATACTGCAGATGTAATGTAGAGTTTCCTAATCTTTAAAACAGAAAGCTGCTGAAAAAGAGGTTAACAGGGTACATTAAGTATTTTTACAGTATTATCTCTGCATAATAATCAATGCCCCAATACTGTGGCTGAATGCAGCATCCCACTCTATCCAATTATCCCATACTATAACAAAGATTACACCAAGCCCTTCTTCTTCTTCAGGCGCCCTCTCCATTATGAAGGTTGGCTATCATCATGGTCAGTCGCACCTTGTCCACTGCTGCTCTGAAAAGGTCATGCGACGAGCAGTTAAACGCTTCTCTCAGGTTTCTTAACCAGGATATTCGTCTGCGTCCCACCGAGCGTTTACCAACGAGTTTCCCTTGAATTATGAGATGCAGAATCTCATATTTAGGCCCCCTCATGATGTGTCCAAGGTATGTCAGTTTTCTTATCTTTACACTCTGCAGGATTTCCAGCTCTTTCCCCATTCTTCTGAGGACCTCCACATTTGTGACCCTGTCCGTCCACGGTATTCGAACCATCCTCCGGTAGGTCTACATTTCAAACGCTTGTAGATGGGTCTCACATTCTTTGGTGAGTGTCCACGCCTCTACCCCATACAAGAAGATGGGAAAGACGTAGCACTTCAAGAGGCGGGTCCTGGTTTCGAGGCTCAGGTCGTGGGTCGATAGAAGAGGTCTCATTTTTAGGAATACTGCCCTGGCCTTTTCAATTCTGATCTTTATTTCTGGCAGGTGGCTTGCACTGCAATTGACTCGGGTTCACAGATAATTATAGGCTTCCACTTGTTCGAATCTGTCTTACCAAGCCCAGATGAACCAATTGCATTCCATTCGGCGAAATGTGCTCTCTCAATCTAAAAAATGTAGCTTAAGATCCCCATCTTTTTTACCAAGAAATTTATATAAACATCCCATTTCAAGATGTGATCAACATACACTCCCAGGTTTTTATAACTTTCCACCCTGCCTAACTTCAAGCTCATAAGCCTAATACTCTAATTTCTTTAAACCACGTATCTGACTCCTTAAATCTCTTATTTACTGTTCAAAAATTTGTTCTGTCATTTGTTTGTTGTCCATTCTATTCAATTATCCACAGAAGTTTAGCCTTCATTTTTAGATAATTTTCATTAATCATTTGTTTATAATTTGTTTGTTTGTATCTTGTTCAGCTCTTCTCTTTCTTTTAACCTGTACCAACCATCTGCTGTCTATTTAACAGGTTGACTCCCATGAGACACTTTTAGGTCTCTCACCAGATCTGTAAAATTTACTTTTGAGAGACTGATCCGTCTCCACGTAATAGTGTTTTTAATAGAATCGTAAGACGGATTCGATGCTCGTTTGCATTGAATCTACACTGAGCTGTTAGAAATAAGTTCAAAAAACGTTTTCCCAGTCATGGTTCGTGATTTACTTAATCCGATCGAGTAAAAAATGAGTCGATGAAACTTGACAGCGTATTATTACTATTACAATATAATATTGACTATTATTATAGTTTATTTTTCCCCTATTAATCATTTTTTAATAATATTATAAATATTATTCATATTACAATATTTTTGCGTTGTAAAAATTGACTCTGGTCGGTGCCTCTGGTATTCTGGTCTGCCTCAACTGGTACTCAAGTTTACCACTCGCCGAACAACCGCTTGATAGAGAGACGCATCATGCATATTTATGTAGTTTTATTGAAAAATAGTTCAAAATAAATTTTTTATAAATTACATGTATTATTTTATAGAAATGCAAATGAAATTTCAGTGAGACACACATCAGCCATTCACAGTAAATTTGATTATTTTATTTTTGAGTACCTGGACCAGTCCTTCTTCTAAAACAGCGCCAAAAAAATTAAGCCTTACAATACTCTAGATTTGAAAGAAAATTAATTAAAAAAGCAAAGGACCAAAAAATAGGTATGGGTTTTTAAGCAAAACTGTAAAAATTGCCTTGGGAGTCAAACTGTTAAAAGAATTAACTGAACAATTTTTATTTGTGACGTACAGGAAGTCTCCTTACAAATTGCAATACTTATCATTGTGTTGTATAATTTTTTCTGAACGTTCATAGTAGAATTCTCCGGCAAAGTTCTTCACTGAGTATAGTAAAAAAAATTTAAAGATATTTTCAATATTTATAAGTTTTCTGATTTTATTTAAATATTCCTCTTTGAATATTTTCTCTTGAATAAAATCATAATTAGATTAACTCGTTTATTAAATACTTGTTGATTTCTGAATTTATGAAAACATTCAGTATTTTTACAGATTATACGTTGCATGATAAAATTAATTAATTTCAATTGTTTACAGTAGGGACTAAAAGTATTTACGCATAAAACAATAGTTTTACTACTTGAGGCTGTTAATTTTTAGAACTATGTGAAATTTTTTTTATTAAACTTGTGACTCTCCGCCCTAATATGGTGATTAGATGGCAGGAACAGATGAATCACCATAGTTCAAATATTATATATATGTTTAAACAAACTTTTTCTTATTTTTTTTATATTTTTATTATAACATCTTTTATTTTATTTCGTACTCACAAAAACACATATAATTGTTTACACTAACACAGAAAGAAGACATTCTAACATGGCAAAACTGGAAGAGGAGCAACAAGAGAGCTCTATTTTATTCTTTCTAACTCTCTTTCACTATATACTTGTCACAAGATGTGTTATTCTCCTTTTTTTTGTATTACAAGTCAAAGTTGATATCCCAGATAGTTGCAGGTGTACTGTTTTAAGGTCTACTATATTTTAGACTTCTGTTTATTTACATTAAAATTTATTTAATTTTTTTCAACAGAAAAATATGTAATAAGTCTCAAAAAATTTGAGATTTTTTTTGTAAAAAGTTGGAAATATTTTTTGGAATCCTGTTACTGACAATTCTATTCAATCTAACGTAATTGTAGAGTCTAAAAACCTTTCTCTACTGCTGATAATTATTGTAACTTATTTGTTTACCACAACTTTCCTTATAATTTCAGTATTGGGTGTTTTTAATCAGTTATCAAAAAATACGATCAACTGTGAAAAACTTACAAAATATTAGATACTTCAATGAATACAAAACTATTTTCAAATTTCATGTATAAGTATTCAAATTGGGTACTGTTTGCAGTACAACAGCGGTCCCATTTGTAATCAGTTTCCTACCAAATCCAATTAATCTATGATGACAAGTGTTTGCGTTAACCGGCGCCGCAGCTTGTCAATATTTCCTTGAAGAGAAAGAATGAAATCGCTTGGCTTTAAAGTAACCCCATGTAGAGAAGATCTTTGAAGTTAAATTAGGTGATCGTAGTGGTGAGGAAATCTTTTCCACTACATCCAATATTAAGTTGGCATTTTCCTATTGAGACACGGAAAAGTTCATGATAAAAATCTGGTAACACACAATCTTCCATCTGGTAAATGAATTTTGTCCCTATATCCTGTTGTAATTATGGCGGTAGCTGATGTTCAAGAACGTTCAGGAATATTAGACCAGTTTTAGTTGACTTGGCAAAAAAGAACGGACTGTAAAATCTTCTGACAGCTTACAACAAATTGTTGATGTACTGGATTCTGTGACGTATCAAACATTTATTTAAAGTATTTACCAGATTGTTTCCAAACTTCTGTTTGGAAAGCGTTCGTAGAGATGAAGTTCAAGAGGAATTTGCTAGGACAAGAAGAAGTAATAAGAGGGGTATTCGAAAAGTTCCTGGTATTGCCTTGCCATCGCCAAACTAGCGATAAGATAGCCGAACTAGCAAAATGATTGCATGCACACTCTTGTTTAAACATATTTGGACAGGTGTGAAGAGTGCATAGTGGTGTCAGTGCTTCATGCGACATAGATGTAAGTGGTTGTCAGTCAACACAATGCCGCAGTTCGAACAGTGTGTGAATATCAAGTTCATGTGCAAATTAGGAAAGTCGGCTTCTGAGACGCTGTTGGCTCTGCAGCAAGTTTACAGTGATACTGCATTAAAAAAATCCACTGTTTATAACTGTTTGCATGGTTTAAGAAAGGGCAGGATACGTTGGAGGATGACGACCACAGCGGGAGATCATCGACATCCCAAAATGATGAAATGATTGCAAAAGTGAAACAACTGATTTTAGTTGATCAAAAAATGACAACCACGGAGTCTGCAAATGAAGTGGATATCTCACAGGGATCAATTCATGCCATTTTACGCGATGATTTGAAGATGAGATGTGTCAGTGCGAAGTTTGTTCCGAGGCTGCTGAACACAAATTAGATGGAATGTCGCTTGACACTCACCGGCAAGCAGTTTGAGACAAGTTCAAAGAGCCCTACGTTCCTCCAGCAGATCGTCACTGGTGATGAGTCTTGGGTGTTTGCTCCAAGCAAATATTGGCTGTTCCCTACTCTGAAAATGGGCCTCAAGGGGAAATGTTTTGCAACCTTGGAGGACATCAGTTCAAATCCAGCAACTCGGCTCCAACAGATTCCAAAAGAAGCTTTCTATCGCTGCTTCCAACAATGGCTGGATCAATGGAGCAAGTGTGTTTGTGCGCAAGGGTTCTTCTTCAAAGGTGATTAGTTAAGCATTACCATAGGTCATAACGTTAGCATGCTGGACCACCATTCTAGGAACTTTTTGAACACCCCTCGTATGAGAAATTATGTAGCCTAATTAGGGTTGGAATGGATAGCCTGGCAAGGAGCGTTGTACAGGCTAAAATATGATGGTGTAGTCGTGTCAGTAGGATGAAGGATAGACTGCCTAAAAGGATCCGATTTGGAGATAGGGGAAAAAAGACCTAGAGACTGACCAAGAGTAAAGTGAATGCCAAGAGAGCAATGAAGTAGAGATGGTTCGGTGAGAGAGAGATGAAGAGGAGTTTTGTGGGCCTGACTCTAGGAAATTAGTTTGAGGGATAAAGAAGGTGTTTGCTTTTTTCACAATTAAAAACGACTTTTGTATAACTGATTTAGAAACACCCAGCATACTTATTCTGGCTCTGTGGACTAGACAATTATGTTTTTAGTATCTATTATTGCCTCAAAAGTAACGTCCTACGTATCTTCTGACAAGTCCTCTTCCTGTTGACCCTAAGGGTAAATTTGTATTTTTTCTAATTCTTATCTATGTCATATTTATTGCAATTAAAGTTTCTTAAATTTTCATTACAGTTTCATTTTTGTTCTAGTTTGGCATTATCCTTGATTCTCAATTTTCATGACTTAACAATTTTCTTTTTCATTGAAAATATTTGATTCAAAAATATTTACTGAACCAGAAAACTTTTTTTACCTCCTGCAACATTAAGGCTCTCATTCAAAATATGAAATAGCTTTGCAGCTTCAAAATAATTCATATTAAATTTGACAAAAATATTTATTCTAATTCTCTGAATTATTTTATTCTCATGAAGGTTTTTACCAGCTTTACCTTCCAAACCCATTAATTTTGTTAATAATAAGCCTCATGTAATTTCCTTAAACATTAATTAATATAAACTTCAGGATGTTTGTTATATTATATCATCTTGGTTTCCATCAACTTTTTTTTTAATAATAAAACCTCAGAAATAATTTGAATTATGTTTGAAATGTTAGATTAGATCTTTAGTTCCATGTTTTTGTAATACAATTTAGACATAAAAAATTAACAACTGTAATTGTTCTTGTATATTTTATTAATTTTTTAAAATTTTAAAGCTAAAGATTTGTTGGTTTTGAAATTACAAAAAAATATTTCAAAAACTTTAGTGGGTTCTACCTTCAAAAAATAATTTAATAATTTTTGAAAATGAAATTTGGTAGTTTGTAGAGTGAATTATTCGGAACAAAATTTTACATCCATAAATAAATAAAAACGAAAGCAGTATCTTTAGCAAACGCAACAATATTTTTGTTAAAATTTTAAACTTACGCTCATAAAAGAATTGGGATGTATTACCTTTATCAGAAATCATAACTTCTGAACTAATAAACTGGTTTGAAAAAGTTTCAAAGGTTTTTAAAAATTATTTTGTTTGTGTTGATCAACATTTTTGCTACTGTTACAGAAATCGTTTTAAAACAATTGTGTATAAAGAGGAGTAACTGCAACCACGGGGCTCTAGAATGAGACCTTCCTTCAATTTGATGACAGTTTCATGTAAATTGGCCAAAATACACTCAATTAATAATTTCTGAAACTAGTGGCTGCTTTTCAACTTCCAGCCTTGATTAAAGTGGAAGAAAGTTAAATGTTGAAATAATTTTTATTCAAGGTTTAATAAAATAATACAGTAGAATCCCGATTATCCAAAATATTTTGGGGCGGACCCATTTCGGTAACCCGAATATAAAAAATATGGATGTACCAAAGAATGAAAAATTAATCTATGAAGAACATACTTTTTTATGTAACAAAAAGTATCTACTTAACAAGCATTCAGTACCTTAATTGAAATGCAATATTTTATTTTCTCGTATAGGGCCAATTTTAAACCAGAAGTGACTAGAAGTTTCTGGAAAGTCTTTTTACAGCCCATTCTCAGTGTTCGCTCACTATATGCTTTTCTCCTTTCTTCTGTCCACCTAGTGTTCTGTTTTTGCTCTTCATGGAAGCCCTTAAAGTTCGTAATTAGTTGTGTGAATTCAGTTCAATAAGTTTTCTCGGTTTATTCCGGTTTTCTCAATATCCTTTCTGACTTCTTTAAACCGTTTATCTGACACCTTAGGTCTATTGTTTAGTATGTTAAAAATTTGTTTTGTCATCCAGTCTATACAGGTCTTTGTAAAATTTTAGTCTTCTTTTCTAATTGTTTCTATCAATCGATCATTCTCCTTGTACAGTTCTTCTCGACTTCGTAGCCTATATTGTCCGTCTACTATTATCTTGCAAAGGATCTTTCTATCAAATTCCTCTGATTCTCTTAGACCAGCCTTCCTGGTCATTCTAAAGCAATCACTTGTGTATAGACACACCGGTTGTATCACAGTATTATAATGTCTAATCTTGGCTTGTCTTGAGAGTACTTTTTCTTATACAAGTGGTGGGTTCCTCTAAATGCACCGGCCATCTTTTCTCGCCTGTTGTTGTTTACTTCCTTTTTGCTGGTCTTTGGCTGTATTATCTCACCGTCGTACTTGAAGCTATCAACTTTCCCAATTTTTCCATATTGTGTTTTCAAGCAACATAGGGCTTTTTTGATGTTCGTAATATGTATTTACTTTTCTCGAAGGAAATCTGTAGTCCTGCTCTTTCTGCTTGTTTTTTTAACACAGAAATACAATATTATACTTAATAAAAAACCTAATTATTTTTACTGTAATTGTAAAAAAAAGTTGCATATTTTCTTCTGGACTGTACTTTCTTTACGTTAATTCACTGTAATGTCAAGCAATCTTTTAATTAGAATTACATCATAAGGCCAGATGACTTGTCGCTTAGTTCCACAAAACATAACGAAACCTGAAATGAAAATAAAGAACTGAAAAGAAAAATTTCAACTCGTAGGTCTATGATTTACAATACTCTCGGAGTATGCAAAGCAACTATACTGTTTAAGAGTAATTTACTTAAACAAATTTCCGGTTGGGAGAATTCTTTATACTGCAACATATTGTATGAACAGTATATTTACTTACAGGCACGTACCCAGGAGTAGGCTTCAGTTCACCTCGAACGAGACAAGCAAATTTCATATCAGACTAATATATCATAGATCCCTTGTTTGATTTCCAGTCTGGTCTGGTCTGGTCTGGTCTTTTTTATCACTCATATTCATCTATTGCTTTTCACTAACCCTAATTTGCATAACAGTCTGATACTGTACTATTTTTATGCCGGTCCGTCGATTGTATTTTGCCCGCTGTTGGAGCTGTGACATGGTTGCTGCTGCCAATAGATGGTGCAGCGGTCAAACCTCTCACAGTGCGTGTGCCAGTGGTAAGATATACGTGAGGGAAAGTGAAAGCGATAGTTGAGAAGGTGATCAGACATTATCGATTCCATCTCTAGAGAAGGTCGATACGGAGGAAAAATTATCGCTCAACATTGAGTTTTTTCTTGCTTCACTCTTCCCTTCCCTACCCCTCGCTTCACCGGGAGGCAGTGGTAAAAGGTGCTCGCTGCATCAGCGACTGCTCCTATTCTATTAGGCAGCGGTACAGACAACCTCACTTCGCTTCACTGGCGACTGCTCCTTTCGTAGGCATTGATAAAAGGTGTTCGCTGCTTCGACGACTGCTCCTAATCGTTTAGGCAGCGGTACAGATGACCTCCCTTTCGCTTCCCAGTGGCTGCTCCTCTTTGAGGTAGCGGCGAAGGCTTCCCCAACCATTTCTTTTCTTCCTTTTGAACTGCGCCGCCGGATGCCCTGCCGCTCCGATCGGTTCTATGTTGGTTCTACCGATTGTGCTACTACAAGGCGGTGGCGACAAGTCCTTCGTAAAACCAAAAATAAAAATCTTCAGAATCAGCCCTTCCTCCAAATGAAAATTCTGGCTTTGTTGTGCCTTTGAAAATTTTGTATTGTGTTTAACTTATTGTATAGTAAATACTATATTATTTTTATTTTACTCGTGTAAATTGCATACATAGGAATTTCAGTGATTTTTGGCTGTTTTGGATTACCCGGATTTGGTTAACCGGGATTCTACTGTAGAATATATACTGTAGGCCTACTGAAGAGTATTTCAGACACACAAAAGTTTTCCTCTAATTTGTAGCACAAACACAGTTTTTGAAGGAAACACCCGCTTCTAAATGTATTGACCATCTTAATGTACTAAATGTAATAGTTTTTTATCTCATCGTATTTTTGTAGAAAAATTTTACCTTAGTGCAAAAAATTTAAATGATATTGATGAGGTATTTCAGTTAAATTAAATTATAAGCCACATTTATTTATTTCATGTGATTCGTGAAGATCCAAATCACTTTTGATTAATTACTACAAAAAACCTTTGTATAAAATTTAATTTCATACCACAATTACATAAGTACATTTCAATTTAACAGAATTTAAAATTAAAATTTAAGTTGATGAAAATTATACATTCAGCTTTGCATTAACAAATACTTTGTATTTACAAATAAACACTTAAGTTACAGTCACGATACATACATTACACGGTCTTACATATTAAATTATTCTGAGAATATACATTCAGAATTTAATATAACTAAACTAACTAACTCATAGCTTTAAATACTTTTTAATACAAATCTAGGTTATAGATAGGCCTACCTATGTGTAGAGTACATGAGTACATTTTACTCATTATATTGAGTATCCAAAGTATTAAAAAAACCTAAATAGTTTTTTAACCTTTAAAAATAAAAATTTAAATCATTCAAGGTATATTTTTGGTATTCTTAACAAGATTTTTAAATGGTAGTGAATTTTTTTCTGTCTTCAGGGCTTTTGTAATAAAAACTTATTTTTATTTGGTACATGATTGTGAAAATTTTCTTACGAGATGCCTTTAAGTTTACGCTTCATTTAAAATTTGGTTTTTCCTTGAAACAAACTTTCTACCTTTATTTAAAATTAAAGTTTTTTTGTTGACTTTGGACTACAAAATACAGATTTACATTTTGGAACTCATGTTATTCTTCTAATACGAATAATTTATTTTCTTTAATTGTAAAACTCGCTTTTCTTCAATCCACACACTCAGACTCTGATGTTCTTATCTTTTTCTGTCAGATGTTAAACCAAAAAAGAAAAATTTAAATGTGTTTCTGTCATGAGTTTCTCATTATGTACGGTAATTTCCATTTTTCCAAAATCTCTGCATTTCAGTTGTCCACTTTTTCCATCTTTTACTTTTTTGAAAAATTCTACAATTGGTCTTAATTTATTTGTATCCATCTGAATTACGCGGCCATTAAGTTTCGCTCGTCATTTTTTTATTGCTGTTGAAAATCTCTAAATGTTTCGGGTAAAGTTTTTCACTAATGAAAGACTTTTAATTATGACTTGATGATTAATGAAAGACTTATTTTAATTCTAAAAACCTTTAATTCAGGAAAATAATTATTATTTTCGAGTAGTCATTATCTTGGATCTCTTTGGCCTAGTTATTTTTCTAAGAATGTTTCTTTTCAGTTTCTCAATCTCGTTAATTTTTTCTCTTGTTAATTAAATATTCAGCTGTGTAAAGGCATTCTGGTATTATGTATTACCTTTTTTAATATTAACTGAGTTTTTAGTTGATGGAGATTGATTTTTTATTGAATACGTTGTGTGTTAATCTGTGTGCTAATTCCATCTTCCTAACTCCATTGTTTTTATTTATTTTTTTTTTACCATAAATTTGAATGAAAGCTAATGTTCAAGTTTTTGGATTTAAATATTTGAACACACTATCTCAAATTTAAATCCTCACTGAAGGTTATTGTATTTCATCTAGAAAAGCATTTTTCAATTGTTCTGTCATATACAAGGCATTAATCTGTCTTGATCTGTCATTGATCTGTCTTTAAAATTCAATTAAAAAAATATACATTACTTTAAAATTTAAAATTATTACTTTTTAAAAACAGTCCTATAACATATTTTTTTCTACTGTAGCAATCTAATGAGACTTGTATTCCTAAACATTTTATCTTTATTGAAAATATTTTAGCTATAATCAGTATTTTTTTTCTTTAATTAAAAATTCTGTTCATTACTCATATATCAATAGTAGGTTTGGAATTTTAATTTTAGATACAAATAACTAAAATAGTTATTATTATCTGAGGTTTCATATTTTCGACAATATCTCAGTAGAAATTTGATTTAATAAATAAAAAAAAATATTTGTTTTATAGTAAATTCCATACCAAGTTTTGATAACTACATTCTGGTACAGTACTATGCTGGAAATATTTGTGGTTGATTACATAATTTGTGTGGACTCATGCATATTTGAAAATTCAAGGCTAATGAGACGAAGTAAAATTATGTAGATTCAATTCTGCATCTATCTTTGAGTATCAAAAACTTTTTCTATTTTTATACCAAAAAAATTATCACAGAACCTATTTTGGTGTTAAATGAATATTTTTAAAGTCTATAAATATTAATACTTTTTTAGAAGTTATCAAATATCATGCCAATCATCCCTAAGGTTATCATATTTCATTTAGAAAAGCATTTTTCAATTTTTCAATTTTTTTCTTGTTTCTCAGTTAATTGCTCCTCAATAGAGATTACTGTTTAAAAATCTTGACTTACCCTCTCCAAAATAATTGACTAAGATTTTATCAGCCTCATTAATGAATGTAGTGTTTACATCACAAAAACATTTATTATGAAATTTTCAAACATTTTCTTCAATAGCTAAAAAATAATTTTAGTAATTCTGATTATTTTTGGATACTCAATATTTTAGGTTAATGTTAGTTTAAACTTTAAACGTATAAATAAATAATATTATGGCACATAAACTACAATTCCGCGCATAATTTTATAAAGCTTTGTCATTTCTTTGTGTGGTTTCTTTTTGATAAAAACATGTTTATGCTTATTGTTTAATGTGTATTTGCATGAGTAGCTTTTATGTCATTTATGTACAGCTTTAGTTATAATATATGTTTTAATCATCTTCTTCCATTAATTTTTCCATATTTTTACCACGGAAATGAACAATGAACTCAGATTAATTTACTAAGTTATTTTACAGAAGGCTGTATGTTCCATTTCTACAGGTTTCTCTATACCAAATTCTTTTCTTTTCTTGTTACTTGAATCTAGGTAATCAAGGGTTTCCAAAAGTTTAATGATGAGAGCCTTTTTTAAACTGAAATCAGCATAGCAATTTCTAACAAAATATCTCAAAAAGCTACAAGTTAATTGCTGTCAAAGACAATCACATCAGTTTATTTTTTTAAATATTTCAATCTCTAAATTCTTATTTTTATTTTGTTTAAAGTCAAATCATTAGTGACTGCTGTAGTGGGTTTTAATGAGTAATAATTTCCAGATCCTTACTGGGACTCAAACTTAGAACCTTCCGCTGTGTAGTTTAGCATGGTAACCACTGTACCATGGATCCAATAAAAAAATCCCTTTCATGAGACGATGCGTCTCATGGCTGGTAGCAATTTTTAAAAAGGCTTACCTTTGACTTATGGCAAAAAGCATTAGTGATTTCTTTATCTACTCTTTAAGAGGAATCGAATGACACAATTTTTATTTCCAAATTCCGACTTTTATTTCTTGACCTACGGTTTTGGGCCACTTCCGGTTGAAACAGAAACTTCAAACCCATTTCAGGCCCCCTAGTTTTTGTGTGGATTACGAATCCAAAAACTGTTATTTGCTATCTCTGGTAGTTTCTGACTTTGATTTCATGACTTCCGGTTTTTGGCCACTTCTGGTTGAAACCAGAACTTCAAACCCAAAGATTTCTGTATCTACTCTTTAAGAGGAGTATCGAATAATAGTATTTTTGTTCCCAAATTCCGACTTTGATTTCTTGACTTTCATTCAAAACTGGAACTTCAAACAAAATTCAGGCCCACTAATTTTTGTGTAGATAACAAATTCGAAAACCATTTGTTGCTATCTCTTACAGTTTTTACCTGATTTTTTGACTTCAGTTTTGGCTTACTTCCGGTCAAAACTGGAATTTCAACCCAATTTAGGCCCACTAACTTTGTGTGCAGATTAAGAATCTTTAAACCGTTTGTTGCTATCTCTCGTAGTTTCTGACATCTGGGTGTGACAGTCGGATGGACGGATGAAACAAAATGCTAGATTATGAGCACCTCATAAAAATTATTTTTTACCATAAACCCTAAATTTTCTTTAAATAGTTTTTTTTAAAAGTTCATTTTCATTAAGTTGGATCTATCAGAAATTGGACCGATCCAGGTTAACCGAAAAATGTAGAAAAATCAATAAAAAGAAAATGTACTTACAGAAAACTCTCTTTAAATTGAATGTAACACACTTTAACATGGACATTTACATATTGCGAATTTACAGTAGTACAAATCACACGTTACCAACACATAAAGTCTAGTTTTCCGAAAAGTAACTGGTAAGCTATTTCACGTCAGTTTGGTGCATCGCTTGCGAGCTGCACGATCTTGTATCCTTTTCAGCCGGTGTTGTCTCCATCTGAACTTCTTACAAAACTGTCTTAAGTTTTCTGATTGTTAATTAAAGTAATAACTTTTGCCTATAATTATTATTCTAATTACATTTTCTTTCCGTGAATTTTTACAGTACAATATTTTGTTTTCCTCTCTCTGTGATTGTAATGCAATTCCTTAAAAAATTATAAATAAATTTGTGGCCTAAATCGCTCTGCGTTATCCAGAAATCCGGCTTCAAACGGTCCAACCTAATGAGGTTGCACTTGTAATGCATCAAGCGGTCAAGACAGGTAATAATTGTATTCAACACCCAATTGCTTTGTGACAAACTAGATGTACTTTATTGACCCGATCATATATGAAAATTTTCTCTGTAAATTTCATCATATCTGTTGAATTTATTTCCCTATTTAAATTATTATCATTATCATTCTATGATCATTATTATGATTATTTCTACCCGTTTAACTTCTATGAATTGATTTACCAGTAGGTTAGTATAAAACACTCAAACCACAAACTACCAGTAGTAGTCACACTCATAATTTGAAACATCGTTTTAAATGCATCTACAGTGCTGGTGCAGCTCACTGGCTATTATTTTACGATTTAAAAAAACCTTGAAGATGTGGTTTGTTCAGATTGTACTGTTTCGCCTCTCCCACTCCTTTGCATCGATACTATTCCCCTAATGCAGTGGCAGCTCGTGCCTTCAAAAATAGGCAAAGAGTTGCAAAAAAACCGAGAAAAACTAGTACACTAATATAATAAGTATCCACGAGACTCCCAAGAGTAAAAAATGTAAAATACACTAATGTAATATTAATTATAATGTAATGTAATATTGTAAAAAATGTAATATTCACAGTGTGTGTTGTCACACAGTATGTAAAATATACACGTACAAAACAACTGTGTGACTCCACAAATACAAAATAACTAATGTACACAGACTGTCTGTCTATAACTTGATGGCCTCCCGCAGAGAGGAGCAGAATCAGCCCGCTACTAGCCTTCTCAATAACACTTCATTATGCACCAATTCCAGTGTACTAGTTAGTAGTAGTACATAATGAAATGTTATTGAGAAGGCTAGTAGCCGGCCAATTCTCCTCCTCTCTGCAGGAGGCCATCAAGTTATAGACAGACAGTACATGGAACATGCAGGTGCATGTTCCATGTAGGCTGGTCGACCCGCCGCAATCTCTTCACTCTTCAGGGACGGGTGGGGAGAGCTATAGTAGGCATGCATATTTGCTGCTGACTCTCCGTTGTCATGGCAACCCGCATAGCAACCTGTTCCCTCTGGAAGAGAAGCGGCAGCCTCTCTTCTCTTGGGCATTTATTACAAATGCTATTACAAGGGCTATTTATAACATTTAAAAGCGTTCTAAGCAGATACAATAATATTATGTACTCTTGTACATTACACTTGTTCATGTAGGCTAATGTAAAAACAAAAATAATTAACAGAAATTATAGTACTTATTTTGTGAGAGAAATAAATCTTGATACTATCCAGTGTATAGGTGAAGAAGCTTCACCTACTTCACCTGAATATTTTCATACGTTACAAAAAAAATCATTTCATCCTTCACCGTCTGCATTAGCAGTAATTGCAAAACAGTCCGACATTAAACAAAAAAAAAACACCCGAATAGCCGCCGCTGCCCTATAGTCAATCCAACTATCACTGAGGCTGTTAGAGGGGAACTCTTCTCCAGTCTTCAGTTGGTGCATGCACCTAGGCAATTTTTTACTATGTTGTTCTGTTATATGTAGCTATTAACATGTTGATCAAACCTCTTTCTACAACGTGTATTTTTATAATTAACTCCTACCATTACGTAGCCAAATGATGTGAGTGTGATCACAATATGGCACCTCATGCCACCTGCAGGATGATCCAATACATTTAGTAATAACAATAACAAAAATTATCGACGATAACAATCTCAGCTAGGTATTCTGATATAATGTACACAGTTCACAATAACATGACAAATAATTACTTAATACTGTATTTGAATCAGGGAATTATTTTCAATATTAGCATTAAAATTAAGGTCCCAAATTATATATATTTTCCTGCGTAATGAATTTTCTATTGTTATTCAAAGAAAGGAAAACACAACATTTGTCAGAACACTTATCATTAAATTCAATTAAACTACTTCGCGAGCATTTTAAAAATATGTTATTTTGTATGTTGTTTGCTTGCATTTACTATTTTTCGCATAGAATTATTTTATTAATGAAATTTGTTGATTGTTTAAATCTATTATTAGTAGACTAGTAAGCATGTTTATTTGTAGTTATTTTAGTTTGTGGAAATATATCTGTCTTTGTTTGTTTATTAGAACTGTATGAGATAATTATTTAGTTCAGATTGTCAATACTACATAGATGGTTTGTTCACTAGCTGTTATGAATTTTACCTGTCGATTAGATACACAATATATGTGATATTAGATCTTGTTACTTTTCTGTCACTTTATTATTATATATTAAGTCCGTTTCAGCCAGGTGGGTTGAAATTTTAGAACTACCTGATGTATCTCTGGCTTTCCTTAATTTTTTAATTTCTTTGCGTTTTTTTCACTTTCTACCTTTAGTACAGTCAATCTTGGATAATACAAATTTTTCGCCCGGTCCGTTGAAAATTTATAGTAACTGAAAAACCCTAACCAGCAACTCGCGAATACGAAATTTTGGATAAGCCAAACTGATTTCTAATTTTTTACTGTCTCTTCCTCTGTATGAAATATAGGAAATTAAAATATTATTTTCATATTGGTTTTTGAAATCGAGATTTCACCTGAATACATGTTTTCAAGCCCCTGAACCCAAGAAACATGTTTTTACCGATAAATGTCTTGAGTCACTTGTTACTTGAGTCACGAGTTTGCCTTTATTTGCAATGAGGGGTAAAGGAGGAAAAGCATCAGTGCGCATGCGCGACTGCTTTCATTTCAGTACAACAAACACAACAACTTGTACGATACCCAGAGCATATACAGTATATCGCAGAACCTTTTGTAGGTTAACTGTACGAATATAACTGTTAGTTACTGTAAACAGAAATGAGTTTCTTGAAAACATGGGCAGACTATTCACAGTGCTGAACGAAATCTAATATGCAGTGCAATAATGCTGTGAAGTTGAAGCTAAACAAAAATGCCTTTCCCTGCCTCCTAACAAAAGCCATGAGCGAGTGGCTAACTACTGTGATGTTTTTCTTTCCACAATTTGAAAAATAAAGAATGAAATTAAAGACGTGAAGAAGCTATTCTTAAACAGTTTTGTTGGCAGCTGGTAAAAAAAAGAAATGGTTTGGGAGATACTAGTGAGATTAATAGTGAAGATGCCGGTGACAGCAATAGTAAAGAAGGCGATTTATTCATAGAAAATTTTGTTCCAATGGAATAAGGTAGCTGGTAATTATAGTAAATCAAATATTTCTAGTCAGGTAAATAAGCTATAGACAATAACAGTTCACATTTATTTCTTATAAGGTTTACGAAAAAAAAATTTCTTGGAATATACCACAGCTTACAAAATAAATATAGAAACTGCACAGTAGTGAAATGTACGAGTAGCATCTCACTGTTGAGGTTGGCAGCACTGTCAAATTTTCACTTTCTTTCCTCACAGCCCATCCATACACAAAAGGCAATCTCGTGGCTTCAGTATCTATAACAAAATATCTCAAAAAAAATTATATGAAGTTGAAACTTGGAACTTAAGTTAGTTACTGTAAGAAGACTTGACACGAACATATACATTAAAATTTGTCAACCAGAAATACTAGTACCTAGTTTATTCACGCAATTATCTAAAAAAAAGGCTCATATGGTTTGTTTAAAATCACCTCAGTTACTACATATTTTGTGCCCTTGAAAGTGGGGAAATCTGCATGTATGCTGAAATTCGTGAGGGGGCTGTGCCTTCATGATAAAAATATGGGTTTTTAAGATAGCTGCCTTAATGTGCAGTTTAGGTCAAAAGTTTTTACAATCAAAGTTATGGAAAATGAGAAACAAACAATTTTTATCAAGCATTTTTTCTAGAATGCTTAGTCAGTCAATGATTTTTCATATTTTTCTCATTGAAATTGGTACAAAAAAGGTTTTTTTTAAAGGTTGCGACCTCAGTATGCTAATAAGGGCAAAAGTTTATATAACTAAAGTGATAGAAAATTAAAAATTGCCAACTTCTATTTAAAAAATGTTTTCCTACAGAGCTTAATTTTGCGTCAGTTAGTGATTTTTCGTATTGTGGTTCATCAAAATCGAAGTCAAAGAGAGAGTGACGGACTATTGACAAGTGTATCCGCCAAAGAATCTTTCCCATAGGTTGTTTTACGGATATACGAGTATCCACGTACGGTTTTGAATGGTTATGGTCATTTTGCGGGTATATTTGCACATTTATGAATTAAATCAAAAAATATTTTGACTAAAGTTTTTCTTAATAGCCTAGTCATCAAAATAATGGCGGAATATCTAAATATTCAAGGAAATTTGCACCTAGAGAAACTGGGTTGACAGCACTACCCGCCAATGTTTCCTGGCTGTCACGAGGTCGGTGTCGATATCTGTCGTGTCCAATTTAATCATAGTATTTCTTTAAACAATCTTTTTTACATTTGTACAAAACACTTGTACATTTGTTTTCTCCTATGATGTATCCGCATCAATAATTATCGAGTGAAAGTAAAGATAAAATTGTGTGATGAAATTTCCTTGGATTCTGTGCCTTTAAAAACATATTTCTATTAAGGAAAACACATTTTACTAAAAAAATTGTTTTACCCCAATCCATAATTAAGCGTCTCTGACATTATCCTAATTCCATCCTTGAAGGGTTAAGAAGTCCCGTACCAAATGTAAGGAATATTTTTGATGTTGGCATTTTTGTTATTGTTATTTAATACGTGCTTACTACATGCCGCTGAGGGTGAGCAGTGCAGTTATTATATCAGGATGTATGTGGGCCAAAAACCACTGTAGGAACTACTTCAGTATTAGCAGTTAATTCTAGTATTCGTTTGTATCAGGTCCAAAGTATCAGTTTCTCATGACTCACCTTGTCTTTATTTCCATTAAAACTAAATACTGTGAGAGTAATAAACGTACTTCACTCAGTTGGTATTTCTGTTATGGTACCAGGTATTAAAAGTATCAGGTACTGATACAAATATCAGTACTATTCAGTACTCGTACCAAATTGTACTATGAACAGAAAAATCCTGATCCAATCAAAGACTAGTAGTGGTTTTACTCCGTTTTCGTGCGTTTTCAATAAAAGTAGTGATTTATTATTCATAGGCCTATTATTAATGTTTTTTATTAATTTTCCTCCGGTTAGACCGGATCACTTTCGGCCCCGCTTGATCTTGATATAAGGGTTATGCGTACTGGTAAAATACGTTTAAAGATTTCACCATCAAAAATTTTAAATTGGCAGCTATTTAAATTTTTAATCGTTACATCTCATAAATACTATTTATGAAACTCATTAACGTTATTTATGATTTAGGAAACATCGTTAAACATCGGCCGTATTTAAGAAATTTTCAACCCAAGAACTCCCAGATCTGAGTGTAGATCAAACATGGTTTAGATGCGTGAATATTCCGGACTTATTGGATATCATTACGGTTATCGTTCTCCTTCTTTTCTTCTTCATCTTCTTCTTCCTCTTCTTCTTCTTTACTGTTTTCATCATAATGAAGTATTTAGTGAATTATTATTTTTATGTTTATATTTTTATGGTTCATGTTATAATTGGAAAATTTTAATTTTATTTGATTTTATAAATTTTTATATACAAATTTTTAAATAAGTAATTTCATTTTAAATTTTATGTTGATTTTTATTGTGTTTTATTATTATATACTGTCCCTTTAATGGATTATGTAGCTTAATGAAGTTTACTTAAACAAGTATTCAATATAATAATTAATTATTATAAAAAAACTGTTTCTTCATTACATGAAAGATTACTGTAGCCAAATATGTTTAAAGGATTTTTTTTAAACACTGATTCCAAAAATTCACGGTAATGTGCTAAACTTAGGTTAATTATTGATAAATGTAGTGCTGTAAAACTACAATATAAACAAACTGACATATCCTGTGTCTCTGAAAGGTCTAAAGGCCCAGTTTTAAACTTTTGAACTAAACACTACTCGCTTATTGGAATATTTGTAGATCTCAGGAATTTTTCATGTATGATGCCATTTCTTTCCCTACTGTGTTTAGAAAGGAAACAGTTTTAAATGTTTGCTTTCCAAGAAGTGAATCCTCATTTTAAAAAGGGTTTAGCAATCAGAGGATTATGAAAAAAATTATGCAAAATGGAAGTTACTTTTTATCCGTATCTAAAATGGTAACTATCAATTCGTTTAGGACTCGTGCAAAATACGAGGGTAGGCTGATAAGTAATGCACACATGCTTGTAGAAGACGAACAAAAAGAAATAGCAAGATGGGGTAAATAACAAATTAAAGTACAAATATTAACCTACCAAATTATCTATTTATTTTTCAATATAGTCACCGTTAAGCATTACACATTTCTCCCAACGTTTAACAAGTTTTTTCATTCCGTCACTGAAAAATTCTTCCGACTTTCCTCGAACCCAGGACGCAATAGCTGCCTTCACCTCATTGTCCGAGCTGTAATGATTACCCTTAAGGTCTCTCTTCAGTAGAGGAAAAAAATAAAAATCGCAAGGCGCAAGGTCGGGAGAATACGGAGGGTGTAAAATTGGTTGAAACTTCAGGTTTCTCAGAGCCTCTCCAGTTGCACGCGAAGTGTGTGGACGAGCATTGTCGTGTTGCAAAATTATTGGCGCCAGGTTGCCTCTAACACGACAAACTCGACGTCGGAGGTGTTTCAGAGTCTGTATATAGGGCCTACTGAGCAGAATTTACCGTTGCCCCTCGTTCCAGATAATCAGTCACATAAACTCGGCGAGCATCCCAAAACACAGTCAAAAGAATTTTTTTTGCGGACGGTTGTGTTTTGAACTTTTTCACAACAGGAGAATGTGGATGACGATATTCAGCGCTCTGCCTTTTTTCTTCGGGATCGTAATGATGAACCCATGACTCGTCCCCCGTCACAATATTCACAAGAAAGTCGTCTCCTTCGTCACGGTAGCGCTTCAAAAGTTGTTCACAGCATTCCAATCGACGCTGTTTATTCTCGTCTGTCAGACGGCGTGGTACCCATCGTGCACAGATTTTACGGTATCCCAATTGTTCAATAATGAAGCCAACACGTTCCTTAGATATTCCAATTTGGTTTGCGATACGCTGTTGAGTGATTCGCCGGTCATTTTGAATCAAATCATCGATGAGTTTGCGACGATTATCGTCTGAGGCAGTGATTGGTCGTCCACTGCGTGTTTTGTCAACAATTAAGGCTTTTCCAGGTTGGCAATCACGAAATTTTATTACCCAACGATTCACAGTAGACCTATCAACAGTATCGTCACAATAAACAGCCTTTAAACGACGATAAATCTCACTAGGATTCACTTTCTCAGCAGTTAAAAATTCGATAACAGCGCGTTGTTTAATTCTCGTTGACATAGCACCAGAACACGACGCCATACTTCCACTACTCAAAACAAACTGAATGAAAGCAACGCCTTCAAACTGCGCAGGCTTGTAGAGGAGAAATAGTACTTCCACATGCCACCAGGCGCGCTACTGAAGTTTATTTAGTTGTCTTCTACAAGCATGTGTGCATTACTTATCAGCCTACCCTCGTAGTAATTTTTAACTTTCCCATTTTTATTTTACTTGCTGCTTGATGTGATCATTGAATTTCTTTTATCGCCTATCGAAAGACTATTATTTAAAAAAAAAAAATTGCTTCATGTGAAAATGTTTCTGTTATTACACCTATAAATATTCCTGAAAGTAAGTTGTCGTGTTTCCTGATTTTGAAGTTAATTAATAAGCGAAGAGCTTTTTGGTTATGTAGTAAAATTATATACATTGTGAAATACTTTTGTATTTTCCACACATTAAAAATTTTATACGTATTAACTCTCTTAGCGTAAAGCTTAAGAATATAATTATGTAATAAAATTTATAATATTTTTTTATTAAAACTATCTCTTGAATGGTAAGATGTTCATATTTAAATATTTGTGCCCATGCACTGGAAGACATCCTTAATGTAAAATTCCCATATCCGAAACAAAGAACTCACTGGTCAAATCAGCAAGTGTATGGTACGTGCTGACTGTAATACTCTCTTTTTTCCTCTCCATTGCATTTCCGAAGATCAAAAGAGTACAAACGGCAAAATGTTACGGAAAGTTGCAGCGGATTGTAACGTACGAATACCCACAATTTCTTACTGGATGAAACTGTTAGATAAACTAAAACAAAATTTATTAACATACCAAAATAAAGAAAAAATATTTAACGTAATAAGAATGAGAAGCTTTGTGTTCCTAAGGTTCATACAGCAACAGGTAAAAGGGATGCCTTCATCTGGGCCAATCATTAAAGATAAGGCAAGAGTAATGTTTGAACAAACAGCTGAGAATGTGTGGCTAGTATGCCCTACAGGCTGGTATAAGTGGAGAAATTTTAGTAAATATGGATATCAGCGAAATATTGTAGTTGTTTAGCTCATCAGCCGAAAGGCTGGTTTGAATCTCTAGAGGCTTTATTAAGTAAATCGAGGAGTGAGGTGGTTTACCATTGCCAACACTCACTGAGTGGAAAAGTATGCTTATCAGCATGCCAGGCCCTCTGAAAAGCATCTACGTTCCACCCTCCAAATGAAACCTACACTTCATTCACAACAGGGTCTGGCTGTATAATGAAATGAAATTCATTACTCTCAGAGGAGATAACTCTGACTAGTGTCTTATACACCTTTAACTCTTCTGATCTTTAATGCTACAGTCGTATGAACAAAAATATTTTTTTGTAGCCCGGGAACTAGCAGATCGAGTGCAAATAATTTAACACTCCACCTGTCCTGTTATGGGTGAAATATTATTATCTGATTAAAATGTTGTGGATGTTTCTAAGACTTGATTCCAAGAATTTATGAAATGACGAAGGACTAAATATCCAATGCAGATGAAACCGAAAAGAATTGCAAAAAGATTATCTATTTTAAAAGGAAATAATTCATACTCTACAGCGTTGCAATGCTATGGTGCGAACAACAGACTGAATTTAGTCCTTCTGAAGCATTGTTACTAAAAATAATAAGAGATGTTGCTGCTACAAAAAGAAGTCCAGTCTTACAGCTCAAAGGAAAATTAAAGATTTAAAAAAAATTACGTTCAGTATGAACAAGTGCGTTAAAAAATATTTCCCAACAGATTTTACTGTAGTTTATTTATTTTTGAAATTCTGTATTTTTCCGTTTGTTTTTATAATCATTAGTACTCTACATTTGTAATAAATGCAATATATTAGTTGTTTTATTTTTTGCTTAAGTTTATGTTAGCCTTTTACATTTAGGTTCTATGTATTACATTGTTACGGTACAGTGTATCAAATTACAGTATTTGATTATCAGAACCGCTCTGGTACCAATTACTTCAGATAAATGACACTCTACTGTAATTTACAATCCACAGTCAATAATTAACCTCAAGAGTGGACTGGCATAAAGCTTATTCAGTGCAATCCAACCCTATGCACAAGCCAAAAGTTTAAAAAAATAAAATATCCCACCATGACCACTATTTTGACTAGTACGTAAAAAGAAACGTCCATAAAAATTTTAATTATCAGTAGATATTTCCAATTTAATTCTATGATTTGATTGGAATAAAAAAATTATAAAGTACCTAATTATGTATGTTTAAATGTAAAAATTAAATTTGGAACATACCTTATGCTTACTAAGAAGCCCGGTTTGGCTGCTCTGGCTGAAAAAAATTCTTCAATCAAATATTCTACGATGACCACTATTCCGACAACGGAATGGTAACGTGCTCGCCTCTCTTCATGTGGTCTTGGGTTCGAATCCCATTCAGGCTCGGCATATTTTCATATGTTACAAAATATCATTTCATCTTCACCATCTGCATTAGCAGTATTTGCAGAACAGTCGAACGTTCAAAAAAAAAAAATCCGACAACGGAAAAGTAAGAAGCCTGTTTAAATTTTGAGTATATTTATGATCATACTACTTATATTCTAATTAAAATTTGAAATATTTTCTGACTTTAAATCTTAATGAGTGTCAGTTTTGGCACAAATCTTAAGGATTGATTCGAGAGTTGGTTCATCAAAGTTTTTCCAGCGCGTAGTTCATAGTTTAACCAGGTTAAAATTTAAGCTAACTGTTGATTTTACCATGGTTAAAAATAATTAATATTGATGAAAAAAATTATTATTTTTTTTTACTTTGCCTTGATCGAGGTTAGTGAAACTGGCTATTAAGGTTATTTTATTACCCAAGTTCAACTCCATATATGTAATCGTTCGTGAAACTACAAATTTTATGTTATATTTGCAACCTTCCAAACGCTGCACTTCACGGCAAACTTAATATAAAATGTAACTGCCATAACCTTACACGTTAAAACCCAAATTACTTTTATACAAACACAACTGATTGTTTAGAAACAAATTTTTTGACATCAGTATAATTCACCAGTGGAACAGGAAAAATAACTGAATACGTATGTGTTATTACTAAAAGTAGGTCAAATCTATTTCTTTGAAAAAATTGTACAATCTCTTATTTTTGGAAGGGTTACAAAGCTTTCTGTTCAGAAATCAGATATAACTATTTTTTCATTGTCACCTGTTAATTTAAAAAATTTGATAAACTAAGTGAAGGATAATGTTCTATATTTTAGAGCAATACTACTTGTATACCTGTACCGCATTCAGGTTTCAGGATACCTCATGCTTAATACAATACATTATGTACGATAGATGGTATAATACTGGTAGATAAAAGAAATTACTGTCCCAAACGACCTTATATCAAACAAATAAAATAAAAGATTATTTAATTTTACCAATTACAATTCTTTCAAAATTTTAAATAAAGTAATGGTATATTGTGTATGTTTATTCAGGAAACTCTAAGCTTTCCAACAATGAAAGCATTTTTGAAATCGAATGGATAGTTTCTGAGATTACCTCTTTGAAACAAATGAATAAATAAATGTTACTTAGTCGGCTATAGGAAAGAAAGTGGCGGATAGCTGGTAAACTAAGCATTTCCCGATAGATGTTAGTAAAGTTTTGTCTTTCTTTTTATGTGAACAATAACCTTCTGAATTATTTAAATTATTTTAAATGCCATTCTGTACATTATTTGTAATTGTTTTCTACATTTACTATTCATTTTGTACAAGTATTTTTTTGTTCTAACAGCTATCAGTGATGTTGACAATTCTTCAAAAATTTTGTATTCTACGCTAACGTTCAAAACAAATTTTGTAATCTTGAAAACTTGTGTTTGTCTCACAGCAGATTTTGTTAATGCCACAGAAGATAGTGTAAAAACTAATGGTTATTTTTTTAGGTAATGATTTTCTCTTTAAGCACGTAATGTCTCTTTACCCCTGAGAAATAGGCATTGGAATACTGCTTCTCAGTGATGTGTAGATAACATCAGAAAAGACGAGATGTTTTATAGTACCTTATTCGTTTTTATTTAATGTAAAAATAATTTGCTCTTGTATATACATTAGTATTTTTTTTGTAAAATTTTACCAAATTAGAGACGTACCAGAATTTAGAAATATTAAGTTAATGACCATACTTAATCATTGTGTTCCATTGTTATTTCTGTGTCTAATCGTTAACCAAGTTAATAAAGGACTGCAGCCTTATACTTGCATGTTTTAAACTGTATACTTTCTTTATTAATTATAAAATTATGCGCAATATTATTGTGCCAATTTCTTAACTATTTTGTTATTTATTATTTCAAAATATTATTTTTTAATTTTATTATGTATTTTTTATTTTAGGCAAGTGTTGAAGAAGCATGATCCAGTCTATCAAGCACTATGGGCAAACAATACCGATTTTGATGAAGTATTGATATCACCAGTTATGATTCAAGATCATATGCCTGATAAAGTACTCGATGCTTTAAACAAGGTACCGTTTGTTATGTATATTTTAAGTATTTACAAATTCTTTTATTATTCTTTTTTTCACTAGTATTAACTGCAGTTCAGAAATTTACTGTATTCATTTGATAAGGATTGATTTTACCTTGAATTATCTTCTGGCACTTCAAGATTTATGAAGTTAATAGGTAACATAACTGACCCTTGTGGAACCCCAAAATTTCATTACATCTCTTGCCAAATTTTAATTCGGCTGTATTGACTATGTTTTAAGCAAATAGGAAAAGAGAGCGCTGTTGAAAATCTCATACTAGCACCTTACTCTAATACAGCAGTCTAATACATGTTGTTGTT
Source organism: Catonia carolina (assembly GCA_035578175.1). Classification (NCBI taxonomy): domain Eukaryota; kingdom Metazoa; phylum Arthropoda; class Insecta; order Hemiptera; family Achilidae; genus Catonia; species Catonia carolina. Next base: position 50,836,376 of record JAQMRL010000007.1, read on the forward strand.
GTTGTTTAGGTCAACAGCCGAAAGGCTGGTTTGAACCTCTAGAGGTTTTACTAAGTAAAAACGAGGAGTAAGGTGGTTTAACATTGCTTTCCTCACTGAGTTGAAAGAGTATGCTTATCAGCATGCCAGGCCCTCCGAAAAGCACTCACTTTCCACCCTGCAAATGACACTTTCACTTCATTCACCACAGGGTCTGGCTACATAGTGAAATTCATTACTTTCAGAGGAGATAACTCTGATTAGTGTCACAGTACACCTCTACCTCTTCTGTTCTTAAATAGTTCAGTCATAAAAGTGGCTGACTATGTGATAAGAAACAGAACTATTATTTTTAGCCCTGGACCAAACAGATAGAGTGCAATTAAAATAACACCCCACCTGCCTGTTTTGGGCATAGTCTAATACATATCATGTTAAAAAATTATGTAATTTAGGCAACAATAAGAAATAAACTTTATTGCGACTTAAAATAATATACATTATAAAGGCGAACCACATAAAGTATTACAATTTAATTATAGAAGAACGGTTTAATATTGAAAAATGAAACAAAATTATTCCCCTTTAAATCTTACCCTAGGAATCCATTAAAAAATAAAACCGTTTCTGTTCAAGTACAGGCGTGCCCTAAACTGATTCTCATGAGTTCCGATTTCTATATTTTCAAATTCAAACACTTGTTGTGCAGTGTATCGTTTTAAAGGTATTTAAATCTTCAACATTTTTGTGAAACAGATTTAAAAAATATTAACCCATTCCAAAATGATAGCCATTAACGTAATTAGCATGTTCGCTTATGGAATGCCCTGTATCTTCCTTTCAACTTATGATAAGCCCACCTAAGCTAAAAGCTTAAACAGCTTAATAGCTTAAGCTATAACTAAGCTTAAGCTTTAGTTATTCATAACTTACGTTACGTCAGCTTATGATAAGTTATGTTTTGTTTACTTATGGTAAACAAAAACCTTATTCAAATACATTTTTTTAAATTTTATAACCTTTTCAACAATGTGTTACAAGACCATATTTTACAAAATATTTTAGTCTCAAAAATGTCAAAATTTGAACAGACGTATTCCAAAATTTTCAAATAGGAAGATATGTTATGTTGTACATAATATTTTTTCAAAATATGGTCTTGTGATGTATTGTTAGAAAACTTATCAAATTTTAAAAAGGTATTTGCATAAGGTTTTTCATAAGTTGAAAGAAAAATACAGGGCTTTCCAAAAGTGTCCATACCTATATTTTTGAAATCTGTTTTCACAAAAATGTTGAAGATTTAAACATCTGCTACTGTGAGCACAGACAGGTGGAGTGTCAATTTATTTACACTCAATCTGTCCGTTGCAGGGCTAAAAAAAAAAAAAATAGTTCTGTTTCTTATCACATGGTCAGCCAATTAAATGACTGAATCATTTAAGAACAGAAGAGGTAGAGGTGCAAAAGACACTAATCAGAGTTGTTTCCTCTGAAAGTAATAAATTTCATTATACAGCCAGACCCTGTGGTGAATGAAGTGAAGGTGTCATTTGCAGAGTGGAAAATATGTGCTTTTCAGAGGGCCTGGCATGCTGATAAGTGTAATTTTTCACTCAGTGAGAAAGGCAATGGTAAACCACCTCATTCCTTGTTTTATTTAGTAAAACCTCTAGAGGTTCAAACCAGCCTTTCGGCTGATGACCTAAACAACAACAACAACTGTGAGCGTGTAATTTCAGAATATTGAGATTGGAACCCATTACCGTCAGTGTAGGACAAACTCTGTATTTGAATGAAACATTGTTATTTTTAATGGATTCCTTGGGTATGATTTAGTGGGAATAATTTTGTTTCAACTTTCTATGGTAAACCGTTCTTCCATAATAAATGAATTGTACACTTCACATGATCCACCTGCACATGACGAGTCAAAAATTCGGAGTAGGAAATAGAAAGTTTATACTACTGTACAGAACACAAATAGGAGACTAACTACAAATTTACCTTGAGTGCTCTAGAAAAACTGTGGGGAAAATCCTTGATTAGGACAGCCAACCATCATACTGTAACTAATGGATTATTAATTATTCCTAATAGTTTTTAGTCTTCATAATCAACAATGCTTTGTTTAGTATTTTCAAAACACAGTAATGTTTTGAAACCAAAATTTATTTATTACAATACTTTAAGAGATGAAATCGCCAGTGTGATGATAATTTTTGATCCCTCCTCATCTCACCTTATAGCCATCTCATTCCGCCACGAAGGAATTCCTAATCCAAGCAGGGAAGTGCATGACCTAAGCTTGATTTATATGGAAATGTAGTAGGAAAGTAAATAAAAACCATAATGAACTGCATTTGATTTATCGGGAAGGAAATATATATAAAAAAATCCCTACGGTTCGTCAACAAAACAGAATATTTGGGTAACTTCAATTAATGTTAGCTAGTGCTATGAGATGATTCTCCATGCAAGCAAGAGCATTAATAATAATTCTAATCTTCTAATATACATATCCTAATACACCTAAAAGTACCAAATAATGTATACCTACTTTTATCAAATTTACACACACTCATTTTTTTGTCATCAGTCTCTCGACTGGTTTGATGCAGTTCTCCAAGCTGTTCTATCATGCACAAGTCGTTTCATATCTATATACTTTTAACACCCTACATCTTTTGTAATTTGCTTTACATATTCTAATCTTTGCCTCCCCCTACAATTTGCTCCCTCAATATTACCCTCCATTATTGATAGCCCAATACCTGGATGTCGTAAGATATGCCCCACTAGCCTATCCCTTCTTCTGGTAAGATGCTTCCATTTACTTCGTTTTTCATCCACTCGCCTAAGAACCTCTGAATTACTTTTTTTGTCCACCCACCTAATCTTTAACATTTTCCTATAACACCACATTTCAAAAGCTTCTATCCTCTTCTTTTCTACAGCCCCTATCACCCACGTTTCACTCCCGTATAATGCTACACTCCAAACATAATGTTTTAAGAAATCTTTCCTAATCTGTAAATCAATGTTTGTAGTCGGTAAGCTGTTTTTAATTTCAAAGGCTTTTCTAGCTTGACCAATTCTACTTTTGATATCACTTGTGCTTCTACCATCCATTGTTATTTTACTTCCTAGATAGCAGAATTCCCTAACTTCCTGTAAGTTTTCGTTGCCTACTTTTACATTTCCCATCTCTTCTAAACCATTTGCTGCTGTACAACAATTTTGTTTTGTTCTTATTAATTTTCATGAAGTAATCCTTTGTCATGATTCATCCATTCCATTTAAGATATCCTCCAGTTCTTTCTTTGTCTTGGCTAATACTACTATATCATTGGCGAATCTCAGCATTTTTATTTACAAAACTTATGGTCCAACAATCGGTCTCCTGAAGCAAATTAAATTTTCATTATAAACATCTATTACATCACCACTACATAAATCGTTTAGTTCCCGAACACACCTTTCCCTTGCGACTAAATCTCCGGTGTTATTTGCAAACACAGAATAGACTTGTCTTCTGCTATTCATATGAGGAATACAAAGCCGATTGTCGGAAATGGCCACATTGATAAATACAGATAAATCATGCATTGTTCATAGTCCTTTATTTCTCAAGAATCCATTGCTTACAACATCACATTCATTTTCACAAGATCCTTCTTGTGTTCTCTTGCACCAGACCCTGCCGATGCAAAGCTATTAGCAATCTGTTTAGACAGAATAATAATTTATCATTAAGTGCGTTGATTAATTTAATTTAATGTAAAATGATACATTAAAAAATGGTATATATGATATATAATGAACAGACAAAACAAAACTAGTTAAATATAACACTCACCTCAGAGATCTCACTCACATTTATTTGAGACCTTTCCTCTCTCTCGGAGACATCCTCAGGAATAATTATATACTAAACACTAAACACATATAACATTAAAACAAATATGGTCAAAGACTACATCAATTATTTACTATTTCACCAACCATGCCGCGCGCAGTTATTTGGCCGAATGACGGTATAATCATTTGTTCCTGGTTTTATTTCTTATCGCGACTTTGTAACAATTTGAAATAATTTGTCGTTACCAAAGTCTGTCTGGCTGTTCATTAAATTTTTATTTTTATTTTTAAATTTATAAATATAATATTTTTCCAGCTGCCATAATTTGTTACTGTCAAAACATATGTCTAAAATTTCTAAATTATTTTCGTGACTGCTTATTTTATGCCGAAACGTTAGCAGATGTTCTGCCACATCAGAATTTTTACATTCCTTTTTTAAATAAGCAGCATAATGCTCAGAAAATCGTTTTGTAAACGATCTATTAGTTTTTCCGATGTAACAAAAATTACAGTCACTACAATTGATTTTATATATGCCCTGACAATTATATTTGTCATATGATTTGTTGCCCATAACAGACAGGTGGAGTATTAAATTATTTACACTCATTCTGTTCATTACAGGGCTAAAATAAATAGTTCTGTTTCTTATCACATGGTCAGCCAATTAAATGACTAAATCATTTAAGAACAGAAGAGGTAGAGGTGTAAAAGACACTAATCAGAGTATTCTCCTCTGAAAGAAATGAATTTCATTAAACAGCCAGACCCTGTGGTGAATGAAGTGAAGGTGTCATTTGCAGAGTGGAAAATATGTGTTTTTCAGAGGGCCTGGCATGCTGATAAGCGTACTTTTCCACTCAGTGAGAAAGGCAATGGTAAACCACCTCACTCCTCGTTTTACTTAGTAAAACCTCTACAGGTTCAAACCAGCCTTTCGGCTGATGACCTAAACAACAATGATTTGTTATTATATAATGTTGGTAGATACCTGGATATTTTATTAAAAGGTTGATCAGCGATTTGGACATCTGTATTACGGAAAGCTTTGGACATTACATCAGTCATGTTATTCATATATTTTTGTGAACCAAAAGACCTTTTCTGGTGGAGTTTATGTTAATTAACTGGGTTAACTGTTTACGGGTGTTTTTATTTTTGTGTTTTTTAAAAAAAAATGTTTTAAAAAAAGGTATATGTCTAATAGTTGGACACACCCCCTTAGTTGACAATTTTAATGTTTTCTTATTCTTTTTTGTGTGCTGAATCTGAATCTCTGTAATTATTTTTGAGGGCAAACCACTGTGAAATTATTTATAAGCCCTTTTATATCATCTACCTTTATGACCTCACTTTCTCGCAACGTTGTTATTTACTCCGTTATTTTTAAATTTATGTGTATATTTTATGAAGCTCCTTTATTGTACTAATTTATATTTTGGGTTTTTTGTTTTCGTAATAATATTTTAATAGATTTCCGCATGTTTTAACCAATAACAATCTTAATAATTTTTGACCACCATGTTCAATAAATATTGTGACGTAACCTATAACAACGGTAAATAAAATAGCAATAAATTAAAAATAATAAACTAAATAATGAAATGTTGGAATTACTTACGTTACGTAGTTAACTTTCAATAATGTACTAGTTTCAATCTCGAAAAATTAACAACAAAATTTTTAAATATATATACTATTTAGAAAATATATTTTTAAATTGTATATTAATTAAAAAATTTGGTATTTTATTATATAATAAAAAATGTTATATAAAAAAATAATAAATTAAATAATGAAATGTTGGCATTACTTACGTTATGTAGTTAACTTACAATGAAGTTTCAATCTCAAATTCATGGTTCAACTAGTTCACTTTATTTTGTTATGTTTTCGTGAAAGAAAAAATTTACATCATTTTTGGAAATTTTGAAGTTTTTCTTTTTCTGAGTATGTTGTAGGATAGAGTAAGAGTCACGGACTTTGTAATTTTCCACGCGTATTCAAAAAAGTCATTAATTGTGGCAACTGTAATAAACCGTGTCAGTTAGAAAAAAAGAACCTTACCTTTCATTGCTGGCGCTCTTCGAAAAAACCAAAGAAAGCAACCCGAAGGTGTAATTTTAAGATATCGGCTATTAGACATTTACCAGAAAAATTAAACAAAATATATTCAGTTTGAATACGAAACATGCTTAACATACCCAAAGCAGTCTATTAGATTCCTTCATGCTAGTTTATTTACTAAAGTAGATACCCTTATCTTGCTATTATTAATACAATCAATATTTCATAATTAATAATTTTATTTGTTATTAAAGCTGCAACGGAAAAATGAGTTTTTTCCTATAATTTGTGAACCAAATGTGGTGATATCTTGATAAAAATTGGACTGAACCCATATCGGGTCGAGGCATCATGGTGTCTGATTAAAAGAGTTGATTTCACTCCATATTTTTGTATTTTTTTACGGAGTGAAAATTTGGAGGAGTCGCAGTTATCTGAAAAGCCCCAATGTTATTGACCATTTGTCAATAACATGTCCGATGGATCGACAAAGTAGTGACGACAAAAGCCCCCATTGATTGATTTTCTCCACGAGCATCGTTTTTTTACAGCAGGCCTCCAAAAACGCCTATTTTTAATTATTATTATAAAAAATTACCAGAAAAATCTATCAGAGCTACAGATATGATCTTTTTCGCAAGCAATCTTCAGTATTCAGTGTTTATAGGAAATTTATAAATAATAATTTATTCATAATTATGAATTGTGTCTATAGGAAAATTATTATCAGTTTGAGTATGAATGGTTATCTTTATTATTTTAAATAAACAGTCATATTTGTTCATAAATGATGCAATGGACTTTTGTTAATGTATATAAATACATAGAAAAATTAGTATATTTAGTTTTTTAAAAAGGATTTTCAAGGAACACACTTTTTACACCTACAATGGCCCTGACTGCCCATTTTTTACATTCTGAAGACAGCATTAGCTTTACTCAAAGATCCCTAAGACGTAACTTTATATTTTAAATGGGTGATTACTTAAGCATAATAAATATTTATAAGTACTGTTATCCCCATAATCTTGTTTAAGCGTTTTAAGGCGCAACAGTAGGATTTAATTTTATTGAAAACAAGTTCAATATGTCCCTGGATTGTTTGCCATGTAACATTGCTCCTAAATTTTTGTACTTTTTGTAGTACTTATTGGTACATTTTCATTAATAGAAATGTTCATACTTTGGTTCCTATTTCCTTACGGCCAGTGAAGCACATAGCTACAGTTTTACTCTAATCAAGAATAAGGTTTTTGTACCTGATCTACAAGCTTACTTAAAGCTTCTTCAGTTTTATTTAAACCTTATTAATAGTTTTCATTCTCATGTGATGTACCGTCGGCAGATGATATAACACTGAATGGGCAAGAAAGTCAAGGAGAACGTCAGGTTCGTAAAATGATATCCTGTGGGACTCTTCTTTTAATTTTTAGATAATTGGATTTGTATTTTCTTTTCACTTGGTTTGGATTGTATGACAATTCCAGAAATTGTTCTCTATTACTCACTGATCAAATCAAGAGCTGCGCCTCTTAATCTAATCCCATATATCTGAAGTACGATTGTCAGTAAACCATGTGGGACAAGGTCAAAAGCCTTACATCTGTATATATAAATGGGAAAGCTCTCACTGACTGACTGACTGACTCACTCACTCACTCACTCATCTCTAATTTTCCTACTTGCTGAAAGCTGAAATTTTTAGGGAATATCCCTTTTAGGATCAATTGAAAAATTAAACATAAATGATTTCGACATTCTACCATTAAGGGGTTGAAAAGGGTGTTCAACCCTAAAATTGATATTTTCCGTTTACTAAGTTTCAGACGAGTTAAATGGCTGACTGACTTTCAGTGATGTTATTTATAGTTCAACTAAAAACTTAAAAAATTCCTCCTTAACAATTTCCAAAATGTACCCCTAAAAGGTTGAAAAGGGTCCAACCCTTAAACCAATATTTTTTATTTACTAAGTTTCAGACGAGTTAGACGGCTAATCTCAGTAGACATATTATGTATAATAACACTAAAAAATACACCGTAACGATTTAAAAAATTTATCCATAAGGGGTTGAAAATGGTGGTCAATTCTTTAACCAATATGTTTTGTTTATTAAGTTCCGGACAAAGTGACTGAAACTCAGTGGAGTTGTTACCGATAGTGCACCTAGGAAATTATTCCTTAAGAATTTCCAAAATGTATCCTGAAGGTATTGAAAAGGGTATTCAACCCTTAAATGTTTATAAATTTCAAACTAATAGTTATATTATTTTATTTTAATTTTTTCCAAATCAGAAAATCTTACTTTTGAATTATTCGTAACCCTTATTAAAAAATCATTGAAATAAAAGAAAATTATACCTGGGTGAAACCAGAACAGGTATTTAGTATATTATAAAATAAAGAAATGGAATTTTTGACAGTGACTGTAAAACCTTTATAGAGTGTCGTTGACGCCTACTCATTCCCATGTCACCTTATTTCTAATGCGGTCCAATCTTAAGACACTGCAGCCATTCTAGGGAAATTCATTACTAAGGCTTCCAGTCGTTCTTTGCGTTTCTTGTTTATTTGTCAACATTCTGAAGTAATAAGTAAAAATCAGCTCCATCACTACTTTGTACAAGATCTTCTTACTCCTTATGTTTATAGAAATACCATAATAACTGTAAAGTAAATGTCTTTACTGAATACACAAAGAATTCACAACTGCAGGTTTTAATTAATTTTATAGTTGTAAAAAATTGCATGATTGTTATGAAGTTCTTTTGGAGTAGTGCTTAGAGATTTTTATTATTTATATTTATGTAGATTTAATAATTTTGTGTAGTTATTTTTACTCGTATTATCATTATATTTATTTGACGCATGGATTTTTGATTAGTGAGTTTTGGACTAGTGTTTGTAGAGTGAATTGAAATTTTGTAATTAGGTAGAATCATAGTTTCAAATAAAACCAGTCTAAAATAAAATATTGCAATTTTTAATTCAATTTCAGAAATTATCAATTTGGGGAGATAACGTCTTTTAGTATTAAGTTAATTGTAAAAAATAACAGATTATTTTTTGTAAAATTAGTTATAACTTCAAAATATTTATATACTTTGCAGGTTTTGTTAAAAAAACCCATTTATTCTTCTCGATTTTGTGATGTTACTTTATCTTTGAATCTTAATTATCATAGATTTATTTCATTTTATTGACATACTGTTGTAAAGTTAGTGAAGTTTTCAGTGGAATAGACTGACAAATATCTCTCGGAAGAAACTAGTTCTTACATTGTGTTGTTGAACATTGCTAGTAAAAGTATATTTAGCATAACATATAAAGCTGTAGGGATTTTGGTTTCGTTTGTTATATTGATACCTATTTAAAAATTAAATAATAATTTTCTTCACTTCATGTGTTTATTGTGCGAAATTTCTCATTGACTGACTCTCATAACTAAATCTCCACAACCACATAGCTTAGGAAGTTCAGATTTTGTATGTCAGTTCCATTTGTGTACTTGGTACTGATTAAGGAACAATTAAAAATCAGTATTTCAAAATTACAGCTTTAATTTTGTCTTTTTTTAGACCCAATATGTTAATGAAATAAAAATGACTGACTAAACCAATGAGATGCCAATCAAGATAGGCGTATGCCAAGGATTTTTGATGTCCCCTAAGGTTCTTATAAATGCCCTAGAAGATATTTTCAAAATACTGAGATGGGAGCAGTAGAGTATTCATTTTGATTGAGCCTGTTTGATCATTGAGATAAACTGTCAACATTGTATTTGTATTGGTGGCCGAATATGAAGAGACAGGCTGTGCTGCCACAACTCAACACAAAAACAGTGGAAACGAGGTTACCTATGAGCAGCAGAGTATTCATTTTGATTGAGCCTGCTTGATCATTGAGATAAACTGTCAACATTGTATTTGTATTGGTGGCCGAATATGAAGAGACAGGCTGTGCTGCCACAACTCAACACAAAAACAGTGGAAACGAGGTTACCTATTAATAAAGATAAATCCAAGCCGTGATAAATACCTAAGTTCTGCTATTCAAGATCAACAAATGAGGACTATATTGAGTATCAAAATATATTTACTAGGGACAACTTGTACAGTCAATTAAGGGAAATCAAACAACTGAGACTGTCTGAGGGATGAAGCTGGGATGGGCTGCATTCGGTAAACCAAGCTATTTTTAGAAAAGTAAAAATATACCCTAACCGTATATCTAGGACACGTAATGTGAAACCAAAGTATCAACTCCTACAACTATATTAGAAGGAAAGATTGAGGGTAGGAGGGGAATTGGAAGGAAGAAATTGTTTTGGCTTCATAGCATCAAGCAATGAACTGGACTGAGAACAGTGGGAGACCTTATATACATGGCAAGGAACAGAGTGGAGATGATGGAAGTGATCACAAAGATCCACTAGTAGATAAGCATTGGAAGAAGAAGAAGAAAAACATACCATCTAAGAGCAAAAGTATTATGTGAATGTATCTTGGCAGTGGTTACCTATGGAGCATCGAATCCTCACTTACAGACCGTGTAACAAACACTTGGGTCAGATACAAAACGGGGATAATAGATATAGAAAACAAGTAAAAAAGTTGAAATTAAGATTTGCAGGACATGTCAGTTGACTTATAGACAATAACAGATGAAACGCTAGAATAGAAGAGTGGTGCCCATGGTCGGGTAAAAAGAAAGGAGGGTAGATCGCGCTAACATAAAATATACTGCGGGTCTAACTTGGAAGAGAATAGCAGCAGGCTTGGAAAAATGGTGACTACTAGAGGATGCTTATACCCACAAAGAGGTAGAAGAAAGTAAAAGATGTTCGTAAAAATAATTATTCAAAAAACTAATTATGTAACTTTTGTAATTAATGTTTTTTTTCATCCGACGACACAGTTTAGAAATAATTTATGATTTTCTGCAAAAACTGCGTTAAAATCAGTTCTTTAGATATCATAGCTTTAATCTAGTATTTAGTCCACAAACGCATATAAAAAGGTAAAAATTCTTAAACTTCTTTTTTATTTTATGTTAAAATTAAGATGGTACCACGATTTTTTCCCCAAACTTTTTATGTCTGACCGACACGCTTAGTTTAGCAGAAATTAGTCTCGTTCTTTTAAAACTTATCCAAAATTAGTTCATTAGGTCTTCCTGCTCCCTCAACGATGTCAGCCTTAACCTCCAACACCAATCCGTTCCAACGCCCACTACCCCTTGCTATACACACGTAGCCTCTCACCCCCATATTTCCAAGTCTTTAGATACGGCATCAAAGAGTCTAATTCTAGGTAAACCCCTTTTTTGGTTCCATAAATCTGAGCCTTCATTACCTTCTTTGCCATACACTATTCGTACATTCTCTCCAAGTGACTTAACCATCTTATTTGCTGAGACTTGATGAATTTCACAACATCCTCCTGTTCTAATAGCCTACCTCGTCTATTTCTCGTTTATGCCTGATTCTCCTTGTATCATTCGCCTTAACCGGTTCATACACACCCCACACAATTTTCCTTGTTCATAGTGGTTCCTGTGCACGTTTTGCGATCAAAAATGTTTCACCTCCATATTGACCATCAGCCTGATTACAGTTTTATATATTTTCATGTTTGTACTGTGACTTATCAGCTTGCTTGTTATTATCTGTGATGTTTCCCAAGTACCGAAACTTGTCAACTCCTTCACATGAAATTCCATCCGTGAGTAGGCTTTGTAGGTTTCTACGTGTTTCTGATACTAATGTATTATATTTATTACTATATGTGTATCAGAAAATTTTTGGTTCACGTCTTCATGAGCTTCAATCGCACATTTTCTGTTGCCATTATCACAATATCAGCATATGCACAATTCTGGCTCATTTTATTTATATAGTTCCTCGCATCTTTACATCCTTGATGATGTACATTGTAATGTTGTGGTGGTTGACAATCTATCAGCCCTTTTTTAATGCCTCCATCAAATATAAATGATTCACTCAACATGCTATCGTACCTGACCCTAGCTTTTGTACATCTCATGACCATCTTTTTCAATCTTATACAGGTATGTTTCAAAAGCATTCACCATATCATAATTTAGATACAAATTAGTCTTGGATTGGAACAAGATTTTTCATTCTTAGTACTGGTTAGATTCAGTTCCTATAATAGACAGCTGAACTGTAGTCATGTGGGATGACAGTAAATCTGTTCCTACTCTACTGCTCATCATTCCCCTCCTGCCAACTCACAGCATGTGATTGTTTGTACGTTAATATGTCTACTGGTTAATTACTTATAATGCAAGATTTCTAGAAATATTACTTAACTAGTTTTTTGTATCTTTCTTTTCCATTATTTTTCATATGATGAAATGATGATTCATTGATTTATCCATTACTAGAAAATAAATAGTAATCAAATTCAATCTATTTTGTCGATTTAGAAAATCATTTTAACATTTTGTGACATGCAAATTATGTAGTGAAATTTTTTTTAATTTTCTCACGATACTACCATCTTATTTTTGACTTTGAGGTGAACAAAGTTCTTCCCTAATTTAATTTTTAGAGCCTCTCAAAAAAAGGTGCAACACGTGTAAAACAATTTTTTTTTTGATATCTCGTATTCAAACTTTTTTCATTATAAATAGAAAATTAAGAGTAATGCACACTTTTAATTAATCATACTATAAAGAGCAGACTTAACTCCTCTCGCTCAATATATTGTAAATTAAATAAAGACCAAAATTAAGCATTTATGAGTTTAAAGTAGTACATGAATAATGAAACAAACGGTTTTGTAATTTTGTGGAAAAGTAAACACCGTAAACTACCATGGACATAACATGGTGTACAAATCCAGCGCGCATCTATAGGGTGATTCAAAAAGAGCGCCGGTTTTGATATATCAAATTAAGAGATTTATTTTATTGAAAAACTGAAAAGAAATACATCAACAAGTTCATCTTACCTTCCGATTTCATGTATGAAAAATGATGTCATGGATGTGTCCTCCTCTACTGCGCTGGCACGCATCAACTCTGTCCATGAAATTGGATATTACTGCACGACAAGTTTCGACTTCCATTTGCCCGATAACCCGTCGAATTTCCTCCTTCAAGTCATTGATGTTTCGGGGTTTATTGGCATACACTAATGACTTAAGATGACCCCAAAGATGAAAGTCACAAGGCGTCAAGTCACACGACCTTGGTGGCCATTGATGGTCGGAATTACGAGAAATGATGCGATCTTGGAACCGTTCACGGAGCAACAACATTGTTTCTCGTACAGCAACTGAATTTTATACGGGTGATATTGGAGATCGTACCGAAGAATTCTCCGTACAGAAGAACATCGTAAACCCAATTGTTGAGAACGGCGACGTATTGATTTTGCTGGGCTAACAGCCACACTGTCACGAACCAACGCAACGTTCTGCTCAGTTCGGCCAGAACGACGACGTCCAGAACTTTTAAGGTCGACTGTTGAACCCATCTCAAAAAACTTTTTCATGAGCCTGCGAACTGTTGATTCATTCGGTGCTTCATTACGTCCTAGAGTACCGCGAAGTCGCCTGACAGTAGCCGCATAACTCTCTCCACTCTGGTAAAATGTTTTGACGATTAACACTCGTTGTGCAATAGTAAACTTCTCCATGGTTAGACACAGACTGCGAGAGTACTACACTGCGAACAAGAGAAACTACAACTGAATCGTCAATCGGAATGTTCTCCGAAATAGAAATGAGGTCTAACAATGTTGCCAACCGATAAACAAAAATTTACCAGCCGTTTAAAAACCGGCGCTCTTTTTGAATCACCCGTTACTTTTGGTGTCATTCATGCACACATTGATGACATTATACTCCCACCACTGTCATGCGTAGATACTAGTTCAAAAAGTAAGAGTGGGGATGGCAAGAGTTATAAGCCAATAGATTTCCAAATTTTATTATTCATTCTATTCAGTACTCAATACGAGTACTGAACGTTAGCTGATCCGAAATAACTAATATTTTTTGTACTACCTGTTACCAACACGGAAATACAAAATAAGCGAAGGATTATTATTCCCGCTACACTCGGTTGAATCGGAAATAGTGACGAGTCATAGGAGATACTTTGGACTACATATTAATATTAGAAACAGATTTGCTACTGCTATGCCAGTTCCTACTGTGGTCATTGTATCCTATTCTTATACACGATCAATTATTCTGTTCACTCTCACTCTCACTCGGCGTGCAGTTAGCATATAAGCCTACTAAACAATAGTAGTTGTTACATAAATAACTCCGTTTGCTACTTCCAGTTGACTGATTTTCATGATAAGTTCATGTCAGGTCTCCTCATGGTACCTAACTTAAGTGCCAAGTTTCAACTTTGTGTGATATTCCGTTCTCGAGATATTTTCTTTTCACACCAATCGGTATAAATGAATCGGTGATTGCAAAAACCCCATAAGTAGTTTTTTTGCGATTTGTGATAAAGTAAAAAAAATTGTTTCTAAACGAAACTGTTGGTTTTACTTAAAACCTGATTTATTCATGTTACTAGGGAGCCAAACCTGGCTTTGCCTGGGTTGTAATTTATTTTTATTCATTACATCAACCAATTCGTAGGAAAATGTGAGCTTGAACTTATAGTAGTTTTACAATCAACGTTTGTTTTTTAATGTAAAGGTGAAATATGATGAGTTAAATTGAAGATATATGACCTTTCTTTTCAAAACTTGTTTAATTTCTTAATATTTTTTACTACAGTAATGATTTTTATGCTAAATAGGATTGATTTTGTATAAAATTGTATTGATTTAGCAATCCAGTCAGCGATCTCATCTTCTCGCTCTTCTAGTGTATCTTCTCCATTGATTGGCCAGTCATAAATTTCAAGATAGTAATCTTTTACATTGTCTGATGTATTATATTGTATCAGCTTTTTTAAGTCAATCATCTTCTTAAAATTTTTTGGCACTTTGTCGCGGTATGCTAATTTTTGAGGAAATGTAAAGGTTTCAGAAAGACTACATTTTGATATTTTGATATTGAAGAATTTAGTTTGCACACCATCAATAAACTCTTTACATTGTACTTTCCCCACAAATGATGCGTGGTGTTTAAACTCAGAATAGTTTGATATTTGAAATTCTATTTCTTGTCTTTTCTTTACATTTCTGCCATAAGAACAATATTTTCATATGTTACAAAAAAAATCATTTCATCCTTCACCATCTGCATTAGCAGTAATTGCAGAACAGTCGGACGTTAAACAAAAAAAAAAAAAAATAAGAACAATAAGATAAGCAGGAACGTTTGTTCAATTTTGGCCACCAGTTTTGAAGTCTATAATTCATTTTGTATAATATAATTTTAAAGTCGATAAATTAGTACTAAACAAAAGTTCAACATAACCTCGAATATAAATGTTTCCAAGATCAGCTGTTTTCCAAATGATTGATTGCAAAAGCACCACGTGTTCAGTGACTTGTAGGGTTTTTACAACCACTGTGTTTTTGAAAACCTTGTAACTCTACAACAAAATATGAAACATAACGGCTTCTGACATTCAACTACGTATTTTGATCTGTGTAATGTTAAATGGGGAAAAAGTGTATTTGCTAAGAAATGGTGTTTTTACAATCACCGATTCAAATATGTTTTTGGGTTAAAGGTAGCTGAAAACATAGGCTATATAGTATTTCCTGTTAAAAATCGACTTGAAAACAATACTTTCCTTCCTTATATATTCATATAGAACAAGAGAAAGTTAAAATGCTAGTAAAGCATAACAAGCTTCGTTCAATAATTATTGTCAACAGAACAATAGTTGCGATGTAACTAACTGACTTGGGCAGTGTGCTAGTCTTCTTCACGTGTACTTCCACTACACCAAAGCCCAGCCTACCAGCACCGCGAACTGTGCTACTGCACATTCATATGCTATGCAAATTTAAATTTTACACTATATACCTGCTTCAGAGTATCAGTTTCCATTAACGAAATAATACTGCAGTTCTATCCTTGTAACTACTACAGTAGTTAATTAGCTTATCTATTTAAGTTAGAAAATTAGAATTTGTAACAAAAATTATATTTACTTTGTATGAATTACGGGAACAGTCATATTATCAGAATTCTGTTTGATAGTAACCAGTCACCATCATTTGTTTATTTATAATCTGATTTTAATTCCTTTAAAGTACAATAACATTACATTTTAAATCATGCGTAACGTAATTTATGTTCCTTAATTTTTTAGAGTACGTTTTGTTTTTATTTCAATTTTTTTTTTATTTTGGTTTGTTCTGTTTTTGGTTTATTTTATGTTCTCTTTTCTTCGCTTAGGTAATTGAATGCTACCAGAGTGGTGCCATCAATACAACGCAATCCCCTGTTTCTACCGTTATCATTCCGCCCGTAGAATCTGTGGAAGATACCAGGTAAAATTGGATGAGATCATAAACGCATTGGTTTCATAATTTATAATCGAATATTAAAAGAAAAATTTAATTAAATAAATGGTATTACTTATAGTTATATTATAAGCTGTGTTTAAAATCAGATTAATGGAATTAACTGATTTAACATGCATGCATGTGTTTTTTAAGCCATGCTTTCTTGGAAATTGAACCGGGCTGAAATCTGAAAATTCAGCTACGATTTGTGTTTGTTGTATCATTTCTGCCCGTCATAATATTGTTCTGTTAAGTGTTGTTGATTTTTTTAAATTATTTTACTCTGGTCTTACTACACACTTCATATATAATTCTATTGTGTCTTCTGTCAAATTCTGAAATTTTAGTAACAACATTTTCGTACAATCATTCATACAATCACACATTCATACATACATTTTCGTACAATCACTTCATATATAATTCTATTGTGTCTTCTGTCAAATTCTGAAATTTTAGTAACAACATTTTCGTACAATCATTCGTACTATTTCCACTTGATTTTTGTCGCTACAGGGTCTAAAAAAACTAAAGAAATTATTTTTTAAAGTAAGTTTCTTTTTGTTATTTCTTGATGCCTTTTAAAATGTTGGATATTTTAAAGCAATAAGTAACTGGATCATATATTTCTCTTAAAAATAAGTAGTGGTTTGCGGGGGAATAATTTTTATAGGTTTTCTATACTTCATAAATTTGGTTGTCAAAAAATTAAATTTTACATTTTAATTAACTTAACCGTGTAATTTTTCTCTAAGCTTCTGTTTGAAGGAACTGAGTTAATTAAATTTTAATAGTTTTGATATTTTTATATGTATAAATTGTCATCAGTAGGAGGTCATTTCTGGCATTCAAAATTTTGATCTAAACTTTTCAGAACAAATCCCAGTTATCGGTTGTTTATACATTCATTTTTTTAAGTATTTTATCAATTTTAACATAAAATTTCAATTTTAAATTTGACACAACATGCACTGTTTTTGTTAATTTATTGGGATTTTTCTTCACCATGCCAATGCTGTAATGATCCCCGGTCAGGACCTGGATTATTTAATAATCTGTTGTAATTATTAATGCCTTCTCCATCAAACTGCTTACGAGAAACACAAAATTTTGTTTTATGTGTTGTATTAATGTATTTTTATAAAATATTTATGTATATAGTAATAAAACTGATAAAAGAAATTTAGATTCATATTCAAATTTTATGTTTATTGTATTTTTAAGGATTCTTTTGATGTTTCCACTCAGATCTGGAATTTTAAACGTAAAACTGCACATTTTTGTTTCATTGTTGTTTTTTTTTATTTGTTCTTTGACAGTTGTGGTAACTGTTTGTGTATAGTTTAAACCACATTTGGTATTGAAATTTGAAAATCAATTATTCGAATACGTGTCTTTATAAAATTTAAATTATATATTGTACATACTTCATTCAGTTTTTGTCATTAAATTTTGCATGATAATTGTATTTTTCCATCAGATATTTACTTGTTGAATTTTCTAACATAACGTTCTGTGTTTGTCCCAGGTACAGTTTGTTATTGTATGAAAATAACTACTTGTTGAACTTGCGTTTTTAAAAAAATGTTCTGTAGAATATTTACCAAGACCTTGTAACATAGTTGGTGATTTTTTGAAGGTATAAAATAAAAGGATTTCATGTAGCCTACTTACTATACTCTATCAATCTGAACAGTAATAAATTTTTCAAGCTGTTTCTTTATATAAGTACTGTACTACCTCATTTATCAGGACTAATTTAGACTGGAAGAGATCCGGAAAATCTAAATAAACCAGAAACAGTAGGAAATAAAAGTAGTGTAATTAGAAAGCTTACCGTTTATTTTTACTCCTTTTGACTGAAACACACTACAATTAATTGTGTTTATATACAAATATTTACAAGTGTTTGGGTTTTCTTTACAAAGAAATTATTTTTATTTTCCTTTGCTTTACTTTTGGGTCGCGCTTAAAGGCAGCATGTCGCGAAGCAGTTTCACCATTATAATTTATTACCATTCATAAGCAAATACACTAACATGCAAATGATCTTTAGCTAAGACTAATGATTTGACAGTACAGTACATAACATAAGGCTAGACCCAAATTGGGAATATTGGGCGTATTGCACATGTGAGGGGACATGACACAATTACAAGACATGCAGTTGCCATACATGTAGCGTGCTAATCTCCATATTGAGACACAGTTTCCAAGTGACTTGCCTACCACTCACATTCAAAAATGTGTTACCCACAAAGAAGTTGGCCTTGAGTACACTGTTGCCAACATACCGATTGGGGGGCAGAAAATTTACTGATGTATTACTTCTATCTTCTTATAATCTGGGTTGCATCCTTAATAAAACACCCGTTATTAAGCCCATTCTTTTTATTCACTCACCCCTCCCTTGCATAATTTTCAGGAGATTGGGTACCTTCTCTTCAGTCAACGCTTCTTATATAAAGACAATACGGGAGGCAGTTTCTTCTCCCCCTCTGCATAATCTGGCAAGCCTGTGGTGTAGTGGTCAGCACTATGCCGGAGGTCCCGTATTCAATTCCTGGTCAGGGTCTGGCATTTTTTATTACTCATTTTCGTCCATCATCCTTCATCTCCCACACTAGCATCAATTTGCAAACTAGTCGGGTGCAAACCAAAAAGAAAAAATCCACATAATCTATATTCTGGATCACCAATAAATATCCTCATGTTGTGTAGATGCTTGATAAGGTGACAGTGTCCCACAACTAGCCCACAACCTATCCTAAGCTGCGTCCTGCCCAGATAACATAGTCTCAAACAAGAGTATGGAATATAATGCTAATCATTCCCTAACCTTACCTGAGCCTAGCAATCGGACTGAAATATCTGTGATGTGTCACACTGATCCACTCAGAAACAGCCCCACTTATCAATGAATTGTTGAACCCCGGATATAGTTCTGGTCCAGCAAAGTGTCATTCAGACCCAGTCAGGCCAGAGCATTCACCCTTTCATCACCCACAAGCCTTCTGTAACCAAGCACCCACACCAAAGTTACTCTATTGTGTTCAGCCAGTTGTAGGAGGTTCTGCAGATATTTTCTAACTACTTAGGATTTATAAGAATATGAGCCAAGGGCTTTCAGAGCTGCCTGATATCTGAGAGAATTGTGATGCAGCTACTCTTGTAGACCCTTCTCAAGTTCTCACCGACAGGTTTCAATAGCCAATAAATATTATTTCTATAGCTTTCTGAAGAACTACAGTCCTAAAAATATACATGCATGTTCTGTTAGTGATACCTGAGAAAAATAACCTCTTGGGACCTGAGGTATTTTTTTGGGTTGTATATATTGAGACCCAACGGTATAGTACACTATACTTGAAGGTTGCTTTGGTTGAGTTCTGATGTATCAGTAGTGATGTGCATTGGTAGAGACCTGTAGATATAGTATGCTATATCTGTAAGGTGCAAGGGTTGAGGCCTGAGAAATTTTTTCCACTTGTAGATTGAGTAAAAGCGTTGTCTGCCATTTTGATAGGGATTAACAGAATACAAATAAAACATCATTTATAGTACAACAAAGATCCAATACATGGAGTACACTGTTAAAAAGTCAAATTTAGTAGATAAAACATTTATGTGAAATGCCAGTGCAATCAAGGTACATTATATTATACCATCGGTCTCAACCAAAGCACAAAGCACCATAATGTTTCTCATCAGGACTGAAACAGTGCAATTCGAGGGGGTACCCTAAAGAAACCGGAATTATTTTTTAAAACTATTTATTTTTAATTTTTTTACAAAAGAACCTTATCCCCTTCAAAATACCCTCCATTACAATAATACATTTGTCCCACCGGTGCTTCCACTGTTCAAAACATTTTTTGTACTCCTCTTCAGTGATGGCTGCCATCTCATCCGTCGTTTTTTTCTTGACATCATCAACGTTGTTAAATCGGAGACCTTTCATGCCCCTTTTCATGCGTGGGAACAAGAAAAAAATCACACGGAGCCAGATCGGGTGAATACGGTGGGTATGGTAGCAAAACCATGCCGTTTTTCGCCAAAAACTGGGTAACCGAGATTGCCGTGTGTGCAGGCGCGTTGTCGTGGTGGAAAAACCAGTCCCCTGTCTGCCACAAATTAGGTCTTTTACGACGAATGCTGTTTCGTAGTCTTCTTAACACTTCAAGATAAAAAGCTTGATTTACCGTCTGGCCTGGTGGAACGAACTCTGAATGGACAATTCCCCTCACATCAAAAAAACAAATCAGCATTGTTTTGATGTTCGATCTGACTTGACGACTTTTTTTTGGTCGGGGTGATAATGAAGTCTTCCATTGACTGGATTGTTGTTTGGTTTCTGGGTCGTACCCATAGCACCAAGACTCGTCACCCGTAATGATCTTTGACATGAAATCTGGATCAGTATCAAGCTGTTGTTTCAAATCACTACACGTTTCAATTCGACGTTCCTTTTGAGTGTCTGTCAGAACCCGAGGCACAAATTTGGCAGCGACTCTTTTCATTGTCAAGTCTTCTGTTAAAATGCGTTGGACTGAGCTCCAAGATAACCCACTAACCTGTGATATTTTGGTCAATGGTCTGTCGTCGGTCTGTTCGTACAATTTCTTTCACTTTCACAACATTTTCGTCTGTTCGGGAAGTCGACGGTCGTCCAGAACGAGGTTTGTTCTCAATCGACATGTCGCCATTTTTAAAGCGCAAAAACCACTCGTACTCTTGGGTTTTTCCAATAGCGTCGTCTTTGTAAGCTGTGTTCAACATTACAACTGTTTCCGCGGCGTTTTTACCGAGCAAGAAGCAAAATTTCACAGCCGCACGTTGTTCATTAAAACTTGCCATCATGAAAAACGACACGAGCACAAAACAGCACTAGCGAGAACAATCACTGCACGAGAACAGAACAAGCTAGATCAACGAACAAAATGGCATTGAACTGGCAATGAGTAGCGCTACAAGCAGCCTAGTGGCGGGAATTTGTACTGCACAAGCTCCGCCCACGGCAGAGCTATTCCGGATACTTTTGGGTACCCCCTCGTATGTCTGCTATAGTATACTATGTCATAGGTCTCAAGCCAGGCACCACATATAAAACTGCTGCTGGGTCTCAATCAATGCAACTACATGGTATAGTATACTATACCGTCGGGTCTCAGGAGGCTAAAGTATTAAAATTTCGACCATTTTTTTCATAAACGGTACAATTACATAAATAAATCTACTATTTTGGTACCTTCCCAAAGATTTGTAATTCTGAAAATCTGCTTTAGCTTTCTTAAAAGCAATACCTAAAAGAAATTGTGGAGTGAACCTAGAAAAGCAATAAACCAAATTATTTAATTCTCTCCATTGAGGTTACCAATAAGTCTACATGAAGCATGGGCACAGTTATTATTTAAACTATTTAGAAAAAATTACTATGATGTACATTCTTCAAAAAACTCTATAATCCTTTGATTTTGTGTTTTTAGTTTAAGTTTTACATGTTTCTTACTTAAATTCACCAAGAATCTTTAGTATTTTCGTCAAAAATTGATTCTAAATATTTACTAAACTGTAAATTGAAGGTATCATGCTAAACCGGTACATGAACAAAAAGCAAATTCTTATTAAAGAACCCTTTTAGCTTGACTTAAAACCTGTTATTTTGATCTTGTCTACTTCATGTACAACTCAAAATCTTTTATAAATGTAAAACGTTAATATAATTATACTATTTTCAGCAGAAAGAATATTATACTCTTTTAGCACATCTCAATAAAAAAAACTTAAAACTACAATTTTTATCTGTACTTATTTTAGCATGATAATCTCAATGTATATTTTAAAATATTAAATTAAATATTATTGGTGAAGAGAGTTTTAACCCGCTAACTCCATTTTTAGGCCAAAATTTAACTTAGGTATCATTGGAAAAAAGAAAATTAAGTCTATCTGCTAAAGAAACGACTGTTTCTATTGTGTTTTATTCAGTTTTTTAGCTGTCCTGTGACGTTTCAGGAAATGGAGTTAGCAGTTTACCACTTATTACCAACAGTGTCTATTTATATTTTTTTAAAGTATAATATATAAGAACATAATGTATACAGAGGTTTGTGAAATTTTAATAGTTTTATTATGTTTTTATGAGGTATAGCATGCATTTATTGTTTATTATTGTGCTGTTTAATCGTTTTCGTTTTGCATTGGCTGATTAGATATTGAGATAATTTATTGCATGTTTTTGTGTTGGTTGTTTTTATTTTGGGCTTTATGAATAGATGAAGTTTATAAGTTTTAAGTATGAAACAACAGATTTTAAAAAGAGAATGTCCCCCAATTTTTCAAGTAACTTTTTTTGTTTATTACATCATTTTCTATTCACAGACTATCATGTATAAATTTTTATTTTGATGAAAATGTAAAATATAAATTTTCAAGAAGATTTTTTATGAAGATAAGCTGTTTTGAAAAATAAATTTATGAGCATGTTTTCTGTTGTAAAGAATATTTTCACATTGTTGTTTAAACTTAAAAAAATATGTAATTCAATTACTGAAATCTCCCACATCTCATCTTTGATCGTAAATTTTTGTTTTTTATCAATTTTAATGTGTATATATACTCATACATTAACTCCATTAACTGACTGATTCAATTATTACAAAGCCTCCAGAACTATCTGGCTTACAATTTTAAATTAAATTTTGAGTGTCTCGGCCAGGTGAGTAAAAAACTAGTTACAATACAGTGAATTAATTCTCTTGGGATTTCAACAGATTCATTTAGAGTTCTTTGTCTTAGTTTTTGGAGACTGTTTTATTTGGTTTTGTAAAGTTTACCTTTTAATATCCCCGGAAGAAGTTGTTTACTGAACTCAAATCAGGTGATACTCTCTCTGATATGCAATTATCCTTTTTGCTAACTTAGGTTTTAATATAGAATCGAAGGAGAGGAGGGTGTTTTACCCGTTTTTCATTAAACTGTCCATTTGGAAATATTGCAAAAATGAGAAAAGATATTCATGTGCAGTTTTCACCATTGAACTTCACTTAAAATTTCAAATTGAAATCATGTACCATATGACCAACATCCTATATTTAAAACAAGAAAATTAAATCCAATATGGCTGATAAGAATTTCAAACATTATCTGGAGTAGTTTTTTCGGTACAATAATCAAAGCTCTGGTTACCTAGTCACTCTCAGTTTTCTAATAACCAGGTGTTTTCAGACATTTTTGACACCTAATTTAGTTAAACAAAATATTGATTTTCTGTTTTTTTGTGTCCAGCTGTTATACATATTAAGGCTAATGCAGACAGTAAAGAATGATAGATGAAAATGAGTGTTAAAAATGCCAAATATAATTGGGAATCAAACCAGAGACCTCTATTGTGGAACCCAGTAGCACTGACCGTGACACCAATCAGCTGGCCAAAAGACTGGATAATGGATTATAGTAACCCTATTGGTACTAAAAGATTAAAAATTATATTATTACAAAATATTTATAATAACTGAAGTTCCTTTTTTATCTAATAATATATTTTTTTGTTTAAATTCATTCCAAGCAAAAAACGGAAATTTTACAACTTTAGGAGTAGAAACTTATGTACTATTATTACAGACATAATTCTACTGGTTTAGTCAGATCACGACATATTAATTTTAATTAAGTTGTACTTTCAATTGGAGAACATCTTTTCTATTTATATATTGGTGGGGTATTTTGGAAAGTTATTGCATTTGTTCAAGATGTTGATTGAGACAATTGCAGTTTCAGTGTAGTAAATTCATCAGTGCATAAATAGCTTTCTGTTCTGAATTTAGGCAGACACCTTATTGTAAGAACTGGAGCAGAAACATCGAAATAGATTTTCCTTTAGTTATTTCAAAATTTCATTTTTGGTAATTTTTACTTTTTCGTATAACATTTTGTACAGTTTCATGGGTTTCTGTATTATTAAAATTGGGTTAATATGATATTTTCTTCTTTCAGGTTATAACTAGTCTGGGACCAGCAAAACCACAAAGGGTTGTTAACAACAATAATAACAATAACAACAACAATAACAATAAAAATAACAACAATAACCATCCCGGTGATTTAGAACATTGTCATCTTCTGGCTGGTTCTAGCACAAACACCACACCTCCACCTCATAGATTATGCCTCGAGACTAGCTTTACTTCACTGAAACAAAAATCTAACGATAATTCAAGTGTAGACTCGAAACATCTGCCATGGGAGTTCGCTTCATTGGTGCAAGGTTCTGTGTCTCCTCAGATCCACACCGTGGACTTGATTCATGACGATTGGTTTGGGTTAGCTCCACTGGCAACTCCAGAGTCGCTTTCTGAAGTATCAAGTATCAGTTCCAGAGCTAGCAGTATGGTTATAGGTAAGGATAAAGTAAACGAAACATTTGTTAAATGTAAACGAACCGCTACGGAAATAATTAAGAGAAATGAAGGACTCTCAAAAAACAGCAGCAGTGATAGATTTTTTAGCGCTGAAAGTTTTGAAAGCGGTACTTCAGACAAGAAAGTAGTTTGTGATGACAGAAGATGGGGTCGTTTCTTTCCAGATACGGTAGAAAATATCAATGATGATACAACAAATTCATCGGAGTCTTCTCCGTTACTGAGCAGCCTCCATCTTCTCACAGATGAAAGATTTGCTAATCTATTTCAAGGTCAGGTAGATGTATCGGCAAAAGCTGATGATAGTGTATCATCGGGAAGTTTCAAATCGATAAGCACCGATAAACTGAGTCAGGCCGGTGACATGAATTCTTCAACCGATTCGGTAGTTGTAAATGCTCAAGTACATAGAACCGATTTCACTGAAAAACCCCTATGGACAGAAGAAATTAATTTATTAGAAGATATCGAACAAAGTTTAAAATTTAGTTGTGCTGCTAAAGGTTTTAGTGATATCGTACCTTTACAGAGTGAATCGAATGATACAGGGCAGTATTATTCAGAATGTTCCAATTCTCTGATAAAATGTAAAAGTAATAACAACCATCCTGATACTGGAACTGAGCAGGTCAGTCATGGTGGGGGAAAAAATAAATATACTTATCCAATAATGTTCGTTGGACATGGTGAAAGTAGCGTTTAATAATTTATGCAAGTATTTTATGACTATTATCACGAGCATTATTCTATAAAAGGTCGACACCAGTTAATATTATAAGTGTTAGATAATGGTTTTATAAATAGGGACTAATAATGATATAAGACTTTACTAGTCTTTTCTTTTTTATTTTTTCTTATCAAAGTTTAATATACATACTTAACGATAAGGTTTTTCTAAATAACTTTTAGAAAGAAGCTTATTAACTTCAAGGAGTATTAATTTTTATATTTTTACTGAATTTTGTTGATGTGACCGGAAAATACTGATACATCCTATTTACGGGTATAATTTTTTATACTTTTGCAAAGTTTAGGGTGTTTTTAAGAGTTTTGAGGTTTCACATGGAAAACAATGCAACAGCGTCGAACGTTTTTCAAACCAATAGACACACTGAAATATGCTTTGATGTGTATTGAGTACAACGTATTTTGATATTTTTCACTAATATTTTGAGTATAACAATTATTTTATCTAATAAATCCTTCATTATTTTTTATCATGAATCTTTATAGTTTTTTTATCGCATTCTTCATATAAAAGAAATTTAAATTCAGTTCAGTTTTTACTGTGACTATGTGATATTCTTTGAATGTTTTATGTTCAAAGGAAGATAGATTTCATGTGTACAACAGAATTCAAATTTTGTAATCCTGGATGGTTATTTAATGAAGATTCGTGATGTTTAACATTTGCAGGAGAGAAAATTTTCCCAACTATCTTTTAAATGTATCACCAAAATATTTGGGAAGATTTGTGCAGAATTTTATACATAAATAATAACAGAAAAACTTTCTGCATGGTCAGAAGTAAGGTTGCACTGCTAAATCTACAGAATTAAGAAAACATCCTAATCCTTTTCATTTCTCTTCCAAGTCTCATCAGGTCATGCCCAGCACAACTCCTCTTCTCTCTACCACTGAACCATTGCTCTCTTGACATCACATTTTTTCCCCCAATTCATTTATAACTGAACCCATTCACTTCACTCTTGGTCTGCCTCTGGATTTTTCCTTCGTCCTCCAAGTACAGCATCCTGTTCGACTGTCTAACCTTCTCCATCATAGACCATGACCAAACCATCATATCAGAGGATGGAAGGTGCTAGCAACTAGGAGAGAGAGGATTGGAGAAAATTTGTGGAGGAAGCCAAAGCCTATCAAGGTCTGTGGAGCTACACGATGATGATGATGAACCTCCTTCGTTCTACTTGTCCAAATCCCCATTCCCCTATCATCTATCTATTGATTAGGCTGTCCATCCCCATTCCCTAATCTCATAATTTCTCACTCTAGCTCTTCATGGCTTTTCTAGCACACTCATCTTGAAACTCATTTGTCACCTGAATTCTACTCTGCCTTCCATCCACCTGCCCATGTTTCCACTGCATGAGTCAGTATTGGCATAAAATGTGCATTATATTTTTTACAATACAAAGGAACTTCTTGATTCCAAACTAGGCTTCTCACACTGTGGATGGATTTTCCTGCTTTCTGCCCCCGTTTTATTAACTCCTTTACTAATCATCTGTCTGATGAGAAAACAGTGTCCAAATACGTGAATTCTTGAACTTCCTCCTGCACCAACACATTACTTCTTCCCTCACTGGATTCTAAACTATGCTTTACGATTTCTTGTATGTATTAAACAACTAGAGAGCCCTTTTCACCTCTTCTTCTACCTTTCTCCCTATAAGAAGATCATCAGTAAACAATAAACTCCCAACACTTTTTTTGTTTTTAGCTTCTTTTTCATTCTCTATATTCTGTGAATTAAGAAATCATTTGGTTAATATATTCTGTGATTGCATTGTTTGTAAATCAAATGCGTATCACATTTGAAACCCCAAAATTCTCTTATAAACACCCCATTTTGTATTCTTGTTTGAGATCTCCGCATCTCAGTCCTTTAATATTAACCATTTATCTATCACACTGAGATGTATTTATATACTTATATGTATATGTAAACTTTGTGTGAGTGAGTGTGTGGTGAAGTATGTATGTTTCAGGTTATGTAAAATGTCTATTGGTTGCATGTACGTATGTTTTTTGTGCGTGTGTACAAATATATAAGTATTATATTTATAGTATTATTTTACAGTACAGTCACAGTATTCTAAAGTCTTATATATTTTGGTCAATTTTTGTTACTATTGGTAATAAAATTATAAATTTGTATGAAATTTAAACATTATAATTATGAGTTTTAACTCATTGAATGCAGTACAGGTCTCCGAAGCTCTGTATTATGATTTGCTATGGTACAGGTGTATGTCTGCCCAACTTTTTATCAATATGGAACATTTCCACAAATCCTTCCATAGATGCTATCTAGTTTTGTACAATCAGTTCGTACTTTACTGTTGATGTGATCTGTATTCAGCCAAGTTTCAACCTGGTAAACGGATCACACAAGTTTTCCGTGACCGACCCGTCAAGTGACCTATCAATCACATGACTGATAAGAAATTGATATTTCTGTGCTACAGTGACAAAAAATCAATAAAAAATAATAAGTTATTAATTACAATAATAATTATTTCAAATTAAATTTGTAAATATTTTTATTTTGCTATTTTCTTGATATTTATTTTACCATCTTTATTTGATATTTGTCTTGAACATTAACATGTTAATGAGTAGCACGTTTTTGTTGAATGTAATTAAGTAAATTATGTAACACAAAATAACTAGTGTAATAAACATTATTAAGTTTAAAAAGTGCACGTGAATAATTTTAAAATAAATATTAAATCATGATAAGTACATAAATACACATGTCATTCAATAAGGTGTTGCTGAAATGTAAAGAATGGCATTGACAGAATATCTTTGAAACCATATGAGATATTGATGTGCAGTTTTCGCCATTCTGATTGTCTTGAAATTTTCCATTGAAATCATGTGTCATATGACCACCTTCCTATTTGAAAAAATAAAGTAACATTCAAGATGCCGGACAAAATTTTTGGTTCATCATAAAAAGTATTTTTTTTTAATTCGAGTGAGGTTTACATTTGCATATATCTTAAAATTTCCCTTACTTTCAAAATATTAAGCCGTTCGGACTTTTCACCCACCTGTAAAATTATATTTATATAAATATAATGATGTTTATTCCAGGTTCTTTCAAAATCAAAATCTGTTATTGTAAATAACAAACCGCTTTCTTAAATTTATAACAAATATCTATTTACAAATTCATTGTTACATTTATAACAACTAGAAATTACACCAAACTATTTAACTTAATAACAGACTAAATTTAACACAAAATGTTCCAAAACTTTAACTGATGGAAATGTTCAAATTTTACATTGGTTTTTGAAACAATAAACTAGGTTAATTACTTACCCACACACAATACATTTTCTAATTAAACTAATTTTATAACACAATAATTAACAAAACTTACAACATTTTATAACGCTAACTGGGAAAAATGTGGTTAGGTACCTCATTTAAAATCGTGTCTAGAGTTAAGTTAGTAGAAAGTTTAACAGATTTTGTCAATTTTTCATGCGTTTTTTTTATTTAATTAAAAAATAATTTTTTTAAAAATTGTGTTTGTCTATATTGACTTATTTTACATCATTCTCTTCAAAATTAAATTCTCTACAAGTTTTGTATAAGAATTTCTTGTGTTTATTATCCATTTAACAAAGTTCATCTGCTTTAAACCTAAAAGAAACTTGTTTTTCGGGACCAAGTTTTGCGTATTTCATCAGATATCTTAAAAATTACAGCAGCTACAGGTCTGAAACCTGTTTTGTTCAATTTTTCTGTTCATTTTACATACGATACGGTAAAATTTATGCCTAATTTAATGCCCAACAAATATCTGTAGGGCTTTGTTTCAACGGGGTAACTGAAATTCTGACGAAATCTTTCACCCTGTATAACTCAGTAACTAATGATTTTTGGATCTATGTTAATTTGAACTTTTTTTCTTCTTTTGTTGTGGGGAATCACGCCCTGAATTCTTGGAACCTTTTTTCAGAACACCCTGTGTGTATATATATAATAATGAAACAAAATTCGACATAATCTTGTAAAAATAACCAGGATTTCAATTCTTTTAAAAAGTTTAAATGGTTCAAGCAAATGGAATTAACTACAAAGAACTGTAATTTACATTCAAATAAGTAATTGAATCTTACTAACAAAACCAATAACAGTTGCATGTTATTTGACCATCATGAAGAAACTGCTTCCAATCGTGATATTTTATGTGTAAAATGTTTTTAACAAACTCACTTCACAAGTGTTCACACAACACTCAGTCTATCAAAGAGCAGCTGCTTTTTATACAAAACAGTCATCGAACTTTCTCTTAAGATAAAGAACATAACAGAATAATTCAGAGAAATAAGTAATCAATAAAACGTTCTACTCTATATTAGAGAAACAATAAGTGCCAGGAAGGCAATTAATTACAGTATCAAACGCGAAGGCAACTGACACGCGGCCGCAGTGGCGTAGTTGGTAACGTGCTCGCCTTTCATCATGCGGTCTTGGGTTCGAATCCCATTCAGGCACGGCATATTTTCAAACGTTACAAAAATTCATTTCATCCTTCACCGTCTGCATTAGCAGTAATTGCATAACAGTCGGACGTTAAACCAAAAAAAAAAAAAAAAACACACAAGTGCCACATTGTCAAAGCACACTCATCTAGGTGGTGGTTGTCACAATATTTTGTTTCATTGATGTTTTATTTTTGTTGACTTTATGTATCTTTCCTTATTTTACATTATTATTAAATTATTAGATACTTTTATAGGCTAAATTATTATTAATCGAGTTTATAAACAAATCGAAACTATTGATTTCAAATGTTTGTGACTGTACTGTACCACTTAATAACAATATGTTAAAACTTTAAAATATTAACAATTTAATTTTTACATGCGATTACAAAAATAGAAAATACAAAACAGTGTTCAAGAAAAATATTTTTCAGTTTAAAAAAAACAGGTGTGCCAATTGTTGCACCATGAGACGATAATTTTTGTTAAGCAATCTAATAGGGTATGTATTATATATGTCATAAATTATATTTAAAATAATAAGTGTTCCATGAAACATACGCGCTTAGAGAAATACACGTACTGTATTTTATTTTATTCTAATCTATAACGTGTACATCCGTTATAAATAATGTCAAATTACTTATTTATAAGGTATTCATAATTAAATTATATGCGTTTCAAGAACTTTTGTCTAAACTATTTTTGTCCGCTTGATATGATATCCGCCAAGTATTGTAACGTGTTTTATTTTTTCATGATAGTAGTCCATAAATTTCAATTTGGTTCAGAAATAATCCGTTCCAAGTTTCGTTGGGTCAAGTCCAACACATTAACTTTCTCTCCTCCACTTCACTCTTGGTCTTTTTTCCTTCCACCTTCAAGTACAGCTGCCTATTTTCCTCCATCCTACTGATATGTCGAAACCATTGTTGTCCCAATTGTTCTCTATCTCATTTCTCAATCTATCTCTTTATGTTGTTTCTAACATACTCTCTCTTTCTCTTAAATATAATAAAGTTTATTGGTACTATTGTAAAAATATTTTATGTATAGAAGAGACGCTTCCTCTCTATGGCATTACACCAAATCTCATACAGTGCTGAAGAAAAAATTATTATAATTTGTCCGTCAAATACTCTTAAATTTTACTGTTAATGTAGATAAATTATGATTAAGAAATTTTGAAAAATCCTTCCAAAATAGTAGATTATGATTAAAATATTGAGCACTCTTTAAAATTTTTTCCCTGCTTGTAGCCCAAATAAAATTTAAAATTGTTTATTTTTGTTGTGCCAAACAAACTTCATTTTTGCTACCTGCACTCTGTGCCTTCCTTTCATCTGTCCATGTTTCCGCTGCTTGCATCAGTTTTGAATTAAAATTTTATGCATTATACAAAATTTTATTTTTATTATATCCACATAATTGTTCAGCTGTTTTCACAACCAGTTTGTTCTTCATGATCACATTTCATTTTAAAAAGAAGTGATAGTTGAAAAATTTAATTTAATTGTCCATTTTAAGAATGGAATTTTTTTGACGACTATTGGAGTAATAGAGATATTTATTGATTTGTTACTTGGGAGGGATGAGGTGGTTGTTTCACTCTCTTATTTACTCAACTAACAGACCCTCCCTTGTTCAAGTTTTAGGAGATTGTTTATCAGGTCTCTGTTGAAGATCACGCTCAAAGTTTATTATTACAAAGATTGAATACCTATTATTAGTTAAAATTTGCATTAAAAATTAATATGGGAAGCAGATTCTTCCCATATTATGTAAATTCTTTCTTCCCAGACTTAGTACTTAAAAAAACAAGACTACAGAATATGATGCCCATCACTCTCTTAACCAGCATTTTGGCTTCAATATCTCTGGTATCTAATCCATTCCGAGATAGTGATATCTATGATTTTCTGACTCCCAGATATTGTTCGATCCAGTAAACTGATGTAGAGGCCCTAAAGTCCAGCCTCTCTTAGTTTGCTCCTAATGTAAACAAATAATGACGTCACTGGGCATGCGCATTATATCAAAATGTGTACACGCTGATTAAAAAGTAACAACAAAATACTTTTAAATTTTTTTTCTAAATGAAATTGTTAGGCCTACATCTGATGTTTTTAGTAATTAAAGTACCTATAATTTAAAAAATAGTTAACTTAATAGGAATATGACATCCGTAAAGTCGCAGACTCTAGCGTGCACCCTGTAGTAGGTGGCTTTTGTTTGTTGACAGTAGGAGCAAACTAAGAACGGCTGAACTGTAGTTGAGCTAGATTATCTATCCTTACCTTGCCCATGACCTCTCTGTGACCTAGTACCATCTTGGACCTTCTTGACCATGATCCAATTGCTTTGAAAACTACGTATCTGAGGGAAATATAATATATTCACAAATACAGATGTTAATGTCCTCAACTTCCACCTAAAACATGGTATATCAACCAAAATAAACAGAAATGTATCTCTTATGATTCACACTATGTATGTCATTACCTGTACTATCCATGTATCAACCAATGAGCTTCGCTACAAACACAATTTCTAGGTTATGTCACATAATCATAACTTATGGGCTAAAACATTGGTTATTAAAAAAATTAACTAAATGAGAATTGGAGTAAAATGCTTCCTGTAGGATAAACATTGATTGGACAAAAGTGCTTGTAACCAAATTATAGTGTTATAAGTGATATATTTAATGTTGGAAACTGTGAATTTAATTTTACAAACATTATTACATACTAAATTTTTTACACATGATTTCGCTTGTATAAATTTTTTATGTATATATTTATATCTAAAAATTCTGTGTGTAGGAGGAACATTGTGTTGTAGATGAATAATTTATTGGTTTAAATTATTCTTTTTTTGTCTGGGGCGTATTCCAGATATTTATTAGGCAGTTACTTTCCTGTCATTATATTTTAATATATTATTCAAAAAAATCTTTATCATTCCAGAAAATAAATTTTGGGTGTTTTTTTATTATATTTGAATTGTTTTCGAATAATTTTCACATTTTTAGTACAGTTTTTCCTTGTCAAAAAGTGCTTCATAATATTACCGTTCTCTTTCTCCAAACTATTATTAAAACAGCTGCTGCATTTTCATTTACAGATGTCATTTATTACAATCATTTACTGCTCAATTTACCGGTGTATCTTGTTCAAGTTTTCACAGAGTACAAAAAGAATTTAAACAGAGTGATGTTTTGAAACCTCGGTTCAAAAACGAAAACGTAAAACGCCTGCTTTAGACCTGCTTTTTTGATGATATCAAAAATCTGCTTTAAGATTTATTATTCATCAATTTTCCTTTAGAAATGAGTTACCTGCTTTAAATAAGATTTTGTCGGTTGTCACTAATGGTCCTGATTTACCCAGTATTAGTCGGTTTAAATTCAGTAGTAGGTTCAATAGTTTTTCGTGTAAAAGTATGCAACGGCATGAAAGGTACGAGCGAACATAGTGTAAGCAAAATTTTTTGAACACTCTGTTCTGTTCGTTCCACTCACACGGTGGCTTGTTTACGCTAGGACTCAACTAAGAAAAAACGTACTATAAATGTTTAGAAAAAAGGCCGGAGTGACCAACCTTCAGGGGAGATAATGAAAGAGATGTGAACCCCACAACATTGAACAACTTAAGAAGGAAAGATCCGTAAGAATGAAGAGATTGTGGGAGAAAAGGAAATGTGAACACAACGTCTTATAGAAGTAATTAAAATATTGATTTGACATTCTCTCTCCAAAGGGCTTTTTAAAACAAAAATTTTAACCAAACCTTTCTTGTCATACAACACAAGAAACTAAATAATTAATAGCATAAGACCCATCCAAAAACTTTTTAAACTTAATTCAAAATTGTGGGAAATTCATATATATTTTCAGTCTGATTTCTAGTTTATATAAATTAGAATTTTGGTTCAATAGATTAAATTTTTCCTGAGCTTCACTAAGATTTTGAACCATTGTTTATATCAGACCAAAAGTTTATTTTTGTTAAAACAATATACAGAAATTATTTATGTATCTGCTGGAAAATAATATTTGTAGAACTTTATTTAAAAAATTTACTATTATACATTTCTAATTTCGTGGTTTTCTCTTTGAAACCATTATTTTGTTGACAGGAAAATTTCTGGAATGAAAAATTTATTGTAAAATTGTACGTATTTTTCTTACATAAACCCTTAGTAACATTGTTTGAAAATGGTTTAAAAATTTTAGGAAAAGTTTTGATTTGTTACTTTTTAGGAAATTGGTTACATACATATCAGTTTTTGTGACAGATTTATCATTATCATGAGGTTATCTGTCCTTGGGCCATGTTTGCACCTGAGGTCCTTTGCACTGTGTTTGTCTACAACTTGTTCTATTTTCCACCACCATCCTTTATAATCATGTATAACCTTTATTCTTCATTGTCCTCTTTTCCTTTTACCTTTTAATGTAGTTTTAATTAAACAACTCCTCATATTATGTGGCATAGCCTTTAAAAAAATCATAAAGAATACCTTTAAATTCAGTTTTTAATATATTTTCCACAAATTTTTTTATACTGTAAAATTATTTAGTTGATCCTGATATTTTAAAAAAAATTTATTATAATAATATTTGAAAACCACTACTATTGGTAGGAACATTTTCAAACATGTTACCAGAACTGATCTGATACAATTTAAGTTCAATTATCTGCTTACTTTTCTTATTAGTTCTAATCAAATAATTAACCACTTATTAAGAAGTAATTTTAAGTTTACTTTAGTGCTAAATTAAACTTAATTATTCTTCTTATTAAATGTAAAATTTCTTCTTTACCAACTCTTTTAGTTCACTTGGCTTTATTGGGACAAGGTGTCTACAGATCAGGGAATATAATAATTATGTTCAAAAATAACATGAAATTTTCTGAAATCATGGGAAATGGTCATCAAAATTTATACATGACATATTAACTTATAAGCACCTATAAATTTATAAGTACCTATAAGTTAATTTAGTACTTAAAAGAATATTGGCTTTAATTAATTTTTTTTAAATTCTACTCTTTTAATGCGCATTGTAGCCACACAAATGTGCATGACACTGCCTGTACAACCAGTGTTATATGAAGTTCAATGTCTCTTTACTCATTTTTTAAATGAGATTTAATAAATGTTTGCACTTTAAGGTTAATGCATACAGTGAAGGGTGATAGATGAAAATGAGCTATGAAAAAATGTCAGAGCTGACTGGGAATTGAACCCAGGGTCTGTGGCGTAGAAGCCAGTTTGGCTTACCACTACACAAACAGGACAGCTGGTATAATTAATAGGACTTATTGTTGAATTCTTTTCTTCTTTATTATTTAAAAAAAGTGTTTGTATGTATGCATTTAACATGGCATGGCACTTCATGTTGACCATCAGATTATCAGAGAATTTCACAAAAGATTGTGGTAGACATCTTGTGGGATATTCTTGTTCTTTTAAAACCACCAGTTTCTCATGCTATGGATACCATTATTTTATTGTACCAAAAAATCATCGAGGTCCTTCACTTATTCAAATTTAGAACTTAAATTGTAGTGAAACGTCTGAAATCTGTTATCGTTTAAGAAAAGTGAGCAGATAAAACAATTTTTAACTAAGTTAATTATCTTAAAAATTATTTGTGTATAAATGGGCATGTAGAGAAATATTGTGTATAACTGTGTTTACAATTTGACTGATTTTGCAGTAGACTATGTAATTATTTTAATGTTGCTCAACTGAGTAAAATGTGTGTGTACATAGTGTGTAACAATTACTTAATCACAAAAAATTGTCTAATATTGTTAACTACGAAAAATTGTGTTGTTAAAAATTCCTGATTATCTTTGTATCATTGGTGAA
The DNA here is from genome assembly GCA_035578175.1 of Catonia carolina. NCBI lineage: Eukaryota > Metazoa > Arthropoda > Insecta > Hemiptera > Achilidae > Catonia > Catonia carolina. Next base: position 50,872,300 of record JAQMRL010000007.1, read on the forward strand.
GTTTTATTTGCAAAGGGTACATAGATAGAGTAAACGTCTGTTACACCATGTTTGTCTCCAAATTGTTCTGTTTCCACAAGCATCCTAATATCCTCTATAGTTCACATATAAATTGTGTCACCTTTATTCTTTGACAATTTTTAAATTTGTTTTTTTTTTTTTTGCTTTCCTCTCTTGAATCATTTCTGTAAACGTTGTCTCTGCTTCTTTTCACTGTAATACTTTTTCATTCCTATAGTTAACTGAATTTGGCTATGGTTTTAACGAGGGGTAAAGCGGGAAGTCATCAGTGCACATGCTCTGCTTTAATTTTAGAACAACCAACACAACAATTACCCACTATACCCACAACAACACTATACCCAGACCACATACAGAATATTGCAGAACCTTTTGTAGGTTAACTGTGCAAATATATGCTGGGCGGCATACAGCTGTGCACATGGATCCCGGGCTATTAACCAACCTGAAAATATCTACTATTATTTTCTAGCCATGTTTTTATGGTAAATAATTTCGCTTCATGCAACATTTGATAGATTTATTTTAATATATACGAAATTTTTTATACGTACTTGTGCTTCATTTTTCACGGAAAAATTTTAATGAATAGGTATGTTTACTTAATATAATTATTTATTTTATTTTCTTGTGTTATTGATTAATTTATAAATGGTTGCCACATTTTTACTTACCTTAAATGTATTAGAAAGCCATTTAATTTAAAGTCAGTTCTTTCTTTTAGCGCTGCACGCATTAACGCGGCTGTCGGAAGCCGATGTTTTGTTAAATGAAAGTTGTACACCAACCTACGTACGACACATTTATCAAAATCACCCATTTTAAATTTAAATTTTTTAAATCTTACGCACGTAAAGCTTGAAATTTACAATAAACCGAGAAAATAATCTAACTTCATATACGAAATCCTGTCGCCACACTGTTTGCATTGTCCATGATTATTGCAAATTAAATATTGCCGAATTTTTAAATTAAATTTTACCTATGGAAAGCTTGAAACTTACAATAAACCAAGGAAATAACGTAACTTTTTACATGAAATGCTGTAGCCACACTGAATTAATTGTAATTCGTCATTTCATGGTGATTCAGCATGATGATTAATTGGGCTATATTTAGACTGTGTATAATTTGTATACAATCTGGTACCTACATGAACACAAACTTTTAACTATGGCCATCCTATCATTCTATCTCTCTCGCACTATGTGTACAGCTACCAGCCGGGCAGTATAACTATTTGTTACCACAAATAGAAATGTTGGTTTCTCAAAAACTTGGTCGGACTATTCACAGTGCTGAACAAATTCTACTATGCAATATAATAAAATGTTGTGAAGTTGAAACTAAACAAAAATGCCTTTCCTTGTCCCTTAACAAAATCCGTGAGCAAGAGGCTAACTACTGTGATGTCTCTCTTTCCATAATTTGAAAAATAAAGAAGAAAATTAAAGACGTTGAAGAAGCTATTCTTCTTTAACAGTTTTGTTGACACCAGATAAAAAAAAGAAATTGTTAGGTAGATACTAGTGAGACTGATAATGAAGACAATGGTGATACTGATAGTAAAGGAGGCAATCCATTTGTAGAAGATTTTGTTCCAATAAAATAAGGTAGCTGGTAATTACAGTAAATCAAACATTTCTAGTCATATAATTAAGCTATAGGCAATATTATTGGTCAGATTTTTTCTTATAAGGTTTATGTCTCAAGGTATTTTATATCAAGGTTTTATAAGGTAGTGTCTCACTGATGAGGTTGGCAGCACTGTCAAATTTTCAATTCCCTTTCCCTCAGCCCTTCCGTATGCAAAAGGCAATCTTGCTTCTAAAGGATCTATAATTCTGTTAGTTCATTTGATTTTCTCTAGACCTCTTCATAACCCATGACATAATATATTTCAAAAACCCTTATTGAGTTTAAAGTTCTTTATGTTTGGAGTGCCAAGAAAGTTGAAATATATGGGAAAAGTGTGATTGCACACTTCTTATTTGTATAAAGATCATCTAAAGTTATTTCTAAGTTCATTGTTAAATATAACTCGTGTTTTAATATCTGATTTGTTCTTGATCTATCCTCACCTTGTGAATTATATTTGTTACAAGATCTTTACTCATACTCACAATTATTTAAGGAATTTCAAAAAAAGACTTAAGTGGAGACTTTATACTTCATCTAACTTTTCTAATATTTTGTATGATTTCAATTACTTTAACCTTTCAAAAATGTAATCAACAAAATTTTTCGTTACAATCTCCTGCTTCTGTAGTCTTACTGTCTTTAAATCTGTGTTGGGACCAAATTTATTTCAACTTTGAAGTTTTCAACATTTGAAAATTTTTTAAATATTAATCAATATGTTCGCAAGGTTGCAGAATCTTTCACTTTTTAATATTTCAAATCATTAACTAAATTTTTTCATTGTAATTTAAATTTACTTCCTGAATGAATAAAATAAAACTATATTTTCTATTATTTCCAGGTAAATTGTTAGGTTTTTTTTATTACATGTCGTGATTTTGTAGAACATAATTTGTTCGTAAATTAATGTATGTGTATAGTTATGTAGAAATCTGGACATATTTTCCATGCATTAAATGTTTTATTCCTGATAAAAATATATTTATAAATACTCACCCGTTCTGTTACTTGTAATTTATGTTAAAAATATTGTTAATTTAATCATGTGTTTTCGTACAATATTTAGCAATATATTTATTGCCAAATAGTGTATTACAATATCTTTATTTTTAATAAACAAGAATAATCTTAAATTATGAAGTTCTTCTTAGAATCAATTATCAAACTCAGAATTTCCTGGTATCATTCACATTATTTTTTGAAGTACAGTAATTTCCTGTTTAACCAAATTGACTGATCCTCAACCAAAAATCTGGATGAAAAGAGATAACACAATAAAAGCATTAATGTAAGATATTATCATTGTACTTAATTATTCGTATGAACTACAAGACTTCTTAATGAAAAATAAGTATAGTACGACTACATTACATAAAAAAAGAAACAATTCTAATGTACAAATTAAAATATAAAAATATCAGTAACTTAGGCCTACTCTATCTAAAGGATCCAGTTCAACTTAAGTTCTCTTACACGTACACAAAGAAATTTTGCTGTTCCCAACTTTTAAAAACATTGACTAGAACTCTGATATTTCTGGTTCGTGTAAAGAAGGCTGGAGTTGGAGCTTGTCTGATGGCTCTAGTCGGCTACACAAACATTGGGGTTAGTCTGTTAACATGCACACTACAGTGGCAGCAACTTATGAATTGCTGTCATGGCATAGCAATTGCTGCCCGATGGCGTAGTGGTTAGCGCTACTGGCTTCTACACCGGGGTCACCGGTCCGATTCCCGGTCAGGTCTGGCATTTTTTCATCTCTGATCTTCATGTATCATCCTTCTCACCATCTGCATTAGCAGCAATAACCGTAAGATGTAAAACCAAAAAATAAAACTGCTGTCGTTTCAATACTATTTCATCATTTTATACCAATATGACCAGAACTAAATAAAAACAACTAATGTTATTTTTATTTGAATAAAATAAATTATTTTCTTTCTTTAGAAGGGTCACTTTTTTGTTCTTCGATGTTATTATAGCATGTAAATGAAATTGTTACTAATTTGTTTTAATAATATTCGTATATTTGATTAAAAAAAACCTATTTAAGCTTCATCATGCTATATGTAGTCTACTACATAACAAAACATCAGACTTTGTGGCACTGGCCGCATTTGCGAAGTTGGTAACGTGCTCGCCTCTCATCATCCGATCTTGGGTTTGAATCCCATTCAGGTACAACATATTTTCATACATTACAAAAAAAATCATTTCATCCTTCACTGTCTGCATTAGCAGTAATTGCAGAACAGTCGGACGTTAAACAAAAAAAAAGACTTTGTGGCCCGCTTAAATTATTTTTTTTTCAAAATGGCCCACCATCCAGAAAAGGTTGCCGACCCCTGTATATAGTATATATAGTGAATGGATGAGAGATAAAGATAGGGGTGTATGTTATTCATAACACAGCTGAATCAAGCTGTCAGACAAACTACTACTTCCGGTTGACCGATTTTGATGAAAATGTTCATGTCGGGTCCGGTAGTGGTATGTAACTTAAGTTTCAAGTTCGTATGTTGTTCCGTTCTTGAGATATTCTGTTCACACACACACACACAGAAACACACATGGAAAACCCATCGCTAAAAACATGTTTTTTTGGGTTCAGGGGGTCTGAAAACGTGTAGATCCGGTGAAAACTCGATTTCAAAAAATCGACATGAAAACAATACTTTCCTTCCTATATATTCATATAGGCAAGAGAAAGTAAAAATCTAAGGATCAGTCAAGGTAATTTGGAAGTTCAAATGAACGGAATTTGGTTAGACGAGAAATTACTGTAAAAAAAATATAGGAATTATTTTTAATACTCAAAATTATGAAAAGATTTTTTTTAATATTTAATTTAAAAACAGTGTAAATAATTATAAATGTATTAAAATATAAACAACAGAAACTAAAACAAATTTTTCCGTTGGTATGTTGGCCTAATTTCAATATTTGGATAATTATCTTTACAAATAAATTAAAAGTGTTAATAAAACTTTATCGTTGTTAAAACCATGTAATTAAAAAGAAATCAACATAAAATATGGTGTATGTATGTATGTACGTATGGTTGTATTACTTGAATGTTGAAATGTAGGCGCCCATTTTTATGTTTCTCAATTACTTATTATTAAAACTTTAACAAACTGTATTATTTTTTTACATACACTAACTTTAAGTTTCATTAAAAGTTAAGTATAATTTATAATTATTGTAAATATTTATTATATCAGATAATTATTATAAGGACTTGCTTATATTTGAATTAATATTAAATATTTGTAAAAATATAAGACTTCCATATTTCCGTGTAGGTAACAAATTAGAATATTAGTGTAGAAAAGTTTTGTTCTTCATCAAATATTTTGGAAATTATTTCCAAAACCTTATTATAAATATTCCATATTTAATATCTTTGTTATTAATATTATTATTACTATATTAAGTTAAATATGAAAAAATGGAAACTAAATTTTTGCTTATTACTACTGCCCTGTTATTGAAAAATTAGTCCTCTAATATAGGTGTGTAAGAAATTTGTAATTATTGATTAATTAAACTTTAAGACGTCAAAATGTAAAATAAAATGCCTTATCGTAAAGTATTTTTCGGAGTCTATAACGCTGTCATCTAGTTTATTAAACACATGTAAATCACTAGAATTGTCTCTGATTTGAGGAAATTGCAAACTCTTACGTTACCTAAAAGTGTTAAGTAGGGAATAGAAGGGTGGGCAAACCGACTTTTACACTCCTCCAAAGAAATCCTAACGCAGCTTTGTAATGAAAAGTTCTACTCTTTACTTTTTTTACGCTGTAAAAAAAACTGGTTTTGAAAAAGATAGTTTTACTGATGCCTTGTTCACAAGGTTCTAAAAAGTATGACTGAAAATAATTATCATCTCTACTCTTCACCTTCGTTCCATTCACAACAGGGTTTGACTGTATTCAGAACTCTAAAAATTTTATAGAAGATTAATTCCGGCCTATGGTGTAGTGGTAAGCACAACTGGGTTCTATTCCCTGTCATGTGTAGCATTTTCTTATATATCATCCTTCGTCTTCATTAGCAATGATTTTCAAAACAATTGCAAAAATAATTTAAAAAATCTTCAGTTGATTACTTATACATATATCTTTCTTTTATTTTGTAAATGCTTCAGTTGTTAACTTGAGAGAAGATAAGAAAAGAAACAGAACTATATTTTCAAACTCTGCAGCAGGTTCCATGGTACTAGTTTGACAGCCAACCTAAATGTTATGGACAAAAGTGGAACTTTAATATTTCTATTTTATATAATGAATTTATATAATAATTTCACTAACCTTCTTTTTAAACTGTGTCACTTTTATTTTTATTTTTACTTACACGTGTTTCGGTGGATCCACCATCATCAGCGTAAATAAAATAATTGAAACTAAAAGAATTTTTATCTCACTTATTTAAAATTTATAGATGATGATACATCTTCAGTCATTTGTATATAACTGTTTTATACAAATATAATTTACAAACGTGTAAGTAAAAATAAAAATAAAAGTGACGCAGTTTAAAAAGAAGGTTAGTGAAATTATTATACTATAAATTCATTATATAAAATAGAAATAATTTCAAACTGCAGGATGCATTAGAAAGATTTATTTTTGAACTTTAATATTGTGCAAATTTTAAAGTGGTATTTTCGTATAGCCCTCTGTTGCCACTGCTATAACAAATTCTAATCAGGACTCCTTTTTCAATATTAGGGCTGTTCAAGTAATTATATTAACAGAGTTACAATAACTAATAAATTAAACTTATTTAGTTGTTACCAATTTTTTACAGTTAGTATTATATTTTTATATTATTATATTTATGTATTACTATGTAAATTAATACATAATATATAGATAATTAATTATTGATTTGGTGGAATGTATATATATATATATATTTATATATACATACATAAAACTTATGTATTATGTACAAAAATTTATGTTCTATAATTTAATTAAGATGTTTTTATGTTTAGTTATACTTGCCGTTGTAATCAAAATGTGAATTTCATGAACTGAATATTATCTTGTTAAGTAATAACCAATGTATATGTCCAGAAGTTAATGATATACTCTCTCTTCATGAATAAGAATACTTCACTAATACAAATTGGTGTATCTTTGATTTTTAACAGCTCTGTGATTTATGTTCACAGATTTTCTTTATCATACATTTTCATTGCATTTAAATAATATTGACAGTGTGATCTCGATAGTGAATATTTAGGACTGTGAAGGGATGAATTATGGTTGGTTATTATATATTTTTTATCCCTAATGTGTGAACGTTGCAATCTGTTCAATTAAAGAACAAAAACCCCTTTCATGAGACAAAGCGTCTCATTTTTAAAAAGGCAACTCAGCTCTTTGATCTTAATTGTAAGTTTTAAAGATATTTAATAACCCACACCCATTTAATAACCCTTATTTATAACAGTATTTTCCCAAGTCCTGATCACGTCATCTGTGAGCTATGATTGCTTTAAGGGGAGATTGTACTTTGTACAGCCCCCCCGCCAATGTTAAATTTGCTATTTTTAGGTACATTTTTCATAGGATTGGTGAAAGTTACGAAAATGAAACTTTACACAGTTAGGTATAGTTGTAAGGTGGTTTTAGCTACTGACATTTTCTCAATGTAATCTGTTGGACCATAAAGTTTTTAAAAGAATAACGAATAACATAAAATTTTTACAATTCTGATGTAGGTTTTTTGCATATTACTATTTTCTTGGCTGACCTTAGGAAGTAAAAACAATGTCAGTGAATGTGCATGTACATGATAATTAACTGTTAAAAATTTCAGCCTGGTAGGTTAAATGGTTTCTGAGAAAAATGTACGTAAGTGTTAAAAATCTAAATTTACGGAAAAAGGCACAAATGAGAAACAAAATGCACACAAACAAGTTTAATTTCCCATCAACAGTTGGTTAGAAAGCTTCACTAACAGCGAAGAAAATTAAAAATAGTGAACCAGATATTAAAAAAAACTAAAATTCTTTTTGCACTAAAACGAGCAATATAAAAATATGAAAAATATTTGTTCTCGGTGACATGTTAATTTTTTAGGATAAACGTGATAAAAACTTAAAATTTTTCATTAAAATAATTTTTTTTGTAATTTTTTTTTGTAATTTAATGTTTTTGTGGAGGTCTAAACTATTGAAAAACATAAAAAACCGAAAATCAAAATTATCAGTCAAAACCATCATACAGTCTCCCCTTAATTTATATTTACTGAAAGGTTGGGCTGTATTGATAAATATATGTATTAGGGAATTTTTTCTGATGCAGAAACGAGTAATAAAATACATGTTTGTGATAGGTAGGGAGAAGTCTTGGGGAAACTATTTAAAGCAAAATAAAGTTTTGACTGTACGTTGTTTATTTCTTATGGAGTCAATGAAATCAGTAAAGAGTGATACTTTAAAGGAAAAACGACATGGCTGTCTCACAAGGAAGCACTGTTCTGAATTGGCAGAATTTTATGGGTGGTCTTTTTGAAACTAATATACCATGTTACATAAAGGTTTTTTTTTGTAATTGCGTTCGGAAGACTCTGAGGAAGTATAGGACAAGTCAAGTAGTTGTTTGTAAAAAGAAATCTGGTGTGAAACACTCTCACAGCTTTCTCTTGCCAATGCAAATAATTAACAATAAACCTAACATTAGTAAAAAAACATTAGAAATAAACAAAAAACTAACCTCAATAAACATAACCTAATTTTAATCATGAGTGAAAGACACAAAATGAAAATCAACCTCAATTTGGCTTAAAAATATGGAAAATCATGTTAAACTTTCTTATGCTCTGCACGATTTTTATGCTCACGCTAAACTAGGCTCTGTAGAGAAAAATGCTTTAAATAACAGTTGTAGATCTTTTAATTTTCTATAAAGTTGATTATATACACTTTTGTCGTAAAATGCATACTAAGGCCGAAATCTTAAAAAAATCGATTTTTCACACGTTTTCGTGAGAAAAAAAACAGAAAATTGCTAATTACCGCTAAACTAAGTTAAATACAAAAAATTTGTTTGAAATAAAAGTTGTAGGATTTTAAATTGTCTATAACTTTTATTATATAAATTTTTGCGCTAAATTTTTTTACGTGAAAACAGCCTCACCAAGAATTTCACCATACATGGTGCATACCCTATCTTGTAGAGCATAAAAATTTTAGCAAATGAGGCGATTTAAAAAAAAATCATAGGACCCGTTTTTGAGAAAATCGCATAAAGTGAAAAATTACATGAATAAACTACTACTTCCGGTTGACCGATTTTGATGAAAATGTTCATGTCGGGTCCGGTAGTGGTATGTAACTTAAGTTTCAAGTTCGTACAAGTACAAGTTCGTACGATGAGATATTCTTTTCACATTCACGCACAGACCAATCGCTAAAAACACATTTTTGGGTTCAGGGGATCTGAAAACGTGTAGATCCGGTGGAAACTCAATTTTGAAAAATCGACATGAAAACAGTACTTTCCTTTCTATATATTCATATAGGCAAGAGAAAGTAAAAATTTAAAAGAGCACGCATGACAAAAATTATGGAAGTTCACAAGCTAATGATGATTCATCTATCAAGGTTATACTGTATATTTAGTCATGTACTTTTAATAAATGTTTGAGCTAAAAAACCTAGACATGATGATAAAGATGTTTTTAACACAAAATAGTTATGAATTAACGATGTCATCTGTGAACAATAGTAACGTAGTTATTTTTTTATTAATTATCGTTCGAAGTGTTATAAATTCATTTGTGATTGGAATGTATTTGATAAAAATCGCAGCGTAATAAATCATATTCATACTAAAATTCATAAATTTTTGTATGGATTCAAAAATTATTCTTAAGATTTTTTTAAGTGACTAAATGTTGCCAATGATTCATACCTTTGTTTTAGTGAGAGATTCTTAGCATTGATTTTCTAATAAATATTTTATATGTTCTATCGTCAATTTCTGGACTTCTGTAAAATTGTGTATGTATCATGTTTGTGTATTTATGTAACTATATTTTGGTATAACTGTTACTAGTCATGAAGTTACTGAATGAAAGCAGTATGTGATAATATAGAACACATTGAATCTAGACAGAAAACAACAAATCAAATCATTGCATCAGGTTAGATTTTTTTGTTTCTATGCTGGAGCATTGATGAAATTAATATAGGATTCATGTAAGTACGAGACATGTGTTTGAAGTGAGTTTTAATTAGGTGTTTGCATTCTTTTCATAATGGTTCCTGAATAGTATAAAATTATTGCAAACACAAATATTTATTAATTACATCTTAATATGATTATTTATTTTCTCATGCTCTTATTTGTGGAACTATTATGTTTAATTGAGATTTTCTTTAGAGGTAATGGATTTGCTAAATATTGAGAAACAAAATCAGGTAAACCATATTTTTTAAAACTCTGAGGCTCGTAACTACACAACCATTTCTCATGGTACTGTAAACTCCCGATCATCCATCAGTTTATCCATCGTGTTACAACTATTTTGCTAAAAATACAAAGCCTTGATACAAAAACAAAAATGGACGAGGGCACAAATAAAAGAATTTAGTTATAAAATTTTCTATGAAAATAAAACGTCAAATAATTAGGAAACAAATCTAAAATACGCATTCTTTTTCAGTAGAGTTAATTGTTAATTACAAAATAAATGACGGTTTTAATTTAATTAGTGTAATTTTTGTTAGGGTTTATGTCGGACTGTTTTGCATTAAATTCATGTATGTGGGAAGAAGAGCTTTGTAATTTTATTTTTTACAACATATTTTGTTTTATTTGAAAATTAGGATAGACTAATATTACCTGCACCTACAAAAGTAGGCCTATGAATTTTATCTACAAAACTGTTTCATTTTCACATTTTAATGTTATTTTTTGTTATTACATATTACTTTGTAAATAACGATTATTTATTTAGAATTGGTAATAAAAATATAACAATTTTTCTTTCCACATTTCCACTTACTCCATCTTCCCTATTCATCCGTTAATTGACCCACCCGTTTGTGAAGGATAATCAGGGTTTTTCTGTATTGAGAATTGACTAAAATATTTTGTAAGTTGCGAGACCTTTGCTTTTATTATTAATGTTTTCATAAGAAAGATTTATGTTTAACGTAACATTTTTTTATGAAACTACATAATTATTTTTACCAATGAAAAATCCTAAAAAATATTCTTTTTTTGTTAATTGCCACAGTGTGATTTCTTTGAACAATTACCCAACCTTGCTACAAGAGCCACTGCTTTTACTTACCATTGCCTGTATTTATCCTGGGATATATTCTGTCAACTCATTTTTTCAAGAATAATTTTAATAAAGGGGTTCTCTTTTATTTAAAATTAAAAAATAATGTTAAAATAAAAAAATGTAATATTATTGGCAAATCATGCTGATGTATTTATTGAACTATAATAGTTCAACATAAAATTTACTTAGTACAATTACACAGATTAGTAGATATTACATTACATACAGAAAGTGAAATGACACTGTATAAAACATTCTGTTTGCTCCTCAAAAATGTTTTACTGTTCACTGCATGCAGATTCTGTATTTATTTTTTTTTAAATACATTATTGAATATACGTATTGCTTCCAGAAAAATAAACTGAAAGTCATTGTGGTTCAGTAAGCAACATAATGTGGCATTTAACATCTCAAGGATATGACTAACATAGAAGATTCTGTGTCAATAAACAAGTAATGTTTAATAAATTTGTGTTAATGGTTTATGTTTATTAATTATACTGTACAATTTTATTGCATTTTCTTAGAATATATAATTTTTTATGTAATTAAGTTTATTTTGTATCATAAAACTGAATAAAATGTATGATTTATAAAATACTTTATTTTTTTATATTTTTACACTTAGTAATTCTGTTATGAAAACTTAAAAATTAGATAAATTTCAAGAAATTATATTTCTGAACTGCTACTACAACTGTTTTGTATTGCAAGGTTGTAGTCACAGTTTTTGATAAAGTTCACAAGAATGTTCATATTTTCATTTGTACTAATGTACACGTGTTGCAGTTAGATTAGGATGATAGCTTGATTAATTGGAAGATGTTGTGCATTATAAATTGAAAATAAACCAACTACTGTTTTTTTAAAATCACAGTGCATATTTTAGGACTGTTGTGTCGCACTATGATGCAGAGAGGTGGAATGGCATACTATTGCAAATGAATCGTTGATGAGCTCTCCAAAAACTATTTGAGAGCTAACAGCACATAGGTCTTACATTTCTTGTTTAAATACTCTAATTGAGGCGTTCCGGACCAGAAGGGCGAACTCAACATAGGGTAATTTTTTGTTTTTATTTTATTTGGTATCTTTGGGTTACAAACTTCAATGTTATAGGTATATTTTGTTGAGTTCGCCTTTTAAATTATATGAAAAGAGAAGTAGAAAAAATCGGGGAGTTTACTTTGAACGATATTTGCGCGGACCAGAAGGGCGAACTCAACAGCAAGGCGTCAGTCTTGTCACCTCTTCGCTACTGATCCCACCTCACTTCTACCCTTTCCCCTTACTATCGCTATGCATCATACACTTCACACGTGTTATATCTGTCCTTGTTTCTCTAGTATTAGTCTGTCTTTTGCTGAGTGATTTCTGCGTGTATACTCTGTTAGTCTGCTACTGAACATTTAGTCATGGAACGTGATACAGGTGACAATAGGGAAGACGAAGAAGCTGGGTATTCCTGAAAAAGACGATCCAACCCACAAAATTGGAAGAAGAATTTAGCAAAAAAGCAACGGAATACTGGTCAACAGTATGTATCTCGTTGTAACAATAGTGTTGTGGTTTCCAGGAAGATTGGTGAGCGTTGTTCTTGCGGCTGCTTCGAAAATGTTGGTGTTAGTAATATTACTTCTGTTTTTAATGATTTTGGGCCATTGAAAATTACGATTTGCAAAATGCCTACCTCTACAAACTTCTTCATAGTACTGATTGTAAGAGAAGTTATGTAAAAGGTAGGCCTAGTCGAACTTTGCGAAGAATAAGATATATGATTATTATAGGCACAATTATCTACGATGTTTGCCGGACAGCGTTTTATGGGATTCATGGGATTAGTGAGAAACGTGTCCATACAGTATTAGATAAGATAAAAGTTACTGGTAGTGTAGACACTGACCGACAAGGAAAACACAGGGAGTGTAATAAAAATTTATTACGAATAATTAAAACATGAATTTTTGTTGAGTTCGCCCTTGGATCAAAAAGTTTAATTTGCGTTTTTCTCAAAACTACCCTTTGTTGAGTTCGCCCTTCTGGTCCGCAACGCCTCAATTGTACTAGGATAGTATAAACCAACAAGAGGTAGCCATTCTGCTCTCTGTTAAAACTCTTTAATTTTGTACCAGGATAGCATTAACCAACAAGAGGTAGCCATTCTGCTCTCTGTTAACTCTTTAATTTTGTACCAGGATAGCATAAACCAACAAGAGGTAGTCATTCTGCTCTCTATTAAAACACAACTACTGTATTTGTTTTTTAAATACTCCAATTGTATTAGGATAGTATAAACTAACTGGAGGTAGTCACTCTGTTTTCTTTTTATTAACTCAACTATTTATTTTTTAAATATTCTGGTTGTACTAGGATAGTATAAACCAGCAAGATGTAGTTCTGCTTTATTTTTAATAACTCACTATTTTGGTATTTATTGTTTAAATACTCCAGTTGTACTAGGAAAATATACATCAACAAGTTGTAGTTGTTCTGCTTTTTTTTTAATAACTAAGCAGTAAAATATTTTAAGAGAGAAGATTCAATAAAAATCACAAAATTTTAGCTTCATCATGACACGAGGAAGGTCATGAAAAAATCTAGTCTATGCAAGCATTATTTTGTGTAACAATTCAATACTTACAGGCTTTAAGACTACCGGTTTCTTTTCTTCTCTTTTGTTTTATATACCAATTTATTATACAATGCTACAATAGGCTACTGTTTTTTTTTTAGTTTATCAAAAGCCGCATCAACATCTTGTTCATTAGCAAATACTTAGTGTTAAAGAATGATGGGTTTGAACATGTGATCACTTTTCAGAATCTAGCAGGGAAACCAAGGACCTCCACTATGCAGTGAAGCATGCTAACCACCGGGCCATGGAGGCGGCCGACAGAGTAAATATTCTGTATGATTTTCATATTGAAAATAAAGGAGAACACGAAAATAAAACAACCATTATAACTGCTTTAATAAAATTTTATTAACACATTAATTAAAAATATTATTTCAATAAATAAATAAATATTTAACAAATCACATAGACATAATAAATATAAATAAATAAAAAGTAATAAAACAATGTTAAAATCTGTAAATTAAACAACAATTCTGCAGAATAAAGAACAGAAACTTAAATAACTAGAAAAAAAAAATGCTTACATCAAGATATTTAAATATGTTTGATACAATTTGAAGAAAGTGATTATGAATTTAGAAAGCGTCTTTAATACTCTGTAATTGTCGAATGGCAAGGTCAACCGGTAAATCAAACTGGAATTGATATAATTTTTCCAGACTGCTAAGACTGTCTTCAAATCCTGGAAAAGAAACATATTAATTATTACACTGAGCACATCAACCAATACATTTCAGTCTTCAGGAGACTAATATTTCAGTCTCCAATAAAATAAGCATTAAGTTATCTTTTAGCTGTATGAAATTTAGCCAAGTCTGAGTACGTTTTTATATACTCTGCATAAACAATGACTGTAAGTGAGAACTGGACTTTAAAATGATAGATATTAACAAACCTAAATATTTCAACACTGGTACAAATGTTGTGTAACTTATTGATTTTCCTGGAAAGATACATAAATAAACAACTATTGGCACATAAAATAATATCTATATATTATAAAAACATAACGTTTGTATGATGTAATCTCAGAAACTACCCAACCGATTTCAAAAATTCTTTCATTGTGAGGCTTACAGCTTCCTGATTGACAAATGGTATCACGTATGTATGGTAATATGTAAACCTACATGAATGATATTACGTAATTTTTTAATTTTGAAAAAAATACTTTTTTATTGGTAGAATGAAGTCATCTTAAGTTTTATTTATTTGATGTAAGATTTTATTGGGATGTTGTTCTTATATCTTTATTGATCTATAGTATACATTGTACTTTTTTATGCAATCAGGTATGGTACGGTATGGGCTATATGAAAAGAGACTCTCAGTCTGGAAACATTTTGACTTTTTCTAGAGGTAGCTCTGATCACCATAATGACACACAGTGACCATGGTCCATGTGCCAGCTAATGAGTACGAATCATAGCAGAAAGAGTGCTCATCCTGTTAATAAATTTGGTCAATATGATGATTTTTACTTTCTCTTGCCTATATGAATATATAGGAAAAGTATTGTTTTCATGTCGATTTTTCGAAATCGAGTTTTCACCGGATCTATACGTTTTCAGACCCCCTGAACCCAAAAAACATGTTTTTAGCGATTGGTCTGTGTGTGTGTGTCTGTGTCTGTGTGTGAACAGAATATCTCAAGAACGGAACATCGTACGAACTTGAAACTTAAGTTACATACCACTACCGGACCTGACACAAACATTTTCATCAAAATCGGTCAACCGGAAGTAGTAGTTTATTCGTATAATTTTTCACTTTTTTGCGATTTTCTCAAAAACTGGTCCTACGATTTTTTTTAAAATCACCTCATTTACTCAATTTTTTATTCTCTACAAGATAGGGTAGGCGTCATGTTTGCTGAAATTCTGGGTGAGGCTGCTTTTACGTAAAAACATAGTTTTTTTAAGATTACGGACTTAATATGCAATTTAGAGCAAAAATGTATATAATAAAAGTTGTAGAGAATGTAAAATTCTACAACTTTTATTTCAAACATTTTTTTGTATAACGCTTAGTTTAGCGGTAATAAGCAATTTTCTGTTTTTTTCTCACGAAAACGTGAGAAAAATTGATTTTTTAAACATTTCGGCCTTAGTATGCATTTTACGACAAAAGTGTATATAATTAAATTTATAGAAAATTAAAAGATCTACAACTTTTATTTAGAGCATTTTTCTCTACAGAGCCTAGTTTAGAGAGAAAGAGTGATTTTCCGTATTTCTAAGCCAAAATGAGGTTGATTTTCATTTTGCGTCTTTCACTCATGATTAAAATTAGGTTATGTTTTTTGAGGTTAGTTTTTTGTTTATTTCTTATGGTTTATTACTAATGTTAGGTTTATTGTTAATTATTTTCACTGGCAAGAGAAAGTTGTGTGAGTGTTTCACACCAGATTTTTTATTTATGACTTCCATATTGATTTATGAACTATTCCAAGGTATTCAGATAGTAACACAAGCACCACCCTAACCTACAGTCCTGTAAGTACGGAGTATGGAGAAGTACAGTAATCTCTTGGTATCCGCGGGTTTCGGTTATCCGCGGACTTTTTCCGTGGGCCTAAAACCTTCAAATACGTATGTTTTCTCACCTTGTGTACACCGTACTTGGTTGGGAAGTCATACAATTCTGAAAACATGTGTTTGAATAAATGTTTTGGCATCGTATCATGTTGAGTCACACACTAGTATGGCGACGGCCGCCATGAGCCAAGCTAGATTTCCGCGTACTGTATGTAGTGAGCCAGTCACCGGATACCGGGCACCGTTAGTAACACCCAACCCTCACCGCCATACGTACGCCCCGGCACCATACGGTAATTTCTCCATACGGTTTCCTCCATGTGTCAGTCTAACTTTTTCGTACGTATGTACAGTTCTTTGTGTGTTCGACGATCCTGAAACGAAGCCAGCATTTCTTCACCAACCATCAACGAGATCCTCAGCATGGCAACGCATTGGCTGACCACGTGTTGGAGACAGATCCAGGCATGTAAAGGGCCCTTCAATTCAAAAGAGGACTCAGGAGCTGATGATAACATATGAAGAAGTCTACAAGGAGTTTGAAAAGAAGAAGAAGCAAAGAGCCATAACTAACTATTTTAAAGCAACTTAAATTTTTTATGCGTACATTACTGTATTATTAGATATTCATAGATTATAATAATGGTAAAATGTTACTAAAACTATTAAATAATACTTAAAATGACTACAAGACTTTACATTTAGAACCTAACCCTCATCTTTTCGTTCATATAAGTTATTATTATCCGTGGTTTTACTAACTCCGGTAACCCTCTGAAACGTAACCCCCGCGGATAACAAGGGATTACTGTACACAGATTTAGGGTTTTAATTGCATGGACCCTTGCAAGATTGTTAAATGTGTCATTGTCGCCCCCTTTAAATAGATACTGTGCTGCCAGCCAAAAATGAGTGTGGAGAGATACAGGCTGACAATGCAGAGAGCACGTAACTGCCCCACACTGCATACTATGTACAATGCCCTGGATTAATCCAGGGTTTAAGCCCGATCATCATTCTGCTCCACTCTACAGCTCTGACCAGACGCCAACCATCAACACAAGGCTACCGGAATCCATCTACTGCAACAGAAGAAGATAACACCACTGGACAACAAGACACCATGTTGTCCACATTCTCGATCATCACGACAACTACCACCACACAGCTGCCCACAAATAGACTTTTCCTACCTAGACAGACACATCTAAAAACTGCCTTTTTCAGGGCCTCCAAATATTTAAAGTTTCCCTACCCCACTCATGCTCACCATCCGGTGACAAAAGAATACACAGTTTTCCCAAGAAACTGACAATCTGTTAATAAGTAATTTTTGGCCAGCCCATTGGTGCAGAAGTCAGTGCAATTGGCTTATATGTCAGACTCAGGTCTCGCATTTTTTCATCTATAGATCACCTCACATCATTAAATACGCAATATCTAAGTACTATAGACATCATCACCGAAGAAAAAAATAATAAAAAAGGAGAGAAAAATTAAAGAGCATCCTACATTCCAGTTAACTTAAGGTTTACTGACATATATATTTTCTTTTTTGTACAGCTGGTTCAAAATATTTAATAAAAAGAACATCTCTAATAACTTCTGGATAACTAGGAAATAAACTTCTAGCTGAAAAACTTACCAGTTTTAGCAACATAACTCCATGGCTGGTAGTACAACTCCAGTAATGGCTGACAACGGAAAATCAGTCTTAACCAGGTAACAAGCATCTTTGAACTGAAAGGCAAATAAAAAATTTAATTATACGCAAATAATTATCATCCTCTTTATCCCTCTTCCAAGAGTCTATGGGTTGGGCATCCTCCACATGTCTCCTCAGTTGGTGTTATAGCACCACATTTTCCAATTCATCCACAACTGAACCCATCCACTTTGCTCTTGTTTTTTTCCCTCCATCTCCAAATCATCATAACTTTCCAAATTCTTCTTGTCAGGCTGTCCACCCCTCATCATTCCCTAATTACTTCATATCTCACTTTACCTCTTGTCTTTCCTTGCACACTCCGCTTGAAGTTCATTTCTGCTTCCTGAATTCTACTTTCTACCTTCCTTCCACATGTTTACCCTGCACTAGTCAATATTGGCAATAATTACGTATTATACTTTTCTTACAATAAATGAAAACTTCTTGATCCCAAACTAGGCTTCTCACATTTTCGAAGAAACCACTCGCATCCTGCACCCTTTTAATTTAACTTCTTTTCTAATATTCTTTCCGATGAGAAAACAGTCCCGAAATAAGTGAATTCCTTAATTTTCTCCAAACATAACCATTTAGCCTTACTCCACGTTCCTGTCTTTCCTCCTCTCATCTTTCCTGCAATTTACTATTTTCGCTACTGAATTCCAAACTCAATACTCAACAATCTCTCCATTCCACAACTCTAGTGCCCTTTCCACCTCCTCCTGTCTTTCCCTCATAACCATTCAGTTAAATTCACCCGGTTATATGTAATTCCTACCAAGTTCTATACCTTAGTTAACACATTTCTCTTTTGGAAATTAAACCTACATTAGTAGATATTTTTGAATGAAATTGCACGCATTATATTAAAACCTCACCTTTTACCCTCTAGACTTGTTTTTAAAGTGAAAAATCACCATGTTTACCCTCCAATTAATTATAAGACATATCCCTTAAGTTACTGATTGCAAAAATGTTTATGCCAGAAAAGTCTCTGAATTTCTTTTTTTTTAAATAAATAAATAAATAAATATTTCTTCAAGGCAAAAGCAAATAAACAAGAAGAACTTAACAGATCAAGAATGCTATACTTACTTCAAACCAGCACAAACAAAAGCCTTGAAGTGTGAATCATAACTTCTTTTATACTGTGAATGAGTGGTGATAATATTTCCCACGACACTCAGCAAATTCTAAAAAAAAAATCACAATGCTTAGTTCTGAAATGACTCCAGGCAATTAAAATCTATAAACCATAATTAAATCAACTGAGGGTGTCACTGTCTCTGATAAACATTTTCAGACATAATTAAGTTACAAAGTCTTTTTATTTCTAGCTTCTAGAGTCTGTGATACTGGGAAATAGATCAATGAATAACTTAGTAGAGCTTTTCTGATTGCTCGAGCTGGCAACACTGTAAATGAAATAAGCCCCTCATTTTATAATTCACCTATTATGGATAGTCTTTTCATTAAAATGTAAAACACACACACAACAAACAAACAGTTATTTCTATAGAGACTTTTTGCTACACACACAAGAATCCGCACTCCCAACTAGCCGTGTCTAAATTATTACCCTCTGCTAGAACACACATAAACATTTCATAGATACATACACACCACACACATGCATCCGCTCCCTTACACAAAAAATATCTGGTGTGAAACACTCACACAACTTTCTCTTGCCAATGTAAATAATGAACAATATAACCTAACATTGGTAAATAAATCATTAGAAATAAACAATAAACAGTAACTTTAAAAAACATAACCTTATTTTAATCATGAGTAAAAGATGCAAAATGAAAATCAACCTCAGTTTGGCTTAAAAATACGGAAAATCGCTCTTTCACACTAAACTAGGCTCTGCAGAGAAAAATGCCTAAGATGAAGTTGTAATCTTTTAATTTCCTATAAATTTTATTATAAATATCTTTGTTGTAAAATGCATACTAAGTCTGAAATCTTAAAAAAATAAATTTTTCACACATTTTCGTGAGAAAAAACAGAAAATCGCTAATTGCCGCTAAACTAAACATTATACAAAAAAAAATGTTTTTAAAATAGAAGTTGTAGTATTTTAAATTGTCTACAACTTTTATTACATACTATTTTCGCTAAAATGCGTATTAAAGCAGCAATCTTAAAAAAAAACAATTTTTTTTTACGTGAAAACAGCCTAACCAAGAATTTCAGCAAACATGGCGCCTACA
This sequence comes from Catonia carolina, assembly GCA_035578175.1. NCBI lineage: Eukaryota > Metazoa > Arthropoda > Insecta > Hemiptera > Achilidae > Catonia > Catonia carolina. Next base: position 50,892,379 of record JAQMRL010000007.1, read on the forward strand.
CTATCTTGTAGAGCAAAAAAATTTTTAGTAAACCACGTGATTTTATAAAAAATCGTAGGACCAGTTTTTGAGAAAATTACAAAAAAGTGAAAATTTACACGAATAAACTACTACTTCCGGTTGACCGATTTTCATGAAAATGTTCGTGTCAGGTACGGTAGTGGTATTTAACTTAAGTTTCAAGTTTCAAGTTCGTACTATGTTCCGTTTTTGAGATATTCTGTTCACACACACACACAGACCAATCACTGAAAACATGTTTTTTAGGTTCAGGGGGTCTGAAAACGTGTAGATCCGGTGAAAACTCAATTTCGTAAAATCGACATGAAAACAATACTTTCCTTCCTATATATTCATATAGGCAAGAGGAAGTTAAAACAATTGTCAGATTCAGCTACTGTAACTGATTTACAGGGAAGCAGTACAATAACTGATCACAGTATTGAGTTTGTTTCTACTGTAGTTTATTTATAAATTAAGCCTGGACCTTGAAATTGTTGTCAATCATTACAGTTACTCTTCTCCTTTTTACTTTCTCTTGCCTATATGAATATATAGAAAGGAAGGAAAGTATTGTTTTTATGTTGATTTTAAGAAATCCAGTGTTCACCGGATCTCCGCGTTTTCAGACTCCCTGAACCCAAAAAACATGTTTTTAGTGATTGGTCTGTGTGTGTGTGTGTGTGTGTGTGTGTGTGTGTGAACAGAATATCTCAAGAACATGAACGGAACATCGTACGAACTTAAAACTTGAAACTTAAGTTACATACCACTACCGGACCTGACACGAACATTTTCATCAAAATCGGTCAACCGGAAATAGTAGTCTACTTTATTCGTGTAATTTTTCACTTTTGCAATTTTCTCAAAAACTGGTCCTACGATTTTTAAAAAAATCGCCTGGTTTAATTAATTTTTTATGCTCTACAAGATAGGGTAGGCGCCATGTTTGCTGAAATTCTTGGTGAGGCTGTTTTCACGTAAAAAAATTGTTTTTTTAAGATTGCAGCTTTATTATCCATTTTACCGCAAAAATGTATATAATTAAAGTTTAGAGAAGTTAAAATTCTACAACTTTTATTTCAAACATTTTTTTGTGTAACGCTTAGTTTAGCGGTAATTAGCAATTTTCTGTTTTTTTCTCAAGAAAATGTGTGAAAAATCGATTTTTTTAAGATTTCGGCCTTAGTATGCATTTTACGACAAAAGTGTATATAATGAAATTTATAGGAAATTAAAAGATCTACAACTTTTATTTAAAGCATTTTTCTCTACATGTCTAGTTTAGCGTGAAAGAGCAATTTTCCGTATTTATAAGCCAAACTGAGGTTGGTTTTCATTTTACATCTTTCATATATGATTAAAATTAGGTTATGTTTATTGAGGTTAGTTTTTTGTTTATTTCTAATGTTTTATTAATAGTGTTAGGTTTATTGTTAATTATTTACATTGGAAAGACAAAGTTGTGTGAGTGTTTCACACCAGATTTTTTACTTTTTCTTGCTCTAAAAGAAAATATAGGAAGGAAAATATTGTTATTTTGCTCATCAAAATTGGTAGAAAATGGGACTTTTTAGTACGAGTTTTATGACAAAAATGTATATAATCAAAGTTATAGGAAATTAAAAACCTACAACTTTTATTTAAGCACTTTTTTCTACAGTGCCAACTTTAAGCATCAATTAGTAATTTTCCATATTTTTAAGTCCTAAAGAAGTTGATTTTCTTTGCGCCATTGACTCATAATTAAAAGTAAGTTATGTTATTATTTTATATAGTTTACTAATAGTTAAACATAGGTTATATTATTTATTAATTACACTGGCAAGAAAAGTTGTGTGTTTCATACCAGATTTTTATCTATATGGGTGTTTGTCTTCATTATCATGGTTTTTGTGTAACTTTCACTAACTATTGTTTCATTACATATGGGCAACAAACAAACTGTCATCCCACAATTGTTAGTTGTACAGAAGATTATAAAATTGTTTGAAGTGTTTAACATAGTTATTTTTATTTAGTCTCTTTTCTGGTCATTAATGTATCAAATAAAGTAATACTATCAGAATGACATCACCCCCATTAGTAGTTTTTACTTTCTCTTGCCTATATGAATATAAAGCCTTCTTATGGATTAGAATTTCCGGCCATAACCCGTTACATTCAGCTTTATATACAAGAAAAAATCACAGCTAAAAATAATCAGTACGAAAAATATACCAAATCTAGAAATCAAGAAACTAAAAGTTTACATACCACGATCAAAATTAAAATCACCTAACTTGCACCGTATCAGTTACAATTACGAAACATAAAAAAATGATACCCAAGAATTTATAATGCTGTTAAATAAAGGAGAAAAACAATATCGATGAGGTAATATTTATATTCCTTAATCTACCACAGATTAATAAGAGTAAACATTGCTACCAAGAGTGGCGATGTTAGCTATAACGTCCAAGCTTGCGATTTTGTGAATCTGGCAATAGTTTAACTGCTTAAATTTTTGTCCCTGAGAGAAATCGTACGTTTATACATATACACTAGGACAGAAATAACTGTTTATACCTGTTTACTTGAAACCGCTGATCCACCATTTAATTCCAAATTAAAACTTTGAGACAATTTTCTTGCAGGTGTAGAATTAAACTTTTCTCCATTTTTTAACTCATAAAATTTCAAAACAAGTTCCCAAGCATGCATGGAGTTTCCAGCTGAATGTGATCTTGGCGGAAAACATCCCAAAAAAGGGACAACACTTACACTTTGACCAACCTGCAAAAATTAACAAAATTCAAAAAGTAATTTACAGAATAATGAACAGAATTATTTTCATTTTCAGAAGAGTATTGTGGCATTAATATAATTTGGCATTATATCAACAGTTAACACAAAGCAAGCGTTAATGTCGATCTGTTCGGTCTGAAGTGATGTCACTACATCTTCATCCGTTGGGTATTCTGAAGTTACTACGTCTTCGTCCATGCCAATAAACTCTTCAAGAGAAATTTGTTCCTGAATAAAACCTTCGGTTTGTAAACTGTTCCAATATTGCTCGACTTCAGGCAACACATTCTCTTCTTCAATTTGTGTCGATTCAATGAAACCTGCTTTTGCAAAGCAATTTTTTATCGCAGTTTCCAGAACATTGTTTTGCCACACCTTCGCTAGTTCAGCTATACAAATCCTTAGATCAATCATTTTATTTGTAGGTTGTTCATTTTCCAAGGAACTGAGAAATTTTCTGAGAATTTGTTTCCTGTAATGAATTTTTATATTTTTTATAACTCCGTGATCCATCGGCTGTGTTTTTGAAGTTGTGTTTGGAGGGAAGAAAATCAAATTTACATTTGATAATTTTGATGCTATATTAGGGTGTGCCGGGAAATTGTCTACAAACAGGGCAATTTTTCGGTTCTGCTTTAACATTTTTCTATTTAAATCAAGAAGCCACTCCTCAAAAATACAACTTGTCATCCATGCCTTTTTATTGTAGCGGTAGTCAACCTCGAGAGACTTTACACCTTTGAAGCATCTTGGTTGTTTACTTTTTCCTATTACTAGTAATTTTGATTTTTCAGTACCGCTCTAGTTAGCACACACCATTATTGTTATTCTCTCCTTGCTGTTTTTACCGCCATGACAACTGTCAACTTTGAAAGTGAGAGTTCTGTTCGACAAACATTTGAAAAAAAGTCCCGTTTCGTCCATACTAAAAATGTTATCTGGTGCGTACTCTTCTAAAACTTTCCGTAAAGTCGTATTTTTCCATTGATCACAGTCAGCATCACACACACTTCCACTTTCTCCCGAAATAACATTTTCTTTTATGCCGTGTCGCTTCTTAAATTTATCCAACCAACTGGAGCTAGCTTGAAAATCTGTGAGTCCAAAACGATTGGCGAATTCTGATGCTTTTTCTTTTATGAGAGGACCGGAAATTGGCAGGTTTTTGTCACGAATAATTGTAATCCATTTTATAACAGCTTCATCCACTTTTTCAAAACGGCATGTTTTAGAACGTTTCCTGTCAGGTCCGATATCATTAAACGTTTTCATAACTAATTCCCGGTTCTATATAATGGTTAACACAGTACTTGGGGGGACGCCAAATTTAACAGCAACATCTTTCTTACGCATTCCACTATCTACACTTTTCAACAACTCTTCCTTTTCACTGACACTAAGCGATTTTCCATTAGACATTTTTAGACAAAACACAAAGCTCACACAACACTGCTCATACAACACTGATTACAAAATGAATTGAGAATAAACTGAACGCCATAATATTGTATACTGTTCAGTGTTCGCCGTCGGTATTCAGTAACTGAGCCTCTTAAGGGTTGATGAGGAGGAGAGGTACACGCAAATACACATAGAGCAAATAGGAAACCGGTTACCACCACCCTAGACGATCGGGGCAATGGCACCGTCCGCAGATAAAGTCGAAAACATTCATTTCATTCCGTAGTCCATACATGAATTATTATCGATTCATTAACGCTCTGTGCTTTACTTCAGTTGCGTTCCATTTTCTCACATCAATTTTGCTTACAAAAATGTTTTAGTAGTAGGAAAAGTTATAATTTTGTTTGCAAAAAAAATTCGATACACAGAAATGTTTTTCGATATATAGAAACTGATTTTACATGTATTGATCATGGGGATTCGCTAAATCTTCGATAAATAGAGAATTTTGATATACAGAAGTTCGATATATAGAAGTCCGACTGCGTATTATATTCTTTAAAACACCAGTAATATGGTTAACAGTAAACACTTACCAATTATAACGCTTTCGTGCATAAAATGCACATCATCAGTAATTTTCTATACTATTTAAAATTTTAAAATATCCTACTTCCACCATGGTAAATTCTACTTCCACCAGGTTCCTTCCTTATCTACCATGGTGGAAGTAGGACGTTTTTAAATTTTAAATAATATAAAAATTACTAAAAATGTGCATTTTATGCGCAAAAGTGTTATAATTGGTAAGTGTTTATTGTTTACCATATTACTGGTAGTTTAAAGAAAATAAAATATTTTGGGTACATATTTATATGTTATTTATATAAACACCCATGACTTACCAGTTTTAAAACCAGCAACTCAATGTTTCATAGGTACAGTATTTATAAAAGTAATAAAAGCACGCTGTTCAGGAATGATGTATAGAACATTTTACGTTCATAATCATCTTTATCATGTAATTCATTATCGTTTTCCAAATTCTTTTTTATTTGGAACAAACTGCAAATATTGAATTTAGCTCACCATGAATACCAAAAACGGTAACAAAAAATGATTGTACATCCTGTGTGGTCTGGGGCATACCAGCATTTACTTATGTCAATCGAATTCTTCTAGTCATAAAGATGAGAAACTGCTGAGATCGAAGCACTACCACCCTCAAGAAGCATCGAATATCACTCTTCACTCATTGCACAATATGGACGGGCAGATCATATCCTAAACCCCCCCCCCATCAGGCAGACAGAAAGGGTAGTTATATGCCAATTTTTCATAGGGTAAGCCTAGAGTGATCTGAGGCAATACCCAGTACAACTACTTAATGCTCATGTTGATTAGGTTTCCTCAGCCATGTTTAATGAGTCACCACCGAGACCATAGCACCACTACCTAGAAAGAGCATCACATATCACTACTACACGCACAAAAGCTACATACATTCACCCCACAGTGACCGAGTATATGGCAGCTACACAACAATTTTAGGGGTTTGCTCTGCATTGTCTGAGGTGTACCCGTTATCTCTTTTACAGTAAGAATACTCACCAGTCTGTTTATATTGTGATTTAGAATTTATTAGGAAGAAAAAATGCTAATGTACCAACTCAATGTCAAATAGAATAAAGTATAATGCCAGATATGTATTTTTCTTAGGCCACACACTGCCGCCTATTGTCTTAGTACAGTTAATAGGTCTACCGCCAGGCAGCTGTTTAATATTAAGTTAGTCAGTAAAGTTGACTGTGGTGCATCGACCATTTTTGCTGTACATATCCAGGAAATGTATACGCTGAGCTGATGTCTTATTTATTGGCGAGTTCTAGAGGTGTTGTTAGATATAAAGAAGTCTTAAACTAGATTTTTTTGGTTTATCATTTCCTTGTAATTGTTATACTTTTTTATTAATTTTATTGTTTTTGTTCTAACTATCTACCATATTATGCATTTGTCTCCTTATATTGATGTTAGTTTTCTGTTAATAAAATATAGGTTAGTTTGTATAGAGTGTAATTTAGAGGTTCAGATATTTGGAACAAATACAAGTAAGTATGTATTTAGTATTAATGAGGTAGCTTAACAATAACTAATATGTAAATACATAAAAAAGCAGCTCTAACTAAAAAGGGTTCCAACATAAACATTTTCTAAGAAACCATTACTTCATATCATATCCAGATAAACACATAGGAAATTTTTTTACATTTAAAATGTTTTGCAAATTATTGCTAATGCAGATGATGAAGGGCGATAGATAAAAATGAGTGATACAAATGCCAGTCAAACCAGGAATTGCACCCAAAACTCCTGGCTTAGAAGCTAATTGGGCTGACTATTACACCACAGGCTGGCTGGAAAACTCACGGTTTCCATTAATATTAAATTCATTAAATGGACTCTATCCATCCCCATATTCTTAATGTGTTGTTGTTGTTTAGGTCATCAGCCGAAAGGCTGGTTTGAACCTTTAGAGGTTTTAACCTACTGCTTAACATCAAGGCCGTCAAAACTTTTCTTTAAAAATAAAACTAGTTATCTGGTCAAAGGAATATATAACATATATTCCTTTACATTTACTTTTGGTAAAGCTAAACGTGTGGAATATAATTTTTTTCCATAAGCATTTTTCCATTACAAATTGTGACAAAACTTTCTTGTGATGTAGCCAGTCCAATTTGTTTAACTCTATGTTCAGCAATTACTTTTGTTGGCTTATATGTTTTTGTTAACCTTGTTTCATCCAAGTTTCAGATTTGTTCTGGTCCAAATTTAAATTTAGTTAAAACCGTCTCTTAATTGGAGTAAAATTCCCCAACAGTTGCTGGATAAAACCAGAAGCTCTAGGTAAGCTTGTAACTTCTGGTTTTCTTATTGAAAGTCTAGGGTTTTGTTTCATAATAGACTGATACCAATCAATCCCAGCAGTTTCATCGACATCTTATTTTGCTGGATATTTTTTTTTATTGCTCATTGCCACAAATTCATATTCTTAATAGGATTAATATAACTAAACAATGAATGATAAATACACTTACTGCCATCAAGCCATGTTGCATCAAATTCTGAATACTGATTGCAAGTCGTTTTCTCACAGCAGTCGCAAGTTTACCATTGCACTGAACAGTAGCTACACCTTCAGAATCAGACATGTAATCGCTATCAACAGGAGTTTCTGGTTCCTTTGCAAGTTCCATTACTTCATTAATTGCTACCTCAAGATTGGCTCGTAAATCTCTGTAATAGATTTTATTGATACAGAAATTAATGACATTAAACACAAGAATAACCCAATCTTAATCTGTATATAGTAAACCCCCGCTTATCTGAACCTTGCTCAACCATAACCCGGCTTATCGAAACTAATACGGAAAACTTTTATTAATTAATTAATCTCAATACACTTAAATACATAGCATAAGTTAAGGTAATGCCCAAAACGGGCAGGTGGAGTGTTATTTTAATTGCACTCTATCTGTTTGGTCCACGGCTAAAAAAAATAGTTCTGTTTCTTATCACATAGTCAGCCACTTATATGACTGAACTATTTAAGAACAGAAGAGGTAGAGGTGTAAAAGACACTAGTCAGAGTTATCTCCTCTGAGAGTAATGAATTTCACTATGCAGCCAGACCCTGTGGTGAATGAAGTGAAGGTGTCATTTGCAGGGTGGAAAGTGAGTGCTTTTCAGAGGGCCTGGCATGCTGATAAGCATACTCTTTCAACTCAGTGAGGAAGGCAATGGTAAACCACTTTACTCTTGTTTTTACTTAGTAAAACCTCTAGAGGTTCAAACCAGCCTTTTGGCTGTTGACCTAAACAACAACAACAAGTTAAGGTACAGAACAGTGTAAAATGAAATAAATTATGAATATAAGGTTTCACTATTCTGGGAATTCATTTACTAATGCGTACATTGTTAAATGTACGTATGTAAATAGTTAAATTTTGTACAAAGTGTATTTAATCATTAAGAAATAAGTGAAATTCATCTCGTCAAACATCACTAAAGGTTAGGTTGCTGCCAACGTAAATAAATGAATAAGTAAATTTTTCTATAAATTAAAACTTTTTTTTAATCAATACTAACAGTAAAATAATTCATTTTATGAAATAAAAAAAATATAATTGAAAAAAAAATTTGTAATTTTTAAAACTTTTTCCCCAAAATATTCCTCTGGTTATAACTAGGTTATGTGCAGACTAGCTTGCAAAGGGTTGAGAAACGCAGTAGCCAAAAAAGGATTTATTTGATAATCTGAACCTGGTCAGATTATCAAATATCTGTTCTGGTACACAAACATCTAGTTAAGAAATTGTTAGCCATCATGGTTAGCTAGCTGTCAGTGTCCCATCTAAGTAAAGAAAAATACTTTGTTTGGCAGCCTCCTGGATGTAATTCCAAAAATTAAAAAATGTTCATTTTTTACTTTTTTGAGTGCAAACACAGATTACATTTGGATTGGATCTATTACAAAAGTTAAAACTGTTTTAAGACACTTACCCCCAATGATTGATCTTCAAATTCTTTTTCAATGAATTTTTACTAAATCTTTGGCTCTCACTATGCAGCTGCTGGCCAGCAAATATATGTAAAAGAGCAACGACTCTTTTCATAATGTTTAATGTTTTTGTTCTTATCTGAAAAAAAAAAAAATTGTTAAACATTTTTCTCATAATGGGTTTTTAAGTTCAGATTACAAAATAATAATGTTCATTTTACAACAAATTAAATGTAACAAGGTAAATTATGAGAAAGGAATAATTTATACATTCCTAGTTTACGAAAGGGTGCTTTAGATAAAACTGGTTTATAACTATTTTTAATTTCTTCATCTCATTTCACGCTTTACTTTTTCTAAATGTCACATACAGAATATGTACACTAAATTTCAGGAGTATAGCCATTCAGGAAAGTATAGAAAAAATAATCTTTTCTATGGAGTTAATAACCTAATAAAATATATATTATATATTTCTTTAAACTGAGAATTGAGAATGTTTTTCTCTTCAACTCCGAAGGAAAAAATATGCCACACTTCAGCTCAATAGGTAGTAGGAAATTAAAGAATTTGCAGTTTTTTGTTTTACATCTGACTGTTAAGCCCATTAAGGCTAATGTGAATGGTCAAAGGTTATGGATGAAAATATGCCAGATCTGATCCAATCGAACCCTGGGCCTCTGGCATGGAAGCTATTTATGCTTAAATTAGTGATCAGTAAGTGAGCCAATGACGGCATTAACCATTATCAATAGAATCTTTTCAGGTCAAACTCTCAAAACACCAGAAAAAAATTGTCCAAAAATATGTATTCCCTTTTTGTTCACCATTTTGTTTCTTATGAGAAATATTATTTCTCAACAACGGCTTGAGATATGAGGGTAATCCCAAAAGTAAGGTCTCCAAAGCACTAATGACCAATGGAAATTGTTTGTGTGGCTTTAGACAATACTGCAGCCTGTTGTTTCTCCCACTCCCAAACAAGCATGCATGCAACTCAGTACCTATGTTCACACTCATTCGACATCGCATGCACTTAGAGGCATGACATCATCTGTCCACACTCGTTTGAAGGGCTTTATCTCAAAAAAACAAAACAAATATTTTTGAACACTACACTAAATTAAAGCCTGTTCTTTCCTGCGTTGATTGGTTTGACTTATATTATTTTAACTTGAAACTAGTCGGAGATGCAGCAATTTACGCATAAAGAGTACTCTGATTTTAGCCGGTTTTCCGTTACTGTGATTTTTAAATGTCCGTTACTCCGTCCAGGCTTTTCATAAAAGAACGGCGTTTAAGTACGTTGAAGATCAGAGTTTTCGCTATATGAACATTTTAAAATAGAAGTCTGATGTTCCATTACAAAATGCCAGCCATTTTTTTTAAAGTGTATTTTGGCTTCAGTAAAGAGAGGGAAATGATTTTTGGACTGAACCATGAATTATTACAGCAGTGTTGTGCCATGTATCATATTTTGCATTTGTAATTAGAAATAGATATGTGGTGTTAATAGAAAATTTTATTAGTCTCTAAACTTCTTAAGAGGAAACTGAGCTCTACAGCAGTATCCGCTTTGAGTATAGTCGTTTAGAAAAACAAACTTCTGTGTTTTTCCTGCTGCAACTCATTCTGAATAATTTAGTTCATTTTGCATAATTTAACAATGTTTTTATTTAAATAAAATAAACGCTTTGCTTGACATAATACCGTAGTGAAAATGCATGGTTCAGTCCAAAAATCATTTCCCTACCTTTACGTGGAGCCAAAAAAGCACTTTTTTAAAAAATGGCCAGCATATTAAAACGGAACATGAGATTTAACTTTTAAAATATTCATATTATAAAAAAAACTCTGATCTTCAACGTACTTAAATGCCGATTTTTATGAAAAGCCTGGATGGAGTAACGGACGTTTAAAATCCACATTAACAGAACACCGGCTAAAAACTGAGTACTTCTTTGCGTAAATTGCTGGAGTTATCTCCGATTAATTTCTAAATAAAACAATCTAAATCAAACCATTCAGTGCAGGAAAGAACAGGCTTTAATTTAGTGCATTGTTCAAAAATATTTGTTTTTTTTTAGATAAATTTCTTCAAACGAGTGCGGGGAGGTGGCACGCCTCTAAGCGCATGCGATGTCGCCTTCGACGTCGCATGCGATGTCGAATCAAAAGTTGAATGAGTGTGAACGTACCTACTGGGATGCTCAGCCTTGGTTTGGCAGCTGTTTGTAATAAAGCTCTACTTTGATGCTAATGTTGAGTATCAAGGTCATGCAGTTATTCAGTTTTTGAAAGCAAAAAGCATTATAGAAATTCATCGCCAATACATGAAAGAGTATGGCGTTTTATGTATGGTTGTCAAAAACATCCACAAGTGGTGTAGAAAGTTAGCAGCTAGTTGCACTGAAATTCATTATGAGGAATATGCAGGAAACTGTCAATTTTTGGGAAAGTCGTGAAGGTTGACCAAATCATGCATGAAGATCAGAAGATCATTCTGACAATTTCTGCATTTTTGCTCCTGAAGTTTCCTGAAGCACCATTCAAAGAATTTTAATGAAAAAATTGCAATATCAAAAGGTGTGAGCAATATGGGGCCCCCGAATGCTGACAAAAGACTACCAACAGCAACAAGTTGACTCTTCACACTCTACACCAAAGTTGACCCACTGACCCTACACCCGGCCATAGTACTCTGTGACTACCACCCGTTCCTGAAGTTGAAAGAACATTTGGCCAGAATGCGCTAAAGTAATGATGGCGAGGTAAAATACTAGGTTCAACACTTCCACAATGATATATATGGCAGTGAGGTGGTGGTATGGTATGGGCTTACAAAACTGCCACAACACCTACAAAAATCCATCTACTGAAATAGTGATTATGTAGAATAAGAGAGAAATGTTTAAGTTTTAAAATGATGTAAAAATTGAAAATAATCGTTTACTTGTATTTCTTAACAACTAGAGAAGTTACTTGTAATTTTAATAAAATTTTTAGTACAATTTTTAAAATGGCACTTTTAAATATAGAAACTCTTTGTGGCAAAATTTCTACGACAAAATAATTTTAAAAAATCTACAAGATCAGTCCCAACTAATCTGGAAGTATGTACGAACAGGATCCAGTTAAGCAGGATATTACTAAATAATGATAAATTTTATTATTAATAAAAAATTATAACTCTTTTCAATTACCTCTTCATTACTACTTTGTTGACTATGTAGTGATGACGGAAAACTAACTGAATCAGTAGATTTGTGTTTAAAATGAGGTCTGTGTAAAGGACATTTGCATGTACATTCTTTATATTGCATCCGCGCAGTACCTGTGGAACCTCCTGACAAAAAGAGAAAAAAATCATCACAAAATGGTATAAAAATAAAAATAACTTTGTAATAAACTAAAACAATAATACTTAATTAATAAAACAAAGTGTATACTAAAATAACATTATTTTAAGTATTCTTTTCCAAGAGGGTGATTTTGTTAATTTTTTTTAGTCGTAATAACTACTCAGGTAACTAAGGAAACCGGGATCTCGGCATTACAATCAGCTGATAACCTACAGAGCTACTGAAGTGGCCAGGTAGCTGGCCACCAGTATCTGATGACCAGGTAACACCATTTTCTGATACCACAAATACATTTTAAATAGAATTTAAATCATGTAGAAGACTGGTAGACTTAGCAGGTACGAAGAATTATAAATTTCTGATGCTGATATTTCTTAAAAATCAGGAACAAAAAGCAGATGTGTTATAACATGAACTTTCAGGTTAAATGTACCATCTAAGAAATTGTGCAAAAACAGAATATGTAACCAACAAAATATTTAAATTTAATTAAAAAACAGAACAGTTTTACCTCAAATACTTAGAATTAAAGATTAAATTAACATGCAACAGATAAACTTCTCTACGAATACAGATAACATATAAGTAATTTACTTAAAAATGAAAACACCAAATAATACACAGCATAAAAGAAAACAATTTAACTACACAAGAGTGATTATTACAAATTTCTAAAGTAGGAACAAATATAATGTGGAAAAGTACACATTTACAATTAACAGATGTTTTTGTGATTAGTCACGAAGGTGACTTTACATCATTAAACAATACATTGTGTAATATAAAACTTCTTTAATTACATAAATGCAAAATACAACGTACAAAAACAACATTTAAAAACTTTAAGGAACTCTAACAAAAGGAATCTTACATTTATTAAAATCTTTAACTAAGATTGTTTGGGGACAAATGCCAACAAAATAAAAATTTAAACTTTAATTAAGATTCAATTCAATTAACTGTTTACAAGTAGGAAAGCAAGTGAAAGTAATTTTCTTTCAGATTCTTTCTGTATTGACTAGACATTGCACCAGCTTTAAATGAGCTTATTGCTGCGGGTACATTATATCAGAATTGTGGTTTATTGCTTGACAGGTCTTCTTGACATCATTTTAACAATTTGTATGCCAATTTTTACAATTACAGATCTTTACAAATGTATAGGATTCATATTTATTACATTCGAAGTTACACCTCTTTCCAACCCCTTAGTAGGTTAGAAATTTAACGGCCAAATTTTAATAGCATTAATTTTTCTAGATACGACTTCCAGAATGCACATGCCAATTTTCAGAATTACAGCTCTTTGGGAAAATATGAAAACATATATTGGAGTTTCACCCAATTCAGAGTGCATGGTAGTAGAAACCAGGGGAGTGCCTGGAAATGAGAGAGCGGATGCCTTAGCAAAGAAAGGTGCAGCCTCTCACTTCATAGGCCCAGAGCCATTCTGTGGACTTGGTGAAGGCTATTATAGAGGTATAGTTAGGGCCTGGGAAGAGGAGGCTAAAACCTCCTATTGGGAGAAGGTGCCAGGCTGTGAACAGGCAAAGAAATTCATTGCCTATTCCAGCAGAAAGGGTGGGATATATAACAGACTAGGGAGACAGGACTTGAGGAGGGTAGTGGGCCTGATGACTGGTCATTGTAATCTTGGGTATCATTTATCCAAGATAGGAGTTGCTGAAGAGAGCCTGTGTAGATTCTGTCATGAGGCAGAAGAGAAGGCTGAGCATATTTTATGCAGTTGCAAAGTGGTTGGCTGCAAAAGAAGAGCGCTGATGGGTAAGGACGTGTTAACACCTTTTCAGGTAAGTGCACTAGATCCTAGGCAGATCCTGCGCTTTATTGAAAGTGTGGGTCTTGCATAAATAAGGAATAGGGGCAATCACAAAAGATCTTTTAGGTCGCGGTGAGGAGGGGCTGCAGAAGCCTGAACGCCCTGGTTGTAAAGAAGAAGATGGTAGTAGAAATGTGAGATGGAAAATTGGTGTCACCAGCTAGAGGGACAAAAAGAAAAAAACATGACAAATGATTTTGCTTTAATTTTTATGAGTTTTTCCCAGTTGCACAATCTCACAACCACTTTTTCTGTATGGGATGGGTTTCAAATCTGCTGCTCATCTTTATCTCAAATAATTCATGTAGGCCTGGACCTTCCCGCGCCTAATTCTCTTTGTTCCTTCTCCCGCTCTCACACCCGCTTCCAGTCCATTCCCTCCTGTTGCTTTGTTCCGCACAGTGCGTTGCAACCACTCATGTCACTAAGATGCGTTTCCCATATTGATGGGACCCAATGATTTCACAATGTTGTAATACCACAAATTTGTCTCAAACATTCAGCTTATTTATCTCATTGTACACGAGGTTTTATCAAAAAATAACACGAATTTTTTAATTTTGCGGGCTTTATAAATCAGATTTCCAAATTGTTTTTTTACCTTGTTGGTACACCTGTTTCTAACATACGTTCGCATTTGCAGCTATTTTGAATGTACAGTTTATTGTTAGTAGTTGAAAAAAAAACACACGGGTTTGCATTCACTCAGCAATTTATAACTTTTGATAAAATTGAACATACAGTTTGCATTCCATTTTGAGTAAAAAATGGTATCAAGTGTAGTACCACATTCGAAATGTTGGGTGTGGCTTTTAGTGAATCTACTATGAGTAAAACAAGAGTTTACGAGTGGTACAAACGATTCCAAAATGACCATGAAAACTTTGAAGATGACGACTGCCCTGGAAGCCCTAGCACATCAATAACCAATGACAGCGTCGTAGAAGTGAGGAAATGATTCTGAAAGGTCACAAAATCACTATCAGAGAGGTTGCTGATGAGGTCGATATATCATTTGGATTATGTCAAGTAGTTTTTTCCAACGTTTTGGGCATGAAACGCGTGGCAGCAATGTTCATTCCAAAATTACTGAATTTCGAACAAAAAGAACATTCTCAGAATTTATCACTTAAAAATTGCTGAATGAAGTCAACAATGATCCAGAATTTCTGTAAACGGTCATAACAGGTGACGAAACATGGGTATACGAGTATAACGTCAAAACCAAGCCCCAGTAATTCCAATGGAAGCTGCCTGAAGAGCCAAGAATGAAAAAATTTGACAAGTCTGATCAAATGCGAAGGTTCTTCTCACTGTGTTTTTTGATTTCAATGATGTAGTGCATCACGAGTTCCTGCCAAATGGTTGTTTGGTCAATAAGTAATACTACTTTGGAGATACGTGCCGTTTGCGTGAAGCAATCCGCCGAAAATGCTCAGAATTGTGGCACATGAGCTCGTGGAAATTGTGTCACAAGAATGCTCCTGCTCACATTTCATTGCTTGTCCGTAATTTTTTGGCAAACAACAACACCATTACGATACCTCAGCCACCATATTCGCCAGACATGGCCCCCTGCAACTTCTTTCTACTCCCAAAGCTGAAAAGAACCATGAAAGGACTACGTTTTGCCACCATTGATAAACAGTTTTGACATAAAAATAGAATCGCTAAAGGAGCTGAAATGTATACCAAAAAATAAGTTCCAGAAATGCTTCCAAGATTAGAAAAAGCGTTGGCACAAGTGTATTATATCTGAAGGGAATGACTTTGAAGAGGATAAAATTAATATAGATGAATAAATAAAGATTTTTTAAGAAAAATAAAATTCCTGTTATTTTTTTTATCAAACCTCGTATGTTTTTAATTAATTCATTATTTAAATGTTATTTTATGTAATTATCAAGTGTAGTATTAATTCACAATTACTGTATAATGAATATTTCAACTAATGTTACACATTGTGGTATCAAACATGACTAGCTTTTGTTGACAACATCACCTCCATCAGACATTCCGGCAGCTTCAGTGTTAATTGCACGAGCCACACCCTTTAATATTTCACCTATAGTGCTGACTACTGAGGATCAGTCATCAGTAATGATTTAACTCAATAAGTTGTGCCAAGAAGGTGTTTACTAGCAAAATCAACAGTTTCCAGATCATCAGGGAAGTTTATAAAGAAAAAACGTTACAAAAATAATTGGCATTACTCAGTTACTTTTTTTGTGTTTTGAACTGGGTATATGTTGAAATCAATGACTACCAGTATTTATTTACATTCATTTAAATCAATGACTACCAGTATTTATTTACATGCATGTAAATTTTATATGTACTTTGATTCAAATTGCATCATTGGTTACAACATTACATTGTATTATACTCAAATCTTGAAACCGGTCATAAGATTCATGTTTAATCATCCTTGTTTAACCATATTAGTCTTCCCAATTATTTTATTTTCCTATTTCCCTACCGAGGGAAGAATCTAGATTGGTCCTCAGTCATATATTTACAAATAACTATTTAAATTTGATTTACTTTAGTTTGGAAGTAAAATTAGTTTCAATTTTGAAATCTCATTAATCAGAAAAAATTCGACTGGTTAACAAATATGCTTTATTGTAAAAAATTTACTGGAACAAAAGTTTTCTTACTTTTAAAAATAATTGTCATTAACTGCTCCAACATTCCAGCAGCTTCAGAGTTTATTGCGTAAGCCACATTTTTTATTTAATATTTCACCTATAGTGCTGACTTCTGAGAATAACGCAAAATTAAATTTTTATTTTATTTTGCTTCATCCTCAGAAATTCATTTTTAACCCTTTCACTGCTGAATTGGAAATTGTGTTTACAGCACCTCTGAGCTGAATCAGGAATTAAACAACCTTGTTCTCCCTAAGTCCGATAAATTATGACATGGTAAACATATTTAAGATTGATACCTAAAAAACTGAAAGAACCAACAAGAATTCCTTGTTTATTTTAATGAATTTTTACAAAAATCAGGGTTACATGGTTCAATACACAAAATTAAGAGGTTAGACTTCACATACACCATTAGATCTCTGTTCAAATAAACGTAAGATAAAACTAAACCAAAGTAACTTACAGTAAAACTGAAATAAAAACTAAGAGTATTCCCACAAAAACTACAATTACACTGCACAATGTGTATGTACAAAAAAATAAAGAGATCACCTCCACGAGGTCCTGAGTTTGATTCTCAGGTAGGGTCAAAAAACTATTACGAGTCGAAACCTACTATTAAAGTTAGATAACCCACCATAGTCGCTAATAACCCAGCTATTGAAGCAACTTTAAAAAAATTAAAATAAAGAGTTTATAAAAAATGAAAACATTTCTATCCAGTTCAAAAGAATATTTCACCATGTGGTTAGAAAATCAGTTGTTATAAAAATGTAAAATCCAGAATGATAACAATTTAAGTTAACCAATAGATGGCAGTACGCAATTTTTTTTTTTTTTTTGGTTTAACGTCCAACTGTTCTGCAATTACTGCTAATGCAGATGGTGAAGGATGAAATAATTTTTTCTAACGTATGAAAGTATGCCGTGCCTGAATGGGATTCGAACCCAAGACCGCATGATGAGAGGTTAGCACGTTACCAACTACGCCAATGCGGCCGGCAGTACGCAATAAACTGCTAAAAGACAGATCACAATAATCAGCATCGGTAACACAAATATACACGACTAGCAGCAAAAGGGTTAATGAAGTACAGGGCGTTTCAAAATGTTCTTCGGGGTTACGAAAATTCACTACAAAAAAACTATTCCACTTACCTAAATGAAAGTTGTACGTGCAGATGCAGGGATTCAAACAGTTTTTTTAACATCTATAAATGTTCAATGTGTGCTCCTTTGGTGACACGGCATACGTCAACACGAAAGTCTAGCTCTTGCCAAACACGCCCTAACATGTCTCTTTCGATAGAGTTGACCGCATTGATTATGCGATCCTTCAGCTCAGCGATATCGTTCGGCATTGGTGGCTTGAAGACCTTGTCTTTCACATAGCCCCAGAGAAAGAAGTCACATGGCGTGAGGTCTGGTGATCTTGGTGGCCACAGCAAAAGTTGTTGGTCTTCCTCAGACGCGCGTCCTATCCAGCGTCGAGGCAGTGTTGTGTTAAGGTACCGTCGAACCTCGTTATGAAAATGGGCAGGACAACCGTCTTGCTGGAAAATGAAGTCATTTAATAGCTGAGGCATAAGCCATAATTGCAACATGTCCAGGTACGTCATGCCGTTTACTGTCGTTTCTGCAAAAAAGAACGGCCCATACACTGCCTCACGAGAGATCGCGCAAAAAACGTTTACTTTCGGAGAATCCCTAACCTGTTCCACATAAGCGTGTGGGTTTTCACTTCCCCAAACTCGCACGTTATGACGATTTACTTTGCCGCTGATATGAAACGTAGCTTCATCGCTGAAAATTATCTTCTCTAGAAAACCTTCATCCAATGACACCTTTTGCTGTAACTCTAAACAAAAATGGAGCCTACGTGTTTTATCTCCATCAGATAGATGCTGCAGTAATTGAAGATGGTACGGTTTGAATAATAAACGTTTACGGAGAACTCGCCACACTGTTGTTTTCGGAATTCCTAACTCTCTGCCTGCAGACGCAGTCGATTTTGACGGGCTGCGAATAAAACTTGCACGCACACTGTCAACACTGGCATCTGAGGTTGATGGACGACCAGTTGATTTCCGCTTGCACAAGAAACCAGTTTCGCTGAATTGTTTGTACCATGCACGAATTGAATTGTCACTTGGTGGATCCTTATGAAATTTCAACCGAAACGCACGTTGCACAGTAATTACCGACTTTGACGAGTGAAATTCTAAGACACAAAACGACTTCTCGCTTCCCGTGGCAGCCATTTTCTCTACTGCCTACACCTAGCGGGCAGACGGTCAACTAACTGCCCAGTACCCGTGGAAAAAAACTGTTTGAATTGCTCTTTCGTACAGTACTTGTTTCATTCTTGTAAGTGGAATAGTTTTTTTGTAATGAATTTTCGTAACCCCGAAGAACATTTTGAAACGCCCTGTATAGGTAACGCAATATAAGTTAACGATCTTCAGCGAGAGTAAGACTGGACTATGCGGGGGTTGGAAGTGCTACTGAGAAATATTGGAAGGCCCAAATTACACTGGAAAAAATGCCTAATGGACTTAAGCGAAATACAGGTAAGGAGCTGTAAGAGGTAAAAAAAAATGGCTTTGGACAAGACAGACTTTAGTACTTGACTGCACAATCCAACACTTAGTCACATACGGAATAAAGACAAAGAAGAAGAAATAAAATAACCAATGTGTGCTTTTCTAAATACATCATAGCGACAGCTCTAACCATGACATCTTATGCTTTCGGGTTGGCCGATGTAAATAGGATAGATAGTACTGTCCTCCGCATGATAGACGCAATCGTCAACTTATAGCACGTTACCTATACTCACATATCACTATTTTTCCTCAAAAGTCTTGTTAGATTTTTCATACAATTTATTTTGATTGGTCTGGATCATCAGGATCCAGATTAGTAAGAGTTAACGTTAGTTTCTGTTGTTGGTTATGTTGTTTCCGGTTTAGAGTTTTAGTAATGATTAGACAATTTATGTTTTTACTAAAAACAGTATACAGTTATTTTTAATATACTAAAAAATGCAGTGAATGGTCACAAAAATATAAAACTATTCTAGTTACAATGCTACATCAGTGAATATAAATTATCAGGTAAAAAGCTTATACATGCATGCACAATGCGCATCAATCAACTCTTCATACCTTGTAGAAAGTCAATAAATCGCTCTAAATCAGTTATCTGTGTTTTAAGCTGATGAACTAACTGCTCTTTCATCTTCATAGGATTAACCAGCTACATAACAAAAACCATTTACCACACCCACTTGGTTAGTTAAACTGTAATTAGTACAATTAGTTTACATGCAACATACAAGATTTAGTTGACAAACAAAAATTAATCAATCATAGTCATGGTATTATCAATTCACTAAAAAATAAATAAATATTAGTAAAGAACAGGTACAATAATAATTACAAATTAAGATCAATAGTTATCAACAAAAATTTTATTCTTTGCAGATGATCTGGTTATAAAAAGAAAGACAGAGAAGATGGAAATGGCATTGTAGTGGTTGAATGAAGACAACAAAAAAGAAAGGTATTGGTGCAGGAGAGCTACATGGAGTGAAATCATGGAATAAGAGTAAATGGAAGGGTGCAGGAGGAAGTTAAGGAATTCACATATTTGGGGATTACTTTCTAATCAGACAGAAAATTAGAAAAGGAGTCAAGTAAGAATATGGAAAGAAAGTGGTTTCTTTTCAAGTGTCAGAAACCTAAATATTGCAAAAAATTATTAATAAAGAAAATTTTCTTCCTTAGTGTAAGAAAGTTATGTATGATGCCAGTACAGACTTATTCAGCAGAAACATAGACAGTTGGAGAAAGGCAATAGAGACAAAGTTCAAGAGGAGTGCACTATCAAAAGAACAAGAAGAGATACTAAAAGAAATAATGTAGTAAGGGAATAATTAGGGATGGACAGCGTTATAATCAGAATTGGACAGACAAAGCTATGATGGTTTGGACATGTCAGTAGAATAGAGGAGAGTAAACTATCTGAAAGGATGACTTGGAGGACTAGGCGATGGAGGGGAAAATACCAAGGGGTAGATTAAGAGTTAAGTGGATGGGTACAGTTACTGATGAATTAGGAAAAAGATGCGATGCCAAAAGAGTGATGAAAGTGAGATGGTTCAGTGATGGAGAGAGGTGGATAGGAGTTGTGTTAGGCTTGACCTGAAGAAATTTGGAAGAGAGATAAAGAAGTTGATGATGAACAGTCATTATTAACTTATCATAAAGGTTTTCTAGAATGAAAATTTAAAACTCATATTAAAAATTACTAGACTTATTTCATCATAAACTAACTACAGATTTTTGCTTTTTATAACATATATCATAAATATAAGGAAACACCATTCCTATTTACAACTGAAAATTTAGGAACACAGATGTAAGAAGAAACAAGTGGACAATTATAAGTATCTGGGAATGTACAGGGACTGTCCGAAAAGTTCCAGTAATGAATTTCTACAGCAGACCACTAAAGCTTGCATGGCACAGTTCCAGGGGGCAAAAGTGGTGGGGGATCTTAGGCAGAGAATCCCATTCCCAGTCACCTACTAGTAGTAGTTGAGTGAAGATCACACTTAGCACAAAATGTGTCGAAATCCTCATCAAAAAAGTGATGGCGCAAAATTTGGAGCAGAGTTATGCTTAGGCAAGCCTTTGAGGAGGACGTAATGTCACAGAACCAGAATTTCGAGTGGCACAAGAGGTTACAGGAGGGTTGGGAGACTGTTAATAACGACGAACACTTGGGGCACCCATCAGCAATAAAAACTGATGATACGGTCTAAACTGCAACAACTTTTGGGCAGCGACCAACAAATGAGTGTCCAGATGTTAGCCGAAGAGAGTGGCATACCGAAATTAGTGGCTCACCACATTTTAACTGAAGATTTTTACATGAGGAAGGGTTGTGCCTACTAAGTGCCAGGAATTGCTCGAATGGTGTGAAACTAAGCCTAAAATTCTTTTGTTGTTTCAGCTGACTTTTCTTTCCCTAGAAAAAATAACTCTGAAAGAACACCAAACTGGAGAGGGTAAAAGAAGCTTCGACGGCCTTCTATGAGAAGTCCCCATTGAGACCTTCCAGGGAGCCTACAAGAAGTGAGTGAAGCATTGGAAAATATCCATCGAGTTGGGGTAGAGTACTTTAAAAACTTTTCAAGAGATTGTAAATTATTTTTAATAAACGATAAAAAAATTACCAAAACTACTAGGACAGACCCTGTATATTAGTTCTGATAGAAGCCTGGATGAGGAAATAAACAGAATTCAAAATGCTAGCGGGGCATACTATCACTTAAATGGTACAGTAGAAAGAATAAAAGAAAAACTGCTAAATACTAAAATGCAAATTTATAAATCTGTATAACTACCGACAGTAACATAATATGATAATGAAATCCTGTGACTGCTACCGAATTGAGATTCCTGATAAGAATAGAGGGTAGAACCAGACATCACCATGTTGGAAATTACAGCATCAGAAGAGATTTAAAACAAGAACCACAACTGGATGCATAAGAGATGTTACAATGAAGCCACTCAAATATATAATGAAAGGTTGCTAAAGAGAGTTTTGGAGGCAAGACCCTAAGTTAAGAGAAATATTGGAAGGCCCAAATTAATGTCTAATGGAATTAAGTGAAAGACAGGTAAGGAGCTGTAAGAGGTAAAAAGAATGGCTTTGGACAAGACAGACTTTAGTACTTGACTGCACAATCCAACACTAAGACACATACGGAATAAAGACAAAGAAGAAGACAAAAACAACCAGAGAAACATTCGGAAAACATAAGGAATGAATTGATGTAACCTTCTTACAGAACCTTTCACAAGAGCACATTAACAAAAACACTGGAGCAATTTTCCCTTAATTAATTTTAAAAGATGTAAAAAATGACTAGCACTACAAAAATCCAGTACATTGCAATATTTAAAAAAATTAATGAATACAATATTTTTCACTAATTTTCAAATTGATATTTGTTTTTCTAACGATGACATTAGTAAAGAAGCATTATTTTAATGACATATTGAACAGAAACATCAAATCTTACTAAACACTTTGAACCCTGTACATTTAGGACACACTCTGTCCAGGGATCTTGATGCTTTTTGAGGTATAATAAAAAAAAAATTTCATACATTCGATTTTTATTGAATATTTACATTCTGTACCCCATTTAACACTTTCAGAGTGGAGCACAATATAAACTGTGATGGGGATTGTACCCGGAATGTGGACCACAGCATATACCGTGCTCTTCTCACTTTTTGACACCTGCTATAATCTACCCGCATGGGACAAAAGGTACACTTGGTATCTCTAGTATGTTAAGCAAGTATTTTTACAATGTTTTCTGTAGGTTTACGCATTTGCCGTTTCCTGGTATGACTCCAGTCAAATTCTGCCATCTTTTGAAATAAACAATATTATGAAATAAACAGACAGACAAGTACAAATAATCATATTTTATTATTTTTGTTCATTTAAGCATGAAATAAAAAATTATTTTTACTTTTAAAAAAATTACTGTTTTTTTCATTTATTGGCTGGCACAGAGTGAAAGTCACATTTTTTTCACTAGCATTGAAAGGGTTAAGGATTAACAAGTACCACAAAATTAAAAAAAAGTAACTCGTACAACTCTCTCTAGAACAGGCTTTCTAACAAAACAATTATTACAGTCCCCTCCTAATTCACAACAGAGAGCTCGCAATATATTATATGATATACTTATTGAACACACAATAACATAATACTCTCAAAAATGAATAGAATATCAACATTAAAAAAATGATCCATCCACAACATAAACACTGCCATAACCTGCATTACATGTTAATAACATTCCCAACATATGGTTAGTTTTTATTCAATATTTTCAAAAATATCTGATACAGATATAAAAATATCTGGCACTGAAAGACGAGTGAGTTGTTCAAAATGAACTAAGGAACGATCCTACAACAAATGAAGTCAATAACACGCAATATAAAATTTATAATAGAATAAAATTTGATAGCCCGTGCCGCATAAGAGGCTTCATATCTCTCGTATAATACATGGGCTCAGGATTCAATGTTAAAACATAAATTTAAAAAATTGTAAATAATAAATTAATGAGATGTTGTACATCTCAATTTCATCATTTTTACAAACCGGAATCAAATTACAATAATAACTGAACAAATGAAATACAAAATAAAACCACTAAACCTTGCCTTGAGCATCATATTATCCTACAATGATAAATTTTAGTAAATATACAATCCAGAATAAAGAAATCACAATGCTAACATTTTTAAACGTCCCAAAAATCTCCTGTGAGAAAAATGTCCAAAAATGGCTTAGCGTGAGAAAAGAGAAAAAATGAATATACCATTTTCCCCATTTACCAGAATTTCCACAGATTCAGACCAGTCTAAATTCTTCTGAACAAAGATAACACAAAAGATTGATTTGATCTTGTAACATACGTTATTAGATACCACACGGTTTATGATTTTTCTAGTAAATTTTTTATCACACGAGAGCAATCCAGAAAGTAACAGAGATTTTGGCCTGGCGTGGCAGTGGGCAGAGCTAGCGCCACCATCTTGGCGTCAGAGTGTTTCTACATTCAGTATGCAACCAGGCGTGGTAGCTAGAGCATCGTGTGTATTGTACTTTTTATACAGTGGAGTTTTAAAATGAGCGCTGCGATTGAAAATCCCGCCAGTTGTGAAGTGTGTGGTGTGATACTGTTTTTGTTGGTGAAAAATTACAAACCGATTGAAATTTATCGCCAGATTTGTAATGTGTACGGCAAAGGAATAATGAGTGAAAGCCGAGTGAGGCAGTGGTGCATTGATTTTAGAAATGGCCAAACCAATGTTCACAACGAGGGTCGCAGTGGTCGGCCTAGTCTTGTGACTGATGAATTGGTGGTGGAAATCGTCGTTTCACTATTACAGAACTCACAGAACATTTTCCTCAAATTTCTCCAAGCGATGAAGACATGGCTCACTGCGCAAAGCTTCGACACTGACGCTGAACTCCATGCCAGTGTAAACCAGTGGTTGAACTCGCAGGTGGCAGATTACTACAAAGAGGGCATTGAAAATCTTGTACCACGTTACGACAAATGCCTTAATTTACTTGGCGATTACGTAGAAAAATAGCCTAAGAGTTAACCTTCAAAAAGTACGTAATAAATATTGGTTTTTTTACTTAGTTTATTTTTTATTTCAAAAGTCTGTTACTTTCTGGACAGCCCTTGTACAATAAATTCCAATGAGAGTCCTATAGATTGCTCCCAGTGCATTACACAAATACATTGTATGCCAACAATCACTGATTCACCTCTAGTGAAATAGTTCTTAGCACCATTATCTGCTACAAAAAATACGTTAACTGTTGAATTTTATTAAATTATTTTTTACTTTCTCCAGCCTATATGAATATATAGGAAGGAAAGTATTGTTTTCATGTCGATTTTTCGAAATCAAGTTTTCACCAGATCTACACGTTTTCAGACCCCCTGAATCCAAAAAACATGTTTTTAGCGATTGGTCTGTGTGTCTGTGTATGTGTGTGTGTGTGTGAACAGAATATCTCAAGAATGGAATATTGTATGAACTTGAAACTTAAGTTACATACCACTACCGGACCCGACACGAACATTTTCATCAAAATCGGTCAACTGGTAGTAGTAGTTTATTCGAGTAATTTTTCACTTTTTTGCAATTTTCTCAAAAACTGGCCCTACGATATTTTTTAAAATCTCCTCATTTACAAAATTTTTCATGCTCTACAAGAGGTAAGGTGCCATGTTTTCTGAAACTCTTGGTGAGGCTGTTTTCACGTGAAACAATTATTTTTTTTAAGATTGCGGCTTTAATATACCTTTTCGCGCAAACATTTATATAATAAAAGTTGTAGAGAATTTAAAATTCTACAACTTTTTTTCCAACAGTTTTTTGTGTAACGCTTAGTTTAGAAGTAATTAGCGATTTTCTGTTTTTTTCTCACGAAAACATGTGAAAAATTGATTTTTTTAAGATTTCGGCCGTAGTATGCACTTTACGACAGAAAAGTATATAATCAAATTTATAGGAAATAAAAAAATCTACATCTTTTATTTAGAGCATTTTTCTCTACAGTGCCTGGTTTAGCGTGAAGGAGTGATTTTCCATATTTTTAAGCCAAACTGAGGTTGAATTTCATTCATTTTGCGTCTTTTACTCATGATTAAAATAAGGTTATATTTTTTGAGGTTAGTTTTTTGTTTATTTCTAATGTTTTATTACTAATGTTAGGTTATATTGGTCACTATTTGCAATGGCAAGAGAAAGTTGTGCGAGTGTTTCACACCAGATTTTTTTTTTTTTTTTTATTAATCTACCCCAGGTATAAGGTATAAGTCTAGTGGTGTCCATTGAGGACTTATTAATGATCAAACAACAAGGTTGCCCCTATAAATTCAATGTCTAGGAACCTGTCACTCAGAAAATAATGTATAGATACTGAAGTCACGAGATTCCCTTTTGCGTACGTATGGGCTGTGAGGAAGGGAAATGATATATATGCAGTGCTGCCAACCTCAACAGTGAGACACTACTCGTACATTTCACTACCGTGAAGTTTCTACATACATTTTGTAAGCTGTTGTTTATTCCGAGAAAATGTTTCCTTCATAAACCATATAAGAAATAAATATGACCTGTAATATTGCCTGTAGCTTAATTAAATGACTAGAAATGTTTGATTTACTGTAATTATGAATGAATCGCCTTCTTTACTATTGCTGTCAACAGCGTTTTCATTATCAGTCTCTCTAGTATCTACCTAACCGTTTTCTTTTTTTACCAGGTGTCAACAAAACTGCTAAAGAATAGCTTCTTCACGTCTTTAATTTCCTTCTTTATTTTTCGAATTGTGGAAAGAGAAACATCACAGTAGTTAGCCGCTCGCTAACAGCTTTTGTTAAGAGGCACGGATAGGCATTTTTGTTTAGCTTCAACTTCATAACATATTATTACATTGCATACCATTAGATTTCATTTAACACTGTGAATAGTTCGACCGCGTTTTCGCAAAACCGACATTTCTGTAATTAACAGTTAGGTAACCTACAAAAGGTTCCGCGATACACTGTATATGCTCTGGGTATAGTATAAGTTGTTATGTTTGTCGTACTGAAATTAAAGCAGTCGGGAATGTGCACCGATGCTTTTCCCCCTTTACCCCTCATTGCAAACAAGGGGAAACTCGTGACTTAAGTGACTATAAAAGCACGCGAATCTGTTGAAATCACAATTCAATCAATTTGACTGTTATTTTCCATTTAATTTCAGGGGTATAAAACAGTTCTATTATATCTAAATACAATAATTATATTCAGAGCAAAAAATTTAGTAAAAGAAGTTATTTTTAAAATAATCATAAGAGCTGTTTATGAGAAAATCACAAAAAAGTGAAAAATTACATGAATAAACTGCTACTTCCAGTAAACCGATTTTGATGAAAATGTTTGTCAGTTCCCCTAGTGGTGCTTAATTTAAGATATAAGTTTCAACTTTGTACGTTATTCTGCTCTTAAGGGGAGCACTATACCTCGAAAATCGAATAAAATTGATTTTTCTAATTTTGACGTCATTGCCTTCTGTATCTTTTTCTGTGTAATTACATATAACCATCATAAATTTTCGCGTTTTTCGCGTGCAAAGCCGCGACGGGACATGCTAGTACAAGATAAAATCAAATCAATCTTTTCTAATTATTAAATTAATTGAATTTTTTTAATTGCTATTTCAAGTCACTTCCACCGAACAATTGTTAAACCACAAAACTAATTTTCACAGTTTTCTCCATATTATTTGTTTAATACAATACATAATTATTAGTTTTTAGAGCAATATTTTTTACAGTTTCAAAAATAAATAATTAAGATATTTTTAGAGATCATTACCTGGCCAATTGCAATATCAACATGTTTCTTGATTTCCTCAATAGTTAATTGATCAATATGATCAATATTTAAATTTAACTTTCCTTTTAGCTGATCTGTAAAAACAAATTAACAAAATATACTTTCATTTCCAAATACCATTAAAAATCTTGCAAATTCAAAGACATTTAATGTTAAACATTTTGAAGGTCCATAACAGGCAGGTGGAGTGTTAAATTATTTGCACTCGATCTGATAGTTCAGGGATACAAAAATAGTTCTGTTTCTTATCAAATGGTTAGCCAATTATGAGACCGAGTCATTTATGAAACAGAAGAGGTAGAGGTTGACACTAAAAAATACAGAAGATTACTGTGAAACTTTGCAACGGTTTCAGAGCTCCGAACAGACAAGCTCCTAGCCACTATGAAGACCCATTTCAAGTGACTGGCGACAACATTTTATGAAGTGGGTATTGGAAAGCATGTACACCGGTATGATAAATGCCTTAATTTAAATGGCGATAATGTTGAAAAACAACCAGGGTGAATGTAACTTTTGATAACAAAGTTATTTTATTATTCTCAGTAGTTTAATTTTTATAACCAAAGGTTGAAAAAAATAACCCTCATAATTCTACTTCCTACTGACATGTTTTGGTGGACCATCATCATCAGATAATATAAAAATAAAAACTAAACTTTTTAAAATTTATTAAAATTTTTGCTGGCCGCATTGGTGTAGTTGGTAACATGCTCGCCTCTCATCATGCGGTCTTGAGTTCAAATCCCATTCAGGCACGGCATATTTTCATACGTTACAAAAATCATTTCATCCTTCACCGTCTGCATTAGCAGTAATTGCAGAACAGTCGGACGTTACACAAAAAAAAATATTAAAATTTTCAGAAGAAGTTGTATCTTCAGTCATTCATATTAGAGGCCATAATATAGTACGAGTTTAAAAACTAAGTATCCTGCAAGTAATACCATTTTGTTTTGATAATGCGAGACATTCATGATCCAAAAACTGTGAAGTTTAAATAATTTTATATTTGAATCAGTCATTTCAGAAAGCCCATAAGTCAAAATTTTACATTTTTTTTGTAAGTGCATTTTAGAAATAACCGAGTGTAAACACACCAGCCCTACAAAAATCACATAAGTAAGATTTTCCTTAAGTATTATAAATCTTAAGAAATGGCGTAAATCCTTAAGAATACAAAGTGCTTTCTTCTAATTAAAAAATGAAAGTGTATGATCTTTTGAAGGTTAAGCTCCACTTACTTGTGGAAGAGGCTGTACACACATTTTATGCAGAAATCTTTTTAAGGGAGATAACTACTGTTTACGACAACAATGAAGAACGTGATTAGCTCTGAAAATCAACATTTTTCTTTCTTAAAGTTGAGAATTTAAATTTTTATTATTGCAAAAAGCTATTTTAAGTTATAATGTAAAATATTGAAATAAACAAATGAATATCATTGTAAAACAAAATTTTTTTTTGGCCTAACAATATATTTACAGAAAACAACCTAAGTTAGCATTTTATTCCAATTCATTTCAGAAACACCGTAAGTGAAAATTTTAATTTTTCTTAAACAAGTGGGTTATCTTAAAAAGACAAAATTATATATTTTATATTAAATGGGACACCTCTTTGAATAAATTATATGTTCTAAATTTTTTTATTGAAACAATAAATTACAAGTTTTTTATTTTTCCAAAAATAGTTTTTTTGACTTGTGGGCTTTCTGAAATGATTGATTCATTTACAATAAAGGTTTATTAGGGGTTCCTATTAATTTTTGTGACTAAGAACAGTAACATTATTTATGATTTGAATTTTGCAATATCTACTAAAGTTCTTGTAAGATAATACACTACACTGCAGTCACAAATTGTTTTTTTCTTAATTTTTTGGTATAATTTGATCATATCATAACATTATTGATGAATCTTTTGACTTTTTGATAAATTAACAGCATTATTTGCATTTCAGGATGACACACAACTTGTTTAAATACAATGCAATGGTGTTCCAATATAATTTATTTTGAAAATGCCTTCAAACTCCAAGACCCCTAGGCTGAGTATATGTAACAATGACTCGGCTTCAAATTGTTAATATTTTTTAAACACAAAAATTCATGGTTTTACAGATCTTAAATAACAAAAACATATCAAGTTGTATTTTACTTGTGTTGTTTAGGTTATCAGCTGAAAGGCTGGTTTGAACCTGTAGAGGTTTTACTAAGTAAAACGAGGAATGAGGTGGTTTACCATTGCCTTCCTCACTGAATGGAAAAGTACGCTTATCAGCATGCCGGGCCCACTGAAAAGCACATATTTTCCACTCTGCAAATGACACCTTCACTTCATTCACCACAGGGTCAGGCTGTATAATGAAATTCATTACTTTCAGAGGAGACAACTCTGATTAGTGTCTTTTACATCTCTACCTCTTCTGTTCTTAAATGATTCAGTCATTTAATTGGCTGACCATGTAATAAGAAACACAACTATTTATTTTAGACCTGCAACGAACAGATTGAGTGTAAACAATTTGACACTACACCTGTCTGTTATAGGCAGGTATTTTACTTAAAAGTACAAATTAAACACTGTAAGAAATATTTTCATACCAATTACAACTTTCTGTCGTTCAATGACTAAACATTGAGGTAATCCTGCTTCACCGGTCTCATAAGCATACTTTTCAACATCTTCCAATTGAGATTTTAACTTGGAAATTAATTCTTTTTGTTTTAATCGTTGAGTTGATATCTTTTCTTCCAGTAATTCAGGGTCCTAGAAACAGTATCATACATAATAATTACAGAGGTAATACTAAGATTACATAGAATTACAACTACAGTAGCTTCCATCTATTGACAGACTACTTCCACTTTCTGGAACAGATTGGATAGACGGAAAAATAAATGCTGAAAATGAGCTATAAGGGGTAAGAGATAGGCTTGATACCAATCTTCTAAAGAAAAACTATGAGAATACCTACTTTCTCTGTTTCTGCTTAAACCCTCAGGGACTTCCCGACTATCAGAACCTAACTATACATATCTGTCGACTATAATCCATTTGAATTGAACATGCGGATGAAGGTCATGCCACTTCCTCACTTCACCATTCCTACCAATCATCATCTGGGGCCAGTACTAATCATGCATTAATTATTTTAAATAAACATGACTCTGCTCTATTGGAAGCACTCATCAAATCTACTCTAGATTTTTTTTTTTTTTTTTTTTTGGTTTAACGTCTGACTGTTCTGTAATTACTGCTAATGCAGACGGTGAAGGATGAAATGATTTTTTGTAACGTATGAAAATATGCCGCGCCTGAATGGGATTCGAACCCAAGACCGCATGATGAGAGGCGAGGACGTTGGGTGCCATAGTTGGGCAGGTTGATTTCCCTCGCACCATAATTATCAATTTTTATAAATAGTAATTGTAGTAATAATAATAATAATAATGTATGTAAAATTTTTCTTTTTATTTTGTGTGTACATTAACTACTAAATGGGATATAAAATGTATTTTATATATTTGTGAGACGCCAATGACCATTATATCAAAAATTACAAGCACAGTTCTGTACTGTCTATATCTAAATGGCCGGCCTGTTGGTGAAGTGGTCAAAGCAACTGGCTTCTACGTCGGGGTCTCAGGTTCAATTCCCGGCCAGATATGGCATTCTTTCATCATTTATCTTCATCTATCATCCTTCTCACCGTCAGCAATTAGCAGTAATTGCAAAACAGTCGTACATTCAATACAAAATAAATCTATGTCTAATGTACATCTCAAATCCTGTATAAAAGGCCTATATGCATGCATACTCTAAAGTTCTACATATTTTAGAACTTACTTGCACTATATAATTTGATCCTTTGATCCCACTTTGGTAGACAGGTAAAAATACGTAATTGAAGTGAAGTTGATAGAACCGGTGTGAACAAATTATTTTTAATTGCTTACTTAACCCACTGGGTTGGTCTAGAGGTAAAGTCGTCGCCAAAATCAGCTGTTTAACAGCTGATTTTTGGAGACGAAGGTTCCTGGTTCAAATCCTAGTAAAGATAGTTACTTTTATACAGATTTGAATACTAGACAGTGGTTACCAGTGTACTTTGATGGTTGGGGTTCAATTAACCATACTCTCTCAGGAGTGGTCGACCTGAGTCTGTACAAGACTAAACCTCATTTACACTTCATACACATCATCCTCATCTCATTGGGTCATGGGGTTGCTAATTGTTCTGAATTGAACAGATCGCAGTGTACACACATTAGGGATTACAAAAAAAAAAAATTTTGCTAACTTGACTGATTATGTTCCTTCATTATCATTGTTTAACCCCCCCAAAATTTTTTTTATGTGGCCCGCCCATTTAGATCTTCAGTTTAATCAATATATTAAATTACCATACCAACGGTGTCACGAGCGCTAGAAAGACTAGATTTTAAATCGTCCACTTTTTTTACTGTATCATCTTCAGAATCACATTCACTCCATAACAGAACTTCAATTATTTCATTATCATTGATACTCATAATTTTGTATCCAGGATTGCTATTATCACCTTC
This sequence comes from Catonia carolina, assembly GCA_035578175.1. Taxonomy (NCBI): domain Eukaryota; kingdom Metazoa; phylum Arthropoda; class Insecta; order Hemiptera; family Achilidae; genus Catonia; species Catonia carolina. Next base: position 50,924,571 of record JAQMRL010000007.1, read on the forward strand.
CAATCACCTCGCATATCAATTTTTGTGAATTTGTTCTCTCCTTCAAAAGACCTTGTGTGTATCGGAACAAACTTAGCAGTGAGACAAGCACACCCATGTAGTTTACATCATGAGGTAGTCACCAAGAACTGTACTTGTCAGCTGGTACACAGTTTACCATGGTTACTGACAAGACACGATGGTGATTGGAGCTACAGCTAAAAAAGGCTACAAAGTCGCCAAAATAAGAGTAAACTCATTTAGTTAGTCATATCAAAACATTGTAGCGGATGCCTACAGTCTATCATTAGTAAACAATGTTAAAATGAAAAACATAACCTAATTAATCATGAGTAATGATGCTAAATAAAAATCAACCTCTGTAAAACTTAAAAATATGGAAAATAATTGACACTAAACTAGGTAGGCTTTGTAGAGAAAAATGCTTAAAATAAAAGTTGTAGGTTTCTTAATTTCCTATAATTTTGATTACACAATTTTGTCGTAAAATGCATACCAAGGCTGCAATCTTTAAAAAATCCTAGTTTTAGAGATTTTTATGAGCAAAATACAGAAAATCACTAATTGACGCTAAACTAAGTGTTGTATAAAAAAATGTTTGAAATAAAAGTTGTACGTTTTTTAATTTCCTACAATTTAAATTATATGCACTTTTGCCCTAAAATGCATGTATAAAGATTGCAATCTTAACTTTTTTACGATGAGTCTTCCCAAGAATCTCAGTAGACATGTCGCTTAACCCTATCTTTAAAGCATAAAAAATATAGTAAACGAGGCGATTTTCTTAAAAATTGTAGAAACCGTTTTTGAGAAAATCACAAAAAATGACAAATCGCACAAATAAACTACCAACTTCCGGTAGACTGATTTTGATGGAAATATTCATGTTGAGTACCCTAGTGGTACCTAACTTCAGTTCAAAGTTTTAATACTTTCTCTTGCCTATATGAATATATAGGAAGGAAAGTATTGTTTACATGTCGATTTTTCAAAATTGAGTTTTTACCAGATCTACATGTTTTCAGCCCCCTGAATCCAAAAAACATGTTTTTAGCGATTGGTCTGTTTGTCTGCGTGTGTGTGAACAGAATATCTCACAAATGAAACCAAACTTGAAACTTGAAACTTACCCTACTTACACTACCGGACCCGACACACACATTTTCATCAAAATCAGTCAACTGGAAGTAGTAGTTTATTTGTTTCATTTTTCATTTTTTTGCGATTTTCTCAAAAATGGGTCCTACGATTTTTTTTTAAAATCGCCTAGTTTACTAAATTTTGTATGCTCTACAAGATAGAGTAGGCGCCTGTTAGCTGAAATTCTTGGTGAGGCTGTTCTCACGTAAAAACATTGTTTTTTTAAGATTACGGCTTTAATATGCATTTTAGCGCAAAATTTTATTTAATAAAAGTTGTAGACAATTTAAAATCCTACAACTTTTATTTCAAACACTTTTTTGTATTTAACTTAGTTTAGCAGTAATTAGCAATTTTCTGTTTTTTTCTCACGAAAACATGTAAAAGATCAATTTTTTTAAGATTTTGGCCTTAGTATATGCATTTTATGACAAAAGTGTATATAATCAAATTTATAGGAAATTAAAAGATCTACAACTTTTATTTCAAGCATTTTTCTCTACAGAGCCTAGTTAAGCGTGAAAGTGATTTTTGGTATTTTTAAACCAAACTGAGGTTGATTTTCATTTTGCGTCTTTCACTCATGATGAAAATTAGGTTATGTTTATTGAGGTTAGTTTTTGTTTATTTCTAATGTTTTATTACTAATGTTAGGTTACATTGTTAATTATTTGAATTGGCAAGAGAAAGTTGTGAGAGCGTTTCACACCAGATTTTTTTTTTATACGTTATTCAATTCTTGAGATATTTTGTTTGCACAAACACCAATTGCTAAAACCATGTTTTTTTGGGTTCCCTATATATTCATACCGAGCTCAAGAAAGTAAAAATTGACTCTTCCATCGGCAAGTGGGACAGTAGGTTTTAAACTAAATTGAAGTCAAAAGTTTGATACATTAGAAAGAACAAAACCCATCGAAAAAGTGCGAAAGAAAATGGTTTTCTTGTTTACGGTTCTTTTGTACGTCCAATCTGTAATCTCATCAATACCACTGTGTCCTTCCTTGTTAAAGTTATGTTATATCTCCATTTTGATAGAATGTCTTTTATTAGGTGATCACATATCTTTTATTAATTATATAATTTAACAACAAAAATTTACTTACAGCTGCTATAATTTCTGATATGTCTGGTGATGAATTATTATTATGAACTTCTGGAATTCCTCGAAACGCAAACTCCTCTAATTCTTTAAGTAATCCCTCTTTTTCATTCAACGGTGCATCTACTATTTGCCTAAGTCGTAACTGAACCTTAAAAGAGAAAACCGAATTACAAATTTATTAAACAAATAACATTCATTACTCAAATACAAGATTGTTTAAAAAATGTTCACCTTATTTAGTTGTACACAACCAAATGACAGGAGTACGTTAGAGACTAGCATATCAATGTAGCTGACTAGCGCACATGCATAAACAGATCAGTTAAATGTGATATGACAATCAATTGTAAATAGCTGAATATCAAACTTTGTTTATTGCTGTATGATGGAACATGTTGAACAGAAATTTTGTATCCAATTTTAACATCAAATTTTTCCAAAAACTTAGTCATACTCGCATTGAAACTGTTCAAAAAATCCACGAGGCCTTTGGACAAGACACTTTCATTGTCACAATAGATAAATTATACAACAGATTCAAAATGGCTGCACTTCAGTGGACAAAAAACCACATTCTGGCAGACCATCAAGTTGAAACGATGAAGTTAACAATCAAGTTCTCGATTTAGTGTCACATGAGGAGTCGGGCAGTATACCCACTTCCCACATACAACCACCCACTTCTATTCACATACTACTTCTCCCACACAGTTTTTCCGAGCACTTTAATCTGAATGGAGGCATATCTTACCCATAATATGATTTAACGATGAACAGGAAAAAGGGTTAATTTTAAAAGTTGTTGTTTAGGTCATCAGCCGGAAGACTGGTTTGAACCTCTACAGGCTTTACTAAGTAAAACGAGGAGTGAGGTGGTTAACAAATGTCTTCTTCACCTAAGTATGCTTATCAGCATGCCAGGCCCTCTCATAGCACCTACTTTCCACCCTGCAAATGACACCTTCATTTCATTTACCACAGGATCTGACTATATAATGATGAAATTCATTACGTTCAGAGGAGATAATGCTGACTAGTGTCTTTAACACCTCAACCTCTTCTGTTCTTAAATGCTTCAGTCATATAATTGGCTGACCATGTGATAAGAAACACAACTATTTTTTGTAGCTCTGGAACTAGCAGACACAGTACAAATAATTTAATACTCCACCTGCCAGTAATGGGCATAAATTTACAAATTTAAAAGTTAATGTTAAATAATTCAACCTCTTAAAGTTTTTCCCTGAAACTGGATATTAATGGCTGAAATAGAGTACAACAAAATAAAAACATGGACAGCTGTTGTAGTCTTATTTGGTAGAATTTTAACTGTAATATGACTGCTGCACACACGGTACGCTCATACCCCCTACTTCGTTTGTTCTTCAACGTGCTGGCAAAACCCACACACATCTCAAGAGTTATTACGGAAGTGTACTACAGTAGTACCTAGACAATTCAGCCCTCGAAAATCTGGACCCTCCAGTAATCCGGCCAGATTCTAATTTTTTTTTTTTTTGGTTTAATGTCCGACTGTTCTGCAATTACTGCTAATGCAGACGGTGAAGGATGAAATGATTTTTTGTAACGTATGAAAATATGCCGTGCCTGGATGGGATCCGAACCCAAGACCGCATGATGAGAGGCAAGCACGTTACAAACTACGCCAATGCGGCCGGCCCCCACCCGATTCTAAAAGTAGTAGTTTTAAGAGAAAAACTGATAATAAATAGTAGATACAATTTTACACACGTTTACACTCTATATTGATAGTCAATTAGTACATTACAAAATAGAATTGTATTGCACAATAATTAATCAAGCGAAACGCAAAGATTAATTAATTAATCACGCAAAGATTTAAAATTTCAGTAGCGAATTGTAGTTTGTTGTGTTGGATTTAAATTACTTTTCAAATAAAGAGTTACTGTATTAAACAAAAAGCGTAATTATTAAAAACCTCCAACTAACTCTAAGATTTTATTGTAAATGAATGTACAGTGACCTTTTTACTCTACACGTGAAATTACTGTATTTAGGTTTTAGTAATTGATCTCCGCCATGCCGGTCGCAAGCCCGGGGCCTTATCTAACAAATGATAGGGAAGGAGGAGCGGGAGGAGATACACCTCGTAAAAAATCCGGGGTCCATCTGGCGCCGGATGGTAGCACCCTGTAAGGGCCCCTGCCCAGGGTCACGGGTGAAAATCGGTCAATGGTCTCGAAGGCGGATGAGGATTTATCCCAACGGTGGAGAGGGCGGAAGAGCCTAGGGAGACAACCCAAAAAAAATCCAGGGTAGGTTACGCTCTGAAAGCTGTAGTGGAAGCACGTGCCTGGGAGATGGTGACTCTACACAAATACCCTGGTCCTCCAGGTTGGGGGTTGAGCGTCGGGCCAACAACCCACCTTGGAAAAATGCACCCGTTCAGAAACATCAACAAAATGCCTCGGAAATCGGACAGGACACACGGAGAAAACCCCGGAAAAATTTGAGACTTGGAACATGGAACGTTAGGACGCTAGCGTCACCAAACGCTATAGACATACTGGCAGAGGAGCTGAATAGGTACAGAATGGACATTGTTGCACTGCAGGAAACAAGATGGCCCCTAGCAGGAAAATTAAACACAAGACAATATGTAGTCTACTACAGTGGAAATGACGGGGGACGTTACCAGAGAGGAGTGGGGTTTGCAGTAAGTAGGAGAATACAGAACACTGTGATGTATTTTGAGGCCAAAGACGAGAGGTTGTGTACAGTTAGAATTAAGGGTAGATTCAAGAATATATCTATTGTAAGCTTCTATGCTCCAACGGAGGACGCAGAGGATGGAGAAAAGGATTTATTCTATGAAAGACTGGAGGAAGTTACCAAGAGGCTGCCAAAGTATGATGTGAAGATATTGTTGGGTGATGTGAACGCCAAAATTGGAAGAGAAGATATGTGGAAACCAGTTGCTGGTGGGGAAAGTTTGCATGAAGAAAGCAATGACAATGGTACTAGACTTTTGAGCCTAGCAGAAGCAGCTAATTTTAATGTTATGAGCACTTTTTTCCCGAGAAAAAGTATTCATAAGATGACATGGACATCCCCGAATGGAGAAACTAGAAATCAAATTGATCATGTTCTAATTGACAACAGACACAAATCGCATATAACTAATGTTCGCAGCATACGAAACGCAGAGTGCGGATCCGACCATTATTTGGTCCTAGTAGAAGTGAAACAAAAAATTTGTGTTGGACAAGCAACCAAACAAGAAAAATCGTTGGTAATAGATGCAGAAAGGCTTAAAAATCCACCAACTGCCCAAGAGTTTAGACTAAAACTATCCAACCGTTTTGAGGCACTGAGGGAGGAAGGTGAGAGACTGCAGATGGACACAGAAACTGGAAGTATTGAAGGACAATGGGATGCCCTGAAGAGAACTGTACAGCAGTGTGCACTGGAAACATGTGGCAGAAGAAAGAACGGGAGGAGGAACCCATGGTTTGATGAGGAGTGCATGGATAGCATTGAAAGGAGAAAGAAATCAAAGGAGGAGTGGTCAAATAGCAATACCGAGGAAAATAGAATTGGATATAAGGTGCGGGTAAGAGAGACATCAAGAATTGTACGTAAGAAAAAACATGACTGGATGAAAGGCCTAATACTTAAGGCCGAACAGGACAGAACAGCAAACAATGCAAGAGAATTCTACCGCTCAGTAAGGTTTTTTAAGAAGGGGTTTAGTCCTAATGCTTTTGGTGTAAAGAACAGAGAAGGAGGAATCATTGTTGAGGAGGAAGAATGCCTAGCACGCTGGCGAGAATATTTTTCTGAACTATTAAATGGCGAAACGAGAGACAATGAAGAGGAACACATACAATTCTTGAATGTACAGCCTCTTATACCCAACCCTTCAATAAATGAAATAAAAGATGCCATTAAGGGTCTCAAAAACAACAAAGCGCCAGGAGAGGATGGTATAACAGCTGAAATACTAAAGCATGGAGGAGAGTGCGTAATTGAACAAGTACATAATCTGGTCTTGAAGATTTGGGAGTTGGAAAGGATACCCAAAGAATGGCAAGAGGCAATAATCGTACCAATTCACAAGAAGGGCGATAAGTTGGATTGCAACAATTACAGAGGAATATCCTTGCTGAATGTTACCTACAAAGTATTATCCAGAATAATTCTGAAAAGATTGGAAGAGTATACAAGCACAATTATACAAGAAAATCAAGCCGGGTTTGTGAGAGGTCGATCCACGACCGATCAAGTCTACATCTTAAAGGAATCAATAGCAAAATACTGGGAGTTTAACCAGGTTTTCTGCTGTCTGTTTATAGATTTCTCAAAAGCGTATGATAGCCTGATCAGAGACAAGATTTGGGAAAGGATGGAGAGTTTTGGGATACCAAGTAAATTGATACGGCTAGCTAAGCTTAGTACTCTAGATTCAAGATGCAAGGTAAAAGTGAATGGGAAAACCACAAGGAGTTTTGAGGTTAATACTGGAGTACGGCAAGGAGATGGGGTGTCACCAACGTTATTTAACATAGCCATTGAAGAAGCGCTGCAAAGAGTAAGTAGCAAAAACGAAGGAATTAAGATTGGGGTGAATATAAATATATTGGCTTTTGCAGATGACATTGTTGTAATGGCTGAGAAAGAAGAAGACTTGGTATACCTGACGAATATTTTGATTGAAGAAACTGAATATGTAGGACTACAAATAAATGAAAAAAAGACCAAGTTTATGCAGATAAGTAGAGATCGAAATATAAATGGACACCGTAATCAGATTTTAAAAGTAAGAAACTGTAATTTTGAAAAGGCAGAAACTTTCACATACCTAGGGGTAACGCTCACGCACAACAACTCAGAGGAACTGGAAATGACTAACAGAATAAGATCGGCAAACAAAAGCTTTCATGCATGCAATAAGCTGCTTAGCTCAAGACTCCTCTCACATACATCAAAATTAAGACTATACAAAACCATCATTAGACCAGTAATGCTTTATGCTTCAGAAACGTGGATACTGAACAAAAAAGAAGAAAAAAAGATCCTTGTTTTTGAAAACAAAGTACTTAGAAAAATCTTTGGCCCAACACTGAAGAACGGAGTTTGGAGGATGAAGCACAACTGTGAAATACGTCAGCTATTCAAAGAACCGGACATATTGGGCGAGATTAAAAGCAGAAGGTTACGTTGGGCGGGACACGTTGTGAGGAAGGAGGGGAACACATTGACGGGCAGTGTATTGAGGAACAATCCTGAGGGAAGAAGACCAGCTAGAAGGCCTAAGACAAGATGGTGGGACCAGGCCCGGAAGGACATGGGAAAGATGGGGCTGAAGGAGGATGACGCTGCTGACCGGGTTCGTCGGAGGGGCTGTGTTGATGAGGCCAAGTACCGACTGGGGTACGAGTGGCCACTGCAGTAAGTAAGTAAGGTTTTAGTAATTGAAGGAGCCAGTTTTGAGAAGTGCCTACAAACCCAGTACATAGAACAGCAGTTGCTTGCTGTTAACTTCTTAGAGGAGCTATAAGGGCTCTCAAATTCATTACATTTTAAACGGTCTCTCGATGGTCCGGCTTTTTCGTTAATCCGGCCTACCGGCCGCCCATTTAAGCCGGATTATCGAGGTCTTACTGTACCTCTACTCGCAGGACCACAATTCAACTCAAACCAACAGTTGCAATAGTTAGCATGAATGGTCATGCTAGTCATTTTGCACAGTTATTGAGATTTCAATGCATATTAATATGCATTACACGAAATTTCAGTGAATGACTTCAAGCAATACTTTCCTTCGTAAACCAAAATTACAATTTAGTAAAACTGACACAAAAAATACAGATTTTACCGTTTAAAAATTAGTTACCTGAGCAAAATGAGAAGTCAGTGCTATAAGAGAGGAGTTTAAAAGTTCTTGCTGTTCTTCCATACATTTCAATTTCTCCTGTTCACTGTTAAGACTGAAAAACAAAATTTCAAAATATTAAAACAGCTCAAAATTGTGCTGTATATAACCTAATGATGTCACTGCTAGATACCGAGGCCACTGCAGTCAAGCAAGCTTCAATTGCAAAAAGTACTGATTTACTAATAATAACCAGGAGGAAAGACAAATAACCTAAACATTTCAAAGAATATCAAGCAGGTCATGATGTTACTACCACATTTCAAATCTTTAATACGCACTACAAGCAGTCAAAATGATTATACAACATAATAAAGTATTATATATTTATAGAAAACAATATTTCGTAGTTCGGTAAATTATTATTTATTAGTCAACTTCCAAGTTTCAGTACAAAATTTTAATTTAAGAATATTTTTATTTTTAATCCAACTGTCAAAATATTTATCAGTTATGCTTAACAATATTGGTTTAATAGGTAGATATGTGTGTTTTCTAGGTTAGGTTCTCATCTATGTAAACCCCAAGGCACTTGATGCCTGTTACTTTTTGTAGAATATTTCCCTTTAAATAAATACTTGGAAAAATAAATAACGTGTGAAAAATCAATCTTTTTAAGATTTCAGCCTTAGTATGCACATTATGACAAAAGTGTAAAGGAAAAGGAAATTAAAAGATCTACAACTTTTATTTAAAGTATTTTTCTCTACAGAGCCTAGTTTAGCATGAAAGAGTGATTTCCGTATTTTTAAGCCAAACTGAGGTCAATTTTCAATTTGCGTCTTTCACTCATGATTAAAATTAGGTTATGTTTATTGAGGTTAGTATTTTGTTTATTTCTAATGTGTTATTACTATTGTTAGGTTATATTAGTCATTATTTGCATTAGAAAGAAAAAGTTGTGTGAGTGTTCCACACCAGATTTTTTAATTATCTGTGGATACCACCTTATCCGTATTCTCAGACCTCAAAAATATTTCTAAACTATCTACTTCATAACTTTATTAGTATTAAATGTTTCGATTTGCAATAAAGATGCGAGATATAATTATTTTCTAGATTTGATTAACGTTATTTTGTGCATAAACCTCTACTTCCTACAACTGCTGATGGCCTGTACACTAACCAGACATTTAAATCACAACTAATAAATTAAAAGCTGTTAAAATTTATGTGGGAGTTTAAATGTAATGAGGGATGTTAACCTATCACATAGTATGTTTTAGCAGGATAAATGCAACCCATGTACAATTATCATGCTATAGCCTTTCATTGATTGTTTTTACTTCTGACACAATAACAGAGAATTGCGTTTATTACTATGATAGTTTATCGCTCATTGGAACCTATTCTTCAATTGATTTCAAAATTTGCAGAGTGTCGTTAAATGTTTTTAATGGTTATTATTGGTTCATCCCAGAATTATTAGATGGTAATTTTTGAACATTATCTTTTTTGGTTATTTTTACATTACCTTTAGCTAACTTTACAACTTTACCATGAGTACTCAAACCACTGCAAGATACAGATATTGACTGACCAGTGGTTGTAGATTAAACTAATTAAATAAACAGAAATGATGGTAGAAGCTTACCAGGTATTGTCTTCATCATGGATATAACACAATTTAAAATCATCTATTTCATATGGATTCGGTCTAGCAGAAGTTGCATCACTACTATCCGAATCCTCGTTTTCCTCAAATTCGTAGGTATCTTCCATGTTTTAACCTGCAACATTGAAAACATATGTTTATTATCACATTAAACTTATCATACAAGAAGTGAACTTTAAACTATTACGAAATAACTACAATACATTCAAATTAAACACAAACATATAAATAATTTTACACTGTTCCAATCTACTCGACATAAAACGTAAACTGACATTTCATATTGTCAAATTAAACTTTAAAATACGTTAGTAAGCAGCAAACCATCAAAAAAGAAAAGAATTACGAAGTCACATTTCTCACAAGTACAATTCAATAAAATTCTACTCAAATAAATGCCCATAAATCAAACAACTCACTTAATTTACAAAGCGAATTATAAAGAATTGCACTAAACCTTCACTAACCTAAACTGGAATGTAAACAGCCGTCAGTTTGATAAATTTCAACACATGTTCACACACTTTTTACGCATTTTTAAACACTGATATATTCCAGAATTGAATTATCGACTATCTATTGATAATATTAAAACTACAGGAGTCTATTTTATGACAAAATAAATTATTTTAAAAAAATAATAGACTACCCAAACTACATTTACAGAAATCTGAGGACTGAACAGAACATCCAGTGAATTCGACTCGTGTATTAGAAACAAAAAATTTCCCTTTGCCATAAAGCAATGTTTATATTGCATATTATACAATAATAATTGTTACGATTTACAATTATACGCAGTGGAAATACTACTGAAAATGAGAAACCATTTTGCAATGTTAATGATTTTAATCTAAATAGGCTAACGGGATATTTAAGAAAATCATCCTACAATAGTACGTAGTAGTGTATTGTCAATACAGCCATTCTCTATGCAGTACATACCTTGGGCGCCCTTCGAATAAACTTTCAAATGTCCGTAACGCGTATCATACAAATATGATACATAAGAAATAAATGCCCATAACTGACGAAATAAAAATGTCGTTATTTCAGGAATTAAATCGTTATTCTTAGTCAATTTAATTCACAGTTTTTTAATACTATCGAGGCAAAAATGTTGACTTCACATTCTTTTATCATTCAATAAACAAAGTAGGCCTACTGACCGATTTATCAAAACTATTTTAAGGGAAATCATTTGTTTTGTAATCATCAGTATTAAGAAAGACTAACAAGAGTTGTAACTGGGCTCCTGGATTAAAACAAAAACAATAGGAGTGAGGAGACTTAACAGACTTAAGTAGAATCTTGGTAGCATAGTTTCACATAATTATGCAGTTATCTGCAATTTAAAAATGTCAACTGATGTTAGTGATAAATTTGGTTGATTCTCATATTTAAGCAATTTATTATTATTATATTTATTATAATCACCACCATCACCATTATCACCACCACCAGCATTATCACCACCACCACCACCACATCACCCACTACACTATTAAATTATTATTAACACCACAACACTATTAGCCGGCCGCATTGGCGCAGTTGGTAACGTGCTCGCCTCTCATCATGCGGTCTTGGGTTCGAATCCCATTCAGGCACGGCATTTTTTCATACGTTACAAAATATCATTTCATCCTTCACCGTCTGCATTAGCAGTAATTGCAGAACAGTCGGACGTTAAACCAAAAAAAAAAAAAAAAAAAAAAAAAAAAAAAAAAAAAAAAAACAACACTATTAAATATCTATTTACAGATTTCTAAAGAGTAAAATAAATAGAAACGTTTAAAGAGGTTGAAAAAGTATAATAGATAAACAATAATAGATAGACAAGCTTATTATCTAGAAAACTAATTTTATACAAATAAAGACTGGTACCTAACTTTGGAAAAAAATTTGCTGTAACATCCTAGCCGATCTTTGAGGTCTCTGAAGGTGTACACCTGTGACACTTTATCAGATAAATACATGATAAATCCTTCATCTCTGACTAAACTGAATTTCAGTCATTAGGTGTTAAGGATGAAGAGATGAAATGGTTTTATTGTTACCTTATTGGTAGAATATACAGCGTGGAGTTACCGGTAACTAGAGTTGTTGGAGGTAAACTTACAAAGATTTTATCTGGAGAGCTTGAAGTCAAAGTTGGTATTCCATAAGGGTCAATTTTAGGCTCCATTTTGTTTCTGTTGTATATTAATATCTGTTATATTAATAGGTTACCAGAAGTCATACCTACTGGCAGAGCTGTATTGTTTACTGATCATACTTCAGTACCTAATCAACAAAAGTTTACCGATTGAAGATTTCAAAGTCAATGAGCAGCCTAGTTACAAACATGGCCACGTCCATTTTAAAAATTTCTAGAGAGAGTAAAAACTGTTCAGCAGTGATGCACTCTAATATTAAAACTGTGAAATGTTTAATGACATAGGAAACATAAAGTATGATATATTATTCAAAAAAGTACAGGTTTTTTTACTTATTTGGATAATAAAAATTGACCTGGCCAGGTTTGTAGGCAAGGTGTGGATCTTTGTAACAAAACATTCAGTTTAAAATGGAAAGTAACAAAATGACTTTACAGATCTAATGAACAAATTGACTAACAGCTATTTTACATTATGGTATTTTTATATCAAAACAACAGAAGCACAAAATCTAGTTTTTAAAAAGCACAGAATTACTTTCATTTCAAAACTGTTATTTACAATTTGTAACTTCAAAATCAGTAGGTACCGAATATTGTAATTAACAATTTTGACAACTTCAACTTCTTCTCGAATAGTCATACATTCACATTGTTCTTCGGTTGTTTCATATTGGGGTTCTACAAGAAATCTGCTGTTGTCAATAATTCCTTTGTACTATTTTAAAATTTCTATTTCCTCCCAATCACTTCCCTAATGACTCCAAAGAAGTTTTTCAACATCTCTCAACTTGAATGCTCGAACTATAATGCTTGTCTTCAGTGAAGTGGGTCAATCGATGAAATTTTCTATTCTGGTATGTTAACATGAGCTATCGTGTTTTTTTTATTTTTGATTTACTGCAACTAGTTGCTTAAAACTAACGAACAGTTTTTCTTTAGCGATATTATACCTCCCCTTCCCCTGTATATAATTATGCAGTCACCCACTGGTGCTAGCACTTATTTTCTAATGTCACTTACACAGTCGATAAACATATTAATTTCTTAAATATCTAACTTAATCCTATTGTTAATTTAAACATTAATTTAGTAACTCAGGTAAACATATATACATATAAATATATGACTTAGAAGTAGCTTAATATTATTTATAGTTAACCATTAGTTTTAGTAACTTATATTATATACATGACTTAAATGTAATTGACTCTTATTTTATAGTTTAACAGTACCTACTTTTATTAGTCCTTTTCTTAACATACTAAGAAACATAATATAACATTTGTCGGCCGCATTGGCGCAGTTGGTAACGTGCTCGCCTCTCATCATGCGGTCTTGGGTTCAAATCCCATTCAGGCTCGGCATAGTTTCATACGTTACAAAAAAAATCATTTCATTCTTCACCGTCTGCATTAGCAGTAATTGCAGAACAGTCGGACGTTAAACAAAAAAAAAAATTAACATACTAAATCTACATGCTTAGTTCTTTTCAGTCACCTAACTACAGGGTGATTTTTTAGTCCTGTTACCCAATTGTTAATGTCTGGTAATATTTTTCTAAAAAAAATAAATTTTGTTTTGTGACACTAAGTTGGTAGCCCTACTCAACCAGTATGGATATGGCAGTGTGAGTTGATTCTCCTTGAGCTGTGTAAAATTTTGTGCCATTTACGGTCGTGCTACGAACAGAATGTCTTTTATCCTAAAACAATCTCTTGTTTAAATCTGGAGGCTGAAGCTCTAGAACTAATCGTACGTGATACGGGTACAATTTCAATTTTTTAGCAGCTTTCTGAGCACTCGAACATGACAAATCAACATGCGAGGAAAGTTTTTCTAAACTTTTCCATGGAGAATTGAGCAATCTTGTTTTCACATTCTCTTAACGTCATCTGTCAAGAGAGTTGGTCGACCACTACGTTTTCTGCTGCAAACAATACCTGCCTCTAAAAATCAGTTAGTTAGCCTAGAAATTGACTAGAATAGAGTGGAGGAACACCAAAAAATCGAATATTAAATGATTCTTTTACACTCGCATACGATTTTGTAGCAAAATATTGTTCAAGAATGAAAACCCGTTGTTCTAGGGTAAAAGACATTCTGTTTGTAACACAACTGGAAACAGCACAAAATTTTACGCAACTCAAGGAGAATCAACTCAAACTGTTGTATCTATACCGGTTGAGTAGGGCTACCAACTTTGTGTCACAAAACAAAATATCCCTTTCTTAGAAAAAAATTACCAGACATTAACAATTGGGTAACAGGACTAAAAAATCACCCTGTATAAATGCTGGGCTTATTTAACATAACAAGATTAATAATATGGTTACTGAATTGAGGCAGTTATCATGACAACAGGTTACAATAGTCTGTCTACTGTAAGAGTAATCTGCGCGAGGCAAGCGCCTACAGGTTGTAAACGAAAGTATTACACTAGTTAGCGCGTATCTACCTCTCCGCCTGACAATTATCCTGCACTACGTTCCATCATTAAACTATCTACATCCAGCTAAAATAAACATTATCCTTTAAGCGTTTTCAATTATACCGTTTTGATTACGTGTAATTATTGTAGTTTCATATAGCGACTCCTTAATTAATTATTTTAACCATTACATTCAACAAAACAATTTTTGTCTACTTTTTAATGTTTACCGCTTTTATGTTTCAAAAACTCAACACATTCACTATCACGCATGTTAACAAAACTTTAAACTTCAGTCTACGAAGAAAATCGAAACGAATCGATACAAAACCAAAAGATAACTGATGAAATTAAAAATGAGTTAAATATGGGGAAGTGCAAACTGTGTAAAACTAGTCACAGACATTAATTTTAGTGATACGAAATAAACAACCTGAAATTATAAACAACGAATCACAGGAATTGTTTACTCTCCTGTTATAATTCAAGCGCATTAGTCTTATATTACTTGTGACCAAAAATAAAACTGAGTCTATAAAAAAAACCCCACTAATCATAAATAATAATGTAATAATAGTAAATAATGTTACGAAAAATAACAATGTAAGAGTAACAATAGTAAAAGTTTTAGTCGTTAATGGTAAACTAATGTTCGATTTATGAAACATTTTCTAATAAATGAATTGAACATGTTTTCATTATAATATTAAGCTTAGAGCGAATAATTAGTGTTGTATGGAATTTTGTTTTTGATCATGCTGTGCGTATTTTTAATTAATACGCATGCTCACTTGTGTTGTTGGTTGGCTATGTCGGAGTAGTCTTAGCGTAGACAGACTATAAAAACACCCTATTATTTTAATAACACCCTGTTAGCTGTTACTATATAACACCGTTATTCAAAACCGTTCAATAAACTGATGTACAAATGATGCTTGTCTGACTGTTATAACAGCATAAAACTGTTAAAACTAAATGAAGTTATCAATAACATTTTCTTCTACTAACACCACTTTTAAGTTTGTTGTTCAGGTCATCAGCCAAAAGGCTGGTTTGAACCTCTAGAGGTTTTACTAAGTAAAACGAGGAGTGAGGTGGTTTACCATTGCCTTCCTCACTGAGTGGAAAAATACGCTCATCAGCATGCCGGGCCCTCTGAAAAGCACATATTTTCCACTCTGTAAATGACACTTTCACTTCATTCACCATAGGGTCTGGCTGTATAATGAAATTCATTACTTTCAGAGGAGATAACTCTGATTAGTGTCTTTTACACCTCTGCCTCTTCTTTTCTTAAATGATTCAGTCATTTAATTGGCTGACCATGTGATAGGAAACAGAACTATTTATTTTAGCCCTGCAACTAACAGATTGAATGTAAATAATTTGACACTCCACTTGTCTGTTATGGGAACATTTTAAGTTTAACTACATTATAATACTGTTATTAATATAAACACAAAGGGGCAAATCTCATTGAATCTCTCATGAACACAAAGTTAAGACAAACAGCAATATTTCCTGTAACCAAATACAACCATGGCAAACCAAATGCAATTTTGCACAAACACAAGGTTGGCCAGTCATGCTGAATCTTTCATGGACACACAGCAAGGCATTATAGTTACTATACATTGTACACGAAGCCGAGAAGTCAGCAGCTATGCACCCATAAAGGCGTCAGCAGGATTAAAGTAAGTCAATACTCAAAACAAACTGTCCAGCAAGTCATGATGTCGCCACTGGACAGTTTGTTTTGACTACCATTTTCTGTACCATTAACCCTTTGTACAAAATATCTACCTGTTGGTGAATAATTTAGTTCACTTTTTCCACATGTCACTATTATAGTGACATGTGGAATAGTCACTTGTGACTCAAGTGACTATTATAGTCACTTGAGTCACAAGTTTGGCCTTGTTTACAACGAGGGGTAAAGGGGGAAAAGCATCAGTACGCATGTGCGACTGCTTTAATTTCAGTACGACAAACATAACAACTTATACTATACCCAGAGCATATACAGTATATCGCGGAACCTTTTGTAGGTTAACTGAACCAATATAACTGTTTGTTACCGTAAATACAAATGTAGGTTCTCGAAAACGTGGTCGAACTATTCATAGTGCTGAACGCAATGAAATAAAATGTTGTGAAGTTGAAGCTAAACTAAAATGTCTATCCACGCCTCTTAACAAAAGCCGTGAGCGAGCGTCTAACTACTGTCATGTTTCTCTTTCCAAAATTTTAAAAATAAAGAAGGAAATTAAAGACGTGAAGAAGCTATTCTTTAACAGTTTTGTTGACTCCTGGTAAAAAGAAGAAAATGGTTAAATAGATACTAGAGAGACTGATAATGAAAACGCTGATGACAGCAATAGTAAAGAAGGCGATTCATTCGTAATTACAGTAAATCAAACATTTCTAGTCATGTAATTAAGCTATAAGCAATATTACAGGTCATATTTATTTCTTGTAAGGTTTATGAAGAAAACATTTTCTCGGAATAAACCACAGCTTACAAAATGTATCTAGAAACTGCACGGTAGTGAAATGTACGAGTAGTGTCTCACTGTTGAGGTTGGCAGCACTGCAAATATTTCACTTCCCTTCCTCACAGCCCATACTTACGCAAAAGGCAATCTTGTGACTTCAGATCTATACCTACATAGATACATTATATTGTCAGATAACGGTAACAGAGTTATTTTAATAACAGGTTATAGAATCCTCTTATTAAGCAGGCTGTTATTTTTAGTAACACATTATCAAAAAATAGCTTTATTTCCAATCACTAAAAACTATTACACTTATAGTAATCTTTTTTTAACACACTATAGAGCTGTCATGTCAGAACGTCATCTCACCGTGAACTTTTGTGCATCTAGGACTACTTTCTTTGGTCAGAACTAATCTTCTTATCCTTGATACATACTGTTGCCTTTGTTTTCCAATCAAAGTCGTACCAATCTTTTTCACTGCATTCCAATTAATTCCTATGATGGTATCTTTCTTCCTGATTTTTCTTTTCAATAAAACCAAATACTGTATTATTGGAGATAAAATAATCCCCAGTGACGGGATTAATAATTTCCTTCCTTTTTTATTCTGTGGGCTGCAATTAAACCCATACGAGCGCATAAACATAACAATACTATTTTTGTTTCAGCCACTGCAGCCATCGACAACCAAATGAACAGTGTTTGCATAATTAGACTATCCTTCAGCGACTTTAGTATCAAGTTCCTTTTATACAGCTGATACAAATAATTTGTATCAGCTATATTTTCAAAGTATGTGTAGGTTAAATTTTCACATTTGTTTTCTTAAGTGGTTTTATAATCTGTAATAACTTCATGAAGATGACTGACACCAGAAACAATAATATTGTGTAACAGCTGTTTAATGTTATGTGATGTAAATAATGGTCCCTGATTGTTTTTTTTTACGTCTGACTGTTTTGCAATTTCTGCTAATGCAGACAGTGGATAATGATGATAATGAAAATGAGTGATGAAAAAATACCAGACCTGACCGGGAATCAAATCCGGGACCCCAGCGTAGAAGCCAGTTGCGCTAACCACTATGCCAACAGGCCGGCCCTGATTGGGTCATATAGATTTGATCATGTATGAACCTACCACTTGAAGGATCTGGCCAACTTTGTAACTCAGTCATATTTTCAAAAACATTTTTAACATGTTTGTGGCCATTTTTGTAACAAACGGACTTCAGCATGAAAAATTATACAAGAAACTATCTCAAACTCATAATCAAAAAAATTGGACGTGGGCGTGTTTGCAACTGAGCTACTCAAATACAGATAAGTTATTTGCATAGAGTCCGTAGTGACTGCACTACGGACTCTATTAAGTTCCTGAATAGAATATTATTTACAGTTAATGGGTAAAGTGTCAATATTTACAGTTCAAAAACAAATGTAACATAAAAGAAAATAGAGAAGGGGATATAATATATTTACTCATAATAATAGCCTAGAGCTCTTAGAAACAGTGAAGTTACCAGGAGTGAAGTTACCAGGAGTGGGTGAAAGGTCCGAGAACAGCTTAATGTTTTGAATGCAAGGAAAATTTCGATACATGCAAATGAATGGTACAGCGGAAGAAGGAGGAATGTCAATTAAATAAAAATTCTCAGGAAACAAATTTTAAGATTTGAACAATAGTGAACAAGATTTTAATAAGTTATTTGAACATAATTTTACGTTAACATTGTAATCGTAGTGTTCTTAACATATTGCCAATAAATCAATATTATTATACTAATTACTTTTTTAAATTAAAAAAATTAACCCTACCTCACTTACTGGACAAGAAAGAAGAATGTCAGCTGTAACCACTTTCTTGATTAAACTAATCGTATAGGTAGGTACGTGTTGATAAAATAAGTAACTGAATTTTTTATAAACAAGATTTTTATTCTATTTACACCTTTATACTACAGTATGCACAATGTAATCTTTATGCAACAGTGACTGAAAATGCTGCTGAAAAATACTTTTATTTGTGATGCATCACACAAAAAAAATATTGTAAGAGTAGCTATAGAGGAATATTGGAATTTTATAGTTTCAAATGGAAATCTTCTCAGTGCTTAGGTGGTAAATGTAGTATTTATTTAAAAACTATGTAATTATTAGAGATAAGACTATATAAAAGAATTTATTTCCTCTATTAGCGCACAATTTGAATTCAAATTTTTTATGTCAAATTTTTTTAAAACCCAAATAATTTTTAATTGGAGTCAATGTACCTACTCATTTCTTGAATATAAAAATGGCGTGCTAAAATACAAAATACTAATTAATTATTAGAAGAATGGAGAAATATGATCTGATATTGGAACAAACTACAATAAGAGAAGGGATCACACTACTGTAATTTATAAGAAACAACATATTGTATTCATTCAAGAAAGTGGATTGTATGCTTTTGCTCATATGAATTCCCGAGAGGATATTCACTAAAATTTCCAAATTTGATTTGGCGAAACATTACCAACATTACTTGTTGGTGCTTATGTTGTGTCAAGAACTACAAAGAAACAAGAAAAAGGGTTTTAACATAAGATGAATAATTTAAAAACAGAATTATTATTTTCCATAAGTTAATATTATCTTAAAGCCTTCATATGTACTTGTCATGATTTAATATCTACTTTTAAATTATTCATGTGTATTTTTTAACTTAATCAAGTTATTTTGTGTTACATAATTTACTTTTTACATTCAACAAAAACGACCACTCATTAAATGTTATTGTTAAAGACAAATATCAAATAATGATGCCAAGATAAATATCATGATTCTGTGACTTTTCACCCACCTGTATATCTAGATATATATATATATATTTGTTTAGTCATTTTTATTTTGATCAAATCTGTAGTAAAGTACATCTGTGGTATTCGTATTAAAATAATTGCAGCTTATCATGGCTAAATTTTGGCTTGTATCCATTATGCTATTTAGTAATTCTGGTAATAATTATAGGAGTATTAAAATTCATAAACTATTAGAAGTATGGTGGGACAACGACATAACCCTAGCAGACCACTATTTAAGAAGCTTAAATTGTAGTCCCTCACTCTACATATTTGAGGTAATAATGTACTTAAGGATAAGTTCTTATATGCAAAACTTTAATGTTCATCACAACACAGAAACAGGAACTATAAAATTTTCTGTTTTAACAAAAACTACTAAAGCAGGGAACAAATACTTCAATAAATTACCAATTTTTTTTTAAATGTGCTAAATTGAATTCATCTAAAAAAATCCAAAAATTACGTGGTGACGAGACTTTTACAGTGAACAAAAATTTCTTTCTAAATAATATTTTATTTAAAAAGCACATCTATCAAAATAAATAAACATCCAAATGAATGCTAAATAAGACTATAGTACTGAGTAAATATTAGATGGTACACTTATTGTAGTATGTAAATAAGTATGTAGTAGTTTGTTAATGTTACTCAGGTAATATGTATTAAGTTAACTTATATATTCTACATGTCCTAAACTTTCCTGGATTTGTCCTGGACGCAATTAAAACAAAATTATAATTGAAGGGCCCAGGAGAAAAACGATCTAAGTCCAAAAATTAAAAAAAAATGGGTTTTTACGGCATCATGTACTTAAAGTTGTTGTCTTTGACATAGTAAGTCCAAAACAGGGTAAAACAATCAGTTTCCTTTTTATTGCAGTTTTAAAATATACGGCAAAGGGAAAGAATGATCAGAGTTCACGAGCTGTAGTGGAATAACAATCAGAGTTCCATTTTAATCCCCACCACTGCCATCATTGCATGATAAATAGTATCAGTTTTTTTCTTAAATTGTTATAAAAAACATCTGTTTAGTGAAAAAGTCATTATTGTACTATTGTACTGTTGTTTAAAATAATTATCTTAATTAACTATTTGCGACTAAGAATAATTTAATATTTTTTTATAATTTTTTGTTTAATACGTATTTATTTTTTCCAGTAGCTTCATTTTTTATCTATATTATATTGTATATTAATAATTTATCATTTTTGTAGTCATTAACAGATTTAAAATTAATAAAAATTGAATTTAAAAGAATAATTTGTGTGTTTATTCGCTATCTGTTGTGGACCTTACATGGACTTTGATCGTTATTCCCAGTGGAAGATGGTAGTTGTTACCAGATTTTATAATTTACAAAAATATAAAAACATATATTATAGTTCTGAAGGTATACATCTTGTTTAAAACACAATCAGTTATTTTTTAAATATTTTTATGAGAAAAAATATAAAAAATTGTTGAATACACAACTACTTAAACTTTAAATTCAGTTTTTCTCAAAAGTTACTTTTTGTGACTTTGACCTTTTTTCACTTGGACCATTCAATTCTTACCACCAATGAATAATACTTAGATAATGGTAACAAATCGCATTAGTGACAATGACAAGAAAGGTAGGAGAATATTTGGAAAACGTTTTTTGAGATTAATGCTTCTATGAAATTCAACACAAGTTACATCACACTAGAAAAGCAATGAAAGAGATTAAATATGTAAATAAATTTTTTGTCACGCAAAATAACATCCATTATACGCATACATTATAATTTATAAATTAAATTTTATATTTTATAATAAATAAATTAAAATTAAATTTTATATTTATTATTACGTACGTTATGAGGTATAAAACTTTAGAATTCGCATGGAGTAGTCAAGGGAAACTGTGACCATTTCTATTACTAATAATCACAACAATATATCTCATATTGTTCACTTCACGTCACTGACAGTTTTCTTATAGATCAATTACAAAATTTAAAATGTCAGAAATGCTAATAAAAGCTATTTACTAAAAAAAAGGTTTGTTGTGAACAAACTATTCACATAAAGGCTAAACTGAAAACATTTACTAATCTTTATAAAATAAATAGTAGCTATACACAAAATACAAAAGCAAAAAACACTGAGTTCTCATATCAATGATCAGGCAACATTTAGAAACATAAGTTTTACGTAAAATTGTCAGAATGTAGGCCTAAATGTTTTTTTGATTAAAATTAGGTTTTGTTTTTCATTTTACATTGTTGACTCATAGTGAAAGAATCGTAGGTTATATTTTTCAGTATTTCCATTGGCAAGAGAAAGTCGTATGACTGTTTCACACTTGACATTTTTTGGTAAAATTAAAAAATTCTAATAAATGTAGGCCTATATAAGTTTTGGTGATCGACAGTAACAGTAATTATGCTCAGAGCCTCCTTTATTTCAAAATTATTTCTTCATGTGTAGGAAAGTAGTAAAATTAAAGAAAATGTACTTTCTTTAAAGCAGAAAGTACAATTGAACCAATTGTAGAAGATGTAAGTAACTAATCAGCTCATTAAAACTGATTGGTGTAGTGGTCATCACAACTGGCTTCTAAACGTGAATCTTTCATTTTAATTCCCGGTCAGGTCGTGTAGTTTCATTCATTTTCTGTCATTCATCGCCACCTGTTTTAGCATTAAAGTATAAATCAATTAAAACTTTTAAAAAACCAGTAACTATTAAGGACACAACGAGCTCCGTATAAAATATTACTTAATACTGCCTAAAGACAGGATTCGCTATAAATCAAATCTCCTATCAAGTTAATTTAAAACGATTTCTGTACTCTAAAACTCGTTATTAGAATGTAGTTCGTTTTTGAAAAGCGTCATTTTACGAAAGTTTTTCCGCCAAAGGATATTGAGGTATCGAAGAAGACGTAAACGTACGTTTACGTGTCTACTTTATGTAGATGTTTGCAAATTAAATTAAAATAAACATCTTTTAAAAATGCTAATAGTCCTAAGCCAAAAAAAATATTAGTTATATATTATATAAAAATTATTTTTATTAGGCATAATTATGTTGGTAAAACATTCTGGTGTTAATTATTCAATATCAAGTCATCTAGGACATTTTAAACGTTTAAAAGAGAGTGATATCTCGAAGGCAGTCTACGTCAGAATATCGTACCCAGCGTGAAGAGCTCGTAACGGTTGAAATTGGTTGAGCTTTCGTTTCTTACAACTAGAATTTATTAATTAAATCTTGTTCACATTGAAGGGTAAGATGAAATTACTTCTTTTAATTGTTGACTTAATTTTCACTTAACTTTTTGATTTTAATTTGTAATTTATACCGGCTGTATACAAAATAACCGTCCTAACCCGTATACAGAATTGGCGGCAATACTTGTTGGCTTGTTTACAAACAAAGTTTTGGTATTATATTTCTCTAATTTATTGTGGTTGAATTTGTTTCCACTTTTCATTGTTTATTTGTATTCTGTTAACGTAGTACACTTACAACTTGAGAAAGAGATTATAAATAACCAGAAAATATGAGCCCTATTTTCACAATCAATTTTGCTTTAGACCAGGGTTCATAGTTCTTGTAATATTGCTGCATACGAATTTTATTTGGCATTGTCCTTAAGTTTTTCTATTTTTCATTAATATACGCCTAATGTTTCTAGAAAACGAAATTGGTGTTTCTTCTAAGTGTTTTTTAATTTTATTTTATAACCTGTTAATTCGCTTTCAATCAGATTAGACAGCACTAACTAGCTCACTACATGAAGGTGTTTTATTTCTGTTGACGACAATAAGTAATTGAGATATCATAAACACGTTTCTTTATTTAAATTTGTATCTTAACATCCTGTTTGTTTGTTTATTTATTTAAACTTACTATCAGTTTTTTACACAGGCACCTTTACTCACCAAATAAAATCATTAGAGTAATGTGAGTAATGTGTTTACTCAGTTATGATGAATTCGATATTATTTTATATCTATTACAGGCTAGAACATTGTCATGTTGAGTGGTCTGATATATTAATATCCCAGCCACCAATGAAATTTTAAATTTGGATTATAATCAAACCTCTAGGCCATCATCCCAAACCATTTTCCAAACTAGAAATTGGCACATATTATATTTTAATTAATTGATAAAGACACCATCTATACAACAGACCTGTCTGTTTAACATGCTAGCATTTTATCAACGAAAATTTACACTTGATAGGCCTACAAGTAAATTTAAATAAAATTTGATTTTCATTAGCTGTTCATATTTTTTTTTTTTGTTACTTGCATCCTGGAGACTCCAAAGGGAGTATAGGACGCGTCAAGATAAAATTGATGAACTGAAAGTTTATCACCAATGAGATAAATTTATCACTTACCACCAAAATTTGTTTTTGCTACTGCTTACTTCAGTAGGCTTGTCATGAACCCTATTGAATTAAATATCACACACAATAAATAATAAAAATAAATCAAACACAATGATAAATTCATCACTTACCAATAATTTTCCCCTACCACTGCTTAACTCAGCAGGCTTGTCATGAACCCCTTTGTATCAAATTGTACACAATATTTGTTTAATTAAAGTTAAATACCAAAACTATTTAGAAAGGAATTCGTGCACACTGTAAAATGTTTCATCAATCAAATATTGTTTTAGCTTTTTTTTTAAAATGACTTAAATTGTCACAACTTTTTAAACCTTGAGGCAATTTATTGATGTATTTTCTACCTGCATAAGTTGGTTTTTGTTCAAACAGTTTAGTGTTGTGATTAGCAACATAATAATCGATCCTGTTTCTTGTGTAGTGGTTGTGAACATCTAAATTCTGTAAAAATGTATTTTTCTTTACGTACATTATCACTTCAAAAATGTACAAAGAAGGAACCGTGAGCAATTGCAGCTCTTTAAATAGTGATCTGCATGAGGTAAGGTGGTTGACTCCCATCATACACCTAATAGCTTTTTTCTGTATTTTAAAAACTCTTTCCATATTACCCTGTGATGAATTACCCCATACTTATATGGCATACCTGATATGAGATAAAATTAAACCATGATAAGCTGCTATAAGCAATTTTTTATCATTTATATAACAGTGAACGTCCACTTCTAATTTCATATAGTTAAACCAGTTAAATTTTGTTGGATTTAATTATGTATAATTAACTATTCAGAAAAAAAGATTTTGTCTGTCTTATAACAAACTATAGAAACAAAGACATTTCTGATGATGCCAAATATGTTTTACTTTTTACACAATGAAGAAAAGTGTTTACATTTGAGTTTCTTACCTCCAGACATAACACCTTATACTGGCCAAGTGACTCCAAGTAAACTCCTATCAAATATTAAAAACAATTTAGTTAATTCTCAAGGTCAAGAACATAACCTAGGGCAAATGCCTTTCAGCACCACCAAGGACAGTTTACGAACAAGACTTATGCTTGATGTATCTACCAGGCAAAGTAAAAAGACAATAATGCATTATTACACTTTCTGTTACAACCTTAAACCCTTGTGCTAATGTTATAATCATTATGACTGCCTAAATTAAGATTTTGCTTTCAGGTCCTGTGAAATTCAAGGATTTGTAGAGAGCAGGTACAAAAATTTAAATACAAGCCCAAACCAAATAGCTATAAAACTTCAACATGTCCAGACAAGTCAAGATGTTAACAACGGAAGTAAGTAAGATATAAGTTATTCAAGTATATTATAGAGTAACTGAAAATAAACTACATCTTCAACTACTTTTTTATTAAAAGAGTGGTTCTGCTTATACCGGTGTCACATAGTGACTTGTGATGCTTTATTTATAGGTTTTGACAAGACAAGTGATAAAAACAAGAATGAAATTTGGTCGCCTTCATTAAACATTAAACTGCCCTGCACGTTGGAAAGCAAACATCTCAATTAATGTCTGGATATTATTGCAACTTAAAACCCACCCATTCCGTACTGTAACCATAGTAGTCCTAATAAAAAAAGCATTTATGCAACTTTAAATAAACTGATAATGTAATCTGGAATGAATTGAAACAAAAATGACAATCATACATATTGCTCTAAACATTACAGACAGATAGCATATTTTTTCTCTCTAGTTATATAATATGACACAGCAATTCTGTTTGAAACAACCTTCTCATGTAATAAAATCGACCAAAAGAAGTCCTAATTTGGGTTTTGTATACATGGCCTTGAGAAAATTTTGTTTTAAAGATGTCGATTAAACAGACAAATTGACAGAAAGGAAGGACACTTCTGAGTATTTACTCTTAAACAGTTAAAATTACAACTGAACTTTCCAAAACAATAACACAGACATATACTTAATTCTGCACAATTTCTTTACAGATGCTTTACTGTAAAACCTATAAAGTTTAAAAACTATATTTTTAAAGTTAAAGTTAATTTCTAAAGTTACCAGTTGGTTCAAATAATCATAAACTACTTCCTTTTGTCCAATACTGGAACCTGAATTTCCTAGTTATGTGGGGTACGGAGGTTTGTACACTAACAAGCAATTCTTGAAAGAGTAAATAAATTTTCTTCTTGCTCACTTTATATGCTTGTTTAATTTAAAGTCATTTAGAAATAAGCAATTTCAATATTTAAGCTTTCAAGTTTTTAATTAGCATAAAGATCTGCAAATTACTTAATTCTTCTGACCCGGAGGCTTGAAACTAGCCAAAGGCACCCATTGCCATGCGTTCATCGCTGGCTGTCAGCTAGTCAACTTACCAATTCACTTTCCTAACCCACTTTCTTCTTGATGTGACTTTCTGCTACCTTTGAGCAGTTAAACAATTAGTTACCCTTATTTATATACAAATCAATGATTCAAGATCTTAATCTGGGATGGTATTTTTATTTTTGAATTTCTAATAACCAAAACAATGTTGAAATTTTACAAATTTAAAATGCATGTGTACAAATAAATCTTTAAAATGCATCCTGCAACTTATAACTTATGTAAAAGTACTATCAGTTTTCGCTAACCTTGTCTTACTCCAAATTTTTTTCACCTATTATTTTACTATCTCACATATAGATGTTTCAGTGGATCAACCATCATCAGAGAAAGTGACATCAGTTTTAAATAAGTGACTTGAAGAAATGGCATCTTCTGAAAAAGTTTGATAAAATTTATTTCAGTTTTTGTGTTCATACTGTGATAATTGTGGATCTACCGAAACATGTAAGTGTGAGAAAGTAATATAATATGTGAAAGAAAATTTGAAGCAGCAACACTAGGTTAGTGAAAATTGGAAGTAATTTTTACATTTGAAAATAACAAACAATTTATAGATGCAGGCTTTACCAATTCAGCTTATTTTGAGAAACTGTCAGTATATCCAAGCCGATCTGCTTAGGGATATGCCCTACTTTTTTAACAAATTTCACGAAACATTTCAAAAGCTTCACAAAATATTTTAAGACATTCTAGAAGATTAATCTGGCAAAAACATTTGTGATTTCAGGTGGATGATCATGAAAAAACAAGTTTTTCAACTATTTTGAACGTTTCACAAATACCTTTA
Organism: Catonia carolina; assembly: GCA_035578175.1. Taxonomy (NCBI): domain Eukaryota; kingdom Metazoa; phylum Arthropoda; class Insecta; order Hemiptera; family Achilidae; genus Catonia; species Catonia carolina. The sequence continues at coordinate 50,951,838 of JAQMRL010000007.1, forward strand.
CCATGTCTGACGAAAGAAGAGCTCATAGAGAGTATTACCAGGATAAAAGATCGTTTTTGGAGCGATGAGAAGATACAAGCAAATTTGAAAAAGGTAATGTTCATTTATACTTTTCTAACGCATGATAATTTAGTTAAAAATAGTACAGTAAAACACTTATAACTTTGCCTCTACAGGGTGAAACAGTGGGACAAATAATTTTCACACTGCATTGTAGTGTGTTAGGTTGCTGTAGTAATATTGTTCACTGCTGTTTATTATAAACATTGTTTAGTGTGCCGCCCTGCCAGTATATTACTGTGACCACCAAGTGATATCTCTAACCATGTCTTAGCAAACAATGTTTTCTTTTTAGTACGAAAGATGTAATAACAGTAGTATGACAGGTTTATGCACAGGATGACCCGCAGCAGTCCTGTGCACACTGCATGTGCATTGCTTAGATAAATTTCTTACAGAAGAGCAAACCAAACTTACAGAAGGTAGCCAATAGACAGAAGATAGGAATACTTATAGAAGGTAGTACATATACACTGTTCAGAATAAGATATTCATAACATATATATGTATGAATATATGTAAATAAATATTACATATTTATATAGCTATAAATATATAAATATTTATTACATTTCTTTTTACATTATGTATTTTTTATTGAATTCATTGATCTGAAATAATTTGAACCGGGCCAATTAAGGGAGTAGTCAAATGAAAAACCTGAAATTTGACAATCTTTATAGAAGGGTACACTGAAGTCCATTTAACTCCCATACTAATTTGCATATATCATTTTTTTATGTAGTATTCATTACAAGCAATCAATAAAATTTTTTACAGCAACCTCTACGACAACGGCAAAAGGGTGAAATTGGAATGCCACAAAATTTCTTATATCTTTGTAAATTCGCGATCTAATTACATATTTTTTTATATCAAATGATATTGCAAAAAAATACTACATTTTTTGACTTTACTAGTCCAAAGTAGTCTAACAACGGTTTTACTGGAATTCTCACTTCCTTGCACTTTATCTGTAGAACTAATAGAGTAAGTAAGTATTGCAACAGTGTAAAAAATTTTATACCCGGATTTCAACTGAGTTTTGTTTTTTGAGCCCCTGAAGCTAAAATATGGTTTCTTGAAAGTAGTCTATCTGTCTGTATGGGTTCTGGAGGAAAACTACTGAATCAAATTGTAGTGAAATTTCAAAATTTCCGCAATCAACCCAAGGGAATTTCGGAATAACCTATGTTGCTCCAAAAATAGGAGTACAGTAGAGTCTGATTATAGTGAACTCCACTGTGGCTGTACCTATGTGTGTGTTCATTTAGCTGTAGAAATAAAAAAAATTAGTCTTGATCCATGTACATATGCAATATACTCGTAGTTCTGATTTAGCAAATACTTAACTTCACTTGTAATGAACATTTAGACTACCACATTTTTACCTGAAATGGGTTAGTTTTTTCTTTTTCTGTGACCTCAGGAATTTTAGAAATTATGTAACCGGAATTGTAAAAATTAAGATTATGAATGTAATTTAGTACTTTTTCATGTAAACTATTTTCAAAAATACTTAAAATTGTATAAACAAGTAACATAGATATTAGCTTACTTTCTATAATTTTTTAAATAGCTATATATTATAATACATACAGATAAAAATAAACCCAACTCCTCAACAGCTTGCTACTACTGTTGTAATTTCAGGACAACAATTTCAGTAAATCTCCAGGAATACGTGATTACAACTGAATTATTAAAATTAGGAAATGATTAGGTAGTAAGAAAGCTAGTAGAAATTTTTTTGTCATCAGTCTCTCGACTGGTTTTATGCAGTTCTCCAAGATGTTCTATCTTGTGCAAGTCGTTTCATATCTACATACCTGTAACATCCTACTTCTTTTGTAATTTGCTTTATATATTTTAACATTTGCCTCCCCCTACAATTCACTCCCTCAATATTACCCTCCATTATTGATAGACCAACACCTGGATGTCTTAAGATATGTCCCACTAGCCGATCCCTTCTACTGGTAAGATGCTTCCATATACTTCTTTTTTCATCCACTTGTCTAAGAACCTCTAAATTACTTATTTTGTCCCCCCCCCCACCTAATCTTTAATATTTTCCAATAACACCACATTTCAAAAGCTTCTATCCCCTTCCTTTCTACAGCCGTTATCACCCACGTTTCATTTCTGTATAACGCTACACTCCAAACACAGTGTTTAAGAAAATTTTCCTAATCTGTAAATCAATGTTTGTAGTCAGTAAGCTGTTTTTCATTTCAAAGGCTTTTCTAGCTTGAGCAATCCTACTTTTGATATCATTTGTGCTTCTACCATCCTTTGTTATTTTACTCCTTAGATAGTAGAATTCCCCTACTTTCTGTATGTTTTCTTTGTCTACTTTTAAATTTCCGATCTCTTTTAAACCACTCTTGCTGCTGCACAACACTTTCATTTTATTCTTTTAAAATTACTTTGAATATGGTATCGAAGGAAGTTTGCTACGGTTACTGATCACAGTACTTGAAATTTGAGTAAAAAATAATAGTTTTAGAACAACCCTACATTTATTACCTGCATAATTACAGTTACTTTTTAAAAATACCATAACTTGATTGACTTGTAACACAATAGTCAGGCTAAAAGACTAAATGCACAATAAACTTTATTATTATAACTATCCTATGATGTATTTGGAAATTCCTAAAATGTAGGACTACATACAATAAATTACACAAGTTTATAAATACTTCATACAATTCAGTTTGACTTGACCACTCCTCACGTCATCATATATCCTCCAATCCATTTACCGCATTGAGTACGATAGTTTAAGTATGGCGTTGCTGAATTTCTTGTAGTGCATAGGTCTAGTAGAGTGCGTATTGTATACAGTACAAAGATGTAGGCTAGTCAGGTAAGAGGATGATTGGAGCCATACAGATAGACTTTTTGGAGAAGTTGTCACATCTTGAGACTGAACCACATGAGGAATGAAACAATCTGGGAAAAGGTAAAAAGACTAAACAGTTTATAGGATGAAATTAAAGAAGAGATACTTTTGTGGAAAGAACACAAAAGATGAATTAAGACAGGTGATCTAGTAGAGTATAGAAGTGAACCCGACGGGTAAAGAGGATTCCCACCAGCAAAGCAATGGCTGAGCGGAGTAGTGGAGGTGATAACAAGTAGAGGTCTGTAAAAGGGCGATTAAATGGACAGAGAGGCTTGGTATTTGTGATTCAAAAAACCAGCAATAATTGCTGTACAAAGCTGCAAAAACATTATTAGTGGCTTAAGATGAGATTTCATGTAAAATGCAGGGATGTGTTCATTATCTGAACCCTCTTGGTCCCAATTAGTTTGAAAAATTGACCCTTTATGATATTTTAATTATTCTGCGCAGTAAAATTGCAAGAAATTATTACGTTATGTGTGCTGGCCGCATTGGCGCAGTTGGTAACGTGCTCGCCTCTCATCATGCGGTCCTGGGTTCGAATCCCACTCAGGCACGGCATATTTTCATACGTTACAAAAAATCATTTCATCCTCCATCGTAAACAGTTCCACCCCAACGTCGTCGCTAATGACCGTTGTAGTTGATGCGACGTTAAAAAAAAAAGAAAAAAAAAGAAAATTACTTTATAATTTGTTTAAGCTATAGATTTTCCAGATGCATCAATTATTCAACAATTTAATCCAACGATATTATATGTCATTACAGAAAATTGATGTTATTAAAAATGAACACATGGACACAAAACGAAAACGGTCAATAGAACAACAAACCATCCATGAAGCCAAAAGGCCAGCTAATCAAACGAAAGATTTAAACGTTAGCATGGTAAGTTATTTCATTTATTTACACTATAATACAATATTATACAAGACTAGAAACACATACTAGTGATTATAGATGTTTGGAACAAAAAAAAACTATTACTGGAATCTGATAATTTTTAGAAGTGTAGCATACTCCTTTATCTATAAAAAATAATAATTAATCTGGTAACAGCTTCGTTGAAAACTCAGTCAGCAAAGCGCTACTGGAAAATTTTCATACTACACCAAAATTATATTTTTATATGTACTATTAACACAGAAAATTGTTTAACTTTTAATACTCAACAAATCTCGTTACCATATTTTCATGGATGTAATACACACTTTTTTTTGAATGTACCAAGTTTTAAAAGTTAGGGTGCTTTTTAGAATCAAATACTCCTACTCTTCCTCCTTTTTTAAAATTAAGGTAATTCTTCAGGTCAAAAAATATGAAATGGCTAAAGCTATATGGGAATTTAATGCAGGTGAGATAAGGTTTGTTTATGATGGAAATACAGACTGTCTTATTATTGCTAAAAAATCTCCGAGGGAGATTTACAAGACCTTGAAAGGAAGACGTCATCAGGTTCTGGGGTTTCTAGCAGATATGATGGAAATGGAACTGTCACTTGCAATGTAATTAAAAGTAAAGTCACTAAAACTTTGGACATTCTTCCCCAAGAATTTTTAGAAATCATTATCAGGGGGAGCGCTTTGAAGCAAGCAGGACTGTCTTTATGCCATTGAAGCATAAAATGAATATAAATTTATACTTACTATTTTACAAATTCATAAACATGTCACTAGGTAGGAGCATGTTTCATTTAGACAAACATGATTAAATAAACTATATAAGTTCAGATTATAAAAAGGGTGTTCCATCTCTTCTGCTTAAATTTTTACATGTTCATCAGACATTAACTAAATAAGGCATTACATTTATCTAGAACCCCAAGTGATAGTTTATAGTTTCCAGTTTCCACAGTACGATTTTTGAAATCCTTTTACATTTTTAAATCCATCTGGCTGTAATTCAGTTTGTTGTAGAAAAGGGTTGACATGAAAATTCTAGAAAATATAGATATTGGCATTCATAAGTAGAATGGAGCCATAGTGCTGTTTTGTGACGGCCTGACATTAGACTGCTGTGTTACCATACATATTTCCCTTTAATGAATTTCAGGGAGCATACATCTCCTGGCCAACGGAAATCAGGAGTCACTGCAAAGACAAGAGTCAAAGCAGGTGACATTTATGCAACTGACTATGGACAAATTATTCTATTTATAAAAAATCTGGTGTAAAACACTCACACGACTTTCTCTTGCCAATGCAAATAGTTAACAATAAACCTAACATTAGTAATAAAACATTAGAAATAACCAAAGAAACTAACCTCAAAAACATAACCTTATTTTAATCATGAGTGAAAGACGCAAAATGAAAATCAACCTCAGTTTGGCTTAGAAATACGGAAAATCACTCTTTCTCTCTAAACTAGGCTCTGTAGAGAAAAATGCTCTAAATAAAAGTTGTAGATATTTTAATTTTCTATAAATTTAATTATATACACTTTTGTCGTAAAATGCATACTAAGGCCCAAATGTTAAAAAAAATCGATTTTTCTCACGTTTTCGTGAGAAAAAAACAGAAAATAGCAAATTACCGCTAAACTAAGCGTTATACAAAAAATGTTTGAAATAAAAGTTGTATGTTTTTAAATTCTCTACAACTTTTATTATATAAATTTGTGCGCTAAAATGCATATTAAAGCCGTAATCTTAAAATAACTATGTTTTTACGTGAAAACAGCCTCACCCAGAATTTCAGCAAACATGACGCCTACCCTATCTTGTAGAGAATAAAAAATTGAGAAAACCAGGCGATTTTTAAAAAAATCGTAGGACCGGTTTTTGAGAAAATTGCAAAAAAGTGAAAAATTATACGAATAAACTCCCACTTCCGGTGGACCGATTTTGATGAAAATGTTCGTGTCGGGTCCGGTAGTGGTATGTAACTTAAGTTTCAAGTTTCAAGTTCGTACGATGTTCCGTTCTTGAGATATTTTGTATACACACACACACACACACAGACCAATCGCTAAAAACATGTTTTTTGGGTTCAGGGGGTCTGAAAACGTATAGATCCGGTGAAAACTCGATTTCGAAAAATCGACATGAAAACAATACTTTCCTTCCTATATATTCATATAGGCAAAAGAAAGTAAAAAAGCAATACTACAGCCATGAAAATGGAAGATTAACCAGTATTATGCCATACCCACAATTTTTATTCAAACATTCTTTTTATAAAAGAAAAAGTGGCAAATACAACAAACATTCTGATTGGCTCTCGTCTACATGAATTAAACCTCATTTTTATTTTATCAAACATCCAAAGAAGGATTATCAACAGCCGTTTTAAATTGAAATATATATTTCTCACCATCAGAATATGGTAACAGAAAACACTTACCAATGTTTATAGTGCTTTTGTGCATCTCGTACACATCTTCAGTAAATTAAAATTTTTTAAATATTTTTCACATCAAAATTTAAAACTTCCTACTCTTACCATGGTAGACTAGGAATAGTAGATTCTTATATCTAAAGCAGTCTTGCCAACTTAATCAGTTGGTTGCCATATTCAACCTGTGTGTTCATTAATTTTTCCCAGTCACTATTATTATAAATATAATATTTCTACAAAATTTCAATTTCATTTTGTCTGTCATTTATTTCTAATATTTCTAGATTATTTTTTATACTTGATATAGTATGTTTATTTTTACTTTCTCTTGCCTATATGAATATATAGGAAGGAAAGTATTGTTTTCATGTCGATTTTTCGAAATCGAGTTTTCACCGGATCTATACGTTTTCAGACCCCCTGAACCCAAAAAACATGTTTTTAGCGATTGGTCTGTGTGTGTGTCTGTGTGTGTGTGTGTGTGTGTGTGTCTGTGTGTGTGTGTGTGTGTGTGTGTGTGTGAACAGAATATCTCAAGAACGGAACATCGTACGAACTTGAAACTTGAAACTTAAGTTACATACCACTACCGGACGCGACACGAACATTTTCATCAAAATCGGTCAACCGGAAGTAGTAGTTTATTCGTATAATTTTTCAGTTTTTTGCGATTTTCTCAAAAACTGGTCCTACGATTTTTTTTAAAATCGCCTATTTTACTCAATTTTTTATTCTCTACAAGATAGGGTAGGCGCCATGTTTGCTGAAATTCTCGGTGAGGCTGTTTTCACGTAAAAACGTTGTTTTTTTAAGATTACGGCTTTAATATAAATTTTAGCGCAAAAACCAATATAATAAAAGTTGTAGAGAATTTAAAAACCTACAACTTTTGTTTCAAACATTTTTTTGTATGACGCTTAGTTTAGCGGTAATTTGCGATTTTCTGTTTTTTTTCTCACGAAAACGTGAGAAAAATCGATTTTTTTAACATTTCGGTCTTAGTATGCATTTTACGACAAAAGTATATATAATAAAAGTTATAGAAAATTAAAAGATCTACAACTTTTGTTTAGAGCATTTTTCTCTACAGAGCCTAGTTTAGCGTGAAAGCGTGATTTTCCGTATTTTTAAGCCAAACTGAGTTCGATTGTCATTTTGCGTCATTCACTAATGATTAAAATAAGGTTATGTTTTTGAGGTTAGTTTTTGTTTATTTCTAATATTTTATTAATAATGTTAGGTTTATTATTAATCATTTGCATTGGCAAGAGAAAGTTGTGTGAGTGTTTCACACCAGATTTTTGTTCATGTGTTCAGTTACATTGGAGAATTTTCGGTTGCCTTTTTTATAGTTTGAATAGTATTCTGCAAACCGCTTCTTGAACAATCTGGTGGTTTTACATATATACATTTCATTACATTCATTACATTTAATTTTATAAATTCCACATGAATTAGATTTATTATTTTCTTTTTCTTTATTTCTCACAGTAATATTATTATGTTTTTGTAAAATAAATTTTATAGGAAACTGGGGTTTATATGCTATTTTATATTTTATTTTTGACGTACATATTGAATATGATTTTATGTATTTTATTATTCATGTAATTATATGTAATGTATTTATTATCATTTTTACTTTCTCTTGCCTATATGAATATATAGGAAGAAAAGTATTGTTTTCATGTCGATTTTTCGAAATCGAGTTTTCACCGGATATATACGTTTTCAGACCCCCTGAACCCAAAAAACATGTTTTTAGCGATTGGTCTGTGTGTGTGTGTGTGTGTGTGTGTGTGTGTGTGTGTGTGTGTGTGTATACAAAATATCTCAAGAACGGAACATCGTACGAACTTGAAACTTGAAACTTAAGTTACATACCACTACCTTACCCGACACGAACATTTTCATCAAAATCGGTCAACCGGAAGTAGTAGTTTATTCGTATAATTTTTCACTTTTTTGCGATTTTATCAAAAACTGGTTCTACAATTTTTTTTAAAATCGCCTCATTTACTCAATTTTTTATTCTCTAACAGATAGGGTAGGCGCCATGTTTGCTGAAATTCTTGGTGAGGGTTTTTTTTACGTAAAAAAAGTGTTTTTTTAAGATTACGGCTTTAATATTAATTTAAGAGCAAAAATATACATAATAAAAGTTGTAGAGAATTTGAAAACCTACAACTTTTATTTCAAATATTTTTTTGTATAACGCTTAGTTTAGCAATAATTAGCAATTTTCTGTTTTTTTCTCACGAAAACGTGTGAAAAATCGATTTTTTTTAAGATTTCGGCCTTAGTTATGCACTTTACGACAAAAGTGTATATAATAAAATTTATAGAAAATTAAGAGATCTACAACTTTTATTTAGAAAATTTTTCTCTACAGAGCCTAGTTTAGCGTGAAAGTGTGATTTTCCGTTTTTTAAGCCAAACTGAGGTTGATTTTCATTTTGCGTCTTTCACTCATGATTAAAATAAGGTTATGTTTTTTGAGGTTAGTTTTTTGTTTATTTCTAATGTTTTATTACTAATGTTAGGTTATATTGTTCAAATTATTTTCATTGGCAAGAGAAAGTTGTGTGAGTGTTTCACACCAGATTTTTGTTTATTTTTTCTTTATTAGTTACTAGTAACAGATATGTTTTTTCCGTTTAGCTTTATGTAAGTATTTAGGCCTATTTATTAATTGGTTTATGAAAATATTGTATCCATTATGTCGTGGTACTTCTTTAATATACTAATAGTATGAATTAAATATAATCTGTAAAGATATCGGGTTTAACTAGCTGACAAATCTTTTCAATAAAACTGAAACTGTGCTTAATATATTGCTACCTGTGTAGCACACTGGTGTACAGACATGCTGGATTTCTTACTAGATGGTTTAGTACCCATATCTATGTACTGCTGTATACGATTGTTGCCATACATTCAGCAGACGTGTGGTGAATCTCAAAGATGTTCCGGTACCGTCCACTTTAGCTGTAATCAGTTTGGAATATGTACCGAGTATAGTCAACTAGTGGAAATATAATATTTATGTCTGTAAACCACACCGGCACTTATCTGGACTTTTGTATTATTTAGAACAAGAGTTTTTATTACAACATACAATAGCAACAATAAAAATGGCTCTAACTATATTTATTAACTTGTAATATAATTATAAAACATAAAAATTAATTAATTGGTACAGAAAGATATTACACAGGGCGCATGCAATCATACAAACACTAATGCAAAACCTCAAGTGCTGGTGTACTAACACACGGTAAAGTGCTCACAGTAAATAATACAATTAAATTAACATTGTATTTAATAAAATTTGTCAAACGATGATCGGTTAAAATTTACTGAACTATAAGTTGAGTAGTTTACAACATTGGACCTTGACGGGAATTTTATATGTAGAGTGATTTTTGACACTGGAGCTTACAGGAATTTTGTATTTTTGAACAAATTTTGACAAAGGACAAAAAAGGATTAACCTTTTAGATGTAGCTTACTGTTGATTAGTATATAAATCGCATGACACAAAACAATGTTCTCAAAATAAGCATAGGCTTACACATTTTCATGTAACGGTCTTGGGTTCGAATCCCACTCGGGCATGGCATTTTTTCATACGTTACAAAAAATTCATTTCATCCTTCACCGTCTGCATTAGCAGCAATTTGCAAAACAGTCGGACGTTAAACAAAAAAAAAAAAGTAACTAATTGAAGCACGGCTCACATGCAAACTTTTCCAGTCTCCTGTCAACATGTGTGCAAATAAAAACTTTACAAAAGTTTCTATTTCATATAATGAATTAATATAATAATTTCACTAACCTTCTTTTTAAACTGCGTCACCTTTATTTTATTCCTACTTACACGTGTTTCGGTGGATCCACCATCATCAGAGTAAATGAAAAATTGAAACTAAAAATTTTTTTCATTTATTTAAAATTTACAGAAGATGATACATCTTCAGTCACTTGTATAAAACTGATTTAAAATTAATTTATTTTAATTTATCCCTTCTCATATTTACTGTAGATAGCAGCAGCAGTCAATATCACTTCATCATTCCTAAATTTTATCTGTTCATTCAAAATGTCCTGCTTTTGCTCTTTTAAATATTTATAAATATGGAACATCTCATATTTTTCAATTTTATTTTTATTCTCTATATTACATTGTTCTATTATATTGAAATGTTCATCTATTTTACCAAATTTATGTTTTTCTTCTTTTATATGATTGGTATAGTTAGATATAATGTAGTCACATTTCAGTGCTTTTTTATGTTCATTATACCTCACTTGAAAATTACGACTAGTCATACCAATGTAAAATTTTTTACAATCCTCATTACCACAATCTATTTTATACACACCCTTTTTATTGCTTAGTGTTTCATTTATATTATTTTTAATTATATTTGTGGACAGTAGTTTTTTATTATTACATGTGTATGCGATTTTATAAAATTTATTTAATGTTCTGTATAATTTATTGTTAATAGTTTTATTGTATTTTAATGCAATAAATGGTTTATGTTTTATTTTATTATCTAATATAAGGGTGGTTCTCAAGTTATTTTTAAAATGTAGTTTGTTTTTAATTTTATTTATTACTTTATTTATTTCTTTTTCATGATACCCATTCTTTTGTGCTATGAATTTTATTGTTCTTAATTCATTTTCTAGTAGTTTTTTATCTTTTATATAATTATATGCTCTGTGAATCATACTATGGTAAGCTGCCATTTTATGTGAGTATGGGTGGTTAGATGACTTATTTATATTTGTTACTGGTAATATACTTTTACGAAATACACCTGTTGTTATTTTACTATTACCCTTGATTAATTGTATGTCCATAAAATTTAATGGTCATACAATTAATCAAGGGTAATAGTAAAATAACAACAAGTGTATTTCGTAAAAGTATATTACCAGTAACAAATATAAATAAGTCATCTAACCACCCATACTCACATAAAATGGCAGCTTACCATAGTATGATTCACAGAGCATATAATTATATAAAAGATAAAAAACTACTAGAAAATGAATTAAGAACAATAAAACTCATAGCACAAAAGAATGGGTATCATGAAAAAGAAATAAATAAAGTAATAAATAAAATTAAAAACAAACTACATTTTAAAAATAACTTGAGAACCACCTTTATATTAGATAATAAAATAAAACATAAACCATTTATTGCATTAAAATACAATAAAACTATTAACAATAAATTATACAGAACATTAAATAAATTTTATAAAATCGCATACACATGTAATAATAAAAAACTACTGTCCACAAATATAATTAAAAATAATATAAATGAAACACTAAGCAATAAAAAGGGTGTGTATAAAATAGATTGTGGTAATGAGGATTGTAAAAAATTTTACATTGGTATGACTAGTCGTAATTTTCAAGTGAGGTATAATGAACATAAAAAAGCACTGAAATGTGACTACATTATATCTAACTATACCAATCATATAAAAGAAGAAAAACATAAATTTGGTAAAATAGATGAACATTTCAATATAATAGAACAATGTAATATAGAGAATAAAAATAAAATTGAAAAATATGAGATGTTCCATATTTATAAATATTTAAAAGAGCAAAAGCAGGACATTTTGAATGAACAGATAAAATTTAGGAATGATGAAGTGATATTGACTGCTGCTGCTATCTACAGTAAATATGAGAAGGGATAAATTAAAATAAATTAATTTTAAATCAGTTTTTACAAGTGACTGAAGATGTATCATCTTCTGTAAATTTTAAATAAATGAAAAAAATTTTTAGTTTCAATTTTTCATTTACTCTGATGATGGTGGATCCACCGAAACACGTGTAAGTAGGAATAAAATAAAGGTGACGCAGTTTAAAAAGAAGGTTAGTGAAATTATTATATTAATTCATTATATGAAATAGAAATATTTCAAACTGCAGGATGCATTATAAAGATTTATTTTTACAAAAGTTATACCAGTATTATTATACCAGCAGTATACCAGTGAGCCGAAGGGATGATGACATCAGGTACTATAGAAAATTCAAGTGCTGATAAAAACCAGCAAGGCAATTGTTGATAGTATGAGTCAGAGCGGTAGGCTTACCACACACGCGCCGAAAACACAACCATTTTTGTAATTTTTACGATGACATTCCATAGTTAATGTCAATATGGTTTTTAAAACTGCACTTGGATGTCTCTTATATAAAAAGTTAACCATCCAATTCTAAAATTTTTGAAATAGTAATAGGTAGTGTCTTAATGATCGCACAACATGTCAGCACATTGGAGTAACGAACTGTGGGTACATGTTAAACCTAGTTCAAATAATAGACTGCATAAATCTTAATGCAGTTTTGGAAATATGTACAAAATTACTACTTTCTCATCATAAGCCATTTCTCTAAAAGTTCAATCTACCAAACATGTTTATGAATAACCTCAATAAATTAATTTGTTTCAGGAACTAGAAGCCGAGGGTGAAGGAAAACTTGATATTGAAACAAATGGAACATGTAGCAAAACAAATGGAGAAAACGTCAGTATAAAATTAATCGAGTCAGTTGACCAGCAAAATGAAAATGCAGCTAAGCAGGAAGGGGTCAGTACTTGCATTATTTAGGATAATGTATAATTTTATTAAAAAGTTAAGAAAAATACTTCACCAGTAACACTCAAATCCAATGTAGAATGTTGGATTGAAAAACTAGGTTATTGACCAATCTACGGACCTAAATTCTTGGTAATAGCAGTATATTTCTAAATAAATAAAGTTGAGCAGTACACGATATTGGACCTTTATGGGAATTTCATTAAGTCGAGTGATTTTTGAGGCTGGACCTGATGGGAACTTTGTATTGTCAAGTAAATTTCAACAAAGGACCACGAAGGGTTAATCACTTGAATATAGCCAACTGTGAATTAGTTAAAAAATCACCAAACTCAGTAAAATGCTCTCAAAATAGGCTTCAACCAACATATTTTCATGTAACTAATTGAATCTCGGCAAACACATATATGCTTTACGAGTTTCCTGTCACTACTGTGTAAATAAAAACTGTATCAGTACATTGGTGAGCCATAGAAATGATAATATTGAGTGTTGTAGAAAATTCAAGCACTGATGAATACCAGCGGTTCACCGGCAAGCCACTCGTTGATAACATGGGTTGAAGCGGTATACACATTGCCGTAAACTGTCAGCTATTTTTATCATTTTTACAGCGATTTTCCATATAATAATGTCATTATGGTTATTAAAACTGCACTTAGATGTCTCTCATAAAAAAAGTAAACGATCTGATTGGATAATATTTTAAATGATAGATGGAGTCATAATGACTGCGCAACATGTTGGCACATCGATGTACTGAACTGTGGGCACATAATATTAAACCTAGTTCAAATAATAGACTGTAAAGGTCCTAAGAAATAGACCAGAGGTTAGAATGACTCCAATAGGCAGAAATATTTTCCTCCTTACGGTTTTGAATATATGTACAAAAAGTTACTTCATTCTCATCATAAGCCTTTTCTCTAAAAATTCAGTCCAGCAAACATGTTTATGAATAACCTCAATAAATTAATTTGTTTCAGGAACTAGAAGCCGAGGGTGAAGGAAAACTTGATATTGAAACAAATGGAACATGTAGCAAAACAAATGGAGAAAACGTCAGTATAAAATTAATCGAGTCAGTTGACCAGCAAAATGAAAATGCAGCTAAGCAGGAAGGGGTCAGTACTTGCATTATTTAGGATAATGTATAATTTTATTAAAAAGTTAAGAAAAATACTTCACCAGTAACACTCAAATCCAATGTAGAATGTTGGATTGAAAAACTAGGTTATTGACCAATCTACGGACCTAAATTCTTGGTAATAGCAGTATATTTCTAAATAAATAAAATTTTACTTTTAACTGCATTTTTTCCAGTGACTCTATTGGAGTAGATTAAATTATTCCCCTTATTTTTTCCTTATGTCTCATTTTACAAAGACAGGTTGATAAGCTAACAAGAAAATAATTACTGCTTCAATTATGTTTCAGAAACTAGAATTTGAGGGTGAAGAAGGCATTAATATTGAAACAAATGGAGCGTGTAGCAAAGCAACTGGAGTGGAAGTCAGTACAACATTAATCGAGTCAGTCTACCAGCGAAATGAAAATGCAGCTGTGCAGGAAGGGGTCAGTACATTATTTAGGATAGTGTATAAATTTATTAAAAATTTAAGAAATTTGGTGTCGTTTGAAAGCAATTGTCAAGTAGATTTGTTAAAAATTCCCAAATATTTGTTTTTCTTAGAAAAATCCTATGAGAAAATCAAAAAAATTAGGTATCTCCATAACCGTTAAATGTATCAAATTGCAAACTACGCCAGTGAATTCCTAAACCCAGAAAACTAAAGAATTTCAGTTTCAAGCCATACATCAGCGCATACCTTTTCAAGTTAAAACTACTTTCATTATAAAACTAAATGAAGAGACACTGCTGGTCATTATGCTGTTGCATTCATTTGTTTCCACTGACCATGCCATTTTCATTTCAGAATTCCATTCCCTATTAAGCTATCCTTCGCTATAACGATAATTAATTAATCTTAAGGGTGAACATTTAAATTTGTCTGGTTAGATTGGCACAAAGAATGTTTTTTTTGCATGGATAAGTGGGTCTGTCAAGAACTGGTAAACGTTTATAAAAACATTAGTTTTTACTGTTACTGGCTTTTCCTCACAGTCCATACATTTTAATAATGACTGGAAACAAAACAAAGCAAGTTGTGTATGTGGAGGTATTACAAATATTGTTTGCATTTTAACCAATAAAAATGTATGGGGCTTTCAATTGGAAAAAATACTGTTTTCAGCAGAAACAAAGTTACTTTTTTTATTTGACATTCTGCTAAATTGCAATCTATTCAATAATGAACAATAAGTAACTGAGATGAACAGAAAGTAAGTTATTCACATCAGCAAACCAGTGATTACTGATGTGGTACTAACTTGGATATGCAGTATTATTTACAATAATACGTATTAATCTGTTAACAAAGATATTTCATTTAACTGACAAAAACATTCATACTCACACAAACACTCTCAATGTACTTTAACAAATTACACATTGAACATGGCATAATGCTCAATTACTACACCTCAGTCACTAAATCTATATAAACGGTTTAAAACTGAATCTTCTTAGTCTCAAAATTATTTACACTATTGTCCAATAAGTTCACTGATAAATGATTTGCATGCATTTCAAACTGTCTTTGGAACCGAACACTGAATTCTTGAATTTATTTTTTAACTGAATTTACTTTTAAATCTTTATATATGTATTTATTAGCAATATACCAAGGTATATTGAGTAACTATTGCAACGTTTTTGTTTGAAACCGTTCTTTAAATTGATGCCCTTCGCAGATCCCTAGAGCTGAATGCCGTAATGTCCATACAGGCTTTACAATCGATTTATGTACGAGAATTTTATTAAAAATGGACAATTTCAATTTACGGCCGAGAAACAGTACATTTGAATCTTGTACAATGAAACAGTACAATGAAAAAAATTAAACAAAGGCCACTTGCAAGTTTAATAACTAGGATATTTCCATTATTTTTAATGATTTAAGACCATTATATTTTTTATTTTTTTTTTTATTTTTTTTTTGCTACTTGCATCCTGGAGACTCCAAAGGGAGTATAGGACATGTCAAGATAAAATTGATGAACTGAAAGTTTATCACCAATGTGATAAATTTATTACTTACCACCAAAATTTGTTTTTGCTACTGCTTACTTCAGTAGGCTTGTCATGAACCCTATTGAATTAAATATCACACACAATAAATAATAAAAATAAATCAAACACAATGATAAATTCATCACTTACCAATAATTTCCCCCTACCAATGCTTAACTCAGCAGGCTTGTCATGAACCCCTTTGTATCAAATTGTACACAATATTTGTTTAATTAAAGTTAAATACAAAAACTATTTAGAAAGGAATTCGTGCACACTGTAAAATGTTTCATCAATCAAATATTGTTTTAGCTTTTTTTAAAAATGACTTAAATTGTCACAACTTTTTAAACCTTGAGGCAATTTATTGATGTATTTTCTACCTGCATAAGTTGGTTTTTGTTCAAACAATTTAGTGTTGTGATTAGCAACATAATAATCGATCCTGTTTCTTGTGTAGTGGTTGTGAACATCTAAATTCAGTAAAAAGGTATTTTTCTTTACCTTTATACCACATCAAGTATGTAAACACATCCAGAAATTTATTTCAGTTCAATTTTATAAATTTTTACTGTACTTATCTTCATTTGTTGTTCTTTGTGGAAGCCCTTCATTCTTTAATCTGTACAGATGTTGCCATCTTATATGGCGCATGACCTGCTCCTTCCATTCCACAGGAATAATACTGCTACTACCCATTTCACCTTGAGTCAACAGTCTGCTTATTAGCCAATTGTCAATAGTATGCATAGAATAATTAGTGCGTTCTACTAGCAGCATCTTGTAACGACGGCAGACAAATCCCACTCTTCTCATGCTGTATGGCCTGGCAATTACAGTGCATGGTTTCTTTGTATTAATATGTTTTCTTATTTTATTCTGATTTTTTTGAGGTCCTTGCTAAATTCCTTTCACTACAGATACACCTCATAAATTTTAGAATTTTTTTTAGTTTTATGTCTTGATCAATACTAATTCAGATAATATTTTTACATGTTGAATATTACAAGTAGTTTTACAGTAACTATTTTAAATTTGTAGGTAAGAAATTAGCTATTACACAACAACTCCACTAATCAAAAATTATTTCTAATTTTTTTAACATGATTTTTATGAATGAAACCTGTTTTATAATAAAAACTAAATAAGTTTATGAAAAAATAATTTCATTTGCTTCTAAACATAAAAAGTAAATCTAAATGTAGTTGAGAATGGAAAACAAACATAACAAAGTTCTTAATATGAAATTTACTTGCAATATAAATCACTTAGGCCTACTCTTAAAACATTTTCTTTCAGTTTGTTAACAATTACAAGAAATTATACATTTTCAGTACAGCCTGACTGGACTAAATCACTCATCGTTTATTGTTGTAGTAACAAGAACCTTGATGATGACGTAGTATTTAATCATAAATATGATAAATTTAGTCATAAACATGACATATGTGTGCGAACCAGTGTTGTGCTGCTCTACATAGTGCAGTGCCTTTGCTGCTTCTGAATATGAAATAAGCTGCTCTATGTTAGGCCTATATATTTCATCAGTTTCTTCTGGAACTTCACCAGAATGTGAAACGGAAAAAGTTAAAAATTTGCCCAGTACAACTCCAGAAATAGCTATTGCTACAAAACATTTTACCATTTTATATAGTAGTATAGATGTATAAAAAACTGAATGTAAGACTGCAAAAAATAAGGTTAATTGATAATGATCGATTAACTAATTTAAATTATAAATGTTTACAAACATTGATTTTAGCATTAATCTACTTGTTGCCTCCATTAGCAGTGAATCAAACTTAAAGCTCTATTGTTCTATAAAATTCATATTTTCAGTGTTTCTACTAGGTTTACCACTATTATGTATAATTCGCACACGCGTGCACACACACATACCACTGGTTGGGAATTGATGCTTTACAGTAAAGGATGAGTAACATACAATATTGTGACACTTTATCTCTAAGGTCCGTTTAGGAATCTGGGTTAAATAAATAATTTACACACTACAGTTTAAAATTGCAAGTATTTATTACTAGCTAAAAATTACAATTAATACAGTGTCTTAAATCTACAAGTAAATTACAATTATTATAATTAAATTAATAATTACAATAAATAATGAAAATAAATAAACTTAACTCCCACTTTATTTAACTAAATACTACTTACAAATGATACGTATCGTTTGACAATAATTTACAGTAACATTGACCTTCTCTAACACACTACACAATTTGCTCACTGAATCTCAGACAAATCGAGACTGACCGACTCTAAATAACCGGCTGCACTTATGTAGGTGAGCTATGGAGATTTTGAGAAGGCCAGAGATTTTCAATATAGCCTAATAATAAAAATACAAAATCCTTTTGACGGCTTCTGGATAAATCTTAACAAACTGTAAACAAATAAGGGTTGAATAAAATATGTTACAAAAAGGCCAATTATCTAAATAGGTACCCGACTCTTTCACAATAGCCGTACAACAATAGACAGGCCTACCTGTACTATACCATAACTATTTATGGTACATAATATTTCTAACTATTTCTGGGAAAGCCTATTTATCACTCATACTATTTACATTATAATTTTTAAAATCTTGGTCCTCCTCGAAAACTCTCAAACACACATTCCCTTTAGATATTGCCACAATATTATTTAACAGCAGCAGTCATCTAAAATTTTATAATGTTTAATAATAAATGTCTTTTGATGTTAGGCGAAAAGTAACATCTTCAGCTGGGGCTACAAACTTAACCGATCCTAATCGCTTGAAGATCAAGGTATATTATAGGTATATTCTTATAATTATTAATTTACAAGTTGTTTCTAATTCAATAGATTTATTTGCTTGTGATTATTATTCTAATTTCTGGTTATATACTTTTAAGTTAAGTAGTTTTGTACAGTTGTAATTGGTGGTGGGGACATAAGCCTTAATTTAGTGAAAAGCTTGCTTTAGTTCTTCTCTTTCTTATTAGTATCTGTTGCTGATAACAGCACCAATCCATTCTTACTACTTCTTTCTCAATTTTATTCATTTATTCTTTTTAAAACTCTATATATCTAAGACACATAGACTACCTACAGCTGGCTATATTATTTGCTGTTCTTGGTTAATCAGTGAGATGAATACTTTCAACAATGATCTGTAAGCAGGAAAGCTTACAGAAACAGCTGAATTTATATGTAGATGTTCTACATAAGTAACTGAAGTCTGTGAAACAAAAAAAATAAAGGAATATGTTACTTTCCCTACAGAGCAATTAAAATTTTAGTTTTGATTCTGTTAAACTAAAACATTGAATTTAAACAGTAATCTCTCGTAGAAGTTAAAGGAGCGACTAAAGAAAATAGGGCTTGTAAAGTAATACAGTTGCTAGGCGGATTGTATTTTGCCACGGTGTTTGACCCTACTCTGGTGCTTGGTGCTCATTCAAACATATAGATTAGATTAGGGCTACAAAAAATAGTTCTGTTTTTTATCACATGGTCAGTCAATTCTATGACTGAAGCGTTTAAGAACAGAAGAGGTAGAGGTTAAAAGACACCAGTTAGAGTTAGCTTCTCTGAGAGTAATGAATTTCATTATACAGCCAGACCCAGTGGTGAATGAAGTGACAATGTCATTTGCAGGGTGGAATTGGATGCTTTTCAGAGGGCCTGATATGCTGATAAACATACTTTTCTAAATACGATCAATATTTAAATTTAACTTTCCTTTTAACTGATCTGTAAAAACAAATTAACAAAATATACTTTCATTTTCAAATACCATCAAAATACTTGCAAATTCTACGACATTTTATGTTTGTTAAACATTTTGAAAGCTCATAATAGGCATGTGGAGTATTAAATTATTTGCACTCGATCTGCTAGTTCCAGGGATACAAAAATAGTTCTGTTTCTTATCACATGGTCGGCCAATTATGTGACTGAGGCATTTAAGAACAGAAGAGGTAGAGGTTGACACTAATAAATACAGAAGATTACCGTGAAACTTTGCGACGGTTTCAGAGCTCCGAACAGACAAGCTCCTAGACACCATGAAGACCCATTTCAAGTCACTGGCGACATTTTATGAAGTGGGTATTGTAAAGTTTGTACACCGGTATGATAAATGGCTCAATTTAAATGGTGATTATGTTGAAAAATAACCAGGGTGAATGTAACTTTTGATAACAAAGTTATTTTATTATTCTCATTAGTTTCATTTTTATAACCAAATGAAGGTTGAAAAAATAACCCTCATAATTCTACTTCCTACTGACATGTTTTGGTGAATCCATCATCATCAGATTTGGGTGTTCTATATGTTTGTCTTGATAATGTATATTGCGTTATTTATGTCTAATAAATATAACCTATTATTATTACTAACATTAACGAATAATCATTAATGGAATTATTTCTAAGGAGAATTATATCTTGGTACTAGGTAATAGTAGGCTAATAGTAGTAATAGTAGTAGCTAATAGTAGGTGTAGGTATTTATCAAAATTTTCTATGTCGTTTTTCAAAAAAAACTATTCATTTCTTTTCATAAATAATTCACTCATAAATTTAAATGCATGGAATGTTAAAATATTGCATGGAATGTTCTTAAAAAAATCTGGTGTGAAACACTCACACAACTTTCTCTTGCCAATGCAAATAATTAATAATAAACCTAACATTATTAATAAAATATTAGAAATAAACAAAAACTAACCTCAAAAACATAACCTTATTTTAATCATGAGTGAAAGACGCAAAATGAAAATCGACCTCAGTTTGGCTTAAAAATGCGGAAAATCACTCTTTCTCTCTAAACTAGGCTCTGTAGAGAAAAATGCTCTAAATAAAAGTTGTAGATCTTTTAATTTTCTACAAATTTAATTATATACACTTTTGACGTAAAATGCATACTAAGGCTGAAATGTTTAAAAAATCAATTTTTCTCACGTTTTCGTGAGAAAAAAACAGAAAACTGCAAATTACCGCTAAACTAAGCGTTATACAAAAAAAATGTTTGAAATAAAAGTTGTAGAATTTTACATTCTCTACAACTTTTGTTATATAACGTTTTGCGCTAAAATGCATATGAAAGCCGCAATCTTAAAAAGAAAATGTTTTTACGTAAAAACAGCCTCACGCAGAATTTCAGCAAACATGACGCCTACCCTATCTTGTAGAGCATAAAAAATGTAGTAAACCAGGCGATTTTAAAAAAAATCGTAGGACCAGTTTTTGAGAAAATCGCAAAAAACTGAAAAATTACACGAATAAACTACTACTTCCGGTTGACCGATTTTGATGAAAATGTTCGTGTCGGGTCCGGTAGTGGTATGTAACTTAAGCTTTAAGTTTCAAGTTCGTACGATGTTCCGTTCTTGAGATATTCTGTTCACACACAGACACACACACACACACACACACACACACACACACACACACACACAGACCAATCGCTAAAAACATGTTTTTTGGGTTCAGGGGGTCTGAAAACGTATAGATCCGGTGAAAACTCGATTTCGAAAAATCGACATGAAAACAATACTTTCCTTCCTATATATTCATACAGGCAAGAGAAAGTAAAACGGGTTCATAAGGATTATGTTGTTTAGCTCATAGAATAAGAATTGTTGTTTTTTTTATAAGAATTGTTGTACGTTTTAAGATATTACATTAAGATTTAATTTTATTACAAACAAGTTTGATATGACTCCCAGGGTAGTTTATTGTCAAAAATTATTATTGCATCTTAGATACAACATACAGGATAGACTTCCCTTAATGAGTTTATCTATTTTGTCTGATTAACTCTTATACAAAACCTACAGAATTAGTTTGAGCATTGGTGAAAAACTTAAGGACTGCAAAAGAACTGAAATACATTAATGATTTACTCACATATTTCTCAATTTTTATATAAGTTAATTTGTCTGATCAGTAACTCAGCACTTTGCACTGGGACCGTCTACACTCTTGCGTGGAGTGACAAGCAATGATAACCGCTCTGGTTATCGTGCTATTAATTTGACTGCAGCGTTCACTTTGTGATACTATCCAGAAAAATCTGGTGTGAAACACACACAACTTTCTCTTGCCAATGTAAATAATTAATAATAAACCTAACATTAGTAATAAAACATTAGATATAAACAAAAAACTAACCTCAAAAACATAACCTTATTTTAATCATGAGTGAAAGACGCAAAATGAAAATCGACCTCAGTTTGGCTTAAAAATGCGGAAAATCACTCTTTCACGCTAAACTAGGCTCTGTAGAGAAAAATGCTTTAAATAAAAGTTGTAAGTCTTTTTATTTCCTATAAAATTTATTATATACATTTTTGTCGTAAAATGCATTCTAAGGGCGAAATCTTAAAAAAAACGATTTTTCCCACGTTTTCGTGAGAAAAAATCAGAAAATCGCTAATTACTGCTAAACTAAGCGTTATACAAAAAAATGTTTAAAATAAAAGTTGTAGGACTTAAAATTTTCTACAACTTTTATTATATAAATTTTTGCGCTTAATTGCATATTAAAGCCGTAATCTTAAAAAAACTATGTTTTTACGTGAAAACAGCCTCACCCAGAATTTCAGCAAACATGGCGCCTACCTTATCTTTTAGACAATAAAAAATTGAGTAAACCAGGTGATTTTTAAAAAAATCGTAGGACCAGTTTTTGAGAAAATCGCAAAAAAGTGAAAAATTATCCGAATAAACTACTACTTCCGGTTGACCGATTTTGATGAAAATGTTCGTGTCGGGTCCGGTAGTGGTATGTAACTTAAATTTTAAGTTTCAAGTTCGTACGATATTCCGTTCTTGAGATATTTTGTATACACACACACACACACACACACACACACACACACACACACACACACACACACACACACACACACACAGACCAATTGCTAAAAACATGTTTTTTTGGGTTCATGGGGTCTGAAAACGTGTAGATCCGGTGAAAACTCGATTTCGAAAAATCGACATGAAAACAATACTTTCCTTCCTATATATTCATATAGGCAAGAGAAAGTAAAAATAGGTGAGAAGGCTCTTCACCTACTTCACCTGAATAGCCGCTGCCAGTGGTTAGATAGGCGACAATATGCCTGCGGCAGATCGGTAGCAATACCCTTGAAGGTCAGGTTAGGTTAAGGGGTTCAGAGCTCTCTGATCACGGCTACCAAGTATTAGAGATTCAGGATTTAGGTAGTCATGTCCCAAATCAAAAAATTATTAAAGAATTTAGGCAGGAAGATCATGGGAATATTAATTGTTTGTTACACAGTTTATTCAAAGAGGATTGGAAGACTGTTTTCAATTCTTCTGACATTAATCAGAAATATCATAATTTTATTGAAACATTAAAATTTCATTATAATAATAGTTGTCCAATTAAAAAGAAAGATGTAAAAAATATTATCAGTGAAACAGATGAGTGGGTCACAGGGGAAATTTTGAAAATGAGGTCTGAAGTTAGAGATGTATACTCAGATTTTCTATCACATAGGACTATGTGAATAAAGGTACAAAATTATTAAAAAACATTATGCCAGAGAAGTCCAGAGAGCTAAATACAAAAAAACTGCTGAAGTCCTTCATAAATCACCAAATTTAAACTCAGCAATATGGGAAATAATAAATAAGAATCGAGGTGTAGTTAGCAACAAAAGTTTTACTGACATACCTAATATTGTTAACAAAAACAATGAACTTATAGAGAATGGTGCAGAAATTTGTAATTATTTAAACAAATATTACCAGGAAGTAGCTTTAAAACTTAAACAACAGATTAGGGAATCAGTGGAATGTTATGATCCAAAAGGTAACAAGGTAGTAAATCAATTCTTATTTAGCCTAGTTTCAAGTGAGGAATTAGAATCAGTTATTGATAGTTTGAAAAGTAAGAAAACATGTGGGTTAGATGGGATTTCTAGTATAATTGTTAAAAGGTGTAAACATCTTTTAATTACTCCTCTCCTTCATTTGATTAACTTCTCACTCACAGCAGGTGTATTTCCAAACAAACTGAAGGAGGCTACAATATTGCCTATATTTAAGAATGGAGATAGCCAGTTAGTTGAAAATTATAGGCCTATAAGTATTTTAAACACAATCAGTAAAATTTTTGAAAAGGTAGTATTTATTAGGTTAATCAGTTTCTTGACTGAAAACCTAATCATCTCAGAGGATCAGCATGGTTTCCAAAAAGGTAGATCAACTAAAACTGCAATTGTTTCACTTGTGGAGCAAGTAGTTGATATATTGGATGCCGGGGAGAAAGCATTGGCAGTGTTTCTGAATCTGAGTAAAGCTTTTGATTGTGTTGATCATGAAATTTTATTGAAAACACTAGAGTCATTAGGCGTTAGGGATGTAGAATTAAAATGGTTTCAATCTTACCTTATTAATAGATTACAGTGTGTGGAGTTAACTAGGGTTGTTAGAGGGAAACTTACAAAGGTTGTATCTGGAAAGCTTGAAGTCAAAGCAGGGTCAGTTTTAGGTCCAATTCTGTTTCTATTGTACATTAATAGGCTACCAGAAGTCATACCTAATGGCAGAGCTTTGTTGTTTGTTGGTGATACTTCAGTAATCAGTAACAGTTTACTGGTAGATGCTCTTGAAGTAAATACACATGTTAACATAGAGTCCGTAGTATAGTTCTTGAATCAAATGTTATTAACAGTTAATGGGAAAAAGTGTCAGTACTTGCAGTTTAAAAATAAACATAACATTAGAGAAATGGATGTATTTATTCATAATAATAGTTTAGGGCATGTAGAAACAGTGAAGTTCCTGGGAGTATCTCTAGATAGATCTTTGTCTTGGGACTTCTATACCAGTCAAGTTTGTAGTAAAATATCATCTGGGGTGTTTGCACTAAAACAAATTGCCAGATTAAATGATAAAAAATTACTAATGGCAGTTTATCATGGCCTCATTCTGTCTCATATCCGTTATCGTATCTTAGTATGGGGTAATTCTAGCATGGGTAATATGAATAGGGTTTTTAAAATTCAAAAGAAAGCTATTAGGTGTATGGTGGGAGCTAACCAGTTAACCTCATGCAGGCCACTATTTAAGGAGCTTAAATTGCTTACAGTTCCCTCTCTCTACATTTTTGAGGTGATTATGTATGTTAGGCAAAATAATTTTATGCAGTATTTCAATGTTCACAATCATAACACGAGAAACAGGAATGATTATGTGGCTAATTACTCCACAAAATTGTTTGAACAAAAACCTACTTATGCAGGGAGAAAATTCATGAATAAATTACCCCAATTTTTAAAATGTTGTGAGGATTTGAATTCCTTTAAAAAAAATCTGAAAATTACTTGATCGGTGAAATTTTTTATAGCGTACAAGAATTTCTTTCTTGATAGTAGTGATACATTGTGTGATTCTTATATGTATTTCAGGTGTTATATCTGACATGTCCTATACTCCTCCTGGAGTCTCCAGGGTGTAAAAAAAAGAAAGCTTGCATCCATACAGTGTTTACCAAAGCTTAGATTTCCATATTGTTTGCACTGTTCCTGAATTTTTGCTCAGTATGAATTATCTGATGTATTTTATAATATTGGCATTAAATTTTGAAGACGTTACGCTGTACATCAACCATTCTGACAAAACTTTACTAAGTATAACTAACCAAGATTAGTCATTATATTTTTTAAGTTTGAAGGAGTAATGTTTTTTACTTTCTCTTGCCTATATGAATATATAGGAAGGAAAGTATTGTTTTCATGTCGATTTTTCGAAATCGAGTTTTCACCGGATCTATACGTTTTCAGACCCCCTGAACCCAAAAAACATGTTTTTAGCGATTGGTCTGTGTGTGTGTGTGTGAACAGAATATCTCAAGAACGGAACATCGTACGAACTTGAAACTTGAAACTTAAGTTACATACCACTACCGGACGCGACACGAACATTTTCATCAAAATCGGTCAACCGGAAGTAGTAGTTTATTCGTATAATTTTTCAGTTTTTTGCGATTTTCTCAAAAACTGGTCCTACGATTTTTTTTAAAATCGCCTATTTTACTAAATTTTTTATTCTCTACAAGATAGGGTAGGCGCCATGTTTGCTGAAATTCTCGGTGAGGCTGTTTTCACGTAAAAACGTTGTTTTTTTAAGATTACGGCTTTAATATAAATTTTAGCGCAAAAACTTATATAATAAAAGTTGTAGAGAATTTAAAAACCTACAACTTCTGTTTCAAACATTTTTTTGTATAACGCTTAGTTTAGCGGTAATTTGCGATTTTCTGTTTTTTTTTCTCACGAAAACGTGAGAAAAATCGATTTTTTTTAACATTTCGGTCTTAGTATGCATTTTACGACAAAAGTGTATATAATAAAAGTTATAGAAAATTAAAAGATCTACAACTTTTGTTTAGAGCATTTTTCTCTACAGAGCCTAGTTTAGCGTGAAAGCGTGATTTTCCGTATTTTTAAGCCAAACTGAGTTCGATTGTCATTTTGCGTCATTCACTCATGATTAAAATAAGGTTATGTTTTTGAGGTTAGTTTTTGTTTATTTCTAATATTTTATTAATAATGTTAGGTTTATTATTAATCATTTGCATTGGCAAGAGAAAGTTGTGTGAGTGTTTCACACCAGATTTTTTAAGTTTGAAGGAGTAATGTTTTTTACCAATAAATTAAATTTTTCTTCATGCATTCGATAGAAAGACTGAAATCTTTTATTAAATGTGACGAGGACGACAACAAAATTTTTGTTTGCAGACACAAGTTAAAATAAACTTCATTCCATAAGCTTTAAGTAATTAGAATATTATAACTCCATCATCATATATTAATGTTGTCAGATCATGTTTTGTATAATTTTGGAGGGTTTAAGACTGAAAAAAATATTTTTGATATGACAACACATCTACAAAACAAAATAAAAATATAATCTATACAAAACATAATCTACAAAACATATTTAAATTTAATATATCCCATTATCAAATCATACAGACGATTAGAAATACTGATCTAAACTAAAGGAAACATACATAAATATATCATGTAAATATCAAATTTAATTTTTTTTTTTTAGGGAGAAGCACAAAACAATAAGAAACCAGCCGCTAAAAGACCACGAAAGAAAATACGACTTAATGGAAAAAATAATAATGAACAGGTATTAAAAGAGCAGAATAATTTTTATGCTGCATTGTTCAGTAAATATCACAAGTAAAATTTAATTACATATGACAACATTTTAAGGAGCGTCTGATTTGAAACAATAAAATATATATTCCTTTTCAAATTTTAACAGGTAGTTTAATTCAGCCGTATGCATAATCTTTCAATTAAATAGAAAATAGATACATTTAGAAAGTCAGACTCCACTTAAAATTTAACAGGCTATAAATATGCAGAGGTAATTTTAATTTTGCAAATTGATTTTTCATTGTTATTTTTGAAAAGCATGTAAATAGTCTATCATTTTATTGTTATGAAATTATTTAGGTAGTCAGTTACCAATAATAACAATGATACCATTAAAAAAATAAAACGAAATGAAAGAAGAATCGCTTTCATTTAAATTTTTGAATTATATTCGTAGTTAGTATTTAAATTTGTTAGATCAAGATACAATAAAAATTGTAACATTAGGAATTAAGCTTATTAATAGTACAGTCGGATCTCTCTCATTTGAAATACCCCTAAATAAAAAATTTACTTTCTCCCCTTGAAAAGTTTTCCTTAATTTGAATTTAATTACCTCCTTTATTTAAAGAATTTTGAGAGTTTTGTGATAATTTATATTGTATGAAAACATTTTTGAGGCATTATTAATAATAATTCCATATTGTCCACGATTTCTATAGTAAAAACCATTTAACTATAGAGTTGATACAAATAAACATGGCGGACTAACAGTGCCATGAGTCAAATCAGCCAATATGATCATTCAGCTGATATCATTTCTGCTGTTTTGACTCCATCAATAGGATTAGGCCTACACACCCAGTACACATATAACGCACTCTTTTAATAATAATTTAATTTTTAATTAATAATTCAGTTTGATTTCTGAATTTGTTCTGTATACTTCTCATTCACTGCAACATGCGTGAAATGGGACTAGATTTTCAACAATACAAAGAATTTTCTGCTTCATTCTGGACTAAACTTATTTCTGTTTTATTGTGAATTATGGTTAAAATTAATTAAATTGTAACATGGATTTTGTGGTCTTTGAGTCTTTTTTTCTGTCAAAAGTTAAATATAGGGAATTTTATGTGCGGTATTAACTACTTTTACATAATACGACGTGAACCACAGAAAAGAAAAACCTTTGAAAAGTGGCAAAAAACAGGTAATAAAAAATATTTCTAAATCATTAAGGAATGGAAATCCAAACATGACAATATGAATTTTTATTAAAACGTGCAACGGTTTTTTAGCTTTTATTTGTTACCGGGAACTATACTTTATTGTTAGCCACCCAAGTTGATCGATACTTTTCATTGTATTTTTGACATGATTTGGCATGAATTTTTGAACAGGGACCCCCAGTGAAAATTTTTCAGGAATGGCTGTTACCTGGTATCACCATACAAAGTTGCTTGCCCAACCAGTGTTGCTTAACAATTTATTAGTGACTTTCTACCAGCTGACTGACTGGGCTGGTCCAAAGGCCAAAATGTGCTATTTTGAGTTTAAATATTTTACCTCAGTAAATTGAAATTTCTTAAATTTTTGAAAGAAAATCCCTTGAGATTCAAATTAGAGAGCTCCGACTATTTCATTTATTTTTATGATGTAAACCACTTACTACGACAAGTTACAAGATGTAACGTGTTATATATCTGAAAAGTGTTTAATGAAAAATTCATACATTTAAACATGAATATTATTTCAATATTTTTTATTAAACATAATCATGATTCTAATTGTCAAAACAAAATCTTAAGTTTTGACTGAATATTTTTATTTTGTTAATGTGCAATTATTATGGGATTAATATTTTGCAATAAATTTAGGCAAATGCCATTTGCTTCTTAATTTTTTTAAAGTGATTTGATACATTTGATGTTCGCTTTAATTCTTTAAAATAATTTTGTATAATCATTTATTTATACTATTGTTATATATTAATATAGTCTATAGCCTATTTATATTATTTTGTTTTATTTTATTTTATTTTTATTTTTATGAGGTTGTAACTAAAATAATCCACAGTTGAAAAGGCATACATATTGTAGTTTTTCGTCAGTAGTAGCAAATAAAATTAAAATTGTTGTTTTCAGTACCTAAGTTTTCAACTTAACATTTTCTTTCAAGGTTTTATTAAATAATATAATTTATTCATTATTTATTACGCCACTTTATGGTAAAAAACCAATTCAATTGTTTCATTACCAAAATTTATAGTTCATTTTTATGTATCAACAATATTTGATTCTTAATGTGTGCAATTAATGTTATGAAAAACTAATATTTTTATACTTGAGTCGTGTATTTCAGAAAGGGATCCCAGACCTATATTTTATATAGACATGGAGTTGAGGGACTGATGTTTCTTTTCTAATATTCTTATTTAAACCGTATTAACGGTTTCAATGTAAAATTAAGTCCTGAAAGTATTAGAAAAAGCGGAATAACACATCCGGAAAGTTATAAACAAAACATAATTAGAAAATCTAGAGTATCAGAAACTTAATAATTCGAGTATGATGTGAAGATTAAACGCTGTGGGTTATCCCTCAACAGTTATTAGATGCAGAAGGATACCTAAGTCACCCGTTTTTAAAATAAAAAAATATTTACGCTAAATACAAAAATTATAAAACCAATTTTAATGATAACTATTAGTGGCAAAAATGTTCTGAGCTAAAACCTACCCTGAGTTTTGAAAGTGAAATTTTTAATCAGTTTTTACGATTTTCTTAAAAATTTTGTAAAAATGACCGAAGTACCTTCTGGAAATACACGATACTTTTATTTTTTGTTTTATTTTATATAATATTTTATAAACTCAATGTATATTTTGTTAAATAAAGCGAATCTGTGATAACTAGAATTTAATTTGGTTTTAATTTTTTTTTTAATTTTTAAATTTACCTTTATATTTCTAACGTCCAACGTAAAAAGAGGGGTGTTATAAATTTTAGGCTAAGTGTGTATCTATCTGTGTTATCGTAGCTCCCAAACGGATGAACTGATTTTGATTTAGTTTATTTGTTTTGTTGGAAACAAAACAAACAAAAAGGTTACAAAAGGTAACTTGATCGAGAGTGTTTATAGTTATAAAAACATTAAAAACAAAAAACCTCTAACTGCCGCTAAACTAAGCGTTGTACAAAAAAAAATTATAGGTGAAAGTTGTAGGTTTTTATAGGTTCTACAACTTTCATTTTGTTTTTAAAATACGTTTCTGAATAAACGCTGAGGTAAATTGTGTATTATGTGGTAAAAATTATCGCACGACACAATGTTTAACAATAAGTAAGTGGTAGTAATAAATTAATCGGTAAGTAATGAATTTAGGATAGTGTTAATATTTAGGCTTATCAGTTTTTATATTGACTCTATGTCTTACCTGGACTCCCCCTCTTTAGCGTTCTCTGGATATAATATCAAAACAAAACAAAAATCAGAAAATTTATTTTGAAAATGTGTAATCTTGTAGTAAGTATTAGGAGAAAAGTACATACAGTTCAGCCGTCCTTAGTTTGCTCCTACTGGCAACAAACCAAAGCCAGTTACTACAGGGTGCACACTAGGGTCCACGACTTTATGGATGTCGTATTCCTAGTAAGTTAACTATGTTTTAAATTATAAGTACTTAAAACATCAGTTATGATATAATGTAGGCTTAAAAATTTCATTTATAAAAATACTTTTAAAAGTGTTTTACCCACCGGGTTGGTCTAGAGGTAAAGTCGTCGTCAAAATCAGTTGTTTAACAGCTGATTTTCGGAGACGAAGGTTCCTGGTTTGAATCCTAGTAAAGGTAGTTACTTTTATACGGATTTGAATACTAGACAGTGGTTACCGGTGTACTTTGATGGTTGGGTTTCAATTAACCATACTCTCTCAGGAATGGTCGGCCTGGGTCTGTACAAGACTACACCTCATTTACATGCCATACACATCATCCTCATCTCATTGGGTCATGGGCTTCCTTATTGTTCTCAATTGAACAGATTGCAACGTACACAATTTAGGGATACAAAAAAAAGTGTTTTATATTTAAATACTTTTGTAAGTATTTAGTTGTTACTTTTTAATCAGCGTGTACACGTTTTTATATAATGCGCATTCTCAGTGACGTCATTATTGTTTACAATAGGAGCAAACTAAGAAAGGCTGGACTTTATAACAAAGATTAACAAATAATTAGTCCGTCTCACCAGGTTTTTGCAGTTTCAAGTGACAAACGTCAAGCAAGTATTTTTAAAGGAGATCTTAACGATAGTAACATAGCAGAAAGGCCTACCTGATAGTGAGATGATGTAATTTACAAATTAGACAAATGCTAGCATATGAGTCAGTGTTTATCGACATGATACAACACACAAATGATATGCAATATTCATATCAGAGTCATTCAAGTGGATCTCGTGCGTACCTGGCACAGTTCTAAAAACATACAATTTATTCCGTCGTGCTGTCTTGGGTTTTTTTATGACTGCTATTTTTTCGTATTTTTAATGTGCACGCCATGAAAGAAACCGCTGTGAAGAACAGTTGCCGCTCAACCAATTTAATAGAATTTTCTATTTAATCACAAGTCCCATTTCTGTTTTGGTAATTTTAAATGCAGAAGTCTATACTTGGCTCAATACGTTGTAAAAATGCAAGGTTCAGTCGAAAAATCATTTCCCAATCTTTACGTGGAACCAAATTAACACTTTTTTTTAATGACCGTCATATTAAAACAAATGATCAGATTTTACTTTTTTAAAATTCAGATTATAAAGACAACTGTGATCTTTAACATAGGCCTACTTAAAACCCAATTTTTTTTATGTAAAACCTGCATAAAGTAACAGACGTTTAAATAACACATTAACCGAAAACCGGCTAAGAAATGGGTACTTTTTTGCGTAAATTGCTGTATATCTAACAAAATTTTAAATAAAACAATTTAAATCAAACGAATCAACGCAGGAAAGAACAGGCTTTAATTTGCTGCATTGTTAAAATTGTTCCGTTCGGTCGTTTTTAAAATAGAGTTTTTCGAACACAATGGACTTCTTTCGTGGCGGGCACTATAAATCAATCTTTACATTGTAAATGAGACCCAAAATTCAAAATAATATTGTATGCGCAGTTGAAAATTTTCCGTGTTTATGTAAAAAGTGAATAATGCGTGAAAAAATTGTCAAAGAAATTTTTTCAGGGTTACATACGCCCTGTAGTAAGAATCCCTTTTTAAAATGAAGGACCAATTTTTTCATTAATGAATTAAGTGGTCCTCTGCGCATTTGGTAAAAAGAGTGAAATACTTCACGGCAATGTTCAGCTCATTAAAAACCCTAAATGCACCCTTTTCATTCATGTTTTCTCCCCAATACGGTTACATACAAAGACGCTTTTTTTCGGCGATAAAAGCTATAGTTAATATTTACAAGATTTACTATTAATAAAGCATGTCCTTCACCAGAAGAAGACAACAACGAACATTTTTGTTCACAGACACAAGTTAGAAGTAAAATACTTTGGCGACGTTAAGTAATAAGTATGTTACATCATTATCATTACGCGGCTATGTTGTCAGATCACTTCTCAAGTCATTTTTATGAGCATTTTGTCTAAAATAGAATACATTAAGTATTATGTATTAAAAAGAAACGCTGTTACAGAAAAATGAGAAACGCTTTCTGAGAGTGACACATTTCTCATTTGGCTCTTAAATTAAAAAACCTGATTCCTTATATTTATTCCAAAATACATTACGACTTAAATTTCAATTTAATTTTCATTGGAATATAAATGACTACCACAGTTATATATACATTTCTAGTTTACACGAAAGACGTTCAATAACGAAACAAATTAATGTAGAGAAAAAACGGTTCATTCAATGACAATAAAACTTTTTGAAGCTCGACTTGTAAACCTTTAAAACACTGTTAATCATTTCTTTGATCATAATTAATGTAAACATAACCTCTTTTGTTCATTTCAAAATGTCAGCTCGGTTTGGCACCTGTACACCGGAAGAGCAACAGTAAAAATTATTATTATAAGTTCCTTATTATTATAAGTTCAGTGATAAGATTTTTGCTATCTGAATGTGTAAAACTGGCGGAAATTTAATCAAGAATATTGAACCTGTATGATGAAAAGTGTTTAAACAGCATTAACGTGAATAAGTGGATTCGGAAATGTGGCATCCGGATTCGCCAACCAAGAAAAAATAATCTGGTGTGAAACACACAACTTTCTCTTGCCAATGCAAATAATTAACAATATAACCAAATAATAAAACATTAGAAATAAACAAAAAACCTAAATTTATTTTAAGCATGAGTGAAAGACGCGAAATGAAAATCGACCTCAGTTTGGCTTTAAAATACGGAAATCACTCTTTCACGCTAAACTAGGCTCTGTAAAGAAAAACGCTCGAAATAAAAGTTGTAGATCTTTTAATTTCCTATAAATTTGATTATTATACTTTTGTCGTAAAATGCATACAAAGGCCGAAAGTTTGAAAAATCGATTTTTCACACGTTTTCGCGAGAAAAAAACAGAAAATCGCTAATTACCGATAAACTAAGCGTTACACAGAAAAACGTTTGAAATAAAAGTTGTAGGATTTTAAATTCTCTACAACTTTTCTAATGGATTTTTTTGCACTAAATGCATATTAGAGCTGGAATCTTAAAAAAACAATATTTTTACGTGAAAACAGCCTCACCCAGAATTTTAGCAAACATGGCGCCTACCCTATCTTGTAGAACATAAAAAATTTAGGAAATGAGGCGATTTTTAAAAAACTCGTAGGACCAGTTTTTGAGAAAATCGCAAAAGAGTAAAAAATTACACGAATAAACTACTACTTCCGGTTGACCGATTTTGATGAAAGTGTTCGTGCCGGGTCCGGTAGTAGTATGCAACTTAAGTTTCAAGTTTCAAGGTCGTACGATGTTTCGTTCTTGAGATATTCTGTTCACACACACACACGCACGAACGCACGCACGCACGCGCGCACACACACACACACACACACACACAGACCAATCGCTAAAAACATGTTTTTTGGGTTCAGGGGGTCTGAAAACGTGTAGATCCTGTGAAAACTCGATTTCTTAAAATTGACATGAAAACAATACTTACCTTCCTATATATTCATATAGGCAAGAGAAAATAATAATCAGAACTTACGCGTCAACCGGTAAAGTGGTTTTGACGATCTTCTGGGAGTCGAAAGAAGGCAAGATTTTTTGTGACTCTTTTAAAGAACAACAGATCGTAAACAGTGAAAACGTAAATAAATACATTTATTTCCCATTTTACAGTTTACATAAACAAATTCAAAAGAAACATATTAGATAAATTACTGTTGTTATTATTAATGGAATTACTATAGATAATTACGATGCGGGGGAACTCAACCTACCTCAACTATGGCAGAACCTGTTATAGAATAGACGTGATGAGTGCTTCCCGTTGAAGTACAATTCTGGTTTTATGGTTTCTATAAAAACAGATTTAAATTTATTTAGTAGCGATTACTAATCTTACATGCTCCAACAGAAAGTGAGACCCTCAATTGGCGATAACTTAATGGTGCTTTCTCAAAAGGTGTGATTCTCTTCCACTGTAACGCGCGCCCCCATACCACTAAATAGAACGATAGAAACGCTCGAGAAGTTGGGTTGGGAGGTGTTGCCACATTTTTACAGCCCAGATCTCTTCCCGTCTGTCATGCGGTCTTGGATTCGAATCCCATTTAGGCACGGCATATTTTCATACGTTATAAAAATCATTTCACCCTTCCTTCACCGTCTGCATTAGCAGTAATTGCCGAACAGTCGGACGTTAAACAAAAACAATCTGGTGTGAAACACTCACACAACTTTCTCTTGCCAAAGCAAAAAATGACCAATATAACCTAACATTAGTAATAGGCCTACAACATTAGAAATAAACAAAAAACTAACCTCAAAAACATAACCTTATTTTAATCATGAGTGAATGATGCAAAATGAAAATCGACCTCAATTTGGCTTAAAAATACGGAAAATCACTCTTTCTCACTAAACTAGGCTCTGTAGAGAAAAATGCTCAAAATAAAAGTTGTAGATCTTTTAATTTTCTATAAATTTAATTATATACACTTTTGTCGTAAAATGCATACTAAGGCCGAAATCTTAAAAAAATCGATTTTTCACACATTTTCGTAAGAAAAAAACAGAAAATTGCAAATTACCACTAAACTAAGCGTTACACAAAAAATTGTTTGAAATAAAAGTTGTAGAATTTTAAATTCTCTACAATTTTAATTATATAATTTTTTGCGCTAAAATTAATATTAAAGCTGTAATCTTAAAAAAACAATTTTTTACTTGAAAACAGCCTTACTCAGCATTTCAGCAAACATGGCGCCTACCCTATCTTGTAGAGCATAAAAAATTAAGTAAACCAGGCGATTTTTAAAAAAATCGTAAGACCGGTTTTTGAGAAAATCTTAAAAAAGTTAAAAATTACACGAATAAACTACTACTTCCGGTTGACCGATTTTGATGAAAATGTTCGTGTCGGGTCCGGTAGTGGTATGTAACTTAAGTTTCAAGTTTGAAGTTCGTACGATGTTCCGTTCTTGAGATATTGTGTTCACACACAGACACACACACAGACACACACGCACACACACACACACACACACACACGCGCACACACACACACACACACACACAGACCAATCGCTAAAAACATGTTTTTTGGGTTCAGGGGGTCTGAAAACGTATAGATCCGGTGAAAACTCGATTTCGAAAAATCGACATGAAAACAATACTTTCCTTCCTATATATTCATATAAGCAAGAGAAAGTAAAAATAAATAAATAAATCGTCCCGTCTGATTTTCATGTATTCGGCCCGCTCAAAGAAGTTTTACTTAGTTAGAAATTTGACTACAAAGAAACGGTCAAAAAACGGTTCACAAATGATTCAAACAGCGAAGTAAAGACAGCTTTACTGAAGGAATTAGAAGATTTGAATCGGTTATTTAAGAAACAACCTAAGTCCACTTTTTTCTCATTTTCACATTTTATGTATTTCTGTAATAATATACATAGATGCATCATTTGCTTAAGAAACAACTCAAGTCCCATTCATTTAACCTACAAAACTGAATGAACAAAAATTTGTTTACTTAAGAAACAACCTATGTCCTGCACATAGGTTGTTTCATAACTAAACTTTGATCAGCTGACTTTTAGCTTAGGTTATTTTGAGGTTATGTTGTTCGTGAATATGCACATGGTGCAAAATTGAACATCGAAATTATGCATCAGTTGTTTCAACAAAAATATCAGGACTCTCCTATCAAATATAGTTTCTATAGACAATATTTTAAGGGTCATTTTGATTATCCATTTGGTAGGCCTCAGATTGATATGTGTGGAACCTGTGAGGACCTAATGGTGAAAATAAAAAGTCAAACTTTAAATTACTCTGGAAAACAAGTTGCTGCAGCTGAATTACTTGTGCATAGAAGGCGAGCCAAGAAATTTTATAGTGAACTTAAAACTATACAAGAAAAATTCAAATCTGACAAAAGTGTTTTAGGGATTTCATTTGATTACATGGCAAACCGCCTCTTCCTAATATTCCTGTACAGGAATTATTTTATTATAATCAACTAACAGTGAATGTGTTTTGAATCCACAATTTTTATGATGAATCAGCAATGTTTTATCTATACCATGAAGGTGTAGCAAAAAAGGGGGCCATGAAGTGTGTTCCTTTCTATGGGATTACATAAAAAATTATGTTTCTGATTCTACTTCTGAAATCAGTACTACCCATTCCGAGGACATTCTTGGTTACCATGTGACCGTGATTTTGCATGTGCAAAAAGATTAATTCGTCGCACTGATAGCATATATTCCATTAAACAATATTGTGAGCTGTTAATATCTTCAGCATTAAACAGATGATTCATGGTTACTCTGGTTTCTTTAGAAATTATTTTTAATTTCAAAGTTTGGTGTAACCATTATTATAAGAAAAATGCCATTTCTGTTGAAATACAGTTCAAAAACATTCCAAGAAATCAAAAAATGACTTTTACAGTTTCTACATACAAATAGTTTTTATATCTCTCTGGCCAAAGAGCTGGCACTGTTTGAGTCAAACCTTTTACTAAAATAGGTAGTGTTGTTACACATACATTCCTCCTACGAAGCAGTCCATTTGGAAATAAAGTATCTTTACCAGATGCAAATCCATACCCTGATGGAAAAGTGGCTATTTATAAGAAGAAGATTGAAGATTTGAATAAACTAATGCATTAAATACCACATGAATACAAAGAATTTTACCAAAACATTTTGCTTTTGCCAGTTTATGAAAGATGAGTATTAATCAAGAGCGAAAATATTTTTTATTTTGCGTATTATTTCATTAAAATCATTATTATAACATAAGAAGTAGTTTTATAAAAAAATAAATCGTGTATTATAACAATTTTTTTAAAAATAAGATATGTTTACTAATATCAGCTGTGATTTTTTTGGTGTTTAGTGAAGAAACAACCTAAGTCCAAATTTAAATATTAAAATATTTCTTGCAGTTTTAATTTCAACTTTTCAAAAACAATTTCTGCTAATGAAACTAGTCATTGCACATATGTCTAAAAAATTTCAGAAAAAAAAATTAATTTTTAAGGCTTGAGATAGTTTTTTGTCGTTTACCGTAAAATACAGAAAGTGGACATAGGTTGTTTCTTAAATAACCGATTCATTTACAGAACGATGGGACAAGTCTCTAAATGTTGGCGGAGACCGTGTCGGAAAGTAAAGAGAATATCATAGTCATTGCATATAGTTTTTTCCTCTACATCAATTCGTCTCTTTAATTATTG
The DNA here is from genome assembly GCA_035578175.1 of Catonia carolina. Classification (NCBI taxonomy): domain Eukaryota; kingdom Metazoa; phylum Arthropoda; class Insecta; order Hemiptera; family Achilidae; genus Catonia; species Catonia carolina. The sequence continues at coordinate 50,990,003 of JAQMRL010000007.1, forward strand.
AACGCCCCTAGTTTAAATTGAAAAATCTGGTGTGAAACACTCACACAACGTTCTCTTGCCAATGCAAATAATTAACAATAAACCTAACATTATTAATAACACATTATAAATAAACAATAAAACTAACTTCAATAACATAACCTAATTTTAATCATGAGTGAAAGACGCAAAATGAAAATCGAACTCAGTTTGGCTTAAAAATACGGAAAATCAGTCTTTCAGGCTAAACTAGGCTCTGTAGAGAAAAATGCTAAAATTAAAAGTTGTAGATCTTTTAATTTGCTATACATTTAATTATATACACTTTTCTCGTAAAATGCATACTAAGGCCGAAATCTTAAAAAAATCGATTTTTCACACGTTCTCGTGAGAAAAAACAGAAAATTGCTAATTACCGCTAAACTAAGCGTTATACAAAAAATGTTTTAAATAAAAGCTGTAGAATTTTAAATTCTCTACAACTTTTGATATACAAATTTTTGCGCTAAAATGCATATTAAAGCCGTAATCTTAAAAAAAGTATTTTTTACGTGAAAACAGCCTCACCAAGAATTTCAGCAAACATGGCGCCTACCCTATCTTGTAGACAATAAAAAATTGAGTAAACCAGACGATTTAAAAAAAAATCGTATGACCAGTTTTTGAGAAAATCGCAAAAAAATGAAAAATGACACGAATAAACTACTATTCCGGTTGACCGATTTTGATGAAAATGTTCGAGTCGTGTCCGGTAGTGGTATGTAGCTTACGTTTCAAGTTTCAAGTTCGTTCGATGTTTCGTTCTTGGGATATTTTGTACACACACACACACACACACATACACTCACACACACACACACACACACACGCGCGCGCGCGCGCGCGCGCACACACACACACACATACACACACACACACACACACACACACACACACACACACACACACACACACACACACACACACACACAGACCAATCGCTAAAAACATGTTTTTTGGGTTCAGGGGGTCTGAAAACGTGTAGATCCGGTAAAAACTCGATTTCGAAAAATCGACATGAAAACAATACTTTCCTTCCTATATATTCATATAGGCAAGAGAAAGTACTAAGGGATATGAAGCAGTAATAGCATAAAAACGAAAAGAGAACAAATCTGATAATTACTTAATATATGCCTACTACAGATGATTCAAAATTCAACGATAATCTCTCGGGAACTGATGTTAGAACTAAAAATCTGGTGTGAAACACTCACACAACTTTCTCTTGCCAATGCAAATAATTAACAATAAACCTAACATTATTAATAAAATATTAGAAATAAACAAAAAAAACCTCAAAAAAAAACCTTATTTTAATCATGAGTGAATGACGCAAAATGAAAATCAACCTCAGTTTGGACTAAAAATACGGAAAATCACTCTTTCACGCTCAACTAGGCTCTGTAGAGAAAAATGCTATTAATAAAAGTTGTAGATCTTTTAATTTTCTATAAAATTAATTATATACACTTTTGTCATAAAATGAATACTTAGGCCGAAATCTTAAAAAATTCGATTTTTCACACGTTTTCGTGAGAAAAACAGCAAATCGCTAATTACCGCTAAACTAAGCGTTATACTAAAAAATGTTTGAAATAAAAATTGTAGAATTTTAAATTCTCTACAATTTTTATTATATAAATTTTTGCGCTATATAACATAATATTAAAGCCGTAATCTTAAAAAAACTATGTTTTTACGTAAAAACACCCTCACCAAGAATTTCAGCAAACATGGCGCTTACCCTATCTTGTAGAGAATAAAAAATTGAGTAAATGAGGCGATTTTTAAAAAAATCGTAGGACCAGTTTTTGAGAAAATTGCAAAAAAGTGAAAAATTATACGAATAAACTACTACTTCCGGTTTACCGATTTTGATTAAAATGTTTGTGTCGGGTCCGGTAAGGGTATATAACTAAGTTTCAAGTTTCAAGTTCGTACGATGTTCCGTTCTTGAGATATTTTGTAACACACACACACACACACAGATCAATCGATAAAAACATGTTTTTTAGGTTCAGGGGGTCTGAAAACGTATAGATCCGGTGAAAACTCGATTTCGAAATATCGACATGAAAACAATACTTCCCTTCCTATATATTCATATAGGCAAGAGAAAGTAAAAATAAGAAAAAACATCTAGTGTGAAACACTCACACAACTTTCTCTTGCCAATGCAAATAATTTAAAAAATATAACCTAACATTATTAATAAAACATAAGAAATAAACAAAAAACTAACCTCAAAAACATAACCTTATTTTAATCATGAGTGAAAGACGCAAAATAAAAATCAACCGGTTTGGCTTAAAAATACGGAAAATCACTCTTTCACGCTAAACTAGGCTCTGTAGAGAAAAATGCTCAAAATAAAAGTTGTAGATCTTTTAATTTTTTATAAATTTGATTCTATACACTTTGGTCGTAAAATGCATACTAAGGCCGAAATCTTAAAAAAATCGAATTTTCACACGTTTTCGTGAGAAAAAAACTTAGAATCGCTAATTACCGCTAAACTAAGCGTTACACAAAAAATTGTTTGAAACAAAAATTGTAGAATTTTAAATTCTCTACAACTTTTATAATATACATTTTTGCGGTAAAATGCATATTAACGCCGCAATCTTAAAAAAACAATTTTTTTACTTGAAAACAGCTTTACTCAGCATTTCAGCAAACTTGGCGCCGACCCTATCTCGTAGAGTACAAAAAAATTGAGTAAATGAGGCAATTTTTAAAAAAATCGTAGGACCAGTTTTGGAGAAAATCGCAAAAAAGTGAAAAATTATACGAATAAACTACTACTTCCGGTGGACCGATTTTGATGAAAATGTTCGAGTCGTGTCCGGTAGTGGTATGTAACTTAAGTTTCAAGTTTAAAGTTCGTACAATGTTCCGTTCTTGAGATATTCTGTTCACACATAGACACACACACACACACCCACACACACAGACCAATCGCTAAAAACATGTTTTTTGGGTTCAGGGGGTCTGAAAACGTGTACATCCGGTGAAAACTCGATTTCGAAAAATCGACATGAAAACAATACTTTTCTTCCCATAGATATATTCATATAGGCAAGAGAAAGTAAAAAAATCTAGTGTGAAACACTCACACAACTTTCTCTTGACAATGCAAATAATGACCAATATAACCTAACATTTAGTAATACAACATTAGAAATAAACAAAAAACTAACTTTGAAAACATAACCTTATTTTAATCATGAGTGAAACACGGAAAATGAAAATCAACCTCAGTTTGGCTTTAAAATACGGAAAATCACTCCTTCACGCTAAACTAGGCTCTATACAGAAAAATGCTCTAAATAAAAGTCGTAGATCTTTTAATTTCCTATAAATTTTATTACATACATTTTTGTCGTAAAATGCATACTTATGCTGAATTCTTAAAAAAATCGATTTTTCACACGTTTTCGTGAGAAAAAAAACAGAAAATCACTATTTACCGCTAAACTAAGCGTTAAACAAAAAATTGTTTGAAATAAAAGTTGTAGGACTTTAAATTCTCTACATTTTTTTTATATAAATTTTTGCGCTAAAATGCATTTTAAATCCGTAATCTTAAAAAAAACAACGTTTTTACGTGAAAACACCCTTACCAAGAATTTCAGCAAACATGGCGCCTACTCTATCTTATAAAGCATAAAAAATTAAGTAAACCAGGCGGTTTTAAAGAAAATCGTAGGACCAGTTTTTGAGAAAATCGCAAAAAAATGAAAAATGACACGAATAAACTACTACTTCCGGTAAACCGATTTTGATGAAAATGTTCGTGTCGGGTCCGGTAGTGGTTTGTAACTTAAGTTTTAAGTTTCATGTTCGTACGATGTTTTGCTCTTGAGATATTCTGTTCACTCTCACACACACACACACACACACACGCACGCACGCACGCGCGCGCACACACACACGCACACGCACACACACACACACACACAGACCAATCGCTAAAACATGTTTTTTGGGTTCAGGGGGTCGGAAAAAGTGTAGATCCGGTAAAAACTCGATTTCGAAAAATCGACATGAAAACAATACTTTCCTTCCAATATATTCATATAGGCAAGAGAAAGTAATATCCATATAAATGTAGATCCTTAAACGCTTTGTTAGTGAGTTCCGACTGGCGAAAGAGTTAGCCTGGAATTCCGTGAAATTATGCTTAGAACATAACGGAACCCATTTCAAGCAAACTTTGAACAACGATCAACAGTTTAATTTTTTTAATTTCATTCTTAATTGTTTTCATAATGAGATAGGCGGCTATTAAAAGCCTATGTAAAAAATTATTTACTTTTTTGTAACAATTCAGTTTTGTTATGTCATCATTACAACTCGTACCTAATACAACGTTTTACTAACTTCATTCATATCGATTATCTCGGAATTCAATTTTCTACGCGTTGAATAGAAATAATAATTATAAATTTAATAAAGCATTTAAAAAATCATTCTATATTACACTTCAAAAGTATTTTTTCGACCCCTAAATTTAAAGTTTAATGTCATATATACCGGGTGTTTTAAAACTATACAAAAATCTCTTGGGATCTCATTCTATAGCTAAAAATAAGAAAAAAAGTTCACATAAACATATGCCTGAAAACGCTTAGTTAGCGAGTTACGGCTAGCGAAAATTTTCACCTAGAACTCTGTACCCTCGGTGAAGTAAGGCCGTATAAAAATGTTAAAGGTAGTTACAAAGTACAAATACGATTGTTTCTTTATGTATTTTAGTCTGAAAAAATTGAATAAAATTGGTTCCAGAGCTGTAAATGCAATACTTTCAGAGATATCTTACATAAAACACAAGAATTGGTGCAAAGAAATGACACATTTTTGTGTTTAACGTAAGATTACTTCCATAAATGGTAAATAAAGGGGTATTTTTTCTTAAATAAATTTGTACAACATTTAATTCTGAAAAGATTCATGTGAATTACTCAGGAAAAAAATGAATAATAGATATTGAAATTTTTCTTTATTTAAAATCAAAACAGACGCACATAAAACGCACTTTCTTAACTGCATAAAATATCACCTAATATCTAGGTTGGGAGTAACAGCTAATCATTATCAGCTGTTACTCCCAACCTAATATTTTATACAGTTAAGAATGTGTGTTTTATGTGCCTCTGTTTGGATTTTAAATAAAGCGAAATTTATATATCTATTATTCATTTTTTTCCTGAGTAATTCACATGAATCTTTTCAGAATTGAATATTGTACAAATTTATTTAAGAACAAATACACCTTTATTTATCATTTATGGAAGTAACGTTAAACACACAAATGTGTTATTTCTTTGCACCAATTTTTGTGTTTTATGTAAGATATCTCTGAAAGTATTGCATTTACAGCTCTGAAACCAATTTTATTCAATTTTTTAGATTAAGAAACATAAGAAACAATCGTATTTGTATCTTTGTAACTACCTTTAACATTTTTATACGGCCATACTTCACCGAGGGTACAGAGTTCTAGGTGAAATTTTTCGCTAGCCGTAACTCGCTAACTAAGTGTTTTTAGGCATATGTTTATATGAACTTTTTTTCTCATTATTACTTTCTCTTGCCTATATGAATATATTGGAAGGAAAGTATTGTTTTCATGTCGATTTTTCGAATTCGAGTTTTCACCGGATCTATACGTTTTCAGACCCCCTGAACCCAAAAAACATGTTTTTAGCGATTGGTCTGTGTGTGTGTCTGTGTGTGTGTCTGTGTGTCTGTGTGTGAACAGAATATCTCAAGAACGGAACATCGTACGAACTTGAAACTTGAAACTTAAGTTACATACCACTACCGGACGCGACACGAACATTTTCATCAAAATCGGTGAACCGGAAGTAGTAGTTTATTCGTATAATTTTTCAGTTTTTTGCGATTTTCTCAAAAACTGGTCCTACAATTTTTTTTAAAATCGCCTATTTTACTCAATTTTTTATTCTCTACAAGATAGGATAGGCGCCATGTTTACTGAAATTCTCGGTGAGGCTGTTTTCACGTAAAAACGTTGTTTTTTTAAGATTACGGCTTTAATATAAATTTTAGCGCAAAAACTTATATAATAAAAGTTGTAGAGAATTAAAAAACCTACAACTTCTGTTTCAAACATTTTTTTGTATGACGCTTAGTTTAGCAGTAATTAGCGATTTTCTGATTTTTTCTCACGAAAACGTGTGAAAAATCGATTTTTTTAAGATTTTGGCCTTAGTATGCATTTTACGACAAAAGTGTATATAACCAAATTTATAGGAAATTTAAAGATCTACAACTTTTATTTAACGTATTTTTCTCTACAGAGCCTAGTTTAGCGTGAAATAGTGATTTTCCGTATTTTTAAGCCAGACTGAGGTTGATTTTCATTTTGAGTGTTTCACTCATGATTAAAATAAGGTTATGTTTATTGAGGTTAGTTTTTTGTTTATTTCTAATATTTTATTACTAATGTTAAATTATATTGTAAATTATTTGCATTGGCAAGAGAAAGTTGTGTGAGTGTTTCACACCAGATTTTTAGCTATAGAATGAGATCCCAAGAGATTGCCGTATAGTTTTGAACTACCCTATATATCTTTGAAACATTTTTATCAAAATTGACCGTCTGCATTAGCAGTAATTGCAGAACAGTCGGACGTTAAAAAAAAAAAAAAAAAAAAATTATCAAAATTGGTCAATCGGAAGTAGCAATTCATTCGTGCAAACTTTCATTGTTTGCGTTTTTCTCAAACTTCTACGATTTTGTTTAAAATCGCCACCGCATTTACCTACTACATTTTTGTGCTCTATAAGATGGAATAAACTGTAAGTCTGTTGAAATTCGTGAAGGGCTGTGCACTCAGAGAAATTCATTTTCTATTCATCAGAATCAACTGAGTAAATCCAACAGAGATTTTAATTTTTAGTTTCGTCATTTTATTTTGTCTCATCTACTCATGATTAAAATTAGGTTATATTTTTACTTTCACTTGCCTATATGAATATATAGGAAGGAAAGTATTGTTTTCATGTCGATTTTTCAAAATCGAGTTTTCACCGGATCTACACGTTTTCAGACCCCCTGAACCCAAAAAACATGTTTTTAGCAATTGGTCTGTTTGTGTGTGTCTGTGTGTGTATGTGTGTGTGTGTGTGTGTGTGTGTGTGTGTGTGTGTGTGTGTGTGCGTGTATGTGTGTGTTGTGTGTTGTGTGTGTGTCTGTGTGTGTGTGTCTGTGTGTGAACAGAATATCTCAAGAACGGAACATCGTACGAACTTCAAACTTCAAACTTAAGTTACATACCACTACCGGACGCGACACGAACATTTTCATCAAAATCGGTCAACCAGAAGTAGTAGTTTATTCGTGTAATTTTTAACTTTTTTAAGATTTTCTCAAAAACTGGTCCTACGATTTTTTTAAAAATCGCCTGGTTTACTTAATTTTTTATGCTCTACAAGATAGGGTAGGCGCCATGTTTGCTGAAATGCTGAGTAAGTCTGTTTTCAAGTAAAAAATTGTTTTTTTAAGATTACGGCGTTAATATGCATTTTAGCGCAAAAGTGTATATAATAAAAGTTGTAGGCAATTTAAAATCCTACAACTTTTATTTCAAAATGTTTTTGTATAACGCTTAGTTTAACGGTAATTAGCGATTTTAGGTTTTTTCTCACGAAAAGTGTGAAAAAATCTATTTTTTTAAGATTTCGGCCTTAGTATGCATTTTATGATAAAAGTGTATAAAATCAAATTTATAGAAAATTAAAAGATCTACAACTTTTATTGAGAGCATTTTTCTCTACACAGTATAGTTTAGCGTGAAAGAGTGATTTTCTGTTATTTTAAGGCAAACTGAGATCGATTTTCATTTTGCGTTTTTCATATATGATTCAAATTAGGTTATGTTTATTAAGGTTAGTTTTTTGTTTATTTCTAATGTTTTATTACCGATTTTAGGTTTATTGTTAATTATTTTCCCTGGCAAGAGAAAGTTGTGTGAGTGTTTCACACCAGATTTTTAATTATTTACATTGGTAAGTGAATGTCGTGTGACAGTTTCGTAGCAGATTTTTAACATGAAATATGAAAGTGGGTTAATAATATCGGAAGGAACATCAGAGCTGACTGTGAGTTCACTTAGTACCATGATACGGTATTTATGACAACGTTTTTACATATTATGCTGCTGCGACTTCTACAGAGTGATTTTTTAGTCCTGTTACCCAATTGTTAATGTCTGGTAATATTTTTTTTAAAATAAATTTTGTTTTGTGACACTAAGTTGGTAGCCCTACTCAACCAGTATGGATATGGCAGTGTGAGTTGATTCTCCTTGAACTGTGTAAAATGTTGTGCCATTTCCGGTCGTGCTACGAACAGAATGTCTTTTATCCTAAAACAATCTCTTGTTTAAATCTCGAGGCTGAAGCTCTAGAACTAATCGTACGTGATACGGATACAATTTCAATTTTTTAGCAGCTTTCTGAGCACTCGAACATGACAAATCAACATGCGAGGAACGTTTTTGTAAACTTTTCCATGGAGAATTGAGCAATCTTGTTTTCACATTCTCTTAACGTCATCTGTCAAGAGAGTTGGTCGACCACTACGTTTTCTGCTGCAAACAATACCTGCCTCTAAAAATCAGTTAGTTAGCCTAGAAATTGACTAGAATAGAAAGGAGGAACACCAAAAAATTTAACTTGAAATGATTCTTTTACACTCGCATACGATTTTGTAGCAAAATATTGTTCAAGACTGAAAACCCGTTGTTCTAGGGTAAAAGACATTCTGTTCGTAACACAACTGGAAACAGCACAAAATTTTACGCAACTCAAGGAAAATCAACTTAAACTGTCGTATCTATACCGGTTGAGTAGGGCTACCAACTTTGTGTCACAAAACAAAATATCCCTTTCTTAGAAAAAAATTACCAGACATTAACAATTGGGTAACAGGACTAAAAAATCACCCGGTACTACGGTCTTAAGACAATTCTCACTCCCCGATCAACTGAACTTCTTCACCTCATCTGGTGTGTTGTAAATACGTTCTAAATAACAATAATAATAATTATTAGTGACAACAATAACTCTGTTACATTCGGCGCGATACTTCTTAATTAAATGGGTTGGAAGCACAATCAAAAATCTGGTGTGAAACACTCACACAACTTTCTCTTGCCAATGCAAATAATTAACAATAAACCTAACAATAGTAATAAAACATTAGAAATAAACAAAAAACTAACCTCAATAAACATAACCTAATTTTAATCATGAGTGAGAGACGCAAAATGAAAACCAACTTCTGTTTGGCATTAAAATACGGAAAATCACTCTTTCACGCTAAACTAGGCTCTGTAGAGAAAAATGCTCTAAATAAAAGTTGTACATCTTTTAATTTTCTATCAATTTAATTATATACACTTTTCTCGTAAAATGCATGCTAAGGCCATAATCTTAAAAAAATTGATTTTTCACACGTTTTCGTGAGAAAAAAACAGAAAATTGCTAATTACCGCTAAACTAAGCGTTATAAAAAAAATGTCCAAAATAAAAGTTGTAGAATTTTACATTCTCTACAACTTATATTATATAACGTTTTGCGCTAAAATGCATATTAAAGCCGCAATCTTAAAAAGAAAATGTTTTTACTTAAAAACAGCCTCACGCAGAATTTCAGCAAACATGGCGCCTACCCTATCTTGTACAGCATAAAAAATGTATAACCAGGCAATTTTAAAAAAAATCGTAGGACCAGTTTTTGAGAAAATCGTAAAAAAGTGAAAAATTATACGAATAAACTACTACTTCCGGTTGACCGATTTTGATGAAAATGTTCGTGTCGGGTCCGGTAGTGGTATGTAACTTAAGTTTCAAGTTTCAAGTTCGTACGATGTTCCGTTCTTGAGATATTCTGTTCACACACAGACACACACACACACACACACACACACACACACACACACAGACCAATCGCTAAAAACATGTTTTTTGGGTTCAGGGGGTCTGAAAACGCATAGATCCGGTAAAAACTCAATTTCGAAAAATCGACATGAAAACAATACTTTCCTTCCTATATATTCATATAGGCAAGAGAAAGTATAAATTTATGAAACAGAGTTTTCAGAGATATCTTCTGGCAGTTTTTACACTCTTTTAATGGGATATGACATTACTTCCGAATCCTAACAATAATGAATTAAGCTCATGATATAGGACACTATGATGCACTATCATTACTAAATAGGAAACACTAATCTCTTTTAAATTTTATTCTTAAAATTTCATTTTTTACGTTTCCTCTTTATTAATCCCTAATGTGTGTACAATGTAACCTTTAATAAGAAAAAAATGTCTGTTGTATAGACTCCGGCCGACCATTCCTGAGAGAGTATGGTTAAAATTGAACCCCAACTCTCAAAGTACACCGATAACCCCAGTATAGTATTCAAATCCGTATTAAAAAAAATACCTTTACTAAGATTTGAACCAGAACCTTCGTCTCCGAAAGTCAGCTGTTAAACAGATGACTCGCGATGACTAGACCAACCCAGTGTATTTCCTCTTTTTAGCATAAATTTCTTTGTATTATAAGTAAAAACTCATAAATATTGCCACTTTATCAACAACTGATAGCCTACTTTTCAAATAATTATAACTCAGTTCTACATAAATCTCAGTTTAAAAAATGATATTTTTTTTATTGCTAGAAAATAAAACTTGAAAAAAAATTAAAAATAAATCCATTATTGTCTAAAAAAAATGATAAACAAAAAACATGGTTTTTGCGATTGGTCTGTGTGTGTGGACAAACTGTCTTAAGAACGGAATATCGTACGAAATTCAAACTTGAAGTCATTTCATCCTTCACCGTCTGCATTAGCAGTAATTGCAGAACAGTCGGACGTTAAACCAAAAAAAAAACAAGGGTTATTTAAAGCACTGCAAAGCGCTATAAGCAGATACAATAATTTCATGTATTCGCTTCTGCTACTATTTGTAAATTTACATGAAAACCCTGTTCCTGAAGGGTTATACGATTGTTTCTTTATGTATTTTAGTCTGAAAAAATTGAATAAAATTGGTTCCAGAGCTGTAAATGCAATACTTTCAGAGATATCTTACATAAAACACAAGAATTGGTGCAAAGAAATGACACATTTTTGTGTTTAACGTAAGATTACTTCCATAAATGGTAAATAAAGGGGTATTTTTTCTTAAATAAATTTGTACAACATTTAATTCTGAAAAGATTCATGTGAATTACTCAGGAAAAAAATGAATAATAGATATTGAAATTTTTCTTTATTTAAAATCAAAACAGACGCACATAAAACGCACTTTCTTAACTGCATAAAATATCACCTAATATCTAGGTTGGGAGTAACAGCTAATCATTATCAGCTGTTACTCCCAACCTAATATTTTATACAGTTAAGAATGTGTGTTTTATGTGCCTCTGTTTGGATTTTAAATAAAGCGAAATTTATATATCTATTATTCATTTTTTTCCTGAGTAATTCACATGAATCTTTTCAGAATTGAATATTGTACAAATTTATTTAAGAACAAATACACCTTTATTTATCATTTATGGAAGTAACGTTAAACACACAAATGTGTTATTTCTTTGCACCAATTTTTGTGTTTTATGTAAGATATCTCTGAAAGTATTGCATTAACAGCTCTGAAACCAATTTTATTCAATTTTTTAGATTAAGAAACATAAGAAACAATCGTATTTGTATCTTTGTAACTACCTTTAACATTTTTATACGGCCATACTTCACCGAGGGTACAGAGTTCTAGGTGAAATTTTTCGCTAGCCGTAACTCGCTAACTAAGTGTTTTTAGGCATATGTTTATATGAACTTTTTTTTCTCATTTTTACTTTCTCTTGCCTATATGAATATATAGGAAGGAAAGTATTGTTTTCATGTCGATTTTTCGAAATCGAGTTTTCACCGGATCTATACGTTTTCAGACCCCCTGAACCCAAAAAACATGTTTTTAGCGATTGGTCTGTGTGTGTGTCTGTGTGTGTGTCTGTGTGTCTGTGTGTGAACAGAATATCTCAAGAACGGAACATCGTACGAACTTGAAACTTGAAACTTAAGTTACATACCACTACCGGACGCGACACGAACATTTTCATCAAAATCGGTGAACCGGAAGTAGTAGTTTATTCGTATAATTTTTCAGTTTTTTGCGATTTTCTCAAAAACTGGTCCTACAATTTTTTTTAAAAATCGCCTATTTTACTCAATTTTTTATTCTCTACAAGATAGGATAGGCGCCATGTTTACTGAAATTCTCGGTGAGGCTGTTTTCACGTAAAAACGTTGTTTTTTTAAGATTACGGCTTTAATATAAATTTTAGCGCAAAAACTTATATAATAAAAGTTGTAGAGAATTAAAAAACCTACAACTTCTGTTTCAAACATTTTTTTGTATGACGCTTAGTTTAGCAGTAATTAGCGATTTTCTGATTTTTTCTCACGAAAACGTGTGAAAAATCGATTTTTTTAAGATTTTGGCCTTAGTATGCATTTTACGACAAAAGTGTATATAACCAAATTTATAGGAAATTTAAAGATCTACAACTTTTATTTAACGTATTTTTCTCTACAGAGCCTAGTTTAGCGTGAAATAGTGATTTTCCGTATTTTTAAGCCAGACTGAGGTTGATTTTCATTTTGAGTGTTTCACTCATGATTAAAATAAGGTTATGTTTATTGAGGTTAGTTTTTTGTTTATTTCTAATATTTTATTACTAATGTTAAATTATATTGTAAATTATTTGCATTGGCAAGAGAAAGTTGTGTGAGTGTTTCACACCAGATTTTTAGCTATAGAATGAGATCCCAAGAGATTGCCGTATAGTTTTGAATTACCATATATATCTTTGAAACATTTTTATCAAAATTGACCGTCTGCATTAGCAGTAATTGCAGAACAGTCGGACGTTAAACAAAAAAAAAAAAAAATTATCAAAATTGGTCAATCGGAAGTAGCAATTCATTCGTGCAAACTTTCATTGTTTGCGTTTTTCTCAAACTTCTACGATTTTGTTTGAAATCGCCACCGCATTTACCTACTACATTTTTGTGCTCTATAAGATGGAATAAACTGTAAGTCTGTTGAAATTCGTGAAGGGCTGTGCACTCAGAGAAATTCATTTTCTATTCATCAGAATCAATTGAGTAAATCCAACAGAGATTTTAATTTTTAGTTTCGTCATTTTATTTTGTCTCATCTACTCATGATTAAAATTAGGTTATATTTTTACTTTCACTTGCCTATATGAATATATAGGAAGGAAATTATTGTTTTCATGTCGATTTTTCAAAATCGAGTTTTCACCGGATCTACACGTTTTCAGACCCCCTGAACCCAAAAAACATGTTTTTAGCAATTGGTCTGTGTGTGTGTGTCTGTGTGTGTGTGTGTATGTGTGTGTGTGTGTGTGTGTGTGTGTGTGTGTGTGTGTGTGTGTGTGTGCGTGCGTGTGTGTGTGTGTGTGTGTGTGTGTGTGTGTGTCTGTGTGTGTGTCTGTGTGAGAACAGAATATCTCAAGAACGGAACATCGTACGAACTTCAAACTTGAAACTTAAGTTACATACCACTACCGGACGCGACACGAACATTTTCATCAAAATCGGTCAACCGGAAGTAGTAGTTTATTCGTGTAATTTTTAACTTTTTTAAGATTTTCTCAAAAACTGGTCCTACGATTTTTTTTAAAAATCGCCTGGTTTACTTAATTTTTTATGCTCTACAAGATAGGGTATGCGCCATGTTTGCTGAAATGCTGAGTAAGGCTGTTTTCAAGTAAAAAATTGTTTTTTTAAGATTACGGCGTTAATATGCATTTTAGCGCAAAAGTATATATAATAAAAGTTGTAGGCAATTTAAAATCCTACAACTTTTATTTCAAAATGTTTTTGTGTAACGCTTAGTTTAACGGTAATTAGCGATTTTAGGTTTTTTCTCACGAAAACGTGTGAAAAAATCTATTTTTTTAAGATTTCGGCCTTAGTCTGCCTTAATGTCTGGTAATATATTTTTTTTTTTAATAAATTTTGTTTTGAGACACTAAGTTGGTAGCCCTACTCAACCAGTATGGATATGGCAGTGTGAGTTGATTCTCCTTGAGCTGTGTAAAATGTTGTGCCATTTCCGGTCGTGCTACGAACAGAATGTCTTTTATCCTAAAACAATCTCTTGTTTAAATCTGGAGGCTGAAGCTCTAGAACAAATCGTATGTGTTACGGATACAATTTCAATTTTTTAGCAGCTTTCTGAGCAATCGAACATGACAAATCAACATGCGAGGAAAGTTTTTGTAAACTTTTCCATGGAGAATTGAGCAATCTTGTTTTCACATTCTCTTAACGTCATCTGTCATGAGAGTTGGTCGACCACTACATTTTCTGCTGCAAACAATACCTGCCTTTAAAAATCAGTTAGTTAGCCTAGAAATTGACTAGAATAGAGTGGAGGAACACCAAAAAATCGAATATTAAATGATTCTTTTACACTCGCATACGATTTTGTAGCAAAATATTGTTCAAGAATGAAAACCCGTTGTTCTAGGGTAAAAAGACATTCTGTTCGTAACACAACTGGAAACAGCACAAAATTTTACGCAACTCAAGGAAAATCAACTCAAACTGTCGTATCTATACCGGTTGAGTAGGGCTACCAACTTTGTGTCACAAAACAAAATATCCCTTTCTTAGAAAAAAATTACCAGACATTAACAATTGGGTAACAGGACTAAAAAATCACCCGGTACTACGGTCTTAAGACAATTCTCACTCCCCGATCAACTGAACTTCTTCACCTCATCTGGTGTGTTGTAAATACGTTCTAAATAACAATAATAATAATTATTAGTGACAACAATAACTCTGTTACATTCGGCGCGATACTTCTTAATTAAATGGGTTGGAAGCACAATCAAAAATCTGGTGTGAAACACTCACACAACTTTCTCTTGCCAATGCAAATAATTAACAATAAACCTAACAATAGTAATAAAACATTAGAAATAAACAAAAAACTAACCTCAATAAACATAACCTAATTTTAATCATGAGTGAGAGACGCAAAATGAAAACCAACTTCTGTTTGGCATTAAAATACGGAAAATCACTCTTTCACGCTAAACTAGGCTCTGTAGAGAAAAATGCTCTAAATAAAAGTTGTACATCTTTTAATTTTCTATCAATTTAATTATATACACTTTTCTCGTAAAATGCATGCTAAGGCCATAATCTTAAAAAAATTGATTTTTCACACGTTTTCGTGAGAAAAAAACAGAAAATTGCTAATTACCGCTAAACTAAGCGTTATAAAAAAAATGTCCAAAATAAAAGTTGTAGAATTTTACATTCTCTACAACTTATATTATATAACGTTTTGCGCTAAAATGCATATTAAAGCCGCAATCTTAAAAAGAAAATGTTTTTACTTAAAAACAGCCTCACGCAGAATTTCAGCAAACATGGCGCCTACCCTATCTTGTACAGCATAAAAAATGTATAACCAGGCAATTTTAAAAAAAATCGTAGGACCAGTTTTTGAGAAAATCGTAAAAAAGTGAAAAATTATACGAATAAACTACTACTTCCGGTTGACCGATTTTGATGAAAATGTTCGTGTCGGGTCCGGTAGTGGTATGTAACTTAAGTTTCAAGTTTCAAGTTTCAAGTTCATACGATGTTCCGTTCTTGAGGTATTCTGTTCACACACAGACACACACACACACACACACACACACACACACACACACACACACACACACACACACACAGACCAATCGCTAAAAACATATTTTTTGGGTTCAGGGGGTCTGAAAACGTATAGATCCGGTAAAACCTCGATTTCGAAAAATCGACATGAAAACAATACTTTCCTTCCTATATATTCATATAGGCAAGAGAAAGTATAAATTTATGAAACAGAGTTTTCAGAGATATCTTCTGGCAGTTTTTACACTCTTTTAATGGGATATGACATTACTTCCGAATCCTAACAATAATGAATTAAGCTCATGATATAGGACACTATGATGCACTATCATTACTAAATAGGAAACACTAATCTCTTTTAAATTTTATTCTTAAAATTTCATTTTTTACGTTTCCTCTTTATTAATCCCTAATGTGTGTACAATGTAACCTTTAATAAGAAAAAAGTGTCTGTTGTATAGACTCCGGCCGACCATTCCTGAGAGAGTATGGTTAAAATTGAACCCCAACTCTCAAAGTACACCGATAACCCCAGTATAGTATTCAAATCCGTATAAAAAAAAATACCTTTACTAAGATTTGAACCAGAACCTTCGTCTCCGAAAGTCAGCTGTTAAACAGATGACTCGCGATGACTAGACCAACCCAGTGTATTTCCTCTTTTTAGCATAAATTTCTTTGTATTATAAGTAAAAACTCAAAAATATTGCCACTTTATCAACAACTGATAGCCTACTTTTCAAATAATTATAACTCAGTTCTACATAAATCTCAGTTTACAAAATGATATTTTTTTATTGCTAGAAAATAAAACTTGAAAAAAATATTAAAAATAAATCCATTATTGTCTAAAAAAAAATGATAAACAAAAAACATGGTTTTTGCGATTGGTCTGTGTGTGTGGACAAACTGTCTTAAGAACGGAATATCGTACGAAATTCAAACTTGAAGTCATTTCATCCTTCACCGTCTGCATTAGCAGTAATTGCAGAACAGTCGGACGTTAAACCAAAAAAAAACAAGGGTTATTTAAAGCATTGCAAAGCGCTATAAGCAGATACAATAATTTCATGTATTCGCTTCTGCTGCTATTTGTAAATTTACATGAAAACCCTGTTCCTGAAGGGT
Organism: Catonia carolina; assembly: GCA_035578175.1. Classification (NCBI taxonomy): domain Eukaryota; kingdom Metazoa; phylum Arthropoda; class Insecta; order Hemiptera; family Achilidae; genus Catonia; species Catonia carolina. The sequence continues at coordinate 51,006,916 of JAQMRL010000007.1, forward strand.
ATCAGCAGGTAGTTCGGGTAAAAATGTGAATTTCACTCACACAGCTGTTAATCAAAAAAGTGCGATAACGACCAATTGTCAGTTGTTGAAGTTATCCGCGCTATAGTGTTCTTTGTCAGAGTCTCGGGTTCGATCCCGGTCAGGTCTAGAATTCTATCGTCATTAGTTATCATCTATCACTCTTCATGGTCAGCATTAGCCTTGACGTGTATAACAGCCGGAGGTAAAACAAAAAACAAAAATCTGGTATGAAACACTCACACAACTTTCTCTTGCCAATACAATAATAAAAAATAATCCTAACATTAGTAATAAAAATTACTAATAAACAAAACACCAACCTCTAAAAACATAATCTAATTTTAATCATGAGTGAAAGACACACAATGACAATCTACCACAGTTTGGCCTAAAAATACGGAAAATCACTCTTTCACGCTAAACTAGGCTCTGTAGAGAAAAATTCTCTAAATAAAAGTTGTAGATCTTTTAATTTCCTATAAATTTTATTATATCCACTTTTGTCGTAAAATGCGTACTAAAGCCGAAATCTTTAAAAAAATCGATTTTTCACACGTTTTCGTGAGAAAAAAACAGAAAATCGCTAATTACTGCTAAACTAAGCGTTATACAAAAAAAATGTTTGAATTAAAGTTGTAGAAATTTACATTCTCTACAACTTTTATTATATAAATTATTGCTCTAAATTGCATATTAAAGCCGTAATCTTAAAAAAACTATGTTTTTACGTAAAAACAGCCTCACCCAGAATTTCAGCAAACATGACGCCTACCCTATCTTGTAGCGAATAAAAAATTAAGTAAACCAGGCGATTTTTAAAAAAATCGTAGGACCAGTTTTTGAGAAAATCGCAAAAAACTGAAAAATTACACGAATAAACTACACTATCCGGTTGACCGATTTTGATGAAAATGTTCGTGTCGGGTCCGGTAGTGGTATGTAACTTAAGTTTCAAGTTTCAAGTTCGTACAATGTTCCGTTCTTGAGATATTCTGTTCACACACACACACACACACACACACACACACTCACAGACAGACACACACACAGACCAATCGCTAAAAACATGTTTTTTGGGTTCAGGGGGTCTGAAAACGTATAGATCCGGTGAAAACTCGATTTCGAAAAATCGACATGAAAACAATACTTTCCTTCCTATATATTCATATAGGCAAGAGAAAGTAAAAAACAAGGGGTCGTGTAGATTGAGAATCCTGTAAATAAGTAAAAATTGTAGTTTTTGTCTCTGTTTAATCCATGTTTAATTTTTTCATTAGAAATTTAGTAGATTGAGAGTTCCGAATATCACCCCAATAATGCACTAATGAATCGTTTCAGATAAGTTTCATACGGTGTGGATTATTTGAATGTCTGAGTTTGAACACAAATGCATTGCAGATAAGAGTGTGTATTACTCATTCACTCCCACACTCGCCCAGAAACATATACTGTCTAGGACTTGGACAAAGTGGAGTAACAAAAGAAGAGTAGTGAGTGGGTGTTTGTAAATGAGGACAATAGCGGTGAGGATTGGTGTTCGGCGGAGGCAAGTAGCTGTTTAGTTCGGAGGTTGTAATGATACGGTAGGCGTTGATTTCAATGGCTGACTATAGCGACAACTCCTATTGGTTCTTTACTCCCCTTGCGTATGTATTTTTAATGGAAGAGCTTCGTGTGCACATATAAGGGTGCCGTGTCGTTAACACCTTCATACTCCCCCTAATTGGAATTTTCTTCAGCGGTAGACACCATTAAATATAGACAAAATAATTAAATAGCACAACACGCTGTGGATGACTCCGCCGAGCCTCTGGAGCATCGAAAAAGATCATCAGATTAGCTCTAGGTAGTCTCCGGTAACCCTTAGCACAAAACAGAATCGCAGAACTAGGTAGGCCTACTTACAAGAACCCTACAACAATTTAAACGTTATCGATCTTGGTAGTCCTTTTTTTTTTAAACTTAAGGTAAATTATTTTTTTTACTTTTTTGTTTATCGACAACATTGTAGGCCTACAATTAACAGCCAGCCAATTTTATCTCCGTGTTTGGCTTTTTTGAACAAAAATGCATGGTAGTGAAATGAATGTGTACATTTTCTCCCACACTTACCCAGAAATATATATACTATCTAGGACTTTGAACCCGTTTACAGGTACCCTGAGCCAAAAAAAAAAAAAATTTACCGATTGGTGTGTGTGTGTGTGTGTGTGTGAGTGTGTGTGTGTGTGTGTGTGTGTGTGTGTGTGTGAGAGAGAGAGAGAGAGACAGAGAGAGAGACAGAGAAACTAAAACAGAAAATCGTACGAAGATGAAAATAAAAAATCTGAGGCTGTTTTCACGTAAAAAAGTTGTTTTTTTTTAAAGATTACGGCTTTAATATGCATTTTAGCGCAAAAATGTATATAACAAAAGTTACAGAGAATTTAAAACTCTACAACTATTATTCCAAAAATTTTTTTTGTATAACGCTTAGTTTAGCGGTAATTACCGATTTTCTGTTTTTTCTCACGAAAACTTATGAAAAATCGATTTTTTTTTAGATTTCGGCCTTAGTATGCATTTTACGACAAAATTGTATATAACCTACCTAATCAAATTTATAAGAGATTAAAAGATCTATAACTTTTATTTAAAGCACTTTTCTCTACAGAGCCTAGTTAAGCGTAAAAGTGATTTTCCGTATTTTTAAGCCAAATTGAGGTTGATTTTCATTTTGCGTCTATCACTCATGATTAAAATTAGGTTACGTTTATTGAGGTTAGTTTTTTGTTTATTTCTAATATTTTATTACTAATGTTAGGATTGTTGTTAATTATTTGCATTGGCAAGAGAAAGTTCTGTAAGTGTTTTACACCAGATTTTTTAACATTGAGCCTGCTTACAGAGACAGAAACATCAATTGATTTCACGTAGTCATACGCATTAACTTCCACCGATTCCTTTACAAGCAATGACAATTGAGAAAAAATATCGATTAGTCAGCTGTCTACTGACACTCACCCTGTCACGTTACACTCGTTGAAAGTGTTGAGAAAAATAAATATCAGTTTACACTCACGTATTATACACATTAACCCCGTTAATCCGAACATTGCTAATCGGAAAATTCGGTAACCCGAACACGTTCTGGACTTGTTAATTTTAATATCAAGAGGACGAAAATTGAAAAAAATCTGGTGTGAAACACTCACACAGCTTTCTCTTGCCAATGCAAATAATTAACAATAAACCTAACATTAGTAATAAAACATTAGAAATAAACAAAAAACTAACCTCAATAAACATAACCTAATTTTAATCACGAGTGAATGACGCAAAATGAAAATCAACCTCAGTTTGGCTTAAAAATACTACGGGAAATCACTCTTTCACGCTAAACTAGGGTCTGTAGAGAAAAATGCTCTAATTAAAAGTTGTAGATCTTTTAACCTCTTATAAATTTGATTATATACATTTTTGTCGTAAAATGCATACTAAGGCCGAAATCTAAAAACAATCAATTTTTCACACGTTTTCGTGAGAAAAAAAACAGAAAATCGCTATTTACCGCTAACCAAGCGTTATACAAAAAAATGTTTGAAATAAAAGTTGTAGGATTTTAAATTCTCTACATTTTTATAATATAAATTTTTGCGCTAAAATGCATATTAAAGCTGCAGTCTTAAAAGAACAATTTTTTTACATGAAAACAGCCTCACCAAGAATTTCACCAAACATGGCGCCTACCCTATCTTGTAGAGCATAAGAAATTTAGTTAACCTGGCGTTTTTAAAAAAAATCGTAAGATTAGTTTTTGAGAAAATCGAAAAAAGTGAAAAATTACACGAATAAACTACCACTTCCGGCTGACCGATTTTGATGAAAATGTTCGTGCCGGGCCCGGTAGTAGTATCTAACTTAAGTTTCAAGTTTCAAGTTCGTATGATGTTCCGTTCTTGAGATATTCTGTTCACACCCACACACGCGCGCGCACACACACACACACACACACACACAGACCAATCGCTAAAAACATGTTTTTTCGGTTCAGGGGGTCTGAAAACGTGTAGATCCGGTGAAAACTCGATTTCGAAAAATCGACATGAAAACAATACTTACTTTCCTTCCTATATATTCATCTAGGCAAGAGAAAGTAAAAATGTTTTACAGAAAAGAATATTTCTTTAAAAATTTTGGTAACAAAATTGAAATAGTACATTAAGTTACTGGGTAGATTTTACAGCTAAAGGAAAATATTTACACTATTGCACTGTAGGCCTACGGTACATAAAAAACAATAAAACAAATTTACGTTTTGAAAGTTGTTAAACTAAAATTGTGAATATTGTAGCAAGTTAAATTACTGACTGTACATACCTTACTCAGAATTTGTAAACTCAGATTAGTTACTTAGATTAGTTTTTACTTATTAGATTAGTTTTTGAGAAAATCGAAAAAATCGAAAATATCTGCATCACGGTTTCTAATATTCTCAGCTGTTGGTTCAGCTTTCTAAACAACTGTTGGTGGGAAATTTACTTGATTTTCTCTTTAAAAACCTAAGGTGAACCTGCTGGAAAATGCGATGTTCCGCCACCGCCGCATGAACGTGACGTCTGTGGGAGTAGCGCCACACTCAAGACGCATTTAAATGAATTGAATTCTTTTAAGGGGAGATTGCACGATGGTTTTAACTCGAAATTTCGATTTTTGGTTTTCAGTTATGTTTTTCAATAGTTTAGGCCTAGATCGACCAGAAAAACATTAAATTACGTCAAAAAAAATATTTTTTTATGAAAAAATGAAGTATTTATCAGGTTTACACAGAAAAATTATCATTTTGCGAAGAACGAATATTTTTCATAATTTTATACTGCTCGTTTTAGTGCAAAGAGAATTTAAGTTTTTAAAATATCTGCATCACGGTTTCTAATATTCTCAGCTGTTGGTTCAGCTTTCTAAACAACTGTTGGTGGGAAATTTACATGTTTTCTCTTTAAAAACCTTGTTGCTTGTGTACATATTGTTTTTGATTTGTGCCTTCTTGTTTCTTACCTTTTCCCGTAAATTTAGATTTTTACTTTCTCTTGCCTATATGAATAAATAGGAAAGAAAGTATTGTTTTCATGTCGATTTTTCGAAACCGAGTTTTCACCGGATCTATACGTTTTCAGACCCCCTGAACCCAAAAAACATGTTTTTAGCGATTGGTCTCTGTGTGTGTGTGTGTGTGTGTGTGTGTGTGTGTGTGTGTGTACAAAATATCTCAAGAACGGAACATCGTACGAACTTGAAACTTGAAACTTAAGTTACATACCCTTACCGGACTCGACACGAACATTTTCATCAAAATCGGTCAACCGGAAGTAGTAGTTTATTCGTATAATTTTTCACTTTTTGCGATTTTCTCAAAAACTGGTCCTACGATTTTTTTTAAAATCGCCTGGTTTACTCAATTTTTTATTCTCTACAAGATAGGGTAGGCGTCATGTTTGCTGAAATTCTGGGTGAGGCTTTTTTCACGTAAAAACATAGTTTTTTAAAGATTACAGCTTTAATATGCAATTTAGCGCAAAACTTTACATAATAAAAGTTGTAGAGAATTAAAAATCAACTTTTATTTAACGCATTTTTCTCTACAGAGCCTAGTTTAGCGTGAAAGAGTGATTTTCAGTATTTTTAAGGCAAACTTAGGACGATTTTCATTTTCCGTCTTTCACTCATGATTAAAATTAGGTTATATTTATTGTGGTTTGTTTTTTGTTTATTTCTAATGTTTTATTACTAATGTTAGGTTATATTGGTCATTATTTGGATTGGCAAGAGAAAGTTGTGTGAGTGTTTCACACCAGATTTTTAATATTAAGGTTCATTTTTCTCAGAAACCAATAAACCTATCAGGCTGAAATTTTTACCAGTTAATCATCTTGTACAGCCACGTATACCGACATTTTTATGACTTCCTCAGGTGCTCCAAAAGTTAATAATACGCAAAATACGTAGAAAACAATCTGTAAAAATTTTATGATATTCGTAATTAAAAAAAAATGATATGGTTCAAAGATTAAAGTCAAACAATGTCAGTAGCTCGAGAAAAAACCCGACACCTATAGTGTGTAAAGTTTCATTTCTTTATCTCTTACCAATCCTATGAAAATGTACCTAAAAATAACAAATTTAACATTAGCGGGATACAAAGTACAGTCTCCCCTTAATGAAAATTTGTTTTTATGATTGCACTGTATTTCGGTTAATCCGAACAGGGTTTGATCCTTATTAGTTCGGATTAACAGGGTTTGAGAGTACTAGCGACCCCTCCTCCCGCCATCGTTTACTACGCTTCACGATAAAATAAATTTAGAGAATCTAACTTCTCACACAACCTTATATGTTGAAAGCCAAATCACTTTGTACAATGAAATCAGTTAGTACTGGAAACAGGAATATTTTTGACATTAGTATCAAGCACTAGTTGAAGAGAAGAAATACGATTTGTGTAACGAGCAAAAAATTAAGTTAAATGTTTACATCTCAGCCTAGTCTTTGTATACTGTAGACAATTTGAACTGACACAACTCTTGTTCTACGTGTACACACAGTTCCGCACAAAGTATATTCATAACCTATTCTTTCAGCAAGGTCAACAAAATTAATTTTAATGTATACAAATGCCTACAACATTATTTCAATGTACAAACGTAAAATAATTATTTCATTTTAAAATATATATTATTTAATTTGTCCCAATAAAAATTCAAATTATAAATTACAAGAACTAAATTACAAAAACTCACTATACTATACTCTACAGACACACGCAACTAACTGAACAAATTGTTCTGAATATATAATGAACAGAAATCATGAAAAAAATTTGGTGTGAAACACTCACACAACTTTCTCTTGCCAATGCAAATAATTAACAATAAACCTAACATTAGTATTAAAACATTAGAAATGAACAAAAACTAACCTCAAAAACATAACCTTATTTTAATAATGAGTGAATGACGCAAAATGACAATCGAACTCAGTTTGGCTTAAAAATACGGAAAATCACGCTTTCACGCTAAACTAGGCTCTGTAGAGAAAAATGCTCTAAACAAAAGTTGTAGATCTTTTAAGTTTCTATAACTTTTATTATATACACTTTTGTCGTAAAATGCATACTAAGACCGAAATGTTAAAAAAATCGATTTTTCTCACGTTTTCGTGAGAAAAAAAACAGAAAATCGCAAATTACCGCTAAACTAAGTGTTATACAAAAAAATGTTTGAAACAGAAGTTGTAGGTTTTTAAATTCTCTACAACTTTTATTATATAAGTTTTTGCGCTAAAATTTATATTAAAGCCGTAATCTTAAAAAAACAACGTTTTTACGTGAAAACAGCCTCACCGAGAATTTCAGCAAACATGGCGCCTACCCTATCTTGTAGAGAATAAAAAATTGAGTAAAATAGGCGATTTAAAAAAAAATCGTAGGACCAGTTTTTGAGAAAATCGCAAAAAACTGAAAAATTATACGAATAAACTACTACTTCCGGTTGACCGATTTTGATGAAAATGTTCGTGTCGCGTCCGGTAGTGGTATGTAACTTAATTTTCAAGTTTCAAGTTCGTACGATGTTCCGTTCTTGAGATATTCTGTTCACACACAGACACACAGACACACAGACACACAGACACACAGACACACAGACACACACACACACACACACACACACACACACACACACACACACACACACACAGACCAATCGCTAAAAACATGTTTTTTGGGTTCAGGGGGTCTGAAAACGTATAGATCCGGTGTAAACTCGATTTCGAAAAATCGACATGAAAACAATACTTTCCTTCCTATATATTCATATAGGCAAGAGAAAGTAACAAATTAGTCGCATCATTATGTCTGACAGATTATAAATAACAGTGAAAACAAAGCGCAGTGACCGTGCGCGAGTCGCACATTACAGTAGGGAACGTATACTTTAGTGACTGTACCGTCGTTGCATGGTGATGGGCGAAGAGTGGAGTAGATAAACACCAAAGCTGCTTGTGCTAATTCAAATTGTCCAAGGTATACTGTCCAAAAAACACCTGTTTTTTGTGTTTTTTACTTTCTCTTGCCTATATGAATATATAGGAAGGAAAGTATTGTTTTCATGTCGATTTTTCGAAATCGAGTTTTCACCGGATCTATACGTTTTCAGACCCCCTGAACCCAAAAAACATGTTTTTCGCGATTGGTCTGTGTGTGTGTCTGTGTGTCTGTGTGTGAACAGAATATCTCAAGAACGAAACATCGTACGAACTTGAAACTTGAAACTTAAGTTACATACCACTACCGGACGCGACACGAACATTTTCATCAAAATCGGTCAACCGGAAGTAGTAGTTTATTCGTATAATTTTTCAGTTTTTTGCGATTTTCTCAAAAACTGGTCCTACGATTTTTTTTAAAATCGCCTATTTTACTCAATTTTTTATTCTCTACAAGATAGGGTAGGCGCCATGTTTGCTGAAATTCTCGATGAGGCTGTTTTCACGTAAAAACGTTGTTTTTTTAAGATTACGGCTTTAATATAAATTTTAACGCAAAAACTTATATAATAAAAGTTGTAGAGAATTTAAAAACCTACAACTTCTGTTTCAAACATTTTTTTGTATAAGGCTTAGTTTAGCGGTAATTTGCGATTTTCTGTTTTTTTTCTTACGAAAACGTGAGAAAAATCGATTTTTTAACATTTCGGTCTTAGTATGCATTTTACGACAAAAGTGTATATAATTAAATTTATAGAAAATTAAAAGATCTACAACTTTTGTTTAGAGCATTTTTCTCTACAGAGCCTAGTTTAGCGTGAAAGCGTGATTTTCCGTATTTTTAAGCCAAACTGAGTTCGATTGTCATTTTGCGTCATTCACTCATGATTAAAATAAGGTTATGTTTTTGAGGTTAGTTTTTGTTTATTTCTAATATTTTATTAATAATGTTAGGTTTATTATTAATCATTTGCATTGGCAAGAGAAAGTTTTGTGAGTGTTTCACACCAGATTTTTTTAGTATAAAATACAAAATATCGACAAACATGTGTTATAATCTGTAAGAAATGTCATACGTTTTGACATATAACTGTGTAGAAATAGATACAGAAACAGACGACATTATAAGAAGATCAATGTTTTAATGAATGTATTTAATCTATTTTATCATTTATTTATTCAACGAGAATCCAAAAATGCATTTTCAACGCATGAACACAATGGTTTTCAAATTTAAATAAGCTCTATCTAAATGCAGATTTCCTGAACTTCATTTCATTATAAAAGTTTTCATTATAATTTTATAAAAGTGAATTTCATTATAAAGTTTTCGTTATAAAAAGTCTTCATTACCGGGGACCTGTAAGAACTACAATGAACATTTTCTTTTCATCTTAAACTTGTACTGCGAAGTGATAAGAAATGAATACTCAGGTTTTTCTTAGTGGTAATTTTTTACTACAAACATTTTATTTCGTTTAAGACAAAATATTTTTTTAAAAGTTACCCATTTTGGAACCTTTTAATTGGTTGTTCCTTTTATCGTTATACCGGGTGTTTTATTAAGGACGCAACCCTGATTATAAGAAGATAGAAGTAATACATCGGTAAATTATCTGTCCCCCAATCGGTATGTTGGCAACAGTGTAGTCAAGGCCGACTACTTAGGACAGTTGAAATGTTCTAGTCAAGCATTAGTGTAGTGACAGTAGTCGTTTCGTTATATTGTGTCAGCAATGGTTTTTTCCAAGAAAGAACCGGGTGTTTTATTAAGAACGCAACCCTATGTTAAAAACCACAATCTACGGCATATTTTTATTGTCTGTACTTTACAAATTATTTATTAATCTAAATTATTATTTTACAAATGAATAGCAAATTGCAATGAAAACATTGTATTACTTCTATCTTCTTATAATCAGGGTTGCCCTTAATAAAACACCCGGTTCTTCCTTGGAAAAAACCATTGCTAACACAATATAACGAAACGACTGCTGTCACCACACTAATGCTTGACTGGAACATTTTAGCTGTCTTAAATAGTTGGCCTTGAGTACACTGTTGCCAACATACCAATTGGGGGATAGAAAATTTACCGATGTATTACTTCTATCATCTTATAATCAGGGTTGCGTCCTTAATAAAACACCCGTTAGTTGGCTTGTTGAGTTTCATCACTTTCATTGCATAAGTTTTATAATTAAAAAATAAGCAATTATGAACAACCAATATAATATTTAATATATCTTGAAAAATTTACAATCAATACTTAAATTCATTATCTAAAAAAAATCTGGTGTGAAACCCTCACACAACTTACTCTTGCCAATGTAGATAATGAACAATATAACCTATGTTTAATCATGAGCAAACAATGTAAAATGAAAATCAACCTCTGTTGTACTTAAAAATACGGAAAATCACTAATTGACACTAAACTAGGCTCTATGAAGAAAATGCTAGAGATAAAAGTCGTAGACTTTTTTAATTTTCTATAACTTTAATTTTATAAACTTTTGTCGTAAAATGCATACTAAGGCCCAAACAATACACTACTAATACTACAATACAATACTAAGGCCGAAATTTAAAAAATCCCTTTTTTTACCGATTTTCATGAGAAAAAACAGAAAATCACTAATTTTTGATAAACTAAGCGTTGTAAAAAAATTTCAAATAAAAGTTGAAGGTTTCTAAATGTTCTACAACTTTGATGATACACATTTTTGTCTTAAAATGCGTAATAAGGCCACTATCTTAAGAAAACTATTGTTTTTCTACGAGAGAACAGCCTCCCCAAGAATTTCAGCAGACATAGCGCTTATCCTATCTTGTAGAGCATAAAAATGTAGTAAACGAGGCGATTTAAAAAAATTCATAGGAGTCATTGTTGAGAAAATTGCAAAACAGTAAAAAATAAACTACTACTTCCGGTTGACCGATTTTAATGAAAATGTTTGTGTCGCGTCCTCCGTGGTACTTAACTTAAGTTTCAAGTTTCAACTTCGTACGATGTTCCGTTCTTGAGATATTTTGCTCACACTCACAAAAGACGAAGAGACAGAAACAGACACAGCATTCTTTTAAAAAAATAGCTTTTAGCTATTGAAACATATTTTTACCGACTAATGTGTGAGTGAAAAAACTAATCGTACGAAGATTAAACTTGGAATGTAAGTAAAATTATGTAAAGTTCGGTACCATGAGAAAACCCGACAAAAATAATTTAATCAAAATCAGTCCACCGGAAGTAGCCAGTTTATTCGTGCGATTTGTAACTTTTTGCAATTTTCTTTAAAACTGTTGCAATGATTTTAATGAAAATTGCCCCGTTTACTACATTTATTGTCCTCTACAAGATGAAATAAGATGCAGGTCTGGGAAAATGCGTGGGAGGGGAATTAGCTCCCATGGTAAAAACTTATTATTTTATGACTGCGGCTCCAATATTCACTGTAGGCCAAAAGCGTATACAATCAAGATTGTAGAGAATTTTAAAAATTTAGGTACAACTTTCATTTTATTCAGGTTTCTCTATACAGGGTGATTATAAATGAAATGACAGTTTCCATAGCTTATAGAAAATTTATTTTTGAAAAGTTAAGGTAATTACTTAAATGATTATATAGAAAAATTCATTAAGTTTTTATTAAAAATATTTACAGATGTTGAATGTGTGCACCATTTGTAACACGACAGATATCACACGGTAGTCAAATTCTTCTCACACACGATTAAGCATGTGACGGTCAACTGTGGCAAGAGTATGTGCGATACGTTGTTTTAGATCATCGATATCTACAGGAAGCGGTGGTACAAAAACTTTGGTCTTTTACATAACCCCTTAAGAAAAGGTCGCAGAGCGTTAATTCTGGACAACGAGGTGGTCACGGCGTAAACTCAAAGTTTTCCTCACTTGCACGGCCGATCCATCGTCTAGGAAGACGTTCATCAAGATAATTTCTGACCTGTAAGTGCCAGTGAGGCGGAGCTCCATCTTGTACAAAAATGAAGTTATCACTATCTTCCTGGAGTTGATGCATTAACCATTCGTTTAACATGTCCAGATAAATTACTCCGGTTACTGACACTTCGTGAAAGAAGAACGGCCCGTAAACCTTTTCACGAGATAATTCGCAAAAGACGTTTACTTTAGGGGAATCGCGTGTATGCTGTAAAGTTATTTTTGGGTTTTCCGTGCCCTATATTCTAACATTATGTCTATTAACTTTTCCACTAATGTGAAAATTACATTCATCACTGAAAATTGGGCGATTAAAGAATGCGTCGTCATTTTCAACACAATGTTGCATCTCCAGGCAAAAATTTTTACGTACGACTTTATCACTGGTATTTAAACTTTGTACAAACTGCAATTTATAAGGTGTCATTTTCATTCGTTTCCGCAGAATTTTCCGTCCAGTCGGTTGAGGAATTTGCAATTCTAAACTTGCTGATCTAGTTGATTTTCCTGGACTTCATACATAAACATCACAAACACTATCAATTTGTTCTTCTGTAACAGAAGGTCTTCCAGTACTCTTCCTTTTACACAGACATCCACTGTTTTCAAAATGTTTATACCAGTCATAGATTGAGTGCCTTGTTAGTGGTGGTTTACCGTATCTTGTTCTGAAATGACGTTGCACAACCATAACCGAGTTTTTTTTGGCTAATTCAAGAACACAATAAGCTTTCTCCAATTTAGTGGCGGCTATTTTGCTCGACTGGTCGTTGTAACATTAGCCAACAACAAAATGCTAGCAACAGTTGGTAAATGTTGGTACAAACCAACATAAACTTTAAAAAATTCCCTACAAACCTATATCATTTACTATATTCAAATACACCAGTTTGATGTTTAAGAAGCTGTCGAAAGTGTCTATTTCATTTATAATCACTCTGTAGTGTTAATTAGCGTCAATTAGTGATACTCATATTCAATAGAGTTTGGTTTTCATCTTACGTCATTCACTCATCATTAAACATTATTGTGACAAATAAGCGGACAATAAGTTTTGACAGGTGTGATTGGTTGCTGTTCGAGCGTGGGCGTCGCTGTAGGTCTATTTGATTTTTTTTTCTAAACTAGAGTAGAAGATGCTGTGTATTTATTTATCTAGAATAGTATTTGTTATTATATTTTATTATTTTTTCTGTTGTATTCCTGGTTTTTTTCTAGAAATATCAGAGTAGGATATAAAAACAACTGGCTCTATTGTCGGGCAGTTCAGAATTAATTGGACAAAATAAAGAAAAGTTGTCAGTTCGTAAACAGGTTCCATTGTGAATCAGAGTTATAAGGTGTTGTCTACTGTGTTAATTAGATCCGGTTTATCGCTTAATAGAAACCGATTTGGCGGTGATAAGGAAATAGTATAGAAAAAATTGTTATCTTTGTGTTCAAGAACAAGGTAAGAAATGTATTCATGAAGTATTTGCTTGTCAATGGCCATATTTCCTATTTTGTTTAGTTTAAGTCTTGAAGTATTAAAACATTCCGTAGGCCTAATTTACTTATTCTTCTATTAAATTAAGTAATTTAATTGGAATTTTCTTGTAGTTGTAACCCTAATAATTTATTGTTGTTTAGGTCATCAGCTGAAAGGCTGGTTTGAACCTGTAGAGGTTTTACTAAGTAAAACGAGGAGTGAGGTTTACCATGCCTTCCTCACTGAGTTGAAAGAGTATGGTTATCAGCATGTCAGGCCCTCCGAAAAGCACCCACTTTCCACCCTGAAAATGACACATTCACTTCATTTACCACAGGGTCAGGCTGTATATATAGTGAAATTCATTACTCTCAGAGGAAATAACTCTGACTAGAGTCTTCTACAGCTCTACATCTTCCATTCTTAAAAAATTTAGTCATATATTTGGCTGACTATGTGATAAGAAACAAAACTATGTATTTTAGCCCTGTAACGAACAGATTGAGTGTAAATAATTTGACACTCCACCTGTCTGTAATGGGCAGGAATGATTTATTATAATAGTTAATTTGTTAATAAATTCTTGTAAAAGGTTTTTTAGAGGCTGGCAAGGGAAGGTTGTGTGAGTATTTTACACAAGATTTTTGTTCTCGTATAGCCGAAAGTTTAACTTCAAGCTTTTGGGGATTCATCATTTAAAAAAATCTGTTGGGAAACAATCAAATAACTTTCTATTGCCAGGGTAAATAGTTAAATCACAACTTATGTTTAATCATAAGTAAAAATTAATCATGAGTGAATGTCGACTAATGAAAATTAAGCTCTGTTCGGCTTCGATTTTGATGAGCTAAATACAAAAAAAAAACACTAGCTGGTGCTAAACTAGAATCTATAGAAAAAAATGTTCTAGGTTTTTAATTTTCATTACCCACACTTTTGTCGTAAAATGTAGTAAGGCCGCAATCTTAATAATCCCATTTCTTTACCTATTTTAATGAGCAAAAATCACTAATTGACGCTTAACTAAGCGTTGTAGAAAACAATGTTTGTAATGAACGTTTTAAGTTTTTTAATTTCCTACAACTTTGTTTACATACGCTTTTGCCCTAAAATTCGTATTAAGGCTGCAATCTCAAAAAAAAAACACTTTTTACCCCGAGAGCACAGACCCCCTCAAGAATTTTAGCATACATGGCGCTCACGCTATCTCGTAGAGCAAAAAAGTACTAAAAAAGGCAATTTAAAAAAATTGTAATGACTGTTTTGGAGAAAATCGGAAAAAAATAAAACATTTCACGAATAAACTATCACTTCCGGTTGACCGATTTTAATGTAAATGTTTATATTGGATACCCACCCGCATGGTAACTAACTGAAGTTTCTACTTTGCCGTTTTCCGTTTTTTGATTTATTTTGTTTACACACACAGACAGACACGCTGATGAATCGGTTAAAAATAAAGTTTTTTGAGCTCAGAAGATTTTAAAACGTGTATTTTCGATAAAAAGCCGATTTCGAAAAATCGAAATTAAACATAGCTATCTTTCAAATAGGGCAAGTGAAAGTAATAGGAAATAAAGTGAGTAAAAAAAGAACTGCTGGAAAATTAGTGCGGTTTACAGACATTATTTAGGACGAGGAGAGGTACGAGAAGGACGGAGACATGTTGGTTGCCATACCAGAATTTCTACAGGGTGTTGGCTGCCACTCATTAAATACGTTAATTGTTTTTTACTCTTGACTCTTACAACTCAAGACTAATGAAATTAACCAACTTATATTTACTTGACTACACATTTAACAATGCCATATTTGTCTTTTTAACTTTTTTATTGTGGTCCTAACATAACAATAACAAGATGTCATTAAAAATATTAATTTTCAAAAGACCGTAGAAAATTGTTAACCTGCCAGACCAATCTACCAATAACTTAACAACTTAACAAATTAAATAAAAATTATGATTGTTTTAGACTAAACATTTCGCATTCGTACCTTCACGGCTTTTTAACTTGCAATATTTCCACTGTGATATTAATGGAGTGGAAGATTACAAACGATTCGGTTGTATTGATGGATAAGCTAGCGATAAAAAATATTTTACATTGGAAGACAAACAACAAATCCAAGTTGTTTATGGGATGTTTGGTGTTGAAAATAATAATTTGTTGGAGTAACAAAATGGAGTTTTTGAAAAATTCAGACTGTGGTAATCTTGGTACCACAGTAAAATCCCGCTTATCCATTTTATACGTCGCGGCACAACAATTATAATGCTAAAACGCGAATGATTACGAAAACATTCATGAAAGATAATTTTTTTTAGATTTATTTAAAGTCTCATCGACTACTAGGTCATTAGCGACCACGAGACATGAATGTAGCCTACACAGTAATACAAAGAAAACATATATATCTACAATGTGATCATTGATACAAAGAATTAAATCACAGATTCAATGAAAATTCATACAAAATAAAATGAAAAATTAGATAAAATATAGAATGATACAATGAAAATGACGGTAGCTGTTGCCGGTATTCTTTGTATGTTATAGGCTACTAATTCTGAAAGATACACATTTCAGATTAATAAATTAAAAAAGATTTATAAAATAAAAATTAATAAACAGATTTTCTCCACCCCTTCGTGACATTAAAAAAATTATAGCTTATGTTCATTCCGATTATGTCCAGAACCTAAATTCATTGAAATTCATTGAATTTGGTATAGTGGTTCTTGCATGATGTCGTAACGGACGAACAGACAAAAATTCAGCTGAATTATTTTTAGTGTTTACTTGGTAGATCTGCCGTAGAACAAAAACGTGGGAATTTCGAAAAATTGTACAGACAAAATCACTATTTTAATTATATAGATAGAACAAACAGAAAAAG
Source organism: Catonia carolina (assembly GCA_035578175.1). Taxonomy (NCBI): domain Eukaryota; kingdom Metazoa; phylum Arthropoda; class Insecta; order Hemiptera; family Achilidae; genus Catonia; species Catonia carolina. The sequence continues at coordinate 51,023,289 of JAQMRL010000007.1, forward strand.
CAGGACTACAAGGTTCCTTCAAGATAACTAAATACATAACAAACATCAAAACAGCCACGCGTCACTTGAAGACTCAATAAGGAAAAATAGCAAAAATAAATAGCTTCAAGTACCTCGGGGAAATAATACAACCAAAGAACAGCGAAAAGGAAGCGAACAACAACAGACGAGGAAAGATGGCCTGTGCACTCCGAGGAACTCACTTACATGAGAAGAAAGCACTCTCAAGACAAGCCAAGATTAGACATTATAATACTGTGATTAAACCTGTGTGTCTGCACGCGAGTGAGTGCCTTAGAATGACCGGGTAGCAGCCTCCCCGGTCATTCTTAGAGAGCAGTGTCTTAGAGAAGCCGAGAAATTTGAAAAAAAAAATCCTTTGAAAAAATTTGAAGAAAAAATGTACAAGACACTTAGGCAATGTATAGACACAGAATGGATGACAATCGTTTGGCAAAACAAATTTTTAAGACACAACACTCGACCTAAGGTGTCAGATAAATGGTTTCAAGAAGTCATAAATGATATTGAGAAAACCAGAATAAACCGAGAAACCTTAAAAAACCGAACCAAATTCAGACAACTAATTACGAACTTTAAGGGCTTTCATGAAGAGCAAAAACAGAACGATGGGTGGACAGAAAAAAGAAGAAAAGCCTAGTGACGAATGCTGAGAATGTGGGCTGCAAAAAGATCTCCCAGAAACGTCTAGTCACCTCTCGAGGTCCGACATTGGCCCTATACAAAGGAAAAAAATAGAAGCTGCATTGGTAAATATTCTCCTTTCTGTCTTAATATATACAGTTTGCTCTCTTTAAATAACCTATTGTTCTATTTTTGCGTTATTTAAAAACTGGTAATTAATAGATAAGAAACAGTTAAGATGACTTGTGAAAGTGAACACTGCAAAACAGACTTTTTTTTACAATTATGCAATTATTAATAGATATGGCTGTCCTGGTCAAGGTTTTTTCAGTTTCCTTTGACTATTCCAAGCGAAGGACTGGTCAGCCTCCTTCTTGCGTTCTGTGCAGTAGCGTAACCTTCCCAATCCCTATTCCAAAATTTGAAATGTTATATTAAGGTAATGTATATGTTTTTGTGAGAATAAAAGTTTATTTATTTACTTAATTACTGAAATATATACATCGTGCTACTAAATTCTATTACTGTAACATATATACTTTCTACTGATCAATTTTTTCCTGCTACTAATAACATTATTAATGTGATTTAAACCTAAATAGGTTGGGCGATCTATTTCTATACCAGCTCATACTACTTTCCCCTACGGTTCAGGGCTTACCGACACTTACACTTTGGGTAGTGCTTCATAAACGGGCTCGATATCTTTTGGAACTAGCAGACCACGAAGAGGATTGTACAAGAAAACACAAAAACTATCCAATAATCAACTCACCTTATTCGATTTCTCTCCATTAAGTCCATTTCGTTATTAACATTAAGTTACCTCAATATGGCCCCTGTCCACCGGTTTTACCCGCACTACACACCTAAATTGTACTGTACACTACTTGTAATGTCATTAACACTACGATACACACTCTTAACCCGAACACACTGAAGACTGTTCTACAAGACCCTATCGTCCCTTTTAACTACCTGTTCACCATGCCTCTAGTCCGGACCGGTACACTCTTCTTCACACCCACTAGGGTTGAAAAGAATTTCACAACCACTGTTAACAACGCTAAGGCATATTTTCTCTTTATTGTTTGTTACTGCCTGATATCCGCCCTGATAACCTCTTTCCAAAGTTTTGTACTTGGTAACTGCTCACCTCGCTTCTGTACTGAAATTAAAACTACTATATCTACAACTAATATTAACCTAATAATACCGGAATAATAGGAACGTGGTAGTTATGTATTTATAGGGCTCTTCACCGATTTAAACAACTTCCTTTTTGGTAGCAATTTTTAAAATTCTCATCTATCATTTTCCTTTGTTCGTCCGTCCGTCACACCCAAAAGTCAGAAATTACATGATATAGCAACAAACTGTTTTCAGATTCGTAATTTACACAAAAAATTTAGTGGGTTTGAAGTTTCGGTTTTGATCGATTGTGGCCCAAAACCGGAAGTCAAGAAATCAAAGTCGGAATTTGGAAACAAAAATGATGTCATTCGATTCCTCTTAAAAAGTAGCTTTTGTATTTAGCTTTTCTCTTAGCTTTCTTACGAAAGCTAAGTGAGCTTGATCCCTTTATGAGGAAGGATAACTCCTAGTTAAGTGAACACGCAATGTGACTTCTCGGGCCGACGACTTTTTTTTTTAGAAAAAGTTGCCACCATCCATGAGACGCGTCTTCTCATGAAAAGGATTTTTATTAATACATTATGTTTGCTAAATCCGAATCCGAAGTTAATTTTTCAAATTACTGTAAAATTATTTATAAGCTCTTTTTTTTCATCGACTGAGATAACCTCACTTTACCGCAACTTTTTCATTTACGTTACACTGCAAATTCAGAAGAATCCGGTTAATTGGGACACTCATGTCCAGGTACAAAATGTCCCTATAAAGCTGCTCTCCTGATAAAACGAGGTGAAATATTATAGGGTATATAAGATGTAGTATAAATTTATAGTAAGAGAATTGAACATTATTTAAGTTATATAGGGTGATTCAAAAATATACGGCAATCTCTTGGGATCTCATTCTATAGCTAAAAATAAGAAAAAAAGTTCACATAAACATATGCCTGAAAACGCTTAGTTAGCGAGTTACGGCTAGCGAAAAATTTCACCTAGAACTCTGTACCCTCGGTGAAGTAAGGCCGTATAAAAATGTTAAAGGTAGTTAAAAAGATACAAATACGATTGTTTCTTATGTTTTGTAATCTGAAAAATTGCATAAAATTGGTTCCAGAGCTGTAAAAGCAATACGTTCAGAGATATCTTACATAAAACACAAGAATTGGTGCAAAGAAATAACACATTTTTGTGTTTAACGTAAGATTACTTCTATAAATGGTAAATAAAGGTGTATTTTTTCTTAAATAAATTTGTAGAAAATTTAATTCTGAAAAGATTCATGTGAATTACTCAGGAAAAAAATGAATAATAGATATTGAAATTTCGCTTTATTTAAAATCAAAACAAACGCACATAAAACGCACATTCTTAACTGCATAGGTTGGGAGTAACAGCTGATTTATCAGCTGTTACTCCCAACCTACATATTAGTTAATATTTTATGCAGTTAAGAATGTGCGTTTTATGTGCGTCTGTTTTGATTTTAAATCAAACCAGCCAGTATAGGGTCTGGCTGTATAATGAAATTCATTACTCTCAGTGGAAATAACTCTGACTTGAGTATTTCACCCCTCTACCTCTTCTGTTCTTAAATGCTTCAGTAATAATTGGTTCAAATAATTGGCTGACCATTGGATAAAAAACAGAACTATTTTTGGTAGCTCTGGAACTAGCAGATCGAGTGCAAATAATTTAACACTCCACTTGCTTGTTGTGCAACTAACAAAAATTATGCACCTAATTAGACAATGATTTTAAAAACACTGAGAGCAAGTCGATCTCAATAGAGTGATCATACAATTAATTCGTAAAAGTGAAGCAACATATGATGTTGTGATGTTCTACAGTTGCTACATAACCACTCGTGGAGAGGTGATTCACATTTTATTTATGCGCAAGGAGTTGCTTGTCCAGAATAAGTTCCGTATAACCCAAATTCATGTAATAATGAAGTATTTATTCTTGTTCAGTTACAAAATACAATGTATTCACATAAAATATTTCCAATAACTACACATATTTACGTACAACTGACATATTCGTTTATAATAATTGAAATAAATCTTGTACATGAACAAAATAAAATAGAAATATCCAAAATCAGTTTATTATAACTTATTATTTTCATTGTCTTCTGCATTTTGTTTTCGTTCAAGAAGATTCTACTCGTTTAAATGGCTGTACTGGTAACGCGCTATAAGTTGACGATTACGCCTATCATGCAGAGGACAGTATACTATCTATCCTACTTAGATCGGCCAACCCGAAAGCACAAGACATGTATCAAGCGTGTACCTCAAAATGTAATCACCTGTCACCTCCCCCTCTATCCACATCGATAGGTTGGCCCAGGGGTGGACAAAAAACACAAGGAAGCCAAATAAAAAAGAGTTGTTGTTGCATATGATTATAATTGCTCAAAGAAAACACAAAAATAGAATAATATTAATTAAACAGTAATAAATGCAAGTTGTTTTTTAAAAAAAAAACAGCAGAAAAAATAGTTATACGAACATAATTTAAGTTATTGCAAAATTAAATACCTGAATAAATAATTTCAGGAAAATTCTAGAAAAATCTCAAAAATGAATTTAAACTACAATATTTAATGAATAATAAGATTCAAATAGTTATTATTTTAAGTATTCATTATAACAGATACAATTTGACCAAAATTAGAAACTGATTTATTTATTTAAAAGAATTTACTATTGTAAGAAATTTTTTAAATGGAAGAATTAATTTTACATAAGATCAGATCATTGTCTGTAAATAGTATGATATCATAATAATTTTTTTATAAATGTATTGCATACCATGGCAGCTTTTACAAAATTATCAAAGAAAATATTAAACAAAATATATTTTACAAAATTTATAAAATTTATAAAAATAAACTCCAAGAATATAGATAAATAAAACATGATAAAAGTTTTCAAGATTTTAACTATTTTTAAGTTAGATTCTAGCCAAGTTCGTTCATCAACATTTTCAGTTCAGGACATGCACAGTACAGAAAACATTCCTGACAGGTGCAGAAACGGTCAAGTAAAAATAACACAGTTTTCCCAAAAACGAATAAATAATTAACCAAACATACCGTTTTGCAGAACCAAACCTTCCTGGATAAAATCGATGGTTAACGGCCAAATTAAACAGATGAATAAATTGAACAGCCACTGCAGGAAATGACACAAGTTTAGCTGCCAATTTTCTAGATTCGGGAATCGAACCCGGGAGAGTCATTCTCAGGAACCAACGTCCTGCAAAGGTGGTGAATGGCACTGCTATCCAAAACTTCAACTCTCCAAACCATCAGAACAGAAAATATTCCTGAGTTGGAATGTCCCCAGAGTAGAAATCTCTCATAGTACAAAATCCAAAATAAATTTGATCGACGAAACCAAAACTTCATGTACAAATTAGTAAGACACCAACACGGAAAAGACTGATAAAAATTTACGCAGCATCATAAAATATAAGAAAGCACAGCAGATAAAAATAAATGAATCATAAATAAACATTAGCAATAATCATAACGCAACATTAAAACCAAAAACGACATTCTTTAAATAAAAGAAAGAAAATACAAAATCGGTAAAACATTCTAATGTAATAGAAGACTACCGTTCCATTTCACTACACAATCAAGAGTGCACGTCGAACCAGGAAAAAACGTACATAATTAAATTAGCAGAAATCAAACTCAACTCAGGCCAGAATAGAGCAATAGAAAAACGCTAGATAGCAACAGCTTACAGTGAACAGAATTAATTATTAATACAAACAGAAATACGGCGCCAAGATATGAAACAATAAATCCCAACAGTAACGTATTACAACAAGACGTTACACACCACAAACACTTAAGTTATAAAATTCAGTTCAAGACCCGTCACACTAAATAAGTAAGGAGTAATGTAATTATTTAAAGAAAGTGATTGTTTAAAATTCAATTGCCATTAACATAACTTTACTGAAAATAATGAATTATGAAAACCCTAATATACAATAACATTATGAAATTACCGTTAAACTAGTGTTACGATAATAAGCTCGCATCGACGGAAATCACGGACTAACTAGTCTATCACTACAAATAATGTCAGAGTGCAGTAGTAATTCAGTTTACTGCTGATGACCAAAAGGATACTAAATATAGCTTAGGCCTAGTATTATGGCTTATTTAGAATGAATGTTTATTATTTAGGAAAATTATTAAGAATCAATAAATAATACAATGGGATGTTTATAAAACGATTAGTTGTAAACATAATAAATCAATGTAAGAGTAAAACTACAACATGATGTCATTGTTAGAGCTGTCGCTGTGATGTATTTAGAAAAGCACATATAGTAGTATAGTAAGACCTCGATAATCCAGCTTAATCCTAAATCCTGTTATGGGCACCTGCCCATAACAGACAGGTGGAGTGTCAAATTATTTACACTCTATCTGTTAGTTGCAGGGCTGAAATAAATAGTTCTATTTCTTATCACATGGTCAGCCAATTAAATGACTGAATCATTTAAGAACAGAAGAGGTAGAGGTGTAAAAGACACTAATCAGAGTTATCTTATCTGAAAGTAATGAATTTCATTATACAGCCAGACCCTGTGGTGAATGAAGTGAAGGTGTCATTTGCAGAGTGGAAAATATGTGCTTTTCAGAGGGCTCGGCATGCTGATAAGCGTACTTTTCCACTCAGTGAGAAAGGCACTGGTAAACCACCTCACTCCTCGTTTTACTTAGTAAAATCTCTACAGGTTCAAACCAGCCTTTTGGCTGATGACCTAAACAACAATCCGGCTTAAATGGGCGGCCGGTAGGCCGGATTTACGAAAAAGCCGGACCATCGAGAGATCGTTTAAAATGAATGAATTTGAGACCCGTTATAGCTTTTCTAAGAAGTTAACAGCAAGCACTACTGTTCTATGTACTGGGTTTGTAGGCACTTCTCAAAACAGGCTCCTTTAATTACTGAAACCTAAATACAGTAATTTCACGTGTAGAGTAAAAAGGTCACTGTACATTCATTTACAATAAAATCTCAGAGTTAGTTGGAGGTTTTTTATAATTACGCATTTTGTTTAATACAGTAACTCTTTATTTGAAAAGTAAATTAAATCCAACACAACAAACTACAAATCGCTACTGAAATTTTAAATCTTTGCGTGATTAATTAATTAATCTTTGCGTTTCGCTTGATTAATTACTGTACAATACAATTCCATTTTGTAATGTACTAATTGACTATAAATATAAAATGTAAACGTGTGTAAAATTGTATCTACTAAGGTGGGTTGGGGTAATAACGCCAAGTGGGTAATAACGCCAACTCAATATTTTTTGGTTATTCTACAAGATATCCGACAGATAGCGTGCACTATACCTTCAATAGAACCGTGTTAATACGTCAACAGCCGCCATTGCCGTTTTTAACGCGTAGCATTCATAATCTTCTTCATGAAAGTTAGCGTCTGTTTGTTTTCATCATCTGATATAAAATCAAACTGGTAAGTTTTTGCTATTTTAATCATAATGTTTTAAGTTAATTATTTTTGGTATACATCATTTTAAAGCTTATTTTATTCTCTTTAGAATGATTAATTGAAATTAAAAAAGTACTTGCATTTTGCCGTCTTAATATAACCTAAAATGTTAACACATTGCTTCGGGGGAATAACGCCAAGATTGGCGTTATTACCCCATCGCTAATTTATTGAAGTTTATACGACTTAAAAATACATCAAATATTAATTATAATAATTTGTTCATACAAAATCTTTCGTGGCAGTTAAATTAAATGCATCATTATGTTTATGTTTAAATAAACAAACATATATTACCTACGTTTACAATATTTGATATTCTATTACATGCTAGCATAATTACCTTGGATAATACCTTATCTTTTTTACTTAGTATTTTGTTGTTAACTTTTTAAACGTTTTGTTATGATTCACATCTACTTAATTTGTGTCTTTCTTTTGCAGAATAAAATAGAAAATGCCGAGGGTTTACATAAAGAAGAACCTACGTACTGCGTGGTCTAAGGATGTGTTAGAAAGAGCTGTCAAAGAAATTCAGGAAAAGAAACGTTCTGTAAATGCTGTATCGATAGAATATAAAATTCCACGCCGAACGTTACGAGATTACCTTCTGAAAGGTACATGTTCATCTAAACTAGGTAGGAACACCATTTTATCTCCACAATTAGAATCTGATTTATGCGATAGAATTATTCGACTTGCAAATGTTGGCTATCCTTTAACATCTAAAGCCATTCGTAGCTCTGTTTACACATTTTGTGAAACAAACAATTTAAAACATAATTTTAATTCTGAGGTAAAACTTGCTGGACGTGATTGGCTGAAATCTTTTTTGATTCGTCATCCTAATATTGCTAAAAGAAAAAGCCAGTCAATGAACCCTGGCAGAGCTGCTAAATTAAATCGTGTAGTGGTGGGAGATTATTTTAAAAAACTGGAGGAAACGATGGAAAGTCTAGGTATGATGCAAATGCCAGAGTGTATCTATAATGTTGATGAAAAAGGTTGTAGACTTAGCCTTCATAAAGACCAACAAGTATACACTCAAAAGGGTGCGAAAAATGTGCACTTAGTAGGTCAGGAGCACGGTGAAAGTGTGACAATAGTATCATGTGGTAATGCATTGGGAAATGTCATTCCACCGATGATATTATTTAAAGGTGTGAGAATGAAATCCGAATGGATGGATGGGCTTCCGCCTGGTAGCATTGCTGCAATGACACCTAAAGGAAGTATGACATGTGAGATATTTATTCACTGGCTAGATCACCTTGCTAAATACAAAAGTCAGGGTAAATGTTTGTTAATATTCGATGGTGCTACATGCCATCTTGATTATCAAATTGTTGATGCAGCTGAGAAACATGGAATCACACTTTTGTGCCTTCCTAGCCAAACGACACATGAATTGCAGCCAATGGATAAAGCGGTTTTTGGCCCTTTCGAAGCATATTGGGATCAAGAAGTACTGGAATTCATGAGGCAAAACCCTGGAAAGTCTTTAACAAAGCTAAGATTCAGTAATATTTTTACTACAGTGTGGGACAGAGCTGCGACATCCGCCAATGTTAAAGCTGGATTCAGGGGAACGGGTATTTACCCATTTAAACCTGACGTTATCGCAGATACTGCTTATGCACCTAGTGCTGTTACGCAAATAACGTTCACCCCACTGCAGACTTCCAATGAGCAGAATCTTACCATGACAACTTCCAAGACACCTGTAATAAATGACATCAGTGTAACATCTACTGATAGTGCAGCTAACACTCCAACTCGTATTTCTACAGTAGACCCTAATGATATTCCTGGACCATCGCAAGCAACCACATCTGCATTTAAATCAATTTTATCAACACCACAAAAAGTAACACTGTCAGGAAAAAGAAAAATGAAATCCATAAACAGTCTTGCAGTTGTCCTAAAAAAGGAGCTGTTTCCCAAACGTGGTGAAGAATCAAAAAATCAAAAAGCTCCACCAATAAAGAAGAAAAAAGTACAAAAGACGAAAAAAATTGGGAAGGAGTCGTGGTACTGTCCAGTTTGCTGTGAGGACAAAGTTCTTGACATGAGACAATGTTTGATTTGTCGTGTTTACTTTCACGAAGTTTGTGTCGGGCTCACAATAAATGATAAAAAAAAATTTGTTTGTCCAAATTGTTCATAATTTTATTAACTTCTTAATTTTGTAATACAAATACCTATCATTAAGTAATATTATGTTTTTTCATCATTTAATACATTAAATACTAAATAAAATCATTTTAAAGCAATATTTATTTATTTCAGAATTTATTAATCAGATTGGCGGTATTACCCCTCACCTGATGGCGTTATTACCCACATGGTTGGGTAATAACGCCAAATTACATCATGTTACAGAATGTGTTAAAAATAACTGTGTTCTTGGATCCTAAGACCCAATTTTTTTTTAATGTTCACAAAAATAATATTTTTATCAGATTCAGTAGTTAGTTGAGCACAAAAATCCCACTTAAGACCAAAAAAAATTGGTAATCCTTAACTTGGCGTTATTACCCCTACCTACCTTATTTATTATCAGTTTTTCTCTTAAAACTACAACTTTTAGAATCGGGCGGGGGCCGGCCGCATTGGCGTAATTGGTAACGTGCTTGCCTCTCATCATGCGGTCTTGGGTTCGAATCCCATTTAGGCACGGCATATTTTCATACGTTACAAAAAATAATTTCATCCTTCACCGTCTGCATTAGCAGTAATTGCAGAAAAGTCGGACGTTAAACCAAAAAAAATAATAAATAGAATCGGGCCGGATTAATGGAGGGTCCGGATTTTCGAGAGCCGAATTTTCGAGATACTTTCAACCCCCGCATAGTCCAGTCTTACTCATGCTGACGATCATCAACTTATATTGTGTTACCAGTACCAATAAACAGGTGTTCCATTTAACCGGATTTCACTGTAGACCTATTAATATAGGCCATCACCGTGACGGCTGCCGCGCTGGTCGATTTACGTAGAGAGTTTAGTGTATTAACTCAGTGATTGTCAACCTTTTCATACGTAGGACTACTAGATGTCTTACCAAATCAATGGTGGGCCACATAGGCCTACACTAAATGAATGAAAGCCGGTGTAGGCCAAGGTTTACTACATTGCCTACTAATTAAATAGGGTGAATATTATGGTTACGTTGGCATCTATATAAATATTTATGAAAGTAATAAAAGTATAATAATTAAAATAAAATGTAATTAGGAAAAATAGTCACCGTCATTTCTGAAAGGGAGGCATCGGATTCACATGAAGGAATAATCCATTATTCCTTTGAAGGCGTGGCTTCAGTCAGAGCCGCAGGAAGAACGGTGGAAGGCCGATTCCACAATAACAACGCGACTAATTTAGTTTGTTATTTAGGTAAATAAGACAAATCTGAAAGTTTTTATTATTATTATATGCACGAGTGCCAGCAGTCAATGAACGGAGCTTTAATTGTTGGACTTAAAATTGAGAATTTCATCATTCCCTTTTTATTATTATTATTTAAATTTTTTTTTGTTATTATTATTTTTATTATAATCTTTTTTGCTGTTTGTTATACTCCATTTTTTAATACCGCTTTTGTAATTCATGGTAATATTTTGATGCTATTTTATTTTCATTTTGTGTTCTTTTTTTTACCTATTCTTTAATAACTCAATTATATTTAAAAACTATGATATTATATGTATTAGATATATTATTTTTGCACTTCATTAATATTGTTATAAGGTAAGCAGGCTTTTTTTATTGTAACTTCTACTTTTGATTTTATTGTTAACAATCTGTGTTATTGAATTTTTGTATTTTTAATTTTATTGTTTGTTTTGTGAATTTACTTTTGTATATTTCTGTCGACAGACCCAGGTCTGACGGAAATTATCTTTGTAGAAAACGAAAAATAAAATGAATTGAATTGAATTGAATGAATTTTTATTATTATTATGCCAACAGGCTAATATTTTGCGGACCATATGAAAACGTCGCACGGACTACTGGTTTAAAATCGCTGTAACCGACGCGACGCGATATCAAATAAACCGGACGTAAACGAAGGATCGTGAGTAGTCTGCTTAAAGATATTCTCTGCTTTTATTTCTTTTATGTTGTTAGCAACAACAAATCGTTAAAATTAAATTTAGTTTTGATCAAAGATTAGCGAGGATGTTAGTGTATTTATTTGCCATACCATTTACTCTTTTAGCAGACCATGATCATATTTTACGAACCATTCAGAAATCAGGAATGAATTACGTTAAAAAAAGGACGTTAAACCTACCGAAGGAAATAAGTTACATTCATAAGTTATTCAGCAATTAGTAGTTGGTGCCATGAAAGAAATTTATTGACTGGTCGTAATAACCTCACTGGCACTTCAAAAGGTGAAGAAATAATGCAGTAAATTTAAGGGATTATTACCAAAGATAATCAAACTATATGACAGTCAATCAGGTTTTAAGGATAATGAACAAATTTTTTTGTTCTTTCAAATCTACCCTATAACACAAGCGCATATGATTTGTTAATTTTCCTTCTAGATAGGCTAATCCTGAGTCGAAGCAAAACAAATCGTCAGGCCTCTTAGTTTATGAGAAATTTCTCATCGCGTCCTTTCATTATACTATGTTAAGTAGTTAACCGTCAATGAAATTCTTGACTGATTATTTATAGTCGTTTATTTTAACCAGTCTGTGCAAGTGTCTGCACCTTTTGCACCATAGAAAATTTTACATCTAAAATTATTTAGCTTTCTTTTCAGCAACTGCTAATGAAGTTTAAGAAAGAAGAATAAAAATCTTCTTCAGTATAGGTCATTAATATTAGAATCAAAATAATTAGGCCTAATTACTCTTCAAATACAAATTAATTTATTATTATTATTTTTTTATTTATAAGTATTATTGTTATTATATCAAGTTTTCCGTACATAGATAAATAACACATGAATAAAAGAGCATCTCAAACTGAGATTGCGCTCAACTGAGCGCAAGCTCATAAGTTGTTTGTTTCCTGTACCTTCCGCTTTCCAGGGGAAGAGACAGTTTTGTGTATAGTCTTAGAAAATCCTTATAGAATGCTAGCAGCGAATTAGCAATTCCAGTGACCTCTGTGTTGGTGCTTTCAAGGAAACGCTTACGATTGCGTCCATATCATTTACAGCTATTACAAGCTTAAAGCTTGTAAAGCTTAAACCTTTGCCTCCCGCTACATCTGTAGGCTTTAAAAGCCTACAGATGTAGCGGGAGGCAAAGGTTAGAATAGGTATACAAAGCAAATTAAAAAAGATGTAGCGTTTTACAGGTATGTAGATATGAAACGACTAGCGCAAGATAAATTAACTCGGAGGACTGCATAAAACCAGACGAGAGATTGGTGACAAAAAAGAGAGTTCATCCCATACTTAAATTAGCAATCCTGGAGTAATTGATGCAACTGCTGCTTCGAGTTTCATACCACTTCGCAGAGTAAATGATTCACCGTGACAATGAATCTTTTACGTGTCTCATTCAGTGACAATTATTCAACAATTCTCGTTAATGGAACATGAAACACTCATAATGTGCGTGTCTATAAGTCATAAAATCCTCACGAGGTACTGCTCTGTGAACGAGAATCCTCAAAACTGAATGGTTTTTTTTGCCACATTCCGACGGTAGGTCCAATTTTTTCAGAGGGCCGTTCTTTTTCTTGGAAAAAAGTGTGTCTGGAATAAACTACGAGTATCTTGATACAGCTATGACTTGATACAACTTGATACAACTCTGACTTTTTTATCAATTACAAACCGAATAAGAGAACTAATAATTGGCAACAAGATGATTCCTCACTGGCTCAACGTTGTACGTGATTGGTCGAATGGAATTCCTTCGACACTGTATTGGTCGCAGGGTACCAGACGACAGGGCTTGCTCCACGTTCGTCCGATTTGAACCCTTTCGATTTTTTTCTTTGGGGTTTGTAAAGGATGTAATGTATCAAATTGTAAACTCTACTAGCTGACCTACCCGACTTAAGGCACAGGATTGAAGCAGCTGTCGCATCAATTACTCCAGGATTGCTAATTTAAGTATGGGATGAACTCTCTTTCTTTGTCACCAGTCTATCGACTGGTTTGATGCAGTTCTCCAAGCTGTTCTATCTTGCGCAAATCTTTTCATATCTATATACCTGTAACACCCTACATCTTTTATAATTTTCTTTATATATTATAACCTTTGCCTCCCGTTACAATTCACTCCTCAATATTATCCTCGATTATTGATAGACCAATACCTGGATGTCTTAAGATATGCCCCCAGTAGCCTATCCCTTTTTCTGGTAAGATGTTTCCATAAACTTCTTTTCTCATCCACAATACGCTATTGTTTTTTAAGGTTACGGCTTTAATATGCATTTTAGCGGAAAAAAATTATATAACAAATAAATGTAGAGAATTTTAAATCCTACAACTTTTATTTCAAACATTTCTTTGTATAACGCTTAGTTTAGCGGTAATTAGCAATTTTCTGTTTATTTTTCTTACGAAAACGTGTGAAAAATTGATTTTTTTTAAAGATTTCGGCCTTAGTATGCATTTTACGACAAAAGTGTATTTAATCAAATTTATAGGAATTAAAAGATCTACAACTTTGTTTAGATCATTTTTCTCTACAGAGCCTAGTTTAGCGTGAAAGAGTGACTTTTCGTATTTTTAAGCCAAACTGAGGTTGATTTTAATTTTTCGTCTTTCACTCATGATTAAAATTAGTTATATTTATTGAGGTTAGTTTTTTGTTTATTTCTAATGTTTTATCACTAATGTTAGGTTATATTGGTAATTATTGGCATTGGCAAGAGAAAGTTGTGTGAGTGTTTCACACCAGATTTTTTTTTGTATAGATTACGAATCCGAAAACCGTTTGCTTCTATCTAATGTAGTTTTTGACATTCGGGTTGGATGGACGAACGGATGGATATAGGAAAATGATAGACAACAAATTTAAAAAATTGCCACCAATTTGTGACATTTTCAAGTGAATTCTAAACCGCTATTAAATTAATCTTTTGTGTTGTTTACTTTTGGTTTCCAGTAGCTACAGTATTAATTTTTTTATCTTGTGATTCGGTGCAGCCTATGTTCTGTTAGTGAACAGCTCTCTTAAGGGGAGACTGTACTTCGTATACCGCCAATGTTAAATTTGTTATTTTTAGGTACATTTTGCATAGGGTTGGTAAAAGATAGGTAAATTAAACTTTACACACTTATAATTTTCGGGTTTCTCTAGCTACTGACATTTTTTCAATTATCTGTTGGACCATAAAATTTTTAAGAAAATAACGAATAACAAAAAAAGTTTACTAATTTTTTTTCTACGTGTTTTCGTATTACTAATATTTTAAACACCTGAGGAACTCATGAAAATGTCAGTATATGGGTGTGTAAAAGATGAATAACTCGTAAAAATTTCAGCCTTGTGGGTATAACGGTTTCTGAGAAAAATGTACTTAAGTGTGAAAAATCTAAATTTACGGGAAAAAGCACAAATCAAAAACAAAATATACACAAACAAGTAAATTTTCCCTCAACAGTTGGTTAGAAAGCTGAACCAACAATATGAGAATATTAAAACAGTGATGCAGATATTTAACAAATTAAAATTTCCTTTGGACAAAAAAATTCGTTCCTGATAATTTGATAATTTTTCTGAGTAAACCTGATAAAAAACCTTTTTTTTCATTAAAATTATTTTTATTGGCATAATTTAATGTTTTTCTGGTAGTTCTAGGTTTAAACTATTGAAAAATATGAAGAACCGAAAATATAAATTTTCAGTCAAAACAACCATACAGTCCCCCTTAAGTTTAATAACAAACTTTAACAAACGTGCACTTTATTTTTTTCATAATACTGTAAGATTGTACAGTGGTATTCTAAAAATGGTCAAGGGAATAAAATTGTTCATGGTAATAAATGGGGTATTTTATGAAGTGGTTTGTTTTGAATAAGGATAATGGATTGCGATGAATGGAATGTTTTGAATAAGAATTTTCAGAAATTGTAACTAGTAGAAAGTTTTTATTTTTATTCCTGCTACAATGTTCTCCATTGTTTGAAGAAACTATCAGACCGTAGATACAAAAACAGTTAGCACATTTGTAGTAACTTGCGAACAGTCAGGTAAGTAATTTTGGCGTAATCTGACCTCACAGATACACATTTCGTGGGTGAACACTAAGGCATCAAAATTGTATTCGGCGTGAAATTTGTACTCTTGGCGTAATCTGAGGTCACAGATACAAATTTTATGGGTGATCGCTAAGCCATAAGCTAAACTTCTTCTAAGTCATCTACAAGTGTTTCCGTTGAAAGAAGCTTTTCATGTCTGAAATGTCTTAAACGAATAAAAAAATATTCAAGAAATACTATAAGTCAAGAGAGACTTTTATCGTTAGCCAATATTTCAATTCAAAAAGAACTGTTTATGAAAAAACACCTATTCTACGAAAACATAATAACCGATAAGTTTGCAAGTCTAAAAGACAGAAGAATATATTTTAATATATTATAAATAATATAATTAATATATATTTATTTTATTAAACATTATTTTTCCTTTGTTTGCACCACTACATAATTATATTATATTATAATTATATAATGAACAGCCAAAACAAAACTAATTAAATATAACACTCACCTCAGAGTATTACATTCATTCGAGATCTTTCGTCTCTCTCGGAGACATCCTCAGGAATTATTATACTAAACACTAAACACATATAACATTTAAAACAAATATGGTCAAAGACCACGTCAATTATTTACTATTTTACCAACCATGCCGCGTGCGGTTATTCGGCCGAATGACGGTATAGTCATTTGTTCGTAGTTTTATTTCTCATCGCGACTTTGTAACAATTTGAAATAATTTGTCAAAGTTGAATAATTAATCAAAGTCTGCCTGGCTGTTAATTAAATTTTTCTTTTTATTTTTAAATTTACAAAATAATATAATATTTTTCCAGCTGCCATAATTTGTTACTATCGAAACATATTTCTAAAATTTCTAAATTATTTTCGTGACTGCTTATTTTATGCCCTTTCGTTAGTAGATGTTCTGCCACATTAGAATTTTTACAATCCTTTTTTAATAAGCAGCATAATGCTCAGAAAATCGTTTTTTAAACAATCTATTAGTTTTTCCGATGTAAAAAAAATTAGTCACTACAATTGATTTTATATATGCCCTGACAATAATATTTGTCATATGATTTGTTATTATATAATGTTGGTAGATAACTGGATATTTTATTAAAAGGTGATATAGTTATACTACCTATATTATATAAATACAGAATATATTTAATATGCATAACAAATAAGTAAGTACCAACTATAGCTATGTATCCGAATATAAATCATAACATGTATTGTACACCTTTGTTAATACACACAGTATATAAAATATATATGCACGCACGCACGCGCACGCGCACGCGCACACACACGCGCGCACACACGCACACACACACACACACACACACACTGTGTATGTGTAATTTATATTGTTCTACTCTCGGAAGTATACTAGTTTCTCTCGGTTTTTTGCAATTCTTCACCTATTTTTGAAGACACGAATCACCACTGCCGGGAGGCCATCTTGTAGTAACGCCCCACAGATACGTAAGTAAACAAAATGGGGGTACTAACGCACCAGACACATTTTTACGTACCACCTATTTTTCAAATATGAAATTTGTTAATTTTACTTAGACAATATAATGCAGTCACACAATATTAAATTAAGACTTTTTTAAAACCAAATAATGTTCGAGATTAATTGAAAAAATTAAGTTGTGAGAATCCAGACTGGCACTAGACCATTTCTTCCTTGTGACCTACCAAAACTGATCTACTGCGGATTATCAGTCAAGTTCAAGCATTAAAACTGAAACTAACTTTTTATAAATCTCCTCAAAAATTTAATTAAAATGTACCGTTCTGTCACGTTTACTTAAATAATAATTTTGAATACTGGTCAAAGTCAGTTGTTTTCGTGGATAGCCGACCTAGAGGCCATCTTGTAGCAACAATCCACCGATACGTGAATAAACGGTACTAACGCACCAAACATAGTTTTTTTACGAATTTTTCCCAAATATGAGATATGTTAAATATACTAAGACTGTATCTTTCAATCACATATATTAAGATACTTATTGAAAACCAACAAGATTAACTGAACGAGTACAGTAGTGAGAACCCAGAATGGCATCAGACCATTTCCTCCTCCTGACCTACCGAAACTGATCTATTGTAGATGATAGGTCACGTCGAAGTATTGAAAGTGAAGCTAAATGTTATTATTCTTTTAAAAATTGTATTATAAACGTACCGTTCTGTTACTTTTACATAAATAATAATATTTAAATACTGGCCAATTCAGTTGTAAGATCCTGGACAGGCGACCGGAGGCCATCTTGTTGTAACGACCTACCGATATAAAAAAAATATAATGTAATGGGCGGTATCACCGCACCAGACATCTTTTTAATTTCCACCTGATTCACAAATATGAAATTCGTTAAATTTACTTAGATTATATCAAGCAGTAACACATATTTAGAGACTGTTTATGTAACCAAATATTTTTCAAGATTAAATGAACGAATACAGTACTGAAACCTAGACTGGCACCAGAACATCTCATTTTCGAGACCTACCGAAACTGATCTACTGTCTAAGAATTGAAACCGAAGCTAAAATATAATAAATCTCTTCAAAAACCTAATTTTAAAACTTATCGTTCTGTTGTATTTACAGAAATAATCATTTTGTATCCTAATAAAATTCAGTGGTAAGATCGTGGAAAAACCATAGTTGTTATTCAGTTGTTGCCCAGGAGGCCATTATAAAATAAAGACCCACATATTAAAAGTTTGTAAATTAAAAATGTACGTATAGCACTATAAACACAAGAAAATATTCAGCAATAATATAAATTAAAATAAAAATTCTATGAACATTTTAGTCATCGTACTGTAATAAAAGGACGCTGGAATTTTTTTGGTTGAACTGCTGACGTCCTAACATTAGGACGCTGGCACTGTAAGAGTTAAATATATTTTTTTTACAAGGAAAATAAATAAATTTTTTAAGTTTAGGCCTATACTGAGGAAAATATTGTATTATTTGATTAAAATGATAGAATGACACGCTTATAGAAGTAAGCTAGTAAGTAGTAAGTAGTAGTAAGTAGGTAATAAATAAATTGGTAAGTAAAGAATTTAACATAGTGTTAATATTGTGACAATATCGAAGGGCATGGTTCGCGAAATTTCTAGTATTCCATTCATAGAATGGTAAAGAGTAGATAATAGAGTGGAAAAGTAACAATAAAAGTTTGGCTATTCATGAAAGTTGTTTGGAGGGACTGCGCTATTGTGTCTATTGTTGTACAACTGTTTGTGAAAGGGTCGGCCTGTAACAACTTCTATTCTATTTACAATAAGATCTATTGTTGACTTGTTTACAATAGATTTTTCTAGCACTCATTTATAAAGGGTTTTTTTGTACTTTATTATTTGTATCGAAGTTCGGTGTTTTTCAGGAAGATTCTTTTTTGATTAATTATATAAAGAGACCCCCGAGCGCGGTGAGTGAGTTAGTATTCGTTTGATCTTTGACGAGTGGCTATCGGGCGTAGTGCAGCATTGTTGTTGGTCGTATGCGTTCCGAGCATTGTGTTGGTCAACGATTGTTATACTGTCTTTGTTTGTGTGTGTATTGTGAAAATTTATTGTATATCTGTATTAAATTCAGTTTTTATGTATTCAGTTTCATTTTGTATGTGTATTATATATATTAATTAATATATATATTAATTTTTGTATGTGTATTTATATTAATTGATTGTAAGTAGTGCTAAGAAAATTATTAAGTTATTTATTGTTTATTATTTATTTTAAGTAAATTATTAAGTTATTTATTGTATTACTTCATTATAATTAGTTTGTCGTTTATTTTGTAAATCATTTAGTGTAATAAATATTTGTAATTGTAAACTTTAGTGTATTAATTATTTAATAACCTAGATCCCGAAACGGACCTTAGCGATAACTGTCACAATATCTAGGCTCATCACTTGTATCTTAACATTTCCTACACTCCCTTTTCTGGAGTCTTCTGGATGCAGTTTTAAAAACAATTACAATTTACTTTTAGTTAATTTAATAATAGTATAACTTAAATTTTTTATGATTTAAAGCCCTAGTCCTGTTTTTCAATCCCATTTGTATTGTGAAGACTGTGTAAAAGACGAGAATACCTACCACAGTCTAACCATAGTTCTAACTTTAGTAGGCTAACCTTCGTAGGTAGGTCACTTTCCTTTACCTCATATAATAGTTTTTAGATAGGATGTACTTAGATTGATATTGTAAAAATAAGAAAATAAATTATTTATTTATGTGAATCTTCTTAGCAATTTAGAAATCAATGGTGAAATATGGTGAAATCAATGGTTTGTTAGCTTTGCAGACGGAACTGCAATTCTATTTTCTGGATCAGATTGAATAGATGTAAAAATAAATGCTGAAATAAATGGGCTTCGAAAGATAAGAGCTTGGCTGGATACGAAAATTCTAACGACACACTGTGAGAAGACCTACTTTCTCTGTTTCAGCTTAAATCCTGAGGGACTTCCGGACTATCAGAACCTAATTGTACATACCTGTCAGCTGAATACCAACTGCAGCTGCCAAAATATCTGCAGATCACATTCTGTTAAACATCTAGGAAAAAGCACTTCGCTGGCATGAGCATATAGATGGGCTATGTCAACATCTAAGAAAACGTATTTACCTGTTTAAAAGTCTTTGAACTATTTTAAATTTCAAAAAACCATTAAAAATGGTTTACTACTCAGTTGCTTAATCAGCGCTTTCCTACGGCATTTTTGCTTGGGGAGGAGCATATATGAAGCTTATATGAAGCATATATGAGCTTTAGAGTGCAGAAAACAACTTTTAAAATAATAACCAAAAAAACACCAACGCTTTCCATCTGATAAGCTTTTTTGAAGGATTTTCAAGTACTGGATATACGATAGCTTTATGAATGAAAAGTTCTTATTAAGGCATTTAGAACACAAACACCTTCCCTTAAACAACTTATCGCTACAATACCCAAAACAGGCATTTGGTTCCACTCCACAGAGCTTCCACCAAATTTTACCAAAGACAATCGAGTTTTAACTCCTAAACTTTTTAATCTGATGCCTACTGATATCAGAAATCTGGCGATCATCATAAAGTTTAAAAAGTTAGTCAGTGTGTTGTTGCTTAGCCAAAATGGACACGAGATCCACCCGATTTTGGCTCCTTCTAATCCTTAAATGGTGTACTTACTTTACTTTTGAGCCATTAAAATAGACTTCTGGCATAACGGGACACACTCATCAAGTCTACCCTAGAACATGGCTGTGCCACAGCTGGGTAGGTGTATTTCCCCTGCATTGTAATTATCTATAATAATTGCATTAATAATAACAGTAATTTTTGTAATATGTTTCTTTTGCTTTTGTTTATATAAACCTGTAAAATGGGATATAAATGTATTTATTACTAAACAGAAACTACGCCTTTGGCCTATTTTGGCATATTGCCTATAAATATTGTATTCTGCCAAGGAAAACAATATTAACCCACCAAATTATATAATCTACATAAAATTTGGAAAGATCAAGTAAGTTGTTGAAAAGTACGCTTACGAAACTTAAAAAGCAGGACTACCGCAGAATCCAGTCATTGAACGACAGAAATGTGTAATCGGTATAAAAATATATCTTTAGTCGGTGTTTCATTAAATTTTGCCTGATTCTCATGTTTTACATCGGCAAAGCAGTATAATCCAAACTTAATATTTCTCTAAACGTTTAATTATGAAAGTTCCGAATTAGCGAAGTCCAAATTAGTGAAGATCTGCTGAATTTATTAAACAGTTTTATGCGTTCTTTGACAGATTTAAGTTTGCTTTGGATCAAGCGACGCATTAGATATGTCGTGTTTTTTATAATTGGTGCGTGGTAAATTATTGTAGAATAGTCTCATGTAAGTTTGGAGAGGCGTGAGTTTTTCAAACGGAATTCGTAGAATGATTCTCGTCGTGTTACAGCTCTTCCCTCCGTACACAACAAACAGGAAGTGTGCACAAGGGTATGAATAAGTCGTCATCGGTAGGGAGTTTGTTGGGAGCCCAATAATGAAGGGTGGTTTCATCCCTTACCCCGAACTCCCAGCCATCTCTACCACCTACTTCTTCCGAACTCATCTCTTCTTTTATGATTCCGTTGCTCGGTAATTAATCCACATCGCGCGCGGTAAGACCGTACGCTAAAAATTATAATCACATCATGTCCACCGTCGGGATCTCTCCCGGTTATCATTAATTATTATTAAATTAATTATTCCTTTATTGTCGCGCGTTAATTGTTAAACCCCGTTACCGGATTTTATATCGGACACTTTATCAGCCCTTATTCTTTTATATTTTCACGATTTCTCTCCCCTTTCTCTTATCTTTCAATTAATTTTCTTCCTCTAATAATTTTGCCTGCCTGATACTCGTTCAATAGTACCGAGTTCTTTCCTAATATTCTTAATTAATGAATTGCAGGAAATTTTTCGTTACCGTATCAGCCCTCATGTTTGTAATACATAATTATCATTTAATTTTAGTTTAACAGATATGTTTCATCCATTTCATGTTTATTTTCCCTTACACTGTATGAATATGTAGAGAAGAAAAATACCTATTGTTTTCACGTAGATTCTTTGAAATCTAGTTTTCACGGGAAATACACGTTTTCAAGCCCTCTGAACCCAAAATACATGTTTAAGTGATAGGCATGTGTGAGTGTGGGTGAATAAAATATCTCAAGAACGGAACGGCGTACAAAGTTGTAACTTGGAACTTAAGTTAGGTACCACAAGAAGACCCGACACGAACATTTTAATTAAAATCGGTCAACCAAAAGTAAAAGTTTATTCGTGCGATTTTCTCAAAAACACCTACTACGATTTAGTTAAAAATCTGGTGTGAAACACTCACACAACTTTCTCTTGCCAATGCAAATGATTAATAATAAACCTAACATTATTAATAAAATATTAGAAATAAACAAAAACTAACCTCAAAAACATAACCTTATTTTAATCATGAGTGAATGACGCAAAATGACAATCGAACTCAGTTTGGCTTAAAAATACGGAAAATCACGCTTTCACGCTAAACTAGGCTCTGTAGAGAAAAATGCTCTAAACAAAAGTTGTAGATCTTTTAATTTTCTATAACTTTTATTATATACACTTTTGTCGTAAAATGCATACTAAGACCGAAATGTTAAAAAAATCGATTTTTCTCACGTTTTCGTGAGAAAAAAACAGAAAATCGCAAATTACCGCTAAACTAAGCGTTATACAAAAAAATGTTTGAAACAGAAGTTGTAGGTTTTTAAATTCTCTACAACTTTTATTATGTAAAGTTTTTGCGCTAAAATTTATATTAAAGCCGTAATCTTAAAAAAACAACGTTTTTACGTGATAACAGCCTCACCGAGAATTTCAGCAAACATGGCGCCTACCCTATCTTGTAGAAAATAAAAAATTGAGTAAAATAGGCGATTTTAAAAAAAATCGTAGGACCAGTTTTTGAGAAAATCGCAAAAAACTGAAAAATTATACGAATAAACTACTACTTCCGGTTGACCGATTTTGATGAAAATGTTCGTGTCGCGTCCGGTAGTGGTATGTAACTTAAGTTTCAAGTTTCAAGTTCGTACGATGTTCCGTTCTTGAGATATTCTGTTCACACACAGACACACAGACACACACACACACAGACACTCACACAGACCAATCGCTAAAAACATGTTTTTTGGGTTCAGGGGGTCTGAAAACGTATAGATCCGGTGAAAACTCGATTTCGAAAAATCGACATGAAAACAATACTTTCCTTCCTATATATTCATATAGGCAAGAGAAAGTAAAAATCGCCTCTTACTACACTTTTGTAGTCTACTCGATAGGGTAAGCTGCTGATAGCGTAGACAGCTGAAATTCTTGGGAGGCTGTGTGGTCGTAGTTAGTTTTTTTTTAAGATTAAGACCTTAATATTATTTTTAGACCAAATATGAATAGCCTTTAATTAAAGTTGTAGGAAACTCAAAAAAACACTTATGACGTTTATTCCAAACTTTTTCTTGACTACGCTTAGTTTAGCGGCAATTAGTGATTTTCTACATTTTGCTCTTAAAAATCGGCAAAACATGGGATTTCTTAAGATTGCGGTCTTATTAAGGGCCTATGAATTTTAGACAAAAGTGTAGGCTACACAATTAAAATAATAGGAAATTAGAAAACCGACAACTATTATTTTAAGCATTTTTTCTACAGTATCTAGTTTAGCGTCAATTAGTGACTTTCCTTATTTTTAAGTTCTGCAAAGGTTGGTTTTAATTTTGCGTTATTTACTCATGATTTAAATTAGTTTGGTTTTAATTTTACATTGTTTCCTAATGATTAAACTTAGAATGTTATATTTCATTATTTACATTAGCAAGAGAAAGCCGTGTGAGTGTTTCACGCAAGATTTTTTTCATAATATTAGTATGTACTAAGCTGAATTATTCTATTACAGTAAAAAATTGGAACTAGATTTTTAATCCGCGTTTTTCAATAATACAAGGTGTGACTATTAAATAACGAGACTGACGTAAAAAAATTCATTTTTATTTTATACATAATCACTTATTGTCACCTTCAATATACACTCCTTCTCTATTTCTACAACGCTCCATGCGAATTTTCCATTGTTGGAAACAGTGCTGGAAGTCATCTTCTGTCAGCTCCTTCAGGACACGTGCCGCTTTCTCTTTTACAGTTTCCACAGACTCAAATCTTGTCCCTTTTAATGCAGATTTCACCTTAGGGAACAGGTAGAAGTCACATGGTGCAAGATCCGGTGAATAAGGTGGATGTTCTAACACTGAGATGCTGTACTTGGTTAAGAACCTCTTGACAGATAACGCGGAACGAGCTGGCGCATTGTCTTGGTGGAGAACCCATGATTTGTCCATCCACATTTCGGGGCGTTTTTCCTTACTCTTTGACGTAGTTTAGAAAGTATCTCAAGGTAGTAATATTGATTAATTGTTTGACCTTCAGGAACCCAGTGAAGGTACACAATCCCATGGATAACAAAAAAAAAACAATCATCATTGCTTTAAATATTGACTTGCTCATTCGAGATTTTTTGGCTCTCGGTGAAGTTCAGCTCTTCCAGTGCATGGATTAGCGCTTCGTTTCCGGATCATAAGTAAAAAACCACGTTTAATCACATGTTATTATCGTTTCCAAAAAATCTGGGTCATTTTCAATCGCGTACAAAGTGCAAAGTGCTTAGAAAGAGTGCTAAGTGCAAAGTGCTTTGTACAAACATTTTTGCGAGCTTCACTTCAAACATTTTTGAGCGGCACGTGTTCTGAAGGAGCTGACAGAAGATGACTTCCAGCACTGTTTCCAACAATGGAAAATTCGCATGGAGCGTTGTAGGGATAGAGAAGGAGTGTATATTGAAGGTGATAATAAGTGATTATGTATAAAATAAAAATAAAAGTTTTACAACGTCAGTCTCGTTATTTAATAGCTACACCTCGTATGTGTAGTTCCGACCGATCATGAACGCAGTGGTTAGCGGAAGGTTCTACATTGCTCATTCGGTTTATCATACATTTTTGTGAATAAAACTCATTTAAATTTCATGAGATAAAAGTTTTATTTCTTTTATTTCACATAACTTATTTAAACTCAAGAAACGTTCAGTGTGAATGTCCTCCTTTTTGACCAAGTGTACGGTAAATCTAGTTTACCGCAGAGAGTAATTACAGAAAATATTTAACGTGTTAGCTAAGAAGTGAAGACACACACACACTAACAAATTAAGTCAAAAACAATCTTGATATAAGCTTTATAGGAATTCTTGAACGAATTCGCTCTCATGTACACCAATATATAAAAATGTGACAAACAACAAACAGAAGAAGGCTTGTCAGTTCCGTGTTTACGATCATTTGTAACACAAGAATTATATTCGGTGTAAAATGTTTTTATTAAAAATACTCTTTCAAGGCATTTATGATAAAAGAAATATTACACAACTAAAAAGGTTATGTTAGAATTTCTGAGAATATAATAATACAGTATCTTCACTAACTTTATAATTCTAAGAATAATTTAATTAAAAATTAAACAATTTTAATAATCATTATAATAATATATTTTGAATAATAATTTAATTAAATAAATACCTGTAATCAATTTAATTTATTAATCGATGAATAATTATTCTAAGATAAAATAATTTTAATAATATTTCTAAGAAACAAAATAGTCAGAATTTTTAAGAATACTTTAAGAAAGTAAAATAGAAACCTGGGAAGGAATCCGCAGCAGCATGATTGACATTGCCAACGAATTGGCACCGCTGCGTATACATGTAACGACCGATCGTTGACTTCTGGCTGTTACGAGGCATTCGATAAGAGGGCAATGGCCTTTAAAGCTTGACACTCAGATGAAAAAGACAGAAAACTTACAGCGTACAAGGAAGTTCGAAAATAGACAGTAAAAACACTCGGACGAGTCAGGAGAAGTCAGATATCGGAAGAAATCCTAGGCATTGAGTCACACTTCAAGAAAAACAACAGTAGAAACTTCTACAGGACGTTCAAAGAACACTTGACAGGCTATCAACCATCAAGCTTATGCTTTCGAAGATTGGTACACTAGCTAGACCTATATAGGCTTATATAGAGTGTCCCTCGGAGAAATTTTCAAGGCTTGTTCCTCTGGTGAAACTAATGAGAAAAGTGCATACAAACATAAGTCTGCTAACGCCTCGTCAACGAGTTACAGCTGGCGAAAAATCGCCCGGATTTCAGTTCCCCCATTCCAATGAACTCATACTGAAATTTATAAGGCGTTAATTAAGGGTTTTTGAATAGGTTTTATGAAAAATTGAGCTGAAAATAGCTTTTATGAAATTTATGAAAAAAGTAAGTTTTATGAAATTTATGAAAAAAAGCTGAAAAATTGAATAAAACAGGCTCTTGTCCTGCAACTACAGTAGATTTTGAGATATCTCACAAAATACGCAATAATCGGTCTCGAAAAACATGTTACCTTTAGGTTTGAAGTTCCCATACAAAACCGATGAATTCCAAGTAGTTGTCGTAGTAGTTATATTTTGTGGCGATGACTTATTGAATACAGTAAATATTAATTAATGTACGGAATTAAATTTTATTCTCTTGAAATTACTGTAGGATATGTTTGTTAATACGTTCTAATAGACAGTCGTAAGAAAGAATGTGTACGTAATAATTTAACCATTTATAGGGCAGTACTATGGGGAAAAATATACATGTAGTAAAATGTTAAATTTTGTATTATAGGGATTTGAATAATGTATTTCTAGTGCCAGAACAGTAAGATATTTATATTTTTTATGTCAAGCCCTGGTAAATATACTTTACCAAGGAATGTTTATTGAAATGGGAATCACATAATATTTAGTGGCAAGAATGCTTATTAAAACAACTTCTAGCCCTATATAACAGAAAAAATGTGGCGAATAATTTATCTTAACTTTATATTAGCATGAATGCTTGCTTTCCCGTAAAATACTGGAATTTTCTAAGCACTGTACAAAAGTAACAACAAAACAACATAGTACTGTACGCTGGTATTAATCCTTACCATATTCGTGTAACTCGCAAAGCAAATGGTCGCTGCGCGCTAATTTCAATATGTGGATAGCCTACTTACCAGAGAACATCTATAAAACCATAAAATGCCAATAAGTTTCAACTGCATGGCTTATTCTTAAAACAAATCGACCTTATTGCTAGTGGTAAGTATACATACCACAGATCTATAAAGGGTAAGTGGTTTTAAACCCTAAAACTTTGCGTGTTATCTGGAATTTTACCTATCAAAATCGGGTCCGCTCCCTATATTTCGGTCGAGCGGGGTTTTACTGTAGTACACTGTAATACAGCCTATTAATTTTGTGAATTGAATCTTGTAAATTTGTAAAGAGAATGTTGGATATTCAAGAACTTATAAGTTTAATTTTGATCGCTATGTTAACCCTATTACTAACCTAATAATAGGACTACATATTGCTTAAATTACACATTAACTAACTTATATTTGTAGTCACTTACTTCAATAAGTGTTGTATCTTATAATATTTACCCAAAGTAGGGGAGACCGGGGCTAGTAGGCGCAGGGGCAAGTAGGCGCACTCGCGATAAATCTGTTGTTTAGATGTTGTCAATCCTGAAACTTGGATCACTGTTTCCGGCAGTCACTGCGAGTATTTCATTGTGTTTTGAGCCGTTTATGAAAGCGTAACAACTTTCCACATTAATTTTTTGGTTCTACCACAGGCAAGTAAAATTTCGGTTTCTCTGTTATTAATTTTTCATACAAAAGTGTGGTTAAATAACCCATTAATATTTGTATCATTAAATTCACCAGTTCTTTGTGGTTTTTACTGTGTCAAGTTTAAGTAAATTTATTGCTTAGTTTTTAACTACGCCTTCGTTTTTCCAAAACGATGAGTCGGGGCTAGTTGGCGCAACAGTCCCGGGGCAAGTTGGTGCATGCGCCAACTTGCCACAGGATAGGCGAAAGTTCTTTAGAAGCTTAAAAATGCAACAAGGGATAAAATGTCTGGGAAGTCTTCTTCCAGAGATAAGAAACGTGTTAAAACTACAGGGAGGAAAGGTAAAAAACGCCGCATCCAGTCAAACGAGGACGGCACACTATGTTTGTAATGTATTTCATCTTACAAAAAAAAGAAGCAAACCAGGAGAGGCTTAGATAAGGCGCACTTCATGTTGTATGTGGTTGCGGGTCCATGAAGCTGTGCAGGAGAGCCAAAAATTATCTTTAGGTGTGCTAATTGAGATTCATGTAACGACATTGAATAGTCCTATGTCACATGATTGTAGGTTCCTACAACGGTTTAAAGTTTCTTATTGTTTATTACTGTATCCAAAATTAATCGAAATAATATAAAGGAATCTGTTTTTTTGTTTTTTTAAGTAGTTTTGAAGTTCGTTTGGTTAAAATGAGTAAACCTATTTAGACGTCTGATAAGCATTAAAATATAGATTTTAAAAACTGTAGATTACTGGAAAAGTTTATTTTGTTTTCATTACCTATTCTGATATTCCAGTTGTTCCGGTTGTAACGCCACACACCATACAACTGTTTAATGAACTTGCGCCAACTTACCCCAGGTACTGCGCCAACTAACCCCGAGGTTGGGGTAAGTTGGCGCATGGGTTTTAATGACTTTAAATGTTCATAACTTACAAAATATTTAAATTAAAAAATTGAGACTTTAAGGCTAATATGTTAAGGTATGTCATCAGCATAAAACATAATCTTAAATACTTCATAAATAGCTACAAAAAAATATACTATGTAAAAAATGCGCCAACTAGCCTCGGTCTCCCCTACACCGTTTTCTTCAGCATTCGCTTGGGCATTTATTAATTATTAAAACGAAAATGAAATCACAACGAATTTTTGTGACAATTTAAAAGTTTTGTGTTCCTCGATTCAAATCACAGACATATCATTTTATAATAATTACTTATTTTGTGAACTACCTATATCCAGGAGGCAAGCAAGAGTTATGAGATATTATACAGCAATGTAAAGCTTATAAAATGAGCTAAAAGGTTTATTTAAAACATTTTTTAAATAATTTGAGTAGGTACGAAAAGTTATTTAATCTTAATAAAATGAATTATCAAAAATTCACTTTCTCACCAATAACTTTGTAAATATTGGAAAATCTTTCAGTGATATTGAAAAATCTTATAGAAACTAACTTTGAGAGCGTTCTTATTTCTTAGAAAAACTATGAAACGTTGTAGTATGCGAAGATAGGTTGTTCAGTTTAAGAGATAAAGCTTTATAAGCCAAACATTGCAGTTTCAAGGTTTGGAGGGGGCAAACGGGGAAGCACGCGGGGTTCGAGAGGCTAAATTTCAGGATATAGTATTCTTAATATGTAGGCCTACTTTCTTCCTGCCAAAATTCAGCTTTTCTTCTATTTAGTTCCACCTTAATGCTTTCATTGACTGGACTTCCCAAAAAAAGAGCTAAAAAGAGTGTCAAGATAAAAACTGAAAAGTCTAAGTATTAAAGCCAGCCGGAATTTCAGCTCTTAACAATTTATGGCTGCAAAGAATTTACCAGTTGCAGATGTCGTAAAATAACTAAGGACCAGTCAATAAGGTACTTAGAAATAACAGTCGATATTTTGCTTCTATGGGAGGAATCGATGTCAGCGTCTGAGGTAAACTACATTATTTATTTAAGAAACTTAGAAGTGTTCTTGAAATTATAACACTGAAAATTGTTTACTTTTCTACGGTTCAGTCACTCCTGACTTACGGGATTCTGGGTTGGGGTAGTGCTTCGTATTGCTATTTGAGTCCCCTGTTAGTATAGAAACTAATTTTAAAAGTTATAAGTAGAAAACCGCCTCTTTGCCCGTCAGACAAACTTTTTGCAGAATTTCAATGTGATGAATGTCAGGCAACTGTTTGTAAGGGGGATTTTGAAAAAGCTCCATAAGAGTAAATCGAATATCCAAAATGGATTCCAGAAGTGCGATACAAGAAACAAGCGCCAACTCTTTCCAGATAAAGCGAGAAGGGCGCTGATGAGCGACTTTGTAGGCCTATGAGCACTATGAGAGATAGTTTGATGTGTCAATTTCCACCGCCTCGATGGAATGAATGTGGTAATAGGAATAGTGATGTGGGTAATAAAATAATAGCCTATAAAATCCTAAGGTTAACTGTATTCATTTTTAGAAATAAAGTATTATTATTATTAACACAATGTTAGATTTATTTATTACTTTTTTATTACTACTACTGACTTAAATATTTACTTAGTTACTTGCTTCTATAAGAATGTCATCTATATTTTTTACCAAATAATACCCAATTTGTCTCATATATTTTTTAAACAAAGAATGATTTAGAAAGGAATTCTTTTACATTGTAAACTGACTCATCTATCAAATAACTTTTCAGTTCATTTTTAAACAAATGCAGATTAGCACAACGTTTTAACAATTACGGCATTTTTTAGATTTTCTTACCTTGTAATTAGTAAACAATTGCTCACTAATAAAATACGTAAGGATGTTCAAGGGAAATTTGAAATAAGATTTTCAAAAATTCTAACTCAAGGGTGCTGTATTTGTTTAGAAATCCCTTTTATTCTATTATTTCCTCGACCTCTTCTGTCCGGGGTTCATCCTACCGCCTGAAATTTGCAGATGATGTTATCGCGTACGTTGCATTCCCCCCAAACGCCGGCCCTGTCAAGATATCAATTGACAGCACTGGCGAAAAGAATCCGAAGAATGTGTTACCGTGGTAATAAAATCGCATGCAAAAATGCAAAATTATCACACCCCAGTGACGATGACTTCCAGAGCATGTCCCCCAATGCATGAAAAAATTTTATACCTTAGCTCACTTGTCCAAGGGCTCACAGATGCCAGTCGACTAGCCCACACGAAGTGTGACCGCTAGTACAGAGGATTACGTATTGATAAATATCCACATTGGTATTAAGTTACAACATCGGGCCTACATGTTTGCATTTATTAGTAAAGTCTGCGAAGATGTGTTGACTTTAGATTTATGACATAGTCCATAATTTATGATATACATTTTATGTTGTATATTTTGTAAAAAGCCGACAATTGCATAATCAAGCTATTTTTATTTCCAAAAAAAACATAACATACTGAAAAAATTCTTGTATAAATTCAGTAGCAAGAACCAGTTCGTTTCATTGCCCAAATATGAGGTGTCACTTTAAATAAAAAAAAACATGACAAGTTTTTAATACATCGGACAAAAAGCGATATTTTCAGAATTTTTTTCGTATCGACTCTATTTAACCGAAAAAGTAAACGATAAGACGTTTACGTACGATGAAATTTTAACAACACTTGTAAACAGTTGTTGACACCCTATTTTAGTTTCTTTTTGTTGGAGTAATGTTACAAGAACCGGGAGGAACCGAGAGGTACCGACTCTTGGGTCGAATTTCATGTAAATATGGCTTCAAGCTGTCTTCTAGTGATTAGACAAGGTGTATAAAAAATAACAAAGGAAAGAAACCGCACGACAGGTAATGTGCAACACAATGCGTTGTCACGCATGACATCTGAAAAACAAATTTTGTAGCAACTATTACTCAAAATACTGAAACTAATTTACCTTTTTTAATAAGCGCCAGAAAACCTTTGAATTGGTTTGATTTATAAAATTTTATAATAAATTGTCTATTTTGTAATCATTTGTGAATCATCAATTGTAATAAATTGTCCTGTAAATCAATAATTGTAATTATCTTGTAAAATATTTACTAAAAATGTTTTGTTTTTTAAAGTAAGAATATTTTTTTATTATTTATTTTATTTATTTATTTATTTCCTTTATTACTCCTCCAAAAGAGCAAAGTCCGTGCTTGGAGGAGGATTACGCTAATTACAAAAAATACATAGCACAAAATAAACTACAATAAAACAATAATAGCACTGATAAAAAAACAAAAAAAAATAATAATATAATAAGAATGTTTTATTTTAGAAAATAATAATAGTAATAATAATATGCTACGTTAGAAAATAAGAAATTGTAGCTTGTTTAGAAAATAAGGTAACTAATATTGTTTCATAAATGTATTTTTGCCCCTACGGACAGGTGGAGTGTTAATTGCACTTGATCTGCTGGTTCCACAGCTACAAGAAAATGTTCTGTGTCTGTCTTATCATATAGTCAGCCAATTATTTATGACTGAACTATTTAAGAACAGAAGAAGTGTATAAGACACTAGTCAGAGTTATCTCTTCTGAGAGTAATGAATTTCAGTATACGGCCAGGCTCTGGGGTGAATAAAGTGAAGGTGTCATTTTTAGGGTGGAAAGTAGATGCTTTTCAGAGGGCCTGGCATGCTGATAAGCATACTCTTTCAACTCAGTGAGGTAGGCAATAGTAATCACCTCACTCCTCGTTTTTACTTAGTAAAACCTCTAGAGGTTCAAACCAGCCTTTCAGCTGTTGACCTAAACAACAAATGTATTTTGTGTATTTCTTATGAATTTTATAAATCGATTACAAATTTTGTATATTTAAGTGATTATGTAAAGGTATAATAATAAGGAAGAGTAGCTATTAAGCTGCACTTGAGTAAAATTAACATAAGAAATAAGAATAGCAATAGGAAATACTAATCTTTAAAAGGAAGTAGTGTTAGAGCTATTTCTTAAAACAATTTTTATTGTAAGGAACAAGTAGCCTTTGGGTTTTATTACTGTCTCTTGCCTACATGAATATATAGGAAGGAAAGTATTGTTTTCATAATGATTTTTCGAAATCGAGTTTTCATCGGATCTACATGTATTCAGACCCCCTGAACCCAAAACAACATGTTTTTAACGATTGGTCTGTGTGCGTGTGTGTTTTGTGTGTGTGTGTGTGTGCGCGCGCGCGCGTGTGTGTGTGTAAGCAGAATATCTCAAGATGGAACATCGTACGAACTTGAAACTTGAAACTTAAGTTACATACAACTACCGGACCCGACACGAACATTTTCATCAAAATTGGTCAACCGGAAGTAGTAGTTTATTCGTGTAATTTTTCACTTTAATACGATTTTCTCAAAAACTGGTCATACGGTATTTTTTAAATCGCCTGGTTTACTAAATTTTTTTATGCTCTACAAGGCGCCATGTTTGCTGAAATTCTTGGTGAGGCTGTTTTCACTTAAAGAATTAGTTTTTTTTAATATTACGGCTTTTATATGCATTTTAGCGCAAAAATTTATAGTATAATATAAAAGTAGAGAATTTAAAATTCTACAACTTTTATTTCAAACACTTTTTTGTATAACGCTTAGTTTATAGCGTTAATTAGCGATTTTCTGTTTTTTCTCTCGAAATCGTGTAAAAAAATTGATTTTTTTTAAGATTTCAGCAATATTATGCATTTTACGTCAAGAAAGTATAATCAAATTTATAGGAAATTAAAATATCTACAACTTTTATTTAGAGCAGTTTTCTCTACAGAGCCTAGTTAAGCGTGAAAAAAAATGATTTTCCGCATTGTTAATTTTTCTTAAAATATTGCCTTAAGTAGTTTAAAATTGAATAAAATTGTTCGTTAGTCTAAGACTTCTTCTTCTTCTTCTTTGGCCTCGCCTCTTCCCGTTACGCGGGGTCGGCTTTCCCAATCAGAGAGCTCCATTTGTTACGCTCCTGTGCGTCTTCCTCGGATAAGCCCAACATTTTCATGTCTCTTTGGACATTCGTCATCCACGTGGTAAGGGGTCCTCTCTTCCCTGTAGCCATGGAAAGGCACCTCTTCACGACATGATCATCCGTTCTCCTGAGCACATGACCATACCATCTCATCCTGGACTCTCGCACCTTTTCTGCTATATTAGCAACTTTGAAGGTTCCCCTTATATGCTCATTCCGCACCTTATCCTTCAATGGGACTCCTCCCGCCCATCGCAGCATGCGCATCTCTGTAGTGTGGAGTTTCTGTTCATGCACTCTCTTAAGTGCCCAAGCTTCGCTGCCATAGACATTTTATGCACTATTTCGGCCTCCATGGATCCATCCTCTGAGATCACTGCTCCCAGATACTTGAAAGTTTTAACTCTGGGCAGGGGGGTTGCCTCAAGTTTGATGTCTCCACTCCATGAGTCATCAGGATCAAAATTACAAAACATGTACTCTGTTTTCGTTCTACTGATGCGCAACCCATTTTGTTCCAGTGCCTTTCTCCAATTTTCCAAGTTCTCTTGAATCCCCTGCAGGCTATTTGATATAAGGGCTACATCATCAGCATACAAAATGTTCCATGGAGTCTCCTTTTGAATTTCCGACGTCAAGTAGTTCATGACAGTATTAAACAACAAGGGACTTAAGGCACTGTTTTATAACAGTGCATCCAGGAGACTAGAAGGGAGTAAAGAACACGTCAAGATAAAAATATGATAAGCCTAAATTTTTAACACTGTTAAATTCGTTAACAAATTAAGTTATTATTCATTACTAATGAATTCATTTATTACAACTACTTTCTTCCTTACTTCAATAAATATAATAATAAAATAATACAATAATATAATAATATAATATTATTTTATTAATAATTATAGTAATAATAAGCAATAATACGTAATAAACGTGTCATCTAATTATGTTTATAAAATAATACTACATAATTTCCCTTAGCGTTTATTATAAAAAAAATATATTTTTAAACCAAATAAATTTTTGGTTTAAAAATTTATTTATTTTTAAACCAAAAAAATATTTACAAAGAAATTCTTATACACTGTAAAATGTTTCATCAAGCAAGTATTTTTTTAGATGTTTTTAAAACAAATTTAGATTGCCACAACTTTTTAAAGCTTGTGGAAATTTATTGATACACTTTCTACCTGCATAAGTAGGTTTTTGTTCAAAAACTGTAGTGTTATGATTAGCAACATAGTAATCAATTCTGTTTCTTGTGTTGTGATTGTTTTTGTTAAAGGGAGACTGTATGATGGTTTGACTGAAAATTTAGATTTTCGTTTTTTTATGCTTTTCAATAGTTGAAACCTAGATTAGATTACACATTAGAAACCACAAAAACATTAGATTACATCAAAAAAATTATTTAAATGAAAATAGTTAAGGTTTTATCATGTTTACCCTGAAAAATTATCATGCCACCAAAATAAATATTTTTCATAATTTTATACTGCTCGTTTTAGTGCTAAGGAATTTTAGTTTTTTTAAA
The DNA here is from genome assembly GCA_035578175.1 of Catonia carolina. Lineage (NCBI taxonomy): Eukaryota > Metazoa > Arthropoda > Insecta > Hemiptera > Achilidae > Catonia > Catonia carolina. Next base: position 51,058,588 of record JAQMRL010000007.1, read on the forward strand.
TATCTACATCACTGGTTTTAATATTCTCGGCTGTTAGTTAAGTTTTCTAACCGACGTTGATGGGAAATTTACTTGTTTGTGTACATTTTGTTTTTGATTTGTGCCCTTTTGTTTTTTGCCTTTTTCCGTACATTTAGATGTGCACTTAGGTACATTTTTCTCAGAAACTATTAAACCTCACAGGCTGAAATTTTTACCAGTTATTTATCTTGTACATGTACATATACCGACATTTTTATGATTTCTTCCAGTGCTCTAAAAACTAGTAACACGCAAAAACTGTAAAAAAATATTTGTAAAATGTTATGTTGTTCGTTATTTTTTTCTTTTAATTTTATGGTCAATCAGATTAAACCGAAAAAAATTCAGTAGCTAGAGAAAGTCGACAACTAAAAGTATGTAAAGTTTCATTTCTGTATACTTTACCAATCCTATGAAAAATGTTCCTGAAAGTACAAAATTTAACATTGGCGGGATACAAAGTACATTCTCCACTTTTGAGATCGTCAACCAAAAGGCTGGTTTGAACATCTCGAGGCTTTACTAAGTAAAATGAGGAGTGAGGTGATTTGCCTTGCCTTCCTCACTGAGTTGAAAAGTATGCTTATCAGCATACCGGGCTATCTGAAAAACACCTACTTTCCACCAATCAAATGACACCTTCACTTCATTCACCACAGGGTCTGGCTGTATGATGAAATTCATTATTCTCAGAGAGATAACTCTGACTAATGTCTGTTACATATCTACCTCTTCTGTTCTTCAATGTTTCAGATCGAGTGTAAATAATTTAACACCCAGCCTGCCTGTTACGGGCAAAGTATTTGCTTTACATACATTATCATTTCAAAGATATATAAATAAGGAACTGTAGGCAATTAAATCTTCTTAAATACGTCTGCATGAGCTTAAGTGGTTTTTTAATTTACTAATTGTTTTTCCCGATTAAATTTTTTTCCATATTAATCTGTGATGAGTTACCCCAACTAATATGGCATACCGGATTTCAGATTGATTTAAACCATGTTAAACTGCTGTTATCAATTTTTCATCATTCAATCTGGCAATTTGTTTCAATTTTAATACCGCATATATTTTACTGCAGATTTTTTTTTTGTATAAAAATTCCAAGATAACGATCTATCCAGTGGCACTCCTAGAAACTTCGTTGTTAGTACATGTTATATGATATTATTATGAATAAAAAGATTCACTTCTCTATTTTCCCGTACATTATGTTTGTTTTTGAACTTTAAATAAATACTGACACTTCTTTCCGCTGACTGTTAACTTTAATTCATTCAAGAACTGCACTACAGGTTCTATGCTATATGTGTAATGCAAATATAAATGAATGTATTTTATATATATATATATATATAATATATATATATATATATATATAATATAATTATTTTTACTAATGAAGCAAAGTTTTACTGAGTTGGTGTGTATATGCGTAAGTCACCAACTGACTGACTGATTCTCTGACTCGTCATTAATTCTCTAACTTCCGATCACATAGAGAGCTGAAATTCAGAAAATTTGTTCCTTCAGTAATGAATAGGAAAACTAAAACATTTAGATTTTATCTCTGGGTTAATTCATGGGGAGCTTTTGCTCTCTTTCGGGAAATAAGATGTGTCAATATTACATCACTTAAAGATATTTTAAAATATGGTGCACTTACATGACATCTCCTGCCAGTGTAAATAACGAAAAACATAACCTAATTTTAATCATGAATGGATGACGGTAAATGGAAATCAACCTCTGTTGGAGTATGATTTTTATCAAAAATAGCAATGCGGAAAAAACTGTTTAAATAGAAAGTAGGTTTTTGAATTTTCTATAAATTTTATTATAGTCTATAAGTTTACATAGTATTATAAATGATAGTTTATTATTAGATTAGAAAGTTATTAAAAAGATTATATAAATTTTCAACCTGAAATTCATGTTTAGGCTCCAATTTAAAAATAAAACGTATTTTAAAAGAAAACAACCAATTGCAATGATCATAATATGGTAATTTTCTGATTGACGCTAAATTAAGTTTTATTGAAGAAAATGTTTGAAATACACGTTGTAGATTTTTAAATTTTCTACGACTTTGATTATACTGTACTAGCATGCTCCGTCGCGGCTTTGCACGCGAAAATGGTGTAATCACTTTTTTTAACAATATGTAGCAGTTTAAAATTTCAGCAGTTCTTGATTTTGGAAGTATTTTTGCTTTTGAGGGTTTTCTTCCTAGTGTTGGTTTTTTGATGGCATTATTGAAAATGGAAAAAACATAAAACAAAAAAAACAACCACAAAAAAAATTGTCAAAACCAAAAACTTAAATCTACGTTGAATAAAATAAAAGTCAAAATAAAATATCAAAGCAATTGATCACTCACCAATTAAAAGAAAATTAAAATTACATTTAATATCCGAAGTCTATCATTTACTGTTCAGCTATGAGCAAATTTTTGTTAAAAAATGTATCAGATCATCTAGGTACAACCTAGATATTATACCTAGGTATAATACCTAGGTATTGATATATAAACTGGAAAATCAAACGAGCAAGAACGTGAGAAATTTTTCCAAATTTTAAAACATTTGTTCTCTGGTTAGTTTTCTTTTCTTTTATGAAATAGGTAGGTTTCCTGTTTCTATGCTCATTTATCTAATTAGTTTCCATAAAGTTGAAATATCCTAATTTATGGCTTAAAAAGATATTATAAATTAATTTTAGTTGTAAAAGAAAAGTTGGGTCATTTTTTTCTATATTACAAATAATAATAATAATAATAATAATAATACTTTATTAAAAAAATACAATTTTAATCTTAATATTTTGTATAAATTTTGTACGCACGTCCATTCCTATTACCACATTCATTCCAATAATTGAGGCGGTGGAAATTTACATATCCAACTATGGTTAAAAAACCATGCGCCAGATATGTAAAAAAACATTAATTCACTAATTTTTACTTTCTCTTGACTATATGAATATATAGGAAGGAAAATATTGTCTTCATGTCGATTTTTCGATGTCGAATTTTCACCGGACATAGGTACAAGTTTTCAGACCTCTGAACCCAAAAAACATGTTTTTAGCGATCGGGGTGTGTGTGTGTGTGTGTGTGTTTTGGGTGGGTGTGTGTGTGAACATAATATCTCAAGAATGGAACATCGTACGAAGTTGAAACATGAAACTTAAGTTAGGTACTACTAGAGGACCGGACACGAACATTTTAATTAAAATCGGTTAACCAGAAGTAGTAGTTTATTCGTGTCATTTTTCACTTTTTTGCCATTTTCTCAAAAACTGCTTCTTGGATTTTTTAAAAATCGCCTCATTTACTGCATTTTTTTGCTCTAAAAGATAGGGTAGGCGCCATGTCTGCTGAAAATTAAATCAGTTTTAAGTAAAAAATTCATCTAAACGTGAAATAAATTTGCGAACGCAGTAATCCGCGTAAAACCATCGTGATCTACAGGTTCTATTGAAGTTTAGAAAACCATGTTTTATTTCTTTTAACTTCCCAAGTAATACCCTCAAGGAATGTAACCTATATTTTCTAATTGGAGTATAGTACCCTAAAAATTCTAGCGAATTTTTAACAAAGTAAACACTGTGAATGTCAAGGAATAAGTATAAATAAGAAGGTAATCCAGCTCTGGTTCAAAGAGTAAATCCAGATTTTACATCCTCTATAATTTTTAAGATATCTCCTTCATTACGAATGAATTCATTTGTTTATGATTTGCCAACGCAGGATATTCTCGCCAATGGATTTCCAAAACGCTTGACAAATGAGTAATCAATCTGGACAGATATTTTTTTTTTTTGGTTTTATGATATTATCGGGTATCACTTTTACAAAATAATTCAGACATAATTTTTTTATTTAATTTCGTTTGAAATGTAAGGTGTTTTGAATCGGATAGCGGTCCCTGAGTGATTCCACCGAGGTGTTGGTGCATGAATAGAAGGCGACGATAATGAGTGCGTCAGAGTATTTGTAAGAAGGTAAAAAAAAGCGAAATAAGAGGGAAGTTGATGCGAGTCGCACGCATCTACTAACTGCAAGTTTTGTCTAATAAACAAAAGACTACGACAACACGTACATCAAGTATACGGACGAGAGGTGGAGTGCATGTCTGTATAGTAGAGACCTGTATGTGTTAGTGAGGGTGTCCGCAGTGTGTATTGCAGCTGCCATTCTCTGTTCTCACGTATGCACTTACACATTCGTACGATTTAGAAAAATATACTGCTCTCGTATGCGCAATTGCATGCGTGCATAAGGAATTATTCGCTCACAAACACACAATGCAAATACAATACTATATTTGCATTATAGTAATTACTGATTACTATAAAACCTTCCCCTGTCTCTCGACAAAACGTGTCAAAAATCGCCTGAATTCAAAAGAAGACGGTTAAATAAACACAACAACTGATTGAAGAATGATTATCCACCTGAAGTATTAAAATATTATGTAGACGACACAACCGAACAGAATTGAATGACCATTGAAAATAATTCCATCAAAACCATCGAAGGATTCTTGATGTAAATCTGAATCAATAAATGGTATGGCAGCTGCAGTCTTTCTTCTACTCGTTCCCAGTCACGATCAAATACCATAATCGCAGTAGGTGGATGATCTCTAAAATAATGAATTCTTTCATTCAGTTTCTCAATTAATTGCTTAGTATATTATTCCGGTCATCACAAAATCCCCATGATTTCCCAGAATATTTCTTACAGGGACTTAACCCTTTATAAGGTATTGGCAAACATATTGCCACCAAAATTCTAAGTCAGTTATAAGGCAGAAACATTATTCTGCCACTCATAACAATGTTTAGTAAGATGCTGCTGTCTGTTGGTTTTGTTTACAAACCAATTTCCCGCCGTTTTGGCTTGTTATTTTTCAGTACAGTGGTTTTAGGTTACGTGTGTTGGGTGTGTCTCATGTACGTGTTCAATTATTGCCTTATTTAGATTACAGTTGTAAATAAAATGTAAGTATTTTTGTACATTTTACATTGTTTTTATGTGTTTATGTGATAGACATATAATGTTGCCATATTTAGTTTTATTCTGCACATAAAAATATTGTTTTTCATAGGTGGCAATATGCTTGCCAATGCCTGTTACCAATCCAAGTTAGTGGCAATATAGTTGCCACTGCCTGTGTGTATTATTTATTTTGTTCTGTGTGTATTGTATTTGTTTGTATGTATCTTATATTTTGTTGAAAAATACATTATATTTTATTAGAACTACGAATTATCATTGAAATATACCCATTACTTATAATTTTAGTTTTGCAAATAGCATAGTATTGATGGGCAGTGGCAAGTATATTGCCACCTAAGGTTAATGGTAACAGGCAGTGGCAAACATATTGCCATCCCCCAAATTTGGAGAAATGGAAAAAAAATTAAAAATTTGTTTACAATTATGTTTTATTAGTGATAGTATGTAACCAACTAGCTAATAAACAACTTTTACAGTTTTCTAGTTTTCTTTGCCTTATAAAGGGTTAATTCTGTTCTGAATGAATTTCCCGAAAGTGGGATGGTTTCATTTGTGTACATATAAAGTTATATTGGAAATCATTGAAACTAGGAACTATAGGGACCATTGCTAGATATAGTCTTCTCCTGTTTCTCTTAATGCATCTTCACCGTGGGCCAGTTGGAACCACCTTGCACCACCATACTTCTTAATGTCGTCACGCCATTGCTTCTGCGGTCTTCCTACAGCCGTTTTCATTTCCCTTGGTTATCAGTGAGTTATTCTTGCCGTCCACCTGTCCACGCTCTTTCTAGCCACAAGTCTTACTAAATGTCACTTTAATTTTGCTACATGTTACTATAAAATATCTGTCGTTCTTTTGTCTTTGCGTATAATGTAATGTATTCACTGTCGAATACTGATTGTTTCTCTCTGTAACTTTAAGTCTCCTATATATGTTTTATTTTTAGTGAAAGTTACTATTTCGAGACCCTAGATATTAACAGAAAAAATACCCGATCAGGTACCACACCATACTCGAGTAAATTTAGTAATGATGAAATAGAAATTATAAGTAAACTAGCATGCCCCGTCGCAGCTTTGCACGCGAAAAATGATGTAATCACTGTTTTTTAAATAAAAGTCAAAATAAAATATCTAAGCAATTGATCAGTCACCAATTAAAAGAAAATTAAAACAAATTAAAGAAACACCAAACTTTACTTTTATAAAAAACTCAACAATGCAAAATCGTATCTACATAATAAAATACAATAAAATTATCATGTGATGTTGTCACCAGCTGATCCTTAGCACCACGTCGCTATTTCGCTAAACCATATGACTTTATTTATGACAAATCTTTATTTGAATCACATCGGCTGGTTTAAAAGCAGCAGATTTCTAACCTCATAAAAGCCTTAATGTAAGACATAAACATTATTTTCAACCCTTTAGGGCTAACTTTTTAAAGGTTTCAATAGCCTAAAATCTGCACCGGCATCATAGTTACAACATTAAAAAACTGCATAAAAAGTAATTTAGGATATAAAGGGGAACATACACACACACACACACACACACATACATCGAATTATATATATATATATATAAACCCCTTAGATCTGTTATATATATACTATATACTTAGATCTCTATATACTTCTATATACTTAGATCTGTTATATCTTAGATACTTAGATCTGTTATATCTTAGATACTTAGATCTGTTATATATATATATATATATATATATATATATATATATATATATATATATATATATATATATATAAATTTAACGGAATTTAAGAAATGCAAAAATGTAAAAATGTTTGGGAAATAATTATTAATAATCAAAATGTTAATTTTCAAGAAAACGATTATGTAGTCCAAGACTATAAATCAACTCAGTGACTGAGCAATTTTAACAGAGTGATAAACAAGTGATTTATATGAGTAAAAATTATGTATATATACATGTTAAAACATAATTTCATTTTGTGTAAAGACGTATTTTGAAAAATAATGTGATTCTCTGTGATTCATTGACGCAATAGAAAACATACGTAAGGTATTAAAATGACTCTTAGATGATATATAGAAAAATAAATGTTTTCGTGTTTTTTTTTTTTTTTGTAAAATTGATTCTGCGTTTCTGAATAACTTCTTATACGTTTTAGGTACCGAAGTCTATCCTATAATTTAATTATAAACTTTTAATTATAGCTTTTGTAGAGGGAATCGGAACCCCGCGGAGATCAATATCTTCTATTCTTCCCCGCACCGTGCATTCTGTCAGACCTTGTGAGAACCTCTTTCTCCAAGTAGGAATGCCAAAGTTTAATAATGGAAATGACAAAAGGAGACAGACGGAAAGCCTAAACCTATGCACCGAGGTATAGAGAGGCGTTTAACTAATTGCTACATCACTCGCTCACCACGACTCTTAGGCCGATGTTAACATACGAGGAGATTCTAGTGTAGGCTTCTCCGCTCATCAGCTTAGTAAAGGGCTTCCCGTTTACAACTCGGGTTTGAAGGGACACATAGATCAGCGGTGTAACAGGGAATAACCATACGCAGCCAGCTACGTCTTAAGGGTAGCAAACTGATTTTAATAAAAAATATTGATTTTTTAAATTTTACCATATGTTGATAGATCGGTTTCCCCTATTTCAGTGTATATATAACACGACATTGGTTGCTTTTCTGTTAAGAAAAATTATTTTTTTACTTTGGTGGGGTACGTAGTGTTTCTTTCGATATTTTTCATTTTTTCATTCTTGTAAATTGGGATTTATATAATTACGTTACTACTCTAACATTATGGAGATCGCATTCATAAAATAACAATAATTTCTAGAATGCATAGGAATCAGCTGTAATACAAGATAAATATTGGTGTGTTTTTGTTTGGAAGCTAATTCCAGTTGGTAATAGGTGTTTTTGTTGCGGTATTATGCTATGCTTATACTATAATATTAGCATTTTCCGCATATTGTATTTTTTGACTTAAGGTACACTTATTTCAGGAACCATCCTCCATGAGAGTGTGAAATTTTGCACACTACATTTTAGTACTAAGGTGTGCATTTACTCCAGAGGTATTTAAAAAAATTTGGAGTTTTTATTTTTGGGTATCTTTTTCATAAAAACAAATGCAGGCTACATTTGAACATTTTTTAAAAACAAAAATCAATTTTAGTTTGGATAAAGATAAATGAAAAAGCTCTGGTTTGAATTTGTGAAAAGGTACTGTAAATAGGTTTGCTAAAGCTCAGCTTTGTAGCTTTAACGGTTCCTTCAAAAACATCTACTTAAGTTAGTATTGTAGGTATAAGGACAATGAAAATGGTCTGCACCCCTTAACAACCGGATCGTACGTAAAAAAACTTTAAAAGGGGAGACTGTACTTTGTATCCCGCCAATGTTAAATTTGTTATTTTATGTACATTTTTCATAAGATTGGTAAAATATAGGGAAATTAAACTTTACACACCATAGGTGTCGAGCTTCTTCTCGAGCTACTGACATTTTTTTAATTTAATCTTTGAACCATAGCATTTTTTTTAAATATTACGTATAACTTGAAATTTTTACAAATTGTTTTCTACGTTTTTTGCGTATTACTAATTTTTGGAGCACCTGAGGAAGTCATAAAAATGTCGGTATATGTGGATATACAAGATAATTAACCGGTAAAAATATCAGCCTGGTAGGTTCATTGGTTTCTGAGAAAATTGTACCTAGTGTTAAAAAATCTAAACCCACGAGAAAACGCAAGAAACAAAACTGCACAAATCAAAAACAAAATGTACTCAAGCAAGTAAATTTCCTATCAACAGTTGTTTAGAAAGCTGAACCCAACAGCTGAGAATACAAAAAACAGTGATGCAGATATTTTAAAAACTACTACTCTTTGCACTAAAACGAGCAGTATAAAAATTGTGAAAAATATCGTTCTCAGTAACATGATAATTTTTCTGTGTAAACTTGATAAAAAAATTAATTTTTTCATAAAAAAAATATTTTTTTTGTCGTAATTTAATGTTTTTTTCTGGTAGATCTAGGCCAAAACTATTAAAAAACATAAAAACCAAAAATCGAAATTTTGAGTTAAAACCATCGTGCCATCTCCCCTTAACTCTTAAATATAAAATTTCACCTGCTAACATTGTATTGTAAACTCCCAATTATCCGAAACTGGGTTATCCGAAACGACGATAAACACATTTTTACTAGAACATCAAACGAATTTAAATATATTCAGTAGCTTAACGATTACCGAAACCCCTATCTCCGCAAGGAACATTTCCTAAAAATTGGGAAAGGATATCATCCTCAAATTTTCTCAGGTAATATTATGACATATTATTTGCATAATATATACTGAGTTTGTGGCAACAGAAATTTTTTTTAGTATAACTAGAAAAATGTTTTTTTGAAAATTTCTTTTTTAAAATCATTCTTATCTGTTTTTTGAGGAAGTTTTTATTTAAACTAATTTTTTAATGAAATTAACCCAGTTGTGTTAATGTATATATTGAAAAGAATATTGTGTACAAATTTCATAAAAATCCGTGCAGTGGTTGTTGAGATAATGTCCTAATGTTAGAAATATTTTCAGAAAATTGGATGAACCGAAAAGATTTACTACCACAGATATAAGTTATAAACAAAATCTCATTCCATTTCGTGAAACACACGCATGACACTTAAAAAAAATTGGCCGTTGTCCATCTTTACGGAATCTTTACGGATCTTTACGGAACGTTAAGTATCGTAAAAATTACTAATTATTTTTTTTCGATCAAAATTAGATTTTTCTCTGAACTAGCATCGTACAAGGAAATTATTTCCGACTACAATATAATTGTAATTTTTTTTTTTCATTAAAACCCGATATGCAAACTTAAATATATTACCTCATTCAGGAAAAAATTATTTTTAATAATAGGCCCACAGTATAATGAGAATAACCGAAAATATGAAAAAATTCCCAGTTCTCTGTATCCTTAAGGGCACCAGTGCGCAAAAATAGTAAAATAATCATGTTTCCGCACTAACATATAGTGCGAAATTCTCTCATTAAAATGTTGGTAATGTGAAAATTGATCAGATAACCGAAGAGTCGGTTCAAAGAATTGTAGCTCATTTACAGACCTATAAAAAAAAGAATTGATTATACTCGTATTTGTGATAAAACCCAATTAGGATCCCGAACTTAATCACATATTGTAAGATTAAATATAAAATTATACAGAATATGAAGTAATATGACTTATATACATCGTAATTTTGCTTTTCCCATATCGATAGGCCTTCTTTGCCCAAAACAGGCAGGTGGAGTGTTAAATTATTTCCACTCGATCTGCTAGTCCCAGGCAACAAAAAATAGTTCTGTTTCTAATCACATAGTCAGCCAAATATATGACTAAAGCATTTAAGAACAGAAGAGGTAGAGGTTTAACAGACACTAGTCAGAGTTATCTCCTTTGATAGTAATGAATTTTATTACACAGCCAGACCCTGAGGTGAATGAAGTGAAGATGTAATTTGCAGGGTGGAAAGTAGATGCTTTTCAGAGGGCCTGGCATGCTGATAAGCATACTTTTCCGCTCAGTGAGAAAGACAATGGTAAACCACCTCACTCCTCGTTTTACTTGGTAAAGCCTCTAGTGGTTCAAACCAGTCTTTGGGCTGATGACCTAAACAACAACATATCGATACACTAAACGAAATAAAATTATATAGTAGTCTGCAATACACAGAAGAACAATATTTAAACAGCAGTAGTCACCAACTACCGGACCGTGGTCCGCGTCTGGATCGTAGACTCATTTTTTGCGGACCGCAAACTCTAGAGAATAATGTATTTTTTTTTGTATGCAGATCTTATTTTCGTGTATGATGCAATTTTTTTCGTTTAGGCAGTGTGGATGCTGCGAGCAACTGGTGATGTCAATTAGACGTATACTCAAGTTTCTCTAAAGAGAGGTGATCCTCGCTGGACGGTCGCGAGCAGGCTGAAAGCAACTCGTGATACCGCCGCACTATAAAATACAAGAAATTACAGCTTTTGTACACGGGCCTACAATTCTTTAAAACTGTTGGTACATTTTATTGCTGGAAATTTTTCAAAATCAATAATTAGTATTAAGATTTAGCATGATTGCCATATCTAAATTTTAACAGTCAGCAAGGTAGGCCTAAATAAAGAGTTGGCTGGACCGTAGCAGTCTTATCAAAATTTTAAACGGACCTTGATCAAATTTATTTGATAGCCACTGATATACAGTACAAACAATTACATATTACGTTTATTATACACTATTGTAAATTTAAAACTGTACTTATGCCTTCAAAACCCTGTCAGTTATGAGAGAAAATCGGTCATTTTTGTTTTTGTTACTCTTGCATTTATTAGTCATATAATCCCGCCATTTTTAAGGATTCAGTTCAACATATCAAACTTTTTCAGCTGATCAACATATCGCAGGGTCGTTGTTAGCACCAATCGGTTAAAACTTGTTTTTCTGGGTTCAAGGGACCTGCAAATAATATTTTCCTTCCCTATATATCATATACGGTAAGAGAAAGTAAAACGTTTATTTTTTGGGGAATAAATTAATACTATTATTTAGTAAGTCAACCCGCCGGGTTGGTCTAGTAGTAAAGCCGTCGCCGTGAGTCGGCTGTTTAACAGCTGATTTCGTAGAAGAAGGTTCCGTAGTTCATATCTTAGCAAATGTAGTTACTTTTATACAGATTTAAATACTAGACAGTGGCTATCAGTGTACTTTGATGGTTGGGGTTCAATTAACCATACTCTATCAGGAATGGTCATCCTGAGTCTGTCCAAGACTAGACCTCATAAGACTACACGTCATGCACATCATCTTTATCTTATTGGGTCATGGAGTTGCTTAAATTGAACAAATTGAAAAGTACACCATATTAGGGATTTAAAAAAAATTATGTAAGATACGTAAACGAAGGGAATAACATTTATTTTTAAATTCAGTTTAAATTCCAAAAACCCGTCAGGGGTTATTTGAAAAAATAAAGTTTTCAAATTTCATGTGAATCGTTCAATTCGTTTTGAGTTCAGAATGTACATGCACGGCCGGGTACACATCTAAACCCTTTTTTATTTCAGGGGACAATTGGTTGAAATCCGGGAAAAGAAAATTTTTCACACTTACAATACTTTCCCAGTTTATAGGATAGACAGAGCGGAAGAAAGTAAAAATTATGGAGATGCGTCACTAACCGCGGTATAAACGAGGAGTACAGTACTTAGTGCACTCGTACATTATTCTGTATGTATGTATATAAGTATAGTGTGGTACCATAGTGCTGCTTCTCTCTGCTCGCTTGTCCCTTTCATCCTTTATTCACTTTTTGAAGAAGCGACGACGCGTTAATAAACGGAGAGGGTAAACTATGAGCGAATTCTTCCTTCCTCTAGTGCAACAATAATACCGGTTCCTCATTGAATGTGCATCTAAAGCAAATGAGTGACTATTATTCTGTACTGCCTACAGATCAACAAAAACATGATTCCTACACCATATCAACTGACATTCATGTCTGCAGTTCACACAAAACACTTCATATTAAAAAATGCAATAACGAAATTATTATTTCATTTCGATCGATGCGTACGCGGTACTTACATTCAACATAAGTGGTACAGGCAACTGCACTAACCTCCTTGCTAATCGCTAACCAATACGTTTTACTCATTTTCAGATCGATTTTAATGTTGTGTTCACAACCCCGTCGAGAATGAATTCAACTGCGAAATAGAACCTACTTTGCCAATTTAACATTGTTTAATTATAAATTAATAATTAGGAACACAAAAGTGAAAATATATACAGAATAATCCCGCTAATCGAAAGTAATTGGGACCGGGAACTGTTCGGATTTCATAATGTTCCGATTATCCGAAAAAATGTCTATAATAACTAAAAAAACAATTTGGTGTGAAACATCCAAAAGACTTTCTTGCCAATATAAATAATGAATAACTTAACTTATATTTCAGTCACGAATGGACAACATAAAATGTAAAATATAACTTTTCAAAAATACGGAAAAACATGATTTGACGCTAAAAACCTCTGTAGAAAAAATTTATTGAAATACAAGTAGTCGATTTTTTTATTTTCTATTATTTTGATTATACTATTTTGCCTTAAAATGCACATTAAGGCTGCAATCTTAAAACCCCCCAATTTTAGTGATTTCGATGAGAAAAATATGGGAAATTGCTGAGTGACGCTAAACTAAGCACTGTAGAAAGAGTGCTTAAATAAAAATTGTAAGTTTTTTAATTTTCTATTAAAGAGCTACATTAGGCTATATAAAGCTTACATATTATAGATCATATTATAGATATTATAGATCATATTGTAGATAATATTATAGATCAGAGAGCAAAAACACTCCGACGAGCCAAGAGAAATCAGATATCGGAAGAAATCCGAGGCATTGTGTCAGACTTCAAAAAACAACAGTAGGAACTTCTAGAAGACGTTCCAATAACACTTCACTGGCTATCAATCTTTAAGTTTATGCTTTCGGGGAGAGAATGGTACACTAGCTGTAAACAATAATGTAAATTGCAAGATCATAGCTTAATATTTTGAGAAGTGGCTAAATTGTGAAAACCCCGAAGAAAAATGGCAAAGAAAAAATCTAGGCGAAGAAACGAAGTTTCATCTCCACCAAATTTAAGAGAACTGCGGAGGACAGTCACAGAACTGAAAAAGAACAAAAATGCTGGAGAAGACTGAATAACTGCATAAATGTTGGTGAAAGGAAAAGATCTAGGAAACTGAGAAGATCCCTGTGAGTGCAAAACGGTACTGATATATCCCCTGCATAAAAAAGGAGCTATTACGGATGTAAACAATTACCGCGGAATTTCACTTTTATCCGTAACGTACTCTCCAAAGCACTTCTGACTAAACTAGAAGAACAAGTAGATCAGAAACTGGGTGAATATCAAGCCGAGTTCGGGAAAGGAAGATCCTGCGCAGAACAGATATGGAACCTAAAACGAGTTATGGAAAGTTATGTTTTAAGAGATGTAGTGGTAGTGTTTGTTGATTTTATTAAAGCTTATGATTTAATGAACCGAAAGGATTTGGAGTGGACATCGAAACCACGACAATCATTAAAGAAATATTAACACAGACACGATAAAAAGAAAAAAATTCTAGAAGAAATCTCCGAAGAGTTTCAAATTAAAACTGGGGTTAGGCAGAGTGAAGACTATCACCGGCTGTAACTCTGTGCTGGAGAAAGGTATTCGGGAATGGGAGATGGAACTTCGCAATAAAGGGTTGTTAAACCAAGTACACATTGAAGGATCAAAGAACGGTGTAAAGCTAAACTGTCTTGCTTTTGAAGACGATCTAGCAATCGTTTCTAGGAACACGGAATCAGCAGTAGAACCAATCAACGTGTTGAAATAAAAAGCAGGACTACAGATTTCCTTCGAGAAAATAAGTACATAACGAACATCAAAACAGCCCCGCAATCCTGAAGACACAATACGGAAGAATTGGGAAAGTTGATGGCTTCAAGTACCTCGGGGAGATAATACAACCAAAGACCACAGAAATGGAAGCGAAAAACAACAGTCGAGGAAAGATGGCCGGAACACTTTGAGGAACTCACCACTTGTATAACAAGAAAACACTCTTAAGACAAGCCAAGATTAGACGCTATAATACTGTGATAAATCCTGTGTGTCTGTACGCGAGTGAGTGCCTTAGAATGACCAGGAAGGCTGGTCTAAGAGAATCAGAGGAATTTGAAAGATCCTCTCCAAAATAATGGTTTCGAAGATAGTAGTCGGAAAATATAGGTCAAGAGGTCGAACACTGTACAAGGAAAATTAACGATTAATGGAAAAAATTAGAAAAAGAAGACTAAAATTCTACTGACATCTGTATAGAATGGATGACAACCGGTTGACAAAACTAATTTTTAAGACACTAAATAAAAGACCTACGTTGGCGGTTAAATGGTTTAAAGAAGTATGAGTATTGAAAAAATTGGAATAAACCGAGAAATTTTAATGAACAAAACTGAATTCAGACAACTAATTACGAACTTTAAGGTCTTCCATGAAGAGCAAAAACAGAATACAGGGTGGGCAGAAGAACGAAAAGCCTACAGTGAGCGAATGCTGAGAATGTGGGCTGCAAAACGAGCTTCCACAAACGTCTAAGTCACTTCGAATGATATAAAATTAGTCATAGGTATACGAAAAAAATTATAAATTGCACTTCCTTTTTATGTATTCCTCCTCCAAAAAGGAGCTATGTTCTTTTGGGAGAGTAGTATTTACTGTACTTATAATTAGGCCTAAGTATTTTTATACTATAAGTAAGTTTATTTTTGTAGTAAGTCTTTAGTTGTATATAATTAAGTATTTATTGTTTATAAGTAGTAATAGACTGTACTATCTTTCAGAGCTGATGAGCTCTGAACGTACGCATTGGCCTCTACCCACATCATAGCTAGGCAATGACTTGCTAGCAACGTTGCCAACACTGTTATATATTTTGTCAGCCATTTTTTTGGTCTTTTAATAACAATTATAACCTATGAACATACAATCAGCTGATTATATTATAAAGTACAGCATGTTAACGCGTTCTATAATCGATGTGTTCAGTACGAGATGCAAGACACGAGTGAACTACTGCGGCTCATATACGCATGCGTGCGTAATGTTGGTCAGGCTGAAACAATAGTACAATCTGTCAATGCTGGCAAACGTTCTAAACGCGTGGAACAGGAGAGCTCATCAACCGTGAAAAGCATTATAAGTAATATTTAAATATACTTACAATAAAACAACTGGGTGAATATTCCGTAAAAATCAAGGAATGTGGAAGAGATAAATGTGTACCGTGATGCGCGTCTCAGTTATGAAGTCAACATTAGATGACTGAAGTGAATAAACCTAAACAAGTAAGCAGCAGCAAAAAAAACAAATTATTCTGAAGCTAATGTAGTTAGGTAACCGCCACGAAAGCTTCAGTTTAAAAAATAGCTATTCGGTAAAAATAGCTATTTGTAGATCTGAAGAAGTATAGTTTAAAAAAATCTGGTGTGAAACACTCACACAACTTTCTCTTGCCAATGCAAATAATTAACAATAAACCTAACATTAGTAATAAAATATTAGAAATAAACAAAAAAGTAACCTCAAAAACATAACCTTATTTTAATCATGAGTAAAAGACGCAAAATGAAAATCAACCTCAGTTTGGCTCAAAAATACGGAAAATCACTCTTTCACGCTAAACTAGGCTCTGTACAAAAAAATGCTTGAATTAAAAGTTGTAGATTTTTTTATTTTCTATAAAATTTATTATATACACTTTTGTCGTAAAATGCATACTTTGGCCGAAATCTTAAAAAAATCGATTTTTCACACGTTTACGTGAGAAAAAAACAGAAAATTGCTAATTATTGCTAAACTAAGCGTTATACAAAAAAATGTTTGAAATAAAAGTTGTAGAATTTTACATTCTCTACAACTTTTATTATATAAACTTTTGCGCTAAAATGCATAATAAAGCCGTAATCTTAAAAAAACAACGTTTTTACGTGAAAACAGCCTCACCAAGAATTTCAGCAAACATGGCGCCTACCCTATCTTGTAGAGAATAAAAAATTGAATAAACCAGGCGATTTTAAAAACAATCGTAGGACCAGTTTTTGAGAAAATCGCAAAAAAGTGAAAAATTACACGAATAAACTACTACTTCCGGTTGCCCAATTTTGATGAAAATGTTCGTGTCGGGTCCGGTAGTGGTATGTAACTTAAGTTTCAAGTTTCAAGTTCGTACATTGTTCCGTTCTTGAGATATTCTGTTCACACACAGACACACACACACACGCGCACACACACACACACACACACACACACACACACACACACACAGACCAATCGCTAAAAACATGTTTTTTGGGTTCAGGGGGTCTGAAAACGTATAGATCCGGTGAAAACTCGATTTCTTAAAATCGACATGAAAACAATACTTCCCTTCCTATATATTCATATAGGCAAGAGAAAGTAAAAAAGAACATTTCGGAACGTAACTGAAAAGCGTGAAGCAAGAATGCTACCACTCATAAGACAATAACATTAAAATTTAATGAAATAGGCCAAGGAAATTTACCACCGGATTAACTTAAATAAAGTTTAAACTTGTGTAAACGTCTGACGCAAAGAAATTGTATAGGGCTAGTTGTACGCAGGATAACGAGACTTGCTCCGCAGCTACTTAACGATTACAATAAGAAACTTATTTCTTCTCAAGGACATACATTTTCATGCATTTACATTTATGAGAGAACATTATTTTCAACGAAGAATGAACATTTATTTTTGAAAAATAAAGATATCCTTTTCCAACCAGACACAAAAATTGTATTAGAATTGTGCAACCTAGAACTACCAGTTATGAAAAAGCACTAGGGGACTGTCAAATTTATAACATACTACCAAATAATTTAAAATATACACTGTACACTTTTAAATATAAAATCTAACAGTTCCTCTTAAAAAAACAATTTTTTTAAATGTTTTAATTTACTGTAATCAATTTCTGAAGAACTGGGTTTATGTGGATTCAATGCTTGTTAACAGCAAGTTTGTGGAAATAAAGTATTTTTTTACCTGATAATTGTTTTAAAAGCAGCTTTCTTTGTATATTTTTTAACTTTTATTATTACTTTATTTTAAATTTAATATGAAAAGTTTATCAAGGTATATGTTTAAATTTTTACAATTTTATGTATAGAATTGCGTTCAAATTGATTTATAACGTAGTCTACTACCAAATAACTAAAGAGATACAATATACACACTTAAATATAAAATCTACAGTTTCTGTTGGAAAAACAATTTTCTTAAATTAAACATTTTTTTCTGAAATCAATTTCCTAAAGTTTATGTGGATTCAAATTGTTTTTAAATCATCTTTCTTTGTATATTTTTACTTTCTCTTGCCTATATGAATATATAGGAAGGAAAGTATTGTTTTCATGTCGATTTTTCGAAATCGAGTTTACACCGGATCTATACGTTTTCAGACCCCCTGAACCCAAAAAACATGTTTTTAGCGATTGGTCTGTGTGTGTGTGAACAGAATATCTCAAGAACGGAACATTGTACAAACTTGAAACTTAAAACCTAAGTTACACACCACTACAGAACCCGACACGAACATTTTCATCAAAATCCGTCAACCGGAAGTAGTAGTTTATTCGTATAATTTTTCACTTTTTTGCAATTTTCTCAAAAACTGGTCCTACGATTTTTTTAAAAGTCGGCTGGTTTACTCAATTTTTTATTCTTTACAAGATAGGGTAGGCGCCATGTTTGCTGAAATTCTTGGTGAGGGTGTTTTCTCGTAAAAACGTTGTTTTTTTAAGATTACGGCTTTAATATG
This sequence comes from Catonia carolina, assembly GCA_035578175.1. Lineage (NCBI taxonomy): Eukaryota > Metazoa > Arthropoda > Insecta > Hemiptera > Achilidae > Catonia > Catonia carolina. The sequence continues at coordinate 51,077,110 of JAQMRL010000007.1, forward strand.
CATTTTAGCGCAACAATTTATATAATAAAAGTTGTAGAAAATTTAAAATGCTATAACTTTTATTTCAAATATTTTTTTGTATAACGCTTAGTTTAGCGGTAATAAGCAATTTTCTGTTTTTTTCTCACGAAAATGTGTGAAAAATCGATTTTTTTAAGATTTCAGCCTTAGTATGCATTTTACGACAAAAGTGTATGGTTGATTGAATGAGTGGTTGAATAAATGCACAAAATAAAGGATTCAATGTATGAAATTTGAACACGTTTGAATTTTGAACAATGTTTTATTGAACGCACACGAACACAAGCGGACTGTATCACCGTTCAGCACACACTCACTCTCCCCTGCGCACTGGTCCACGCACTCGAACTAGCTACGCGCATAGCAGTAGCCAGCGCCCATTCACACACACGCATTTTCACAACTTAACACATTCAGACACAAATAAAACGTTAATTAAATATTAACCATGCCCCCGGCCTTGAAGGGCATTCAAGAGTTACAATAATTAAATTATGAATACTAAAGTTTTTTTTTTAAACAAAAGAACAGTTAATCTCTTTTATTGATTGAATTTGTCATATCTGAGTCAATTGGTAATACACATAATTTCACAATAGGTCGTTTAATGAGACCATTTGAAGTCTTAAGAGTAACCACACGAACTCTGGCATCTTGCCCTGGATGAAGTTCAATGACGCGAGCCATTTTCCATTGGAGTGGAGGAAGATTGTCCTCTTTGATGATAACAAGATCACCAACGTTGAGGTTTGGAGGAGATGTTGTCCACTTCCTTCGCTGCTGCATGTTGTTTAGGTAATTTCTTGACCACCGCGACCAGAAATGTTGATACACCATCTGAACATGCTGCCACTGATTAAGTCTACTGGTTGGAATTTTGAGTAGGCATGGTTCAGGATAGTTTGTGAGGACATCACCAATTAGGAAATGTGACGGGGTCAACGGATTTAGATCAGTAGGTTCATTTGATAATGGAGATAAGGGACGAGAATTTATACATGCCTCAACTTGAGTTAATAGTGTGACAAATTGTACGTAGGTTAAAATTAAATTCCCTAAAACTCGTTTTATGTGTGTTTTCACTAACTTAACTGACGATTCCCATAGTCCACCAAAATGTGGAGCCCTAGGAGGTTGAAAATGCCATGTAATTTTGTCGTTTGATAAAGTTGTTGACACCTTGTCATTAAATTCCTTTGACTTCCACAATCTTAGAAGTTCATTTAGTTCACGATGTGCTCCTACAAAATTGGTCCCGTTGTCTGAGTATATGTCCTTTGGTTTTCCTCTTCTTGAAATGAATCTACGTAAAGCTCCAATAAAAGATTCTGTAGTCAAATCTTCGACTAACTCCAAATGCAGAGCCTTGACACTAAAACACACAAATAGCGCAATGTAACATTTAGCTGGAATGACACCCTTCTTCTTTGACATCTTCACATAGAAAGGTCCACAATAATCTACTCCGGTATAGTAGAATACTCGAGGTGGCACAAGAACTCTAGTTTTGGGCAATTCACCCATCATCTGTGTCCGAATCTTAGGTCTTGCTCTGAAGCAGGAAATACATTCGTGGAATACCTTCTTGACTAATGAACGACCGTTGATTGGCCAGTATTTCTGACGAACGATGTTAAATAACAGTTGGGGTCCTGCATGAAGATTTTTTATGTGCATATGTTTCGCAATTAAATATGTGATGATGTGACCCTTAGGCAATATGATTGGGTGTTTATGGTCAAGACTTAAATCTGATTGTTGTAAACGTCCACCAACACGTATCACTTGATTTTTGTCCATGAATGGATTCAATGCCTTAAGTTTACTGTTTCTTGACACACATTGTCCTGATTGTAATTTACAATATTGATGAAGAAATGATTCTTTTTGCACAAGTCTACTAACAGCATTTTCCGCTAATTGAAGTTCTGTGACAGAAAGATTGCTGTCAAAACGAAGATCACGTTTTCTCTGACAGTTATGCGTAAATCGAAGACAGTATGCAGTAACACGTACAAACTTAGTGAAACTAGAAAAATTATTAAAATTAATAACATTATTTGTTGAGACTGCACATGAAATATTATTCTTCCGTCGTTCTGGAATATCATTATGATCTGTATCTGGTTCTTCCGAAATTAAATCTACTGATGAGTAGAGAAACGATGGTCCCTTCCAATATAAGCTGGCGTTTAAAATTTCTGAAGGAAGTAACCCTCTTGATAAGAAATCAGCAGGATTGTCTTCGCTTCTGACATGTTTCCAAGAATTGGTCTCAGTATTGTCTTGTATTTTGGACACTCGATTTGCGACAAATGTTGACCAATGAGATGAAGGTGCTCTTATCCACGCTAATGTAATAGTTGAATCAGAGTAGTAGGTGATTGAATCTATCTGAATCTGTAAAGCAGTCACAATTTTCTTGCACAATTCCGACAATAGCAAAGGTCTACACAATTCGAGTCTTGGCAAAGATGTCTTCTTCAGCGGTGCAACGCGTGATTTGGAACTAACTAAATTTACTGAGATATTACTGTCAGTATCAACTGACTTGATGTAAATCCAGGCACCATATGCAGATTCTGATGCATCTGAAAATCCATGCATCTCGATTCTTGTAACGTGTGTTTCTTTGGGTAAGATATTTCGTTGAATATCTATTTGCGATATAGATTGTAAAGATTCTTGAAAGCTAATCCACTGTTTTAGCAATTCTTCAGGAACCTCTTCATCCCAACCAATCTTACAACTCCACAGTTGTTGCATGATTATCTTAGCTCTCACTATTACTGGTCCAATAAGTCCCAATGGATCAAATATTTTTCCTATAGCTGATAAAATTGTGCGTTTTGAATGTTTCACACTTGTCTTGTTGTAATCGCCTAATAAAAATTGGAATGTGTCTTGCCTTGGGTTCCAAATAAGACCAAGAGTACTCACAGTTGCATCGTTATTGATCATGAAACAATCGTCACTTACATCTTGATGTAGTAAATTTGATAAAATATCAGGATGGTTTGCACTCCACTTTCGTAAATTAAAACCTCCTCTATGTGCTATGGTCATCATATCCTTTTGAAGCTGTTTAGCATCCTCCAAGGTTTTTGTGCCAGTCATAAGGTCATCAACGTAAAAATCTTCTATGAAAACCTTTGTTGCTTCTGAAAAATCATGTTTTTCATCTACCGCAAGTTGTTTCAATGCTCTCGTAGCTAAGTACGGAGCACTTGCTGTACCATATGTCACTGTTGTTAATTCAAATGTTTTGATTGGCTCATGTTGCTGTTCTCTCCACAAAATTCGCTGTAATTTCCACTGTGATAGATGCACTGTAACTTGCCGATACATTTTCTCAATATCTGCAGTCATGACGTAGGAATGTGTTCTAAATCTTGTTACTATACTAAACAAGTCTGACTGGATTGTAGGTCCAACAACTGAAATGTCATTTAGCGAAAGACCTGAAGTGGTTTTTGAAGACGCATCAAATACTACTCGTAGCTTTGTTGTCTTAGATTGTTCCCTTACAACCGCATGATGTGGAATGTAATAACACTGGGTGGATTGCGATTCATCCAATGGAACCTCTCGCATGTGACCAAAGTCTATATACTCCTTCATAAACTGCACATACTGTGATTTCAATGCTGGGTTGATTGAAAAACGTCTTACAAGTGTAAATAATCTTCGCGATGCGTTCTTCTTAGATTCGCCAAGATCACTTATATCACCTTTTAAGGGTATTTTCACACAATATCTTCCATTTACATCTCTGGTTGTAGTGTTCACGAATAAATCTTCACAAAATTTGTCGTTTCCGGTATGATGTTTTTCACCTTTGCACTCTTCTAATTCCCAAAATCTCTGTATATTTCTGTTAATTTCGTCTAGTGTAGATAAAAAACACGTAGTTGCTAGATTTGATGTAGTGTTTACATTCATTTTGCCAGAAATTATCCATCCAAACACCGTATTTTGTAATGTATAAGATGAATTCGAAAACTTCAATTTACCTTCATGTAATAAATCAAAAAATAATTCTGCACCAATAAGCATGTCAATGTCATTGGGCTGGTTAAATTGAGGGTCTGCTAATTGAATGGTTTGCGGAATGTTTAAGTGAGCTGTTTCTATTGTGACCGTAGGTAATTGTTGAGTGATGTTTTTGAGAATTATACAATCAGTAGTAGTCGAATATGAAGTTAATCTAGATTTAATGATACACTGAACCATATTTGAAGTTTGAGTGGATGATTGGCCTATGCCATGGACTTCAAACACACTATTCTTGATAGAGAGCTTTAAAGTACGCGCTAACTTTTCAGTTATGAAATTTGATTGAGAAGCACTATCAAGCAACACACGGCAAAGATGAGGACAACCTCTATGATCTAGCACTGAAATTACTGCTGTTGAAAGCAAAACAATAGATTTTTGTTGATCAGATGTCACGTTTGAAGTAGAAACAATGGTTTGTTCTATAATTGGTTTAGAAGGTTTGTCACCTTGAGTAGAAATTTGCTTTTCTGAATCCCTTGAGTCAGATTTATTATGATGTAATAATGTATTGTGTCTCTTGCCACAAAGTTTGCACGAGCCTGACTTACACTTGGCAAATTTGTGAGAGCTCTGAAGACAATTGAAACATAAATCGTGTTTCTTTACTTCTTTTTCACGGTCTGAGCTTGGAAGTCCCTTGAAGACCTTACACATGTAAAGTGGATGTTCTTGTTCACTGCACAAAGAACAAACCTTTGTAGAAACATGACAGTTCGTGGAAAATGTATGATTTTTAAATGTTGGCTTGAATTTCTGAGACTGGCTGTGGTTCACAAAATGTGGATTAACGGGTGTATGTTTTTGCAATTTGTTGTATTCAATTGATTCTAATACCTGACACTTGTGTTGTAAAAATACTTCCAAATCGGACATAGTAGGTAACGCATCCTTTGTTAGTGTGTTTTCCCACTCACGTAATGTTACTGGATCTAATTTGGTAGTAATTAAATAAATTAAAAGTGTGTCCCAGTGATTTGTGGGTTGCCCTAAACCAGAAAGGGCACGAATGTGTTTTAAGGCACTATCTAGAAGTTTGCGTAACGAAATTGAATTTTCTTTATCATTTTTAGCAAGACTGAACAAAGCATTTACATGTTTGTTGATTAAATAACGCTTGTTGCCAAATCTGTCATTTAACAATTGCCAAGCAATGTGATAATTTTGTGCGGAACTTTCTAAAGCTTGAACGACTTCAAAAGCTTCACCCTTTAAAGAAGCCTTTAAGTAATGAAACTTATGAATGTCCGGTATTTCCCTTAAGTGAATGAGTGATGTAAATGTGTCACGAAATGAGAGCCATTCACCATAGCTGCCATTGAATGTAGGAAGTTGGATATCTGGGAGTTTCACTGATATTGGTTGCGTAATTACTGGCTTGTTTTCAATATTGTTGTGACAGTTTCTAAGCTCATGATCAGAAATGAAATCTTGAGTCGCTGACATTAGTGCAAAATATTCTGCCTCAAAATTGTTTCTTTGATCTGACTGATCATCAGATTCGTCAAGTAATTCAATTTGTAATTGTACTTTATCGAATTCACACCAGCACTCCTCTAATTTTGATAATCGCAGTTTTAATTGACTAATATCTGCTGCACAAGAAATTCCACTAAAATATGTTTTAAATCTAGTTAATTTTGCTTTAACTAAGCCACGTTCCTTCACTAATAATTTTAAATCACTCATGATTGTTGATATACTAGGCGTAAAATATGTAGCATTAAATGAATGTTAATAACACATGAATTGGGTGTGTATAAGAAATGTAAATAGTAGCAACAATGCAAAATAAAATAAATCAATTAAATACTTATCTATTAATTCCAGCAGATTATGAGCTAGGCCCTGAATGTTTTACGATTTGGTAATACTGAATTTGTGAATTTATGAATAATTACCTAGCTATATTGTTTTTTAAATGTTATTGTGTATCAGTATATTAATTATAAAATGTGTTGATGTTGTAAAAATCAGCTGATTAACAATGCTTTAAAAGTTGTTGTTTTGCACAAAAGTAACAAATTTATTACAAAAAATATGTAATTTACCACAGTTTGGATCCGGTCGGAGTAACCAAAAAATGGTTGATTGAATGAGTGGTTGAATAAATGCACAAAATAAAGGATTCAATGTATGAAATTTGAACACGTTTGAATTTTGAACAATGTTTTATTGAACGCACACGAACACAAGCGGACTGTATCACCGTTCAGCACACACTCACTCTCACCTGCGTACTGGTCGACGCACTCGAACTAGCTCCGCGCATGGCAGTAACCAGCGCCCATTCACAGACACATTTTCACAACTAAACACATTCACACACAAATAAAACGTTAATTAAATATTAACCAGTGTATATAATTAAATTTATAGAAAATTAAAAGATCTACAATTTTTATTGAAAGCATTTTTCTCCACGGAGCCTAGTTTAGTGAGAAAGAGTGATTTTCCGTATTTTTAAGTCAAACTGAGGTCGATTTTCATTTTAGGTCTTTCACTCATGATTAAAATTAGGTTATGTTTATTGAGGTTAGTTTTTTGTTTATTTCTAATGTTTTATTACTAATGTTAGGTTATATTGTTCATTATTTGCATTGGCAAGAGAAAGTTGTGTGAGTGTTTCACACCAGATTTTTAATTGTATATTCAGTTTTTAATTTAATATCAAAAGTTTAACAATCTATATTTTAAGTTTTACAAATTATCGAATTGTGTTCAAATTGCTTTGTCATGTAAGCCTAATCATTGGACACCTGTTTTATTTTTACTTTCTCTTGCCTATATGAATATATAGGAAGGGAAGTATTGTTTTCATGTCGATTTTAAGAAATCGAGTTTTCACCGGATCTATACGTTTTCAGACCCCCGAACCCAAAAAACATGTTTTTAGCGATTGTTCTGTGTGTGTGTCTGTGTGTGTGTGTGTGTGTCTGTGTGTCTGTGTGTCTGTGTGTCTGTGTATGAACAGAATATCTCAAGAACGGAACATCGTACGAACTTGAAACTTGAAACTTAAGTTACATACTACTACCGGACGCGACACGAACATTTTCATCAAAATCGGTCAACCGGAAGTAGTAGTTTATTCGTGTAATTTTTCACTTTTTTGCGATTTTCTCAAAAACTGGTCCTACAATTTTTTTAAAAATCGCCTGGTTTACTCAATTTTTTATTCTCTACAAGATAGGGTAGGCGTCATGTTTGCTGAAATTCTGCGTGAGGCTGTTTTCACGTAAAAACGTTGTTTTTTAAGATTACAGCTTTAATATGCATTTTAGCGCAAAACTTTATATAATTCAAGTTGTAGAGAATGTAAAATTCTACAACTTTTATTTCAAACAATTTTTTGTATAACGCTTAGTTTAGCGGTAATTTGCGATTTTCTGTTTTTTTTCTCACGAAAATGTGTGAAAAATTGATTTTTTTAAGATTTCGGCCTTAGTATGCATTTTACGACAAAAGTGTATATAATTTAATTTATAGGACATTAAAAGATCTGCAACTTTTATTTAAAGCATTTTTCTCTACAGAGCCTAGTTTAGAGAGAAAGAGTGATTTTCCGTATTTCTAAGCCAAACTGAGGTTGATTTTCATTTTGCTTCATTCACTCATGATTAAAATAAGGTTATGTTTTTGAGGTTAGTTTTTTGTTTATTTCTAATATTTTATTAATAATGTTAGGTTTATTGTTAATTATTTGCATTGGCAAGAGAAAGTTGTGTGAGTGTTTCACACCAGATTTTTTTAAATTAAATTTAAATTGTTTGATGGTCAAATAATTAGTTCGACTGTGAATATGGACACTGAACACTATTATGAATTACCTTGTAATCAATTAGTTGTAGTATAATGTTTGGTTATCCTGGTTAAGTTTTTCGCACAGTTTTCTTTGTTCACTCCAAGCTATTGCTTAGTCGTTACCCTACTGCAGTATATTATTATAAGGGTGATTCAAAAAGAGCGCCGGTTTTGATAAATCAAATTAAGAGATTTATTTTATTGAAAAACTGAAAATAAATACATCAACAAGTTCATCTTACCTTCCGATTTCATGTATGAAAAATGATGTCATGCATGTGTCCTCCTCTACTGCGCTGGCACGCATCAACTCTGTCCATGAAATTGGATATTACTGCACGACAAGTTTCGACTTCCATTTGCCCGATAACCCGTCGAATTTCCTCCTTCAAGTCATTGATGTTTCGGGGTTTATTGGCATATACCAATGACTTCAGATGACCCCAAAGATGAAAGTCACAAGGCGTCAATTTTGTTTGCGAAGGTGCCATCATCCTGCCGTTTTCTCAATACCCAGTCAACAAACTGTCGTCTCTTCTGGTGGTCTGCCACTTTCAAATGTTGCGTCAACTGAATTTTATACGGGTGATATTGGAGATCGTACCGAAGAATTCTCCGTACAGAAGAACATCGTAAACCCAATTGTTGAGAACGGCGACGTATTGATTTTGCTGGGCTAACAGCCACACTGTCACGAACCAACGCAACGTTCTGCTCAGTTCGGCCAGAACGACGACGTCCAGAACTTTTAAGGTCGACTGTTGAACCCGTCTCAAAAAACTTTTTCATGAGCCTGCGAACTGTTGATTCATTCGGTGCTTCATTACGTCCTAGAGTACCGCGAAGTCGCCTGACAGTAGCCGCATAACTCTCTCCACTCTGGTAAAATGTTTTGACGATTAACACTCGTTGTGCAATAGTAAACTTCTCCATGGTTAGACACAGACTTCGAGAGTACTACACTGCGAACAAGAGAAACTACAACTGAATCGTCAATCGGAATGTTCTCCGAAATAGAAATGAGGTCTAACAATGTTGCCAACCGATAAACAAAAATTTACCAGCCGTTTAAAAACCGGCGCTCTTTTTGAATCACCCGTTACTACAGGCAGTAGGCTCTAAGCTTCCAGTTTCTCATCCCAAACATTTTTGACTTGTCTTTATAATGAATATTAATTTATTTTCTTATTTGTCACTAATATTAACTTTGATCATAGACGTTTCGGGTAAATATATGTAATCTTAACTGAAAGTGCCAGGGAAAAATTTTAAAAAACCGTTACGGTACAAATTGACAAAAGTATTTATTTTCGAACAACAAACAATAATGAAACTAACTTTGACATCAGCAAAATCAGTCACATATCACCGTCACATGTTTTCGTCATAGTACCCAACATGATATGATACCTATGATTAAAAATTAAAGTAATTTCGGAATTAATAATGATTATTTATAAAAATAATATCTGATGTGAAACACTCGTACGACTTTCTCTTGTCAATGTACATAATGACCATTGTAACCTATGTTTAATCATTAGTAAACAGTATTAAATGAAAAACTTAAATCTATTTTAATCATGAGTGAATGATGCAAAATGAAAATCAATCTCTGTTTGGATTAAAAATACGGAAAATCACTAATTGGCTCTAAACTAGGCACTGTAAAGAAAATACTTGAAATAAAAGTTATAGATATTTTTAATTCCTATAACTTTAATAGGCCTATTATATATATTTGTCGTTAAGTGAATACTCAAGGCTCAATCTTAAAAAATCCCATTTTTACCGATTTTGATGAAAAAATTACAGAAAATTATTAATGGCCGTAAAACTAAGCATTGTACAAAAAATGCGTGAAATAAAAGTGGTAGGTTTTCAAAAGTTCTACAACTTTTATTATACACACTTTTGCCCTATAACATAGTATATGTTAATGCCACAGTCGCAGAGCATAAAAAATGTAGTAAATGAGACGATTTTTTTTAAAAATTGTAGAAGCCGTTTTTGAGAAAATCGCAAAACGTCAAAAATCACACAAATAAACTATTACTTTTGGTTGACAGGTTTTGATGAAAATGTTCTTGTCGGGTCCTGTAAAAAGTTAACTTTCGAGCACAACTTAAGTTTTAAGTTTCAACTTCGTACACTATTCCGTTCCTGAGATATTTTGTTCACACACAGACACACACACTCACAGACTAATTGCTATAACATATTTTTTGGGTTCAGGAGGTCTGAAAATGTGTGAGATAGCCTACAGTGAAACACTCGATTTTAAAAAATTGACATGAAAACCATACTTTCCTTTCCTACACCCTGTGGTGAATCATATAGTACTAGGACAAGGGAAAGTACAAACCGAATGTAATGGCCTGTTTTTTAATTTTTTTTATGGTGTAATATTATTATTTACCCAAAAATGGTATACCATTCATTTCAGAAAACTCCAAGTAATAATAAAAACCAAAATTTGTTTAAACAATTTCGGATTCCAAGTCCCCTGTAATATACGAGGTGTTGTTATTAAATAACGAGACTGACGGTAAAAAAGTTATTTTTATTTTATACATAATCACTTATTGTCACCTTCAATGTACACTCCTTCTCTATCCCTATAATGCTCCAAGCGAATTTTACATTGTTGGAAACAGTGCTGGAAGTCATCTTCTGTTTGCTCCTTCAGAACACGTGCCGCTTTCTCTTTTACAGCTTCCACAGACTCAAATCTTGTCCCTTTTAATGCAGATTTCACCTTTGGAAACAGGTAAAAGTCACATGGTGCAAGATCTGGTGGATAAGGTGGATGTTCTAACACTGAGATGCTGTACTTGGCTAGCAACCTCTTGACAGATAACGCGGAATGAGCTGGCGGATTGTCTTGGTGTAGAACCCATGATTTGTCCTTCCACATTTCAGGGCGTATTTTCCTTACTCTTTGACGTAGTTTAGAAAGTACGTAGTTTAGAAAGTTTAGAAAGTAGTTTAGAAGGTAGTAATATTGATTAATTGTTTGACCTTCAGGAACCCAGTGAAGGTACACAATCCCATAGATATAAAAAAAACAATCATTATTGCTTTAAATTTTGACTTGCTCATTCGAGCTTTTTTGGCTCTCTCAGTGAATTTCGGATCTTCCAATGCATAGATTGGCGCTTCGTTTCCGGATTATAAGTAAAAAACCACGTTTCATCACATGTTACTATCGTTTCCAAAAAATTTGGGTCATTTTCAATCACGTACAAAGTGTCAGTACAAACATTTTTGCGAGCTTCATTTCAAACATTTTTGAGCGGCACGTGTCCTGAAGGAGGTGACAGAAGATTATTTCCAGCATTGTTTCCAACAATGGAAAATTCGGATGGAGCGTTGTAGGAATAGAGAAGGAGTGTATATTGAAGGTGACAGTAATTGATCATGTATAAAATAAAAACAAAAGTTTTTACGTCAGTTTCGTTTTTAATAGCCACACTAAGTATATTGAAGGAAGTACTAATTACAGGAGAAACACGATGTACCATCTTAGGAAGAGGTGATGCATCATGTCACTAATTATCAGATTTTTATGGGTGTCAGAGTATATAAAGCACTACCAAATAGCAGAAAGGATTGTGGAGGAAGCCAAAGTCCACCAAGGGCTATAAAGCTACAAGCTTATGGAAACTTAAAGTCTGGGACGGGTTTAAATATTAAATCTATAGTACATGAATTTAAGAAGTACATATCTTCATGATATTTTTACTTTTAAATAATTTTATACATACTTCTCCGTTCGTCTTATGCTCCAGTCTTAAATTTTGTTTATCAACTATGTCATGTCATCTTACACGCTTCAATTACTTATAGTTCTTTCTTTGTACATTTTTAAAGTGATAATGTATGTAAAGCAAATAAGCGTTTTATAGAATTAAATTTCCACATTCGCAACACAAGAAACAGAAGTGGTAACTATGAGACATGAGATAGTATTAGACCACGATAAGCTGCTGTTATCAATTTTTTGTCATTTAATCTGGCGATTCGTTTTAACTCTAATACCCCAGATGTGGTATTGTGTATTATGAAATATAAGTTTTGAATTTTATGTTTATTTCACCGTCGTTAAACCATAAGTTACAATTTTTTTGTGACATTTATTATTATTTTTTTTAGAATTACATGTTTTCAGCTGGATGTAATCATACAGAAGAAGAATCAAGCAATATTAAAAGTACGTTTCGCTTGTTAACTTTAGTATCCAAAGTTTCATCCAAGCAATCCGAGTATTTTAGCGACAATTTACAATTTTCTGCAAAAATCCGTATTTTCAATGAAAGAATATATATGTTTTAGGTCAAAAATACATTGAATGTAACAAAAATTGCAAAAAATAAAAAGAATATACAATTTTTACTTTCTCTTGCCTATATGAATATATAGGAAGGAAAGTATTGTTTTCATGTCGATTTTTCGAAATCGAGTTTTCACCGGATCTATACGTTTTCAGACCCCCTGAACCCAAAAAACATGTTTTTAGCGATTGTTCTGTGTGTGTGTCTGTGTGTGTGTGTGTCTGTGTGTCTGTGTGTCTGTGTGTCTGTGTGTCTGTGTATGAACAGAATATCTCAAGAACGGAACATCGTACGAACTTGAAACTTGAAACTTAAGTTACATACTACTACCGGACGCGACACGAACATTTTCATCAAAATCGGTCAACCGGAAGTAGTAGTTTATTCGTATAATTTTTCAGTTTTTTGCGATTTTCTCAAAAACTGGTCCTACAATTTTTTTTAAAATCACCTATTTTACTCAATTTTTTATTCTCTACAAGATAGGGTAGGCGCCATGTTTGCTGAAATTCTCGGTGAGGCTGTTTTCACGTAAAAACGTTGTTTTTTTAAGATTACGGCTTTAATATAAATTTTAGCGCAAAAACTTATATAATAAAAGTTGTAGAGAATTTAAAAACCTACAACTTCTATTTCAAACATTTTTTTGTATAACGCTTAGTTTAGCGGTAATTTGCGATTTTCTGTTTTTTTCTCACGAAAACGTGAGAAAAATCGATTTTTTTAACATTTCGGCCTTAGTATGCATTTTACGACAAAAGTGTATATAATTTAATTTATAGAAAATTAAAAGATCTACAACTTTTATTTAAAGCATTTTTCTCTACAGAGCCTAGTTTAGAGAGAAAGAGTGATTTTCCGTATTTCTAAGCCAAACTGAGGTTGATTTTCATTTTGCGTCTTTCATATGTGATTAAAATTAGGTTATGTTTGTTGAGGTTAGTTTTTTGTTTATTTCTTATGTTTTATTACTAATGTTAGGTTTATTGTTAATTATTTGTATTTAGATTTTCTAATGTTTTCTAATATTTTATTACTAATATTACGTTTATTGTTAATTATTTATATTGGCAAGAGAAAGTTGTGTGAGTGTTTCACACCAGATTTTTGACTTTAATATTATGACATTTGGATAATATGGGGAACATAGGCTATATAATAACATATTGCATATAACATATAAATTATTTGCACTCGATCTGTCAGTTCCAGGGCTACAAAACAAAAGTTCTGTTTCTTATCACACAGTTAGCCAATTATATAACTGAAGCATTTAAAAATAGAAAAGGTAAAGGTGTAAAAGACACTAATCAGAGTAAAGTAATCCTCTGAAAGTAATGAATTTATCGTACAGCCAGATCCTTTGGTGAACGAAGTGAAGGTGTCATTTGCAGGGTGGAAAGTAGATGCTTTTCAGAGGGCCTGGCATGCTGATAAGCATACTTTTTCACTCAGTGAGGAAGGCAAATGTAAACCACTTCACTCCTCGTTTTAATTAGTAAAGCCTCTGGAGGTACAAAGTAGCCTTTCGGCTGATGACCTAAACCACAACATATTGTGACAATATCGAAGAAGAGCTATGTTTCGCGAAATTTCTAGTACTTCATTCATAAAATGGTAAAGAGTAGATAATAGAGTGAAAAAGTAACAATAGGGTTAGTTATAAAAGGATACCTATTTATAAAGGGTCTTTGTTGTACAACTATTTGTGAAAGGGTCGGTTGATTACCTGTAACACCTTTTATTCTATTATTGACTTGTTTACAATAGTTAAGATTTTTCCAGTAAAAAGGGTTTTTTGTACTTTATTATTTGTATGGAATTTCTCTGCTTTTCTGGAATTATCTTTATGACTACTTATATAAAGAGCCCCTCGGCGGTCAGTGAGTTAGTATTAGTTTGATCTTTGACAAGTGTTTATTTACGTGGCTATCGGTACGATTGGATCAGGTCAACGTACTTGGGTATTGTGTTGGTCAACTATTATTATTCAGTTTTATTGTATGTGCATTGTGTATTTAGTTTCATTGTGTATGTGCATTCCACATAATTGTTGTAAGTAGTATTAAGTAAATTATTAAGTTATTTATTGTATTACTTCATCATAATTAGTTTATTATTTATTTTGTAAATCTTTTAGTTGTAATAAATACTTGTAATTGTAAACTTTAGTGCATTAATCACCTAGATCCCGAAATGGACCTTAGCGATAAGTGTCACAATATTAAAATAATAATAATAATCATAACGGTAATAATGGTAATCATAATCATAATGGTGAGTTTTGACCAGTATAATTTATTCCTTTCTGAAATAGCGGCTAGTCTACCTTCGCGTTTGACCTTCTAGTACAGGGTAGAGTAGTCCATTGTGCTATATTATTTCATTTTGTATTTATTTATGTGAAATATACTTTGTGTTTTATTATTCTCTTATATTCGTTATCTTTCGAGAATGCTCTATTTGTCGATACATAAAAGCCGTTACACTTATGTGAGTTTTGGTTAACCCATTTGTTAAATTGGTATTTAGTGAAATGAGTTTTTAGAAACCAGTATGTACATAACACGTTGCGTATTGAAGCTGTTCCTTCGTGACGGGTAGTTAGTGTATACACTGCAATTGTTTTGGTCTTTAAGTAAGAATTAATAAATTATTTAGTTGGAAAAAAATAGTTTTTATTTAAGTTTAGTAAGTCTTAGTAAGTTTAGTAAGTTTTAGAACATTTTATAAAAAAATTAATCTGTTCTTAAGTTAAGTAGGTCATATAGTTGTCTACTTGTAGAAACTGTAGTAATTTATGTAATTAAGTTTTAAATAAATATTTATCAAAATTTTAAAGGAAGTTTTAATATTTAGAGATAAATTATCTGGAACGAACCCGGAATAAACGTCACAATACTCTCTCACTCAACCCTTAATTGACAATATTTTACAAAATATACGTTAAAAAATCTATTTTCCTAAATGTTCAGTCTTCAACTGCATATAATAAAAATAAACGATACAAAAAATAAAGACAAAGCGACACGATTTTTCATTTTAACATTTTTAATATTTAATGTTTTTCTATAAAATAAAATATTTATGAAAGCTTAGCGAAACAAAAGAGGTACGCTAATACAATAACTAAATTTACAACTTATATGGCGATGTTGTGCAGAAAATAAAGCAATAAATGTTTAATAGAATTTATTAGAAAATATGTAACATATATAAAATAAAATACTACAATATTTACAGATATCGATTGTTATTATTTAGGCCATCAGTTATCATTTTTTTATGACGTGTTATACCGATATGTAAAAATAAGAACTGCAAACAACTCTTTTATAGATTTTCTTTATTCACTCAAATTAGATATTACACAAAAGTTTAAACCAATGAACAGAATTCAAGTTTTGGATTTTCTAAGAAAAATGCGCTCCAAATATTTGCGTCAGAAAGAAACAGAAACCGTATTGCTTTTAAAATTAATTCACATTTCTAAGTATCAAAATCCTATTCAGAACTATTGTGAACCAATACATATTATAACACCTGACCCTAAGTTCGTTAGGAATCTGGGCATGATAAATAATAAACTAACGCCCTTTAAACTTACAACAATTAGTTACAACTAATTATCAAACTTAGACTACTAACAAGTACAATTCAATTAAATACAAAATTTAAGCTTAAACCAAACTTGACTAACCATAGAATACTGTCAATAAGAACCAAAACAATTTATTTTCCCGTCCACAACAAATTGCTACCATCGCAGGCACACGCACTACGAAAGGCGTTCAAAAAGTTCCCGGAATTGCATTACCGTTGCTAAACAAGCGAAAAGATAGCCCATCTAGCCATATGATTGTGTGCACACTCTGTTTGAACATGTTTGTACAGCGTGTAGTAGTGTCAGAGCTCCATTTGACGCGGATGTGATTAGTTGTCAGTCAATACGACGTCGCAGTTTGAACAGCGTGCGAAAATCAAGTTCATATGGAAATTGGGAATTCGGCTTCAGAGACGCTGTTAGCTCTGCAGAAAGTTTACGGTGATAATGCAATTAAAAAATTCACTGTTTACGATTGATTTGCACGGTTTAAGAAAGGGCAGGAAACGTTAGAGGATGACGAGCGCAGCGGGACATCACCGTCGACATCCTGAAATGACGAAATGATTGCAAAAATGAAACAACTGATTCTAGATGATTGAAGAATGACAATCACGGAGTTGGTGAACGAAGTTGGTATCTTACAGGGAACAAATTCATGATATTTAACGCGATGAAGATGAGAAACGTCAGGTCAGTGCGAAGTTTGTTCCAAGGCTGCTACTGAACACGAATCAGATGGAATGTCACACGACAATCGCCGGCGAGCTGTTTCAGATAAGTTTGAAAGACCCTTCATTCCTCCAACAGATCGTCATTGGTGATTAGTCTTGGGTGTTTGCCTACTACCCGGAGACAAAACAGCAATCGTCGAAGTGGCACACAACATCGTCTCCCAGACCAAAGAAAGACATCGAATCAAATGCGTCGGCTCAGCTCCAAAAGATTCCGAAAGAAGCCTTCTACCAACATTGGTAAGAAGCTGCTTCCAACATTGGGACAATCGATGGAGAAAGTGTGTGTGTGTGTGTGTGTATGTGTGCAAGGGCCCTTCTCAGAAGGTGATTAGGTAAAGATTGTCATAGGTCACACTATTAGCACACTGAATCACTATTCCGGGAACTTTTTGAACACATTTCCGTAGTTAACGTAATGCAGAACCTGTCGCGTATTTACACTGTCTCGAACGGCCCGACAACACTTTTTCTTCACAATTGAATTATTGACTTAAAACTGACCGACTACAAAAGCACTGTTTTCATACCTGCAATCTGATAGTTAATCTAGACCCTTCGAACATTTTCTCCATTCTAGTAAAACACTGTTGAAGAAATCAAAACAAAAACAAGCGTTTCTACTAGTTTCGATTTCTTAGAACTCCTATTCAAAACATCTGACTCATCGCAGTTGACTATCCTTGTTCAATACCCTCAGCCTATACAATATTACACAATTCTTACAATAAACAACCTATTTCATCAATCATTTCTAGACCACAATAACTTAATACAATAATAATATTATTAAAACACAGGCAGCGAATGCAGGCCGCCAAATCTATTTAGAGAAACAGAGTTCATAACGAACATTAAGCCAGCACCAAGAGAACTGCATGTGGATCAAGGAAAAATCAAGCAGATAAAGAAATTTGAATATCTTGGTGAGTGGATAGAACCCAATATCTCTGAAAGAGAAGCAAATAAATATCAAATTTAAATTTAATGTCAAATTTTTTTTGTTGCTTTGACATAAATGTCAAATGGAAGCAGCAAACCAAATGACTAAAGGTGTCTACAACAGAAAACCCATATCTTTGAATGAAAAAGATCAGACATTATTGCACTGTCATCTGACTAAATACTATGCAGCGGAATGCCTCGCAATAAATAAGAATGGTCTCACCAAGAAACTGGAGATCAAGGAAAGAAGGATTTTGAGGAAAATCTTGGATCCTGTTAAAGACAATGGAGTGTATAGAAGATGGATTAATCATGATCTTTCAAAAATGTGAAAACAAATCACTGATGTAAAAAAAATACGAATTTCTTTTTACGGACACGTGGCACGGATGGACCCAGCGGGATTGTCCAATCAAATCCTGAAGTACTTTCAAAATTAAAAAACGAAGGTGTCATGGTTCAGTGAGGTGGCCAGAGATCTCGAGGAGTTTGGGTTTGCATATCAGGATATCCTGGAACGTGATGTGCTAAAGAGAAAACTGTAAAAGCACTAAGGTTTCAAAGAAAAACCAAAGCTAAAAACAGGAAAGTGCGGACTGAGGAGAGGAATGAGCAGCATAAGGAACGCACGAGGGAATACTGGGAAAAGATCTAAGTCCGAGGAAGACAGTTGATATGACGTGGTCCTTAGTGGGCCGAATCGAAAAATAATAATAATAATTAGGCAATAATAGGCTATATATTTTCTTATATAACAATGCATAGTAGGCCTAATATAAGTCTAGTTGTTTAAAAACGTTATTTGTACTAATGTATAATTAAAGAATTAGAAAAAGCAGAAAAATAATTTCAACAATCATAATGGGTTCATAAATTCAAATTTAAAATAAAAAGATTTACAAATATATCAAAATACATTGGATTAAATAAGAAGGAGAAGAATGAAATTCTAGGGACATCTGGTAAGGACGAACCAAGAAATACTTGACAAAAAATACATCTGAAAATTTGAAGGAATTAAAAAATAAATCACGATGGTTCAAAGAAATAGAAAATACTTAATAATACTTAACATAGATACATGTAATACAAAACCGAAAAAACCATAAAAAAATCAAAGAACATAAAGGTTTTCAAGAAAAAATGTTGAGGAAAAGTCGAGAATAAAAACTCGACCAAGAAAAGTAGAGAAGTAAAACTCATATATATGTCTAAATACCGTAGTCCTAAGTAGACTGAAACAAAATTAAAAAATCGGCTGTGAAACACTCACCAGAATTTCTCTTGCCAATGTAAAAAATTTAACCTATGAGTCAACAATGTACAGTATAACTTGGTTATTTCGAACTCGGATAATTCGAATTTTTGGATAATTCGAATAAACTGGTATTCCCCTTGAAAAGCATATTTAAATCTGAACAAAAATGGTATGCCTAATTCGAAGTTAAAATTATGTTATTTGGTTTTCGAAGTTTTTCAAAGAAAGAATAAAAATGTTTGTTTAGCTAGGTTTTTCGTAAACAGGTTCTGTAATAAAATTATTTCGACCTGCTGCGTTTGGGTTGAAAATAGACACAATAGAGTGTCAGTTATTAGTGCGTAATAAGCCTAATCTACGGAATTCCAGCCAGTATGCCGTATAGGCTTTGAACACTGTAAAGTGAATTTCACTTTCACACGTCTGTGTGAAAGTGAAAATCAAAGCCTATGAAAAAAACAGATAAAATAAATATTATAAAATATAAGGCATATAGGAATATAGGTATATAGGTAATAAAATAAAATATGTATTTGAAAAATTTTATTGAAATTTATTGGAAATTTATTGGTTTGGGCTTCTGAATGAATTTTTTAAGAATGTGGGTGTAAATTTAACTAGGGAAATCCCAAACCGATCATACAGTGCAGGTCTCTGCACTGTATGATCGGTTTGGGATTTCCCTAGTTAAATTTACACCCACATTCTTGAACCGTTTTCAGTCACAGCACAGTAGGCCTACTGTAGAGTATAGACGAGTGCATACGGTGTGTAGAATTTGTGTTGTACAATTTACATACAGTAGTGCTACAGTACTTTATTTTAACTAGGTACAGTACATTTCAGTACTACTGAATTGTTTTCGTTTCAGTTAAGAGTTTACGTGCAGTGCGGTTAAGTTCATTTAACAATGGCTAAGCTTGGTCCGTATGAGAGTTTAACTTTGGACGAAAAAGTTAAAGTGATTCAAGATGTGGAACGCGGTACAAAAAGAAAGTATGACATAGCTAAAGAATACGGAATTTTACCGAACACTTTATCGTCTTTCTTAAAAAATAAAAACACAATTATGGAAAACTGGAATCAAAAAAACGGAAAATGTCGAAAGCGGGTAAGAACAGCCGAATATCCTGCAGTAGACGATTGTGTTTTGAAGTGGTTCAAGCAAGCTCGCGACCAAGTGATTCCTTTAAGTGGAACAATAATTCGTGCAAAAGCAGAAGAATTTGCAGAAAATTTAGACATTCGGGATTTTAAAGCATGTACCGGTTGGTTTTCGGGGTTTAAAGGCAGAAATGCGATTTCTTTTCGAAATGTATGTGGTGAGAGCGAATCAGTGAGCAGCCGTTTAGTAGATAAGTGGCAAGTTGATTTTAAAAAAATTATCGAAAATTATCAACCGAAAAATATTTTTAATGTAGACGAAACCGGGCTATTCTTTAAGTGTTTACCCAACAAAACATTTTCGTTTAGAAACTACAAGTGCAGTGGGGGGGAAGAATAGTAAAGAAAGGATAACAATTTTGGTAGGCTCAAATATGGATGGGTCAGAAAAATTACAGCTTTTAATGATTGGCAAATCTGCATAGCCGAGAGCTTTAAATCTGTTAAAAGTTTACCGGTGATTTACGAAGCCAACAGAAAAGCTCGGATGACAGCTGCATTGTTCGAGAAATGGCTTCTGAATCTGGACAAAAAATTCGGTCGGGAAAGAGAAAAATTTTATTGTTTATCGACAACTGCACGGCTCACAACAACCTTCCATCGCTGAAGTGGATTAAAGTTGAATACTTTCCGCCCAACATGACCTCAGTTGTTCAACCTATGGGCCAAGGGGTTATTAAAAATCTGAATCATTTTTACCGTCGACAGGTTGTTATAAAAATCTTAGGAGCAACGGATAAAACCCCAATTAATGTGTTGGACGCAGCTGAAATGATACATAACGCATGGAACAAAGTTACAGCTTCTACGATAGCACACTGTTTCAGGGCTGCTGGTTTCAAGGTAGAAAATGATGAGGCTAATTCTTCTAAAGGAGATATTGTCTATAACACTACTGAAGAACACGACAATCCAAACTGCTACAGAATATGCGACGAAAATATTACACCTTCAGATGGCTAGGAGGATTTAAATGTTGATGAAAGCTACGAAGCGTATTTGAATGTTGATGCTGACGTCGCCATCTGTGGAACTCTGACAGATGGGGAAATTCTCGAAGAAGTGATACAAAATACCCAGGAATCGTCTAATGAAGAAGAAAATCAAGACCTCCAACCCAAGAAACCGATTCCATCCACTTCTGAAGCAGTTTTGATGATCGCGGGCTTAAAAAGATTTGTCGAAGCTCAGTCTAACGTTAATTATGAAATATTTTGTGCTGTGAGTGAATTAGAAGATTTTGTTCAGTGTTCTCTAAGAAATCAAAAACAAACAAAGATTACACAGTTTTTTTACTCATCGACAGTAGTAGCTTTGCTACAATCAGCCACGTGAGTTAAAAAAGTCTATTACTTTACTGATTCTATTTTATCCATTTGTTTACGACTGAATTATTATTTATGCGTAATGTATTCAAATCTCTCTATTTCTTTTTTTATAAATTTTGTTGAATAATGTATATTCAATAACTTGCAGTACTGAATTTCAGTAATACAGTACATACTGAAGATACTGTACGTCTAATACTGTACTATAATGTATACTAAAATATGTAGCCTACTAGGTACCTACTTTACTTTAATAGTAATTATAGTTCATTACTATAGTTTATAAATGAAATAAATCGGAGTTATTTGTGATATTGACGTTCTTCTACTTTATTTCTGTTATTAGTATACATAGTGTAGTACGTATAACAAAAGTTCGAATTTTGTAATTTTTTTAACTTTACAATACTGTTCCATATGATGTTGGTTATTTCGAATTTTGGATAATTCGAACTTTTTTCCATTCCCCTTCAGGTTCGAATTAACCAAGTTTCACTGTAAAATGGAAAATATAACTTAATTTTAACCATGAGTAAATGACGCTAAATGAAAATCAACTTCTGTTTGAACCTAAAAATACGAAAAATCACTAACTGACGCTACACTAGGCTCTGTAAAAAAGTGCTTGAAATAAGAGTATTTCGTTTTCTAAGGCAGCAATCTTGAAAAATCACGTTTTCACCTATTTTAGTGAGCAAAATACAGAAAATTTGTAATTGATGCTAAACAAAGCGCTGTAGATAGAAATGTTTGAAATAAACTTGTAGGGTATTTTAATTTCCCACAACTTTGTTTATACATTTTCCCCCTAAAATGCATTTTAAGGCCGCAACAAATGTTTTTTACCATAACAGCACAGCCTCCCCAATATTTTCAGCAGACATACCAGTTACCCTATCGTGTATAGAATAAAAAATCTGGTATGAAACACTCACACAACTTTCTCTTGCCAAAGCAAATAATTAACAATAAATCTAACATTAGTAATAAAACATTAGAAATAAACAACAACTAACCTCAAAAAAATAACTTTATTTTAATCATGAGTGAAACACGCAAAATGAAAATCAACCTCAGTTTGGCTTAAAAATACGGGAAATCACTCTTTCACGCTAAATTACGCTCTGTAGAGAAAAATGATCTAAATAAAAGTTGTACATCTTTTAATGTCCTATAAATTTGATTATATACACTTTTGTCGTAAAATGCATACTAAGGCCGAAATCTTAAAAAATCGATTTTTCACACGTTTTCGTGAGAAAAAAACAGAAAATTGCTAATTACCGCTAAATTTAAGCATTAAACAAGAAAATGTTTGAATTAAAAGTTGTAGGATTTTAAATTCTCTACATTTTTATTATATGAATTTTTGCGCTAAAATTCATATTAAAGCCGTAATCTTAAAAAACAAATTTTTTAATTGAAAACAGGCTCACCAAGAACTTCAGCAAACATGGCGCCTATCTTGTAGAGCATAAAAAATGTAGTAAACTAGGCGATTTTTAAAAAAGTCGTAAGAACAGTTTTTGAGAAAATCACAAAAAAGTGAAAAATTACATGAATAAACTACTACTTCCGGTTGACCGATTTTGATGAAAATGTTCGTGTCCCATCCGGTAGTGGTATGTAACTTAAGTTTCAAGTATGAAGTTCGTACGATGTCCATTTTTGAGATATTCTGTTCGCACGCACACACACACACTCGCGCGCGCGCACACACACACACACAAAAACACACACACACACAGACCAATCGCTAAATAATGTTTTTTTGGGTTCAGGGGGTCTGAAAATGTGTAGATCCGGTGAAAACTAGATTTCGAAAAATCGACATGAAAACAATAGTTTCCTTCCTATATATTCATATAGGCAAGAGAAAGTAAAAATATAGTAATATAGGCGGTTTTAAACAAAATCGTAGGAACCGTTTTTGAGAAACTTGGGTGTTTCACATTAGATTTTTTATTATCTTCCTTAAGAAATAAAATTTTTCAATGTTTTCTGAGCAATAACTTTTAATGTAAATGGAAATTATAATCCAAATTTTAAAGTTGTAGGCCTTACGGTTTAAGATATTTCCTGATGGGTGTGTAAGTTAGTGAGTAGATATTGACTTTCATATAAATTTTTTACGGATAAAGGATTGAATCAAGTTTTGAAAATGATAAACTGAAGGAGATATAATTAATTGTTTTACATGACTGGTGGGAAAGGTTTTTGTAAACAGACTAAAGAAGCTAGTATAAAGACATGAAAAATGGGTTAAAGTCAACGGGGATTACGTGGGAATAATACATATATGTAGGTTTTATCGGAATAAAATACAGATTTTTATGTCCCTGACTTCATATTTTATTTCCAAATGTATATTACCTACTTTAAAAAATATGAATGCCCTAATAAAATTCGTTATTCCTGTATAAGTGAATGATTTCCATGGAAAAATTAAAGGCGGTATCTATTTTCCCAAATTTAATACAAAACAATAAACTTCAGTCACGTAAAATAGTATAATACTATATAGGCCTACGACAAATTTTAAAATGTTGAGTAGGTAATGCGTATATTATTTCACTGCACAGAATCCAGATAGAAAACTGACCAGGTCTTGAAGTGGTAAAGAAGAACTGTGCAAAAATCTTAACCAGGATAGCCAAACAATATACCTACTAAAACTAATTGACACATAAAATTCCAAATTTATAATAAATAAATTTATTATTATTATGATAATTTTGTCATGAAGATTGGGTGAACTCCATGATTTGAAATTTTAATAAATATTTTGTTTTGTTTTCAGTCTAATTTTATTTTGCGGTAATTTGTTGGAAGAATGTGATCTTAATGTCGTAATTCAGGTAGGTAATGTTAATAAATTAGCTTAATTATTATTTTAATTATTGTGGGATTGAAGGTTGCATTATACTCGCTCTTGAGTTTTATTGATTTTTCATCTAAAGAAACTGTAGATCTACCTTTTTTAAAAAATATAATTTCAAATTTTGAAAATTTAAAA
Organism: Catonia carolina; assembly: GCA_035578175.1. Lineage (NCBI taxonomy): Eukaryota > Metazoa > Arthropoda > Insecta > Hemiptera > Achilidae > Catonia > Catonia carolina. The sequence continues at coordinate 51,101,374 of JAQMRL010000007.1, forward strand.
TAAAGAATTTAAAGTAGATTAATATACTCTTACATGTAATTTGTATTAAATAAAACTAGTAATTTTAAGCAACATCTTTTTGAAATTTTGAAACGAAAATTAAAGGTATAAAAAAACTTTTTTTTTTTTGTGTAAAGTTGTTCTTTCTAACAAACCACCATAATTGATAAAGATTTGATGATTTATTTTCGATTACAAAGTTAATATAAATCGTAGTCGTAAAAGTTAAAATTCAATTGTATCGGCTATTACAAGTTCACATTACTGATTACTGATTACAAGGGTTTCAATGAAGAAGAAAATCACAACACCTGATGGATGGATGAATGGAGAATATAACTACAGTAAAAGAATTCTGAAATGTGGGGGCAGAAAAAAGAGCTTCCAGAAGTGTCTATAGTTGTATAATGTGGACTAAAATAGCTCTAAACAAGCGCAAGAATAATTTTAAAACTAATTTTTGTTGAGGAAGCAATAAAACGTGAAAATCAGTTGAATTTAAAAGTTTTCATTCACAATTATTTCCTTACAAAGGTACAGATAAAGGACGTACATTTTCTTTTTTAATTTAAAAATTAGGGAATGATAGGCAGGCGAAAAACAAAACAATTAAGGATATTTGTCTATATTTACATGAACTGTTCTAACGGAAAAAATTGAAAAAGTTGATAGCTTCAAGTGACTCGGGGAGACAATACAACCGAAGACCAGCGAAAAGGAAGCGAAAACAACAGACGAGGAAAGATGGCCATTGCACTCCGAGGAACATATTAGGTATTATTATTCATACAAAACAATACTATTCAAAATAATATTACTAATAGCTTAACGCCTATTAGAACATTTATATACATCAATCTAATTTTGTATTTAACTATGTTCTAGAAGGATTACACTTACATGAGTAGAAAGCACTTTTAAGACAAGCCAAGATTAGGCATCATAATACTGTAATAAAACCTGTATATCTGTACACGAGAGAGTGCCTTAGAATGACCAGGAACGCTGGTCTTAGAGAAGCAGATAAATTGAGAGAAAGATCCTCCGCAAGATAATGGGTCCGAGATAGTAGACGGACAATATAGGTTAGGAGGACGAGAAGAACTGTGCAAGGAAAATGAACGATTATTGGAAACGATTAGCAAAAGAAGACTAAAATTTACGGACACCTGTAATAGAATAGATGACAAGCGTTTGTTAAAACTAATTTTAACTTGACACTAAACACTAAACCTAAGGTGTCAGATAAATGGTTTAAAGAAGTCAGAAAGAATATTGAAAAATCCGGAATAAACAGAGGAAACTTAAGGGGAGACAGTACTTTGTATCCCGCTAATGTTAAATTTGCTATTTTTAGATACATTTTTTATAGGATTGGTAAAAGATAGGGAAAATTAACTTTACACACCATAGGTGTAAAGTTTCTTCTCGAGCTACTGATATTTTTTCAATTTAATCTTTGAACCATACCATTTTTTACTTTCTCTTGCCTATATGAATATATAGGAAGGAAAGTATTGTTTTCATGTCGATTTTTCGAAATCGAGTTTTCACCGGATCTATACGTTTTCAGACCCCCTGAACCCAAAAAACATGTTTTTAGCGATTGGTCTGTGTGTGTGTGTGTGTGTGTGTGTGTGTGTGTGTGTGTGTGTGTGTGTGTGTGTGTGTCTGTGTGTGAACAGAATATCTCAAGAACGGAACATCGTACGAACTTGAAACTTAAAACTTAAGTTACATACCACTACCGGACGCGACACGAACATTTTCATCAAAATCGGTCAACCGGAAGTAGTAGTTTATTCGTATAATTTTTCAGTTTTTTGCGATTTTCTCAAAAACTGGTCCTACGATTTTTTTTAAAATCGCCTATTTTACTCAATTTTTTATTCTCTACAAGATAGGGTAGGCGCCATGTTTGCTGAAATTCTCGGTGAGGCTGTTTTCACGTAAAAACGTTGTTTTTTTAAGATTACGGCTTTAATATAAATTTTAGCGCAAAAACTTATATAATAAAAGTTGTAGAGAATTTAAAAACCTACAACTTCTGTTTCAAACATTTTTTTGTATAATGCTTAGTTTAGCGGTAATTTGCGATTTTCTGTTTTTTTTCTCACGAAAACGTGAGAAAAATCGATTTTTTTAACATTTCGGTCTTAGTATGCATTTTACGACAAAAGTGTATATAATTTAATTTATAGAAAATTAAAAGATCTACAACTTTTGTTTAGAGCATTTTTCTCTACAGAGCCTAGTTTAGCGTGAAAGCGTGATTTTCCGTATTTTTAAGCCAAACTGAGTTCGATTGTCATTTTGCGTCATTCACTCATGATTAAAATAAGGTTATGTTTTTGAGGTTAGTTTTTGTTTATTTCTAATAATTTATTAATAATGTTAGGTTTATTATTAATTATTTGCATTGGCAAGAGAAAGTTGTGTGAGTGTTTCACACCAGATTTTTTAAAAATATTACGAATAACATAACATTTTTACAAATTGTTTTCTACATTTTTTGCGTATTACTAATTTTTGTAGCATCTGAAGAAGTCATACAAATGTCGGTATATGTGGATATACAAGATAATTAACTGGTAAAAATTTCAGCCAGGTAGGTTTATTGGTTTCTGAGAAAAATGTACCTAGTGTTAAAAATCTAAATTTACGGGAAAACGCAAGAAACAATAAGGCACAAATCAAAAACAAAATGTACACAAACAAGTAAATTTCCCATCAACTGTTGTTCAGAAAGTTGAACCAACAGCTGAGAATACAAAAAACAGTGATGGAGATATTTTAAAAACTAAAATTCTCTGCACTAAAACGAGCAGTATAAAATTGTGAAAAATATTTGTTCTTGGTAACATGACAATTTTTCTGTGTGAACTTGATAAAAACTTAATTTTTTCATAAAAAAAATTATTTTTTTGACGTAATTTAATTTTTTTCTGGTAGATCTTTATTGAAAAACATAAATAACCAAAAATCGAAATTTTGAGTTAAAACCATCGTGCTATTTCCCCTTAAAAACCGAACCAAATTCGGACAACTGATTACGGACTTTAAGGGCTTCAATGAAGAGCAAAAACTGAACACCAGGTGGTCAGAAGAAAGAAGAAAAGCCTACAGTGAACGAATGGTGAGAATTTGGGCTGCAAAAAGACCTTTAGGAAACGTCTAAAGTGATTTAGTGAGTCACGTGATTTAACATAGGCCATATACGAGGAAAATATGTTCTGTATAATTTTAATGTTAAAGTTATTCCTAAAGTTCCGCTTTATCCCCGAAATACTCTTGTCGATTTCCATTTGAATAAGTTCTTTAAAATCTAAGTGGATGACAATGGATTAAACGTACGTACCTAAATCGAAATGAAGTTACGAAGGTAATAAGATAATGAGAAGAACACTGTGAACAATTCTGTACTACTTAAATTTTCAACCGCTAGATAGCGATTGCTTACATAAAGCAACAGTATCACAGAGTTATTTTGTGGACTCATTGTGATTACAAATGTGTATTACCACCCTATTCAATTTAATATTACTAATAGCTTAACGCCTGTTAGAACATTTACATCTATATAATTTTGTATTTAACTATTTTTAGAAGGATTATTAACATTTTTGTAGATAAATAAATAATTTTAGTTCTAAAATTAATAAAATATTTAATAGGGTGTTCTACGGCTAAGTGCAAGTACTTCGGGAGCTTGTGTACATTCGAAAATAAACAAAAAAGTTCAATTAATCATAATTGTGAAAATAATAAAACAAACACTTTATTTCTATATTTTCTTTCTATTATACCCTATATAAATATAGGGTTCTGCCCATAACAGGCAGGTGGATGTCAAATTATTTACACTCAATTTGTTCATTGTAGGGCTAAAATAAATAGTTCTGTTTCTTATCGCATGGTCAGCCAATTAAATGACTGAATCATTTAAGAATAGAAGAGGAAGAGGTGTATAAGACACTAATCAGAGTTATCTCCTCTGAAAGTAATGAATTTCATTATACAGCCAGACCCTGTGGTGAAAAAAGTGAAGGTGTCATTTGCAGAGTGGAAAATATGTGCTTTTCAGAGGGCCCGGCATGCTGATAAGCACACTTTTCCACTCAGTGAGGAAGGCAATGGTAAACCACCTCACTCCTCGTTTTACTTAGTAAAACCTCTACAGGTTCAAACCAGCCTTTCGGCTGATGACCTAAACAACAAATATAGAGTAAAGGAAGGAAAATGTTGCTTTAATGTCAATTTTTTGAAATCAAGTTTTCATCAGAAATATACGTTTTCAAGCCCCGTGAACCCAAAAACAACATGTTTTTAGCGATTGGTGGGTGTGTATGTGTGTGTGTGTGTGTGTGTGTATGTATGTGAATATAATATCAAGAACGGAATATCGTACAAAGTTTCTTTAGTTAGGCTATATTACACGCTACAAAAACATACGGTCAAATAAATCAAACAAATACATATTATCAATAAATACGTAATAATAAAAAACTGATAACAAATTTTTTAGCGGCAACAATAATCAGCGTCAAATTCAAAGATAAAGATGTGCTGTTTCCACGCATACCGATGATTTCCAACGATCTGCCTTTCAATTTCAAGCGGGTGCAGTTCCCTTTGCGTCTTGCCTTCGCAATCACCAAGGCATAAGGGCAATAGTTGAAAAATGCTAGTTTGAATTTGCAAAATTTAGATTTTTCACACGGTCAATTGTATGTAACATGCTCCCGAGCTAGCACACCGAAAAATATGTACATTTATACACCAAATAAAAAAACCAAAAACATTGTTTTTCCCTAGAATTAAGACAAAATAAATTCATTTCATTTCATATTTTCCATTAAAAATATCTGTTCTTTCTTGGGCGTAGCAACGCACGCCGGGTACTGTTAGTTTAGATTATAATACAAGACACCATGACATTAAACATGCAATTAATAAAATATTAAATAAACTATAATCTAAAAGTATAATAAATCTAATTCGCTAAATAATATAACATAATTTTAAGCCCTAGCCTAGTTTTAAGTCTCTATTGTACTGTCTATTCAATAAAAGATAGAACTCCTACCTTAGGACATGGCTATTTAGTCAATAGTTGGGTAGGTCAATTTCCTCCACCTCGTACTCCATGAATTGCTGTAAATGTATTATGACAATATCTGAAGGAAAGTCTGGAAATCTTCCAGAGTTCTCGAGAAGGACCGAGATTTAAAAGGTGTTAATGTAAATAATAATAGTTAGTAGTAAATAATAGGGTTTCTAAGAAATAGAAATACGAGGTGTGGCTATTAAATAACGAGACTGACATTGTAAAAAAAATTTATTTTAATTTTATACATAATCACTTATTGTCAGCTTCAATATACACTCCTTCCAATATACAATCTATCCTTACAACGCTCCATGCGAATTTTTTATTGTCAGAAACAGTGCTGGAAGTCATCTTTTGTCAGCTCCTTTAGGACACGTGCCGCTCAAAAATGTTTGAAATGAAGCTCGCAAAAATGTTTGTACTGACACTGTAGCCTACACGATTGAAAATGGACCAAATTTTTTGGAAACGGTAATATTATGTGATGAAACGTGGTTTTTTACTTATGATTCGGAAACGAAGCGCCAATCCATGCACTGGAAGAGCCGAACTTCACCGAGAGCCAGAAAAGCTCGAATGAGCAAATCAAAATTTAAAGCAATGATGATTTTTTTTTTTGATATCCATGGGATTGTGTACCTTCACTGGGTTTTGAAAGGCCAAACAATTAATCAATGTTACTACCGTGAGGTACTTTCTAAACTACGTCAAAGAGTAAGGAAAAAACGCCCCGAAATGTGGAAGGACAAATCATGGGTTCTCCACCAAGACAATGCGACAGCTCATTCCGCGTTATCTGTTAAGAGGTTCCTAGCCAAGTACAGCATCTCAGTGTTAGAACATCCACCTTATTCACCGGATCTGGCACCATGTGACTTCTACCTGTTCCCTAAGGTGAAATCTGCTTTAAAAGGAACAAGATTTGAGTCTGAGGAAGCTATAAAAGAGATAGCGGCACGTGTCCTGAAGGAGCAGACAGAAGATGACTTCCAGCACTGTTTCCAACAATGGAAAATTCGCATGGAGCGTTGTAGGGGTAGAGAAGGAGTGTATATTGAAGGTGACAATAAGTGATTATGTATAAAATTAAAATTAAATTTTTTACTACGTTAGTCTCGTTATATAATAGCCACACCTCGTATAACGCACAAATGGTTATGTATAGGATAGGTCAACCGATGTTTGTACAGCTACCTAAAGGAGTCGGGTAACTAATTAGATTTGACTCTTTTTGTAACCATTCTATTCAATTATAATGAGTTGTTACGTTTTGTAAAAACTTGTATTTTTATTATTATATCAAAAATCTCTGTCCTCGTGACTTCCATAGCGTCATCTATATAAGGAACACGCCGTTTTGAAGTATAAGTCAGTCATTGATCTGCCATCGACGAGTTTATATCTATCAGTGAGTAAGTGAGTTATATTGTGAATGAGTACGCATGCGAAGAGATCCAGCGAATATTGTTGACGCGTAAAATCGTTGTTAACTTTGTAAGTAGGATTTAGTTTATTTATTGTTGTCAATTTATTGTAATTAGTTTGTTATTTATTGTAAGTAATTTAATTGTAGTAATATTGCATTCATTCGTAGTTTTAAGAAACATAATTAGTCTAATTGTAATTTATCGTGCTTAATAAATATTTGGTTGTGATTTTAAACGATAGTGTGTTAATTATTCAATTTACACAGATCCCGAAACGGACCTAAAACATAAGTGTCACAGTATTTATATTGTTGTTGTTGTTTAGGTCACCACCGTAAGGCTGGTTTGAACCTTTAGAGGCTTTACTAAGTAAAACCAGGAGAAGAGTGGTTTACAATTGCCTTCCTCGCTGAGTGAAAAAGTATGCTTATCAGCATGCCAAGCCCTCTTCAAAGCTTCTACTTTCCACCCTGCAAATGACACCTTCACTTCATTTACCACAGGGTCTGGCTGTAATATAATGAATTGCATCACTTTGTGTCTTTTACACCTCTTCTGTTCTTAAATACTTCAGCTATTTGATTGGCTGACCATATGATAAGAAACAGAACTATTTTTTTTTTACCCTGGAACTAGCGGATCGAGTGCAAATAATTTTACCATTCCACCTGCCTGTTATGGGCAAAAAATGTAGTTATAGCTTTTGGAAAGAATGTGTACTTATATATACGCTACATATACTGTAAAAAAAGGAAAAGTTTGAATAATAAGGAAAAATGGGAAGTTTTATTATTATTTTATTACTGTAATCTTATAAACTAAAAAAGCATAAATACGTTAACTGACCCAATATTCAATTTGTGTGCAGCATTTCTATTTTATTACGCGTCAGCCGGTAAGTGATTATGACGGTCTCTGGGACTCGCAAGGGTCAAGTTTTTGTAATTATTTAGAAGAAAAACTGTACCGACAGACTGAACAGTGAGTAGGACCTAATATAATATTCTCCAACAGAAACCCGCAATAAGGTATACACGTAAGGGCGCCTCTCAAAAGGTGTGATTCTCTTGCATTACAACGCTGCCTCCACACTGCTCTGAAAACGGGAGAAACGCTCGAGAAATTGGGTTGGAAGGTAGCCATATCCCAGCCCAGACCTCACCCCATTCATTTTCCTTTTTCCGATTTCCATTTGTTTGAACTGCTTAAAGACGTTCTTTGCGGCCAGAAGTTTGACGACAACGAAGCGGAGAAAAATGCAGCACAAGAATGGTTCAAACAGCAAGGTAAAGATTTCTACGCTGCGGGAATCAGAAATCTCACAGAACGGTGAGATAAGTGTCTAAAAGCTGAAAAGTACTGCAAATTTCATTGTCATTGGATCATCAATAATTTTTTCTATTTATCAATTTATCTCGTTAATTATTTAACGTCCCTCGTACTACGGAACTATAATAACTTTTTCTGAACTTCTTAAAGTAAATTTTTTAACAATAATTAATCGACATGGAATATTAGTTTAAGTACACATAACTTTACTATAGATCAGCAGTCCGTATAAGTTTTCTAAGAAAGTAGAAGTGTTTAATATTTCTTTAACATTAATCTAACCAGCGGATGGTAATTAAGTTATCTCAGTTCACACCATAATTGGTTTGTGAGAGTTCAATTAAGCCTACCACATCCAAGGCTGAGGCATCTGTCCGTATTGAACCACACGAAATATTGAAGTTTCTATTAATAGAACTGTGCAGATGACTATTAATTATTAAGGCTGTGGAACCGTACTTTTTTCTCGTTCATATCTAACCTAAATTTTAATTAGTGCTACAGTTAACTAATGCAGTTACATACTAATAAACATAAATAGTACAGTAATTAAATTAATTCTATCTCAATGCGCCGGAGTGACCCATGATTCTCGTTTTAGCAGTTCCACGAAGACTGACTAATCTGTCAAAACGTATGAACAAATATCTTCGCGAAAAGTTTACTTAAATTTTCTTCTTTCTCTAAAAGTATGTATTACTTGCGTTTGCCTAATTCGGGCATTACCCGACGGGTATTTTAATTAATTTAGCTAAGAAATGAAACTTTGTTTCAGGGACGGCGCGAATCGAAATACCAACTCTGCGAGCTGAGTATTTTATTTTACTAACTTCGCAAATGGACTTTTTACATCTTTTCAAGACTTGATTTGTAAAACAGAATTCACACATCTTCCACACACACACACACACACACACACACACACACACAAAAGCACACACGCATTCACGCAAGCACCCACGCACGAATGAACGGATACAGACATCGTTCATGCGGCCGTACGTTTTTTAAGACTACATAACATTTGTTTTATACTTTGTTTTCTTATTATATTTTGTATTTTTAATATTAGGCCAATTATTAATTTTCTGCGTTGACAATACGTGTCTCAAAACAAAAATCTGGTGTCAAACACTCACACGACTTTCTCTCGCTAATGCAAATAATGAATAACATAACGTAATTTTAATCATGAGTAGATGACGCTAAATGAAAATCAACCTCTCACGGACTTGATTTTGATGAGCAGAATATAGAAAATCATTAATCGCTAAATCGCTAAATTAATGTCGGTAGAAATAAATGCTGGAATTGAAGTTGTATGTGTTTTAATGTTTTATAACTTGTTATTGGACATACGAATTTTTCCTAAAATGCAAATTAAGGCCGCATTCTTAAATAAATTCACTTTTTTACGAGAGAACTGCCCCTCCCACGAATTTCAGCAGACCTGCTGTTTACCTCATATTGTGTAACATAAAAAAATGTAGTAGCTAAATAAGGCGATTTTAAATTAAAATGGTCGGAGCCATTTTTGAGTAAATCGCAAAAAGTGAAAAATCGCGAGAAAAAACTATTACTTCGGTTGACCGATTCAGTTAGAAAAATTACCTGCCGGGTTCCGTAATGGTACCTATCTTAAATTCAAAGTTTCAACTTCGTATACGATTTTCTGTTATAGTTCACTAACACACACACACAGACCAACCACTAAAAACGTATTTTTCATGGGTACACGGGACCCTTGCTCCTACGCGAGCAAGTTGCCATGACAACCGATAGTCAGCGGTAAATATGTACGCCTAGTTCTCCCCACCCGTCCCCAAATAGTGAAGAGCTCGCGGCAGGTAGACCAGCCGACTGCACCTGCACGTTCTATGTAGACTTACATGTACGTTAGTTGTTTTGTATGTGTAGGCCTATATATGTAATTTACGTTATTTTACTCTCTTGAGTTTTGCGGATACTTATTAATATATACCCTACTAGTTTTTCTCGGTTTTTGCAACTCTTCACCTATTTTTGAAGACACGAGCCGCCACTGCACATCAGTCTCTTTAAGTTTGGCCTATTTAAAATCTTTATTGAATCTAAATTTAACATTTTTTATGTGATTTTTTTTACAATTTAAATTTAATAATTTTTTTGTCATCAGTCTGTCGACTGGTTTGATGGAGTTCTCCAAGCTGTTCTATTTTGCGCAAGTCGTTTCATATCTACATACCTGTAACGCCCTACATCTTTTGTAATTTACTTTACGTATTCTAATCTTTGCCTCCCCTTACAATTTACTCCCTTAATACTACTCTCCATTATTGATAGCCCAATACCTGGATGTCTTAAGGTATGTCCCACTAGCCTATCCCTTCTTCTGGTAAGATGATAATTTAATAATTAGGATACCTAATAAATTATTTACTTGTAATGCGTATTTGTCAAACAACTTTAAAATTTAAAATTTTTTTTTAACTTCAACAAGTAACATTAGATAATTGTAGGTAACTTATTAGCCCTACAAATAAAAAAAAATCTGGTGTGAAACACTCACACTACTTTCTCTTGCCAATGCAAATAATGACCAATATAACCAAACATTAGTAATAAAACATTAGAAATAAACAAAAAACTAACCTCAGTAAACATACCCTATTTTAATCATGAGTAAAAGACGCAAGATGAAAATCGACTTCAGTTTGGCTTATAAATACGGAAAATCCCTCTTTCACGCAAAACTAGGCTCTGTAGAGAAAAATGCTATTAATAAAAGTTGTAGATCTTTTAATTTCCTATAAATTTGATTATATACACTTTTGTCGTAAAATGCATAGGGTACTAAGGCCGAAATCTAAAAAAATCGATTTTTCACACGTTTTCGTGAGAAAAAAACAGAAAATCGCTAATTACCGCTAAACTAAGCGTTATACAAAAAATGTTTGGAACAGTTGTAGGATTTTAAATTCTCTACAAATGTTATTATAGTATACATTTTTGCGCTAAACTGCATGTTAATGCCGCAATCTTAAAAAACAATTGTTTTACGTGAAAACAGTCTTACCAAGAATTTCAGCAAACATGGCGCCTACCCTATCTTGTAGAGCATTAAAAATTTAGTAAACCAGGCGATTTTTAAAAAAATCGTAGGAGCAGTTTTTGAGAAAATCGAAAAAGTGAAAAGTTACACGAATAAACTACTACTTCTGGTTGACCGATTTTGATGAAAATGTTCGTGTCAGGTCCGGTAGTGGTGTGTAACTTAAGTTTCAAGCCCGTACGATGTTCCGTTCTTGAGATATTCTGTTCACACACACACACACACACACACACACACACACACACACACACACACACACACACACACACACACACACACACACACACACACACACACACACACACACACATACACACACACACACACACACACACACACGCACACACACACACACACACACACACACACACACTCACACACACACACGCACACACACACACACACGCACATACACACACACACACACACACACACACACACACACACGCACGCACGCACGCACACACAGACAAACAGACAGACACACAGACAACCACACAAACCAATCGCTAAACATGTTTTTTTGGGTTCAGGGGTTCTGAAAACGTGTAGATCCAGTGAAAACTCGATTTCTTAAAATCGACATGAAAACAATACTTTCCTTCCTATATATATTCATATAGGAAAGAGAAAGTAAAAATAGTTGTATTACTAAAAACAAAAATGTCTTAATTTGTAATAATCATAGAATAGAAATAATTTTCAAAAACCAACGCATACTCTAATCCAGCACGTGTTGTAAAGTTTTAAAATAAGGTCTGGGATCAGCCCTGTTGAAAGCTGAGATGAAATAGGCAAAAGAAAACTCCCAAGTATATTTTTAAATACAGAGTTATCAGTCCATGGGTTTGATTTAAAACAGTATGCTGATTTTTGAACAATGACAAATATTATAAGAGACTTTCAACAAATGAAATTGATTATTAATATAGTTCAATCAGAAATATCGTAAAACATTTTTAATCATAAACCGTTAGAAAACTTTTCTCAATTAAAATTAAGAATAACTTGTACAAGTAATTTTTGACTAAGCTGAATATCCGGAGTTCAATCCTGACTATAACCTATATTAACCTAATCAAAAATCTGGTGTGAAACACTCACACAACTTTCTCTTGCCAGTGCAATTAATTAACAATAAACCTAACATTAGTAATAAAACATTAGAAATAAACAAAAAACTAACCTCAATAAACATAACCTTATTTTAATCATGAGTGAAAGACGCAAAATAAAAATCGAACTCAGTTTGGCTTAAAAATACGGAAAATCACTCTTTCACGCTAAACTAGGCTCTGTAGTGAAAAATGCTTTAAATACAAGTTGTAGATCTTTTTATTTCCTATAAATTTGATTATATACACTTTTGTCGTAAAATGCATTCTACGGCCGAAATCATAAAAAAATAAATTTTTCACACGTTTTCGTGAGAAAAAATTATAAAATCGCTAATTACTGTTAAACTAAGCGTTATACAAAAAAATGTTTGAAATAAAAGTTGTAGAATTTTAAATTCTCTACAACTTTTATTATATAAATTTTTGCGCTAAATTGCATATTAAAGTCGTAATCTTAAAAAAATATATGTTTTTACGTGAAAACAGCCTCACCAAAATTTCAGCAAACATGACGCCTACCCTATCTTGTAGCGAATAAAAAATTAAGTAAACCAGGCGATTTTAAAAAAAGTCGTAGTACCAGTTTTTGAGAAAATCGCAAAAAAGTGAAAATTACACGAATAAACTACTACTTCCGGTTGACCGATTTTGATGAAAATGTTCGTGTCGGGTCCGGTAGTGGTATGTAACTTAAGTTTCAAGTTTCAAGTTCGTACGATGTTCCGTCCTTGAGATATTCTGTTCACACACACGCACACGCGCGCGCGCGCACACACACACACACACATGCACGCACGCACACACAGACATACACGCAACCAATCGCTAAAAACATGTTTTTTAGGTTCAGGGGGTCTGAAAACATATAGGCCTAGATCCGGTGAAAACTCGATTTCGAAAAATCGACATGAAAACAATACTTTCCTTCCTATATATTCATATAGGCAAGAGAAAGTAACAAGTACACGACTCGACATAAATTAAAAACATTTTTTAACTTATTGGAATAGTTTATAGGACAATGTTTTAGCCCTTGACTATAGACTATTTGTTATGTAGCCTACCCGACAACCTAATTCTTAAAAATATTTTGTACACTCAGTTGAAAATAGCTTAGTGAATTTTTACTTTCTCTTGCCTATGCAGATATATAGGAAGGAAAGTATTGTTTTCATGTCGATTTTTTGAAATCAAGTTTTCATCGGATCTACACGTTTTCAGACCCACTGAACCCAAAAACCATGGTTTTAGCGATTGGTCTGTGTGTGTGTGAACAGAATATCTCAAGAACGGAACAACGTACGAACTTGAAACTTAAGTTACATACCACTACCGGACTCGACACGAACATTTTCATCAAAATCGGTCAACCGGAAGTAGTAGTTTATTCGTGTAATTTTTCACTTTTTTGCGATTTCCTCAAAAACTGGTCCTACGATTTTTATTTAAATCGCCTGGTTTACTACATTTATTATGCTCGACAAGATAGGATAGGAGCTATGTTTGCTGAAATTCTTGGTGAGGCTGTTTTCACGTAAAACAATTGTTTTTTTAAGATTGCGGCTTTAATATATCTACAGTTTAGCGCAAAAATGTATATATAATAAAATTTGTAGAGAATTCAAAATCCTACAACTGTTCCAAACATTTTTTTGTATAACGCTTAGTTTAGCGGTAATTAGCGATTTTCTGTTTTTTTTCTCACGAAAACTTGTAAAAAATCGATTTTTTTAAGATTTTGGCCTTAGTACCCTATGCATTTTACGACAAAAGTGAATATAGGCCTAATCAAATTTATAGGAAATTAAAAGATCTACAACTTTTATTAATAGCATTTTTCTCTACAGAGCCTAGTTTTGCGTGAAAGAGTGATTTTCCGTATTTTGGAAGCCAAACTGAAGTCGATTTTCATCTTGCGTCTTTCACTTATGATTAAAATACGGTTATGTTTTTGACGTTAGTTTTTGTTTAGGCTATTTTTAATGTTTTATTGCTGATGTTTGATTATATTGGTCATTATTTGCATTGGCAAGAGAAATTTCTGTGAGTGCTTCACACCAGATTTTTTTATTTACTTTTTGAAATAAACGATCAAAATTAAGTGCGAAAAAAGTTAGGCAAAAATATTTTTCTCTTTTGAAACCTATGTACGGCTCCCAAGTTTACCGAGTCAACTAAAAATTACAACAACGCATTCAAGTACTATCCCAGTCAAAAAACAATTCACCTTAGAGTACAAACACCCCTTTACGTTTCTAACAAAACAACCCACAGATTTTCAAAATTCCATCGAACACGACTAACTCTTTCACAAGAACACGATAACCCACTTATACGTTCACTTTCCATCCCGCAAAACGCCTAAAAGACCCTACAATAGGCCTACAGACCTGCTAATTTAATGAAATAAAGCTTATTCAAAATTCAAGATTTTTTATCACAATTTGTGAGGCAATTTAATTTCCTTCCCCTCTCAAGCCTATCATGTCATTTTAACACAATTACAATCATCACATTATTTTGTATAGGCTAACTGTACACAGTTGTTAACTCTTTTAGTACCAACGTCCGGAAAACAGGACATCGATATATTTTACGTAGTGACAACATCCGGTTTACCAGACGCCCGTAAGTTATGCATAAAGTGCCAACGTCCGGATAACCAAACATTTATAAAAAAAACTTTTAAACAAAAATTAATGGAATATGTATTTTGAAACATCCTCCGTGGCGTAGTGACTGGCGCGCTAGCCTACAAAGCGAAAGGTCCCGGGTTCGATTCCCGGCTAGGGCCTGAAAATTTTAATACGTTAAAACCACCGTTTAAGGTACGAAAACCCACAGTAGTTGCTAATGTCCAAGCTGTCGATGCGACTTAAACTAAAAAAAGCCATTTTGAATATTTTTAGTGTTAGAACGATTTCTTTTTTTTATGAACATAATACACGTTAATTTTTAAAAAGAAATTTTATTTTTCTGTAACGTAATTTTGGTTGGCAATGGAAGACTTACGTCTGCAAATTTTCTAAATAAAAGCTGGCACTTTTTGTACACCCTTATTCAAATTAAGTGGCTTTAGATCAATCTTTTAAATATTGTTTCGGCATTGAAAGGGTTAATGAATCTTTAAACAAAAACTGAATAGGGCTAATAAAGTAAGATTACTAAAAATCGGTAAAAAATGATTATAACATGGCTCATTTTTGGGCCCCATTTTTATTTTTTTTAAATAAAATTTAGTTTTTAACAAAATTCTTTTTGTAATATACTAATGAACATTTTTTTTTTGAGAAAAAATTAATTTAAAAATGTTTAAATACGTTTTTCTTCATCATATTTAAACTTTTACTTTTAGTTTAGTTTAAATCGTTTCCAGTACGACTAATTGATCTTTCATACATATATTTTTATAAAATTTTATTTATTCAGAGAAAACTCATTAACGTTTTATGTAATATTTGATTTAAAAAAAATCAGATACATATTAAAAACCGCGATAAATACAAATAAAAGACAACTAATACAACGATACAGAAACAGAATATTAAAATAGACGGAAATACATGAGTAAAATTTTCAAACCTTTGAAAATTTATTTAATAAATTTTTAATGATTAGTATTTACTGATTTCATCAAAGATTTTATTATGTTTTTCAAACAAATTCTATTACTTCTTTCAATTCTTGTATTTTATATTTGTCGCATATGAAAGTATTTCGTTCTACGCGATAAATAAAGATTTATTTTTATGTATTTATTTATTTACTAGTAGAATTTTGTGTAATTATACGAAACTGGTTCTACGTAAAAATTACCAGTACAATTATTGTTATTGTCATGAATTTGTTGTTTTAGTGTCTATTTATTATTATACTATGTTTGTTTTGTAGTAAAATTTTACAACATATTGTCGAGTAAATATGTGTTTATTTAAATTATTCGATTGTAAATTTATCGTTGGGAAATTTGTGTAAATTGATATTTTTTTAATTTTTATTTGATTTTGATAATGAAACGGGTGAAGGGAAGGAAGGGTGTTACCCTGAAGGCGGCTGGTTGGTTAGTTGTATTCATTATTCACATACGTTGAGAGCGCTAGAGTCGAACCTCGGTGCCTTCTCTCGCTCTATCTGATATCATTCGGCTTCTCTATTTCCCCCACTATAACCCTCTTGCTCTATCACCCTCATCTTTCGCTCTTTGTCTACAACTCTCTCACTCTTCATCCCCACTATTGCGTTAGACTCGCTACCTCAGCCGGAGACTCGCCTCCAATATCCCCTCCGATTCATCAGCGGTCCCCCCAACACAGTGGTGCCGATCCGTGTACAGAGAGTGTATTGTGCAGAAGAGGTTGCTGTCCGTGACAACTTTTATGCGCAGTGTTGGCTGCCTGCCGCCGCGACACATCCGCAAATATTTTGTGAAACTTGGTGCTATTGAGTGTTCAAAATAATAAATAAATATAATTTTTCAAATCGAGGTGCATTTCTGCACGTGCAGTTTGTTAAGGTATGTGTCGTGAAGATGGGATCGATAGAGGGAACATTGCGTTCACATGAATGTTACCACCGGGTACTACAATTTTCACGGCCTTTAGTTTAATGTTATCCGATTTCGGTGCGATTTGGTTTTCGGTGTAGCCATGGTCTTCGGAAATGTATTCGGCTTTCACTTGACCACGGGGGGATTTACCAGATTTTTAGTGCCAGCAACACAACCAATACTACAACTACCCTGTGCCAAAGTCACATCTTGCCTCACATTAGTGTTGTTGATCTGTTTTGAAACTGTTCTTCTCTCGACAGTCAGTGATTGTACCAAGTCATTTTACGTTCATTGGAACACTACAAATCCAATGTAAGTCATTTATTACAAATATTTACTTTTACTTATTTATTTAAGCTCATTTAAAATTAAGGGTAGTGAGACAGGACTTGTCATGTCACACTAAAAATTTATAACTAAATACATCAGAATTAAATTTATAATAATTAAACAATATAAATTACAATTTTATAATGATGATTACGTCCAAGTCATGTTTTTTTAACAAAATTTAAGCCTTTTATTTTTACTTATTTGGGTTGTAATGTTGACATAAAATAATGTTTCTTTATGAAAAACATAGTCTATTAGTTTCAAGTATAGAAATATTTCGTGCTATTCATTCTAATTTACGTTGAATTTAGACATTTTAATAAATTTTCAATTTAGAATTTTATTAAATAGGCTATGTATGTAGTCCTTACCAACAGTGTGTTCAAAATTTGAATTAATTCTATTCGTGAATATTTTTCGGATACGGTTTGATTGTAACATGTTTTAACCATATTTTCCTATAATTTTCCTGTTTACTTTATAATATATATTGCATATGTTCTTTTATTTCGTGAGAGGTTAAAGTAAACAAAAGTATTGTAGGCCTACTTCTTGTATTATTGAGGTAGAAAAGAATTCAAGATGTTTGACGCCATGTTTGTTTCCTTCGTATTTATTTTAGGGTTTTTAGTGAGTTTCTTGAAAATAAACTCGTGTTTTATTCATCATTTGTTGACAACTGAAGTTATTTCGATAAATTCGTGTATTAATTCGTCTAAAGACTATGGATTAATTGTTTCTACCATCGCATAGAATTAAAATGACTTGTCGTTCCGCACAGTTGGCAACACTTGCGTTGTTTCAAATTTACATAAGATGTGTGTAGCCTATATTATGATTTTTTTATTTCGTTTTGTTTAAATTAATAATTAAGTACATGATAATTATGGTTTACTAAATTT
This sequence comes from Catonia carolina, assembly GCA_035578175.1. NCBI lineage: Eukaryota > Metazoa > Arthropoda > Insecta > Hemiptera > Achilidae > Catonia > Catonia carolina. The sequence goes on from JAQMRL010000007.1 coordinate 51,119,233, forward strand.
AGAACAATGATTTATGAATTTTATTTATATATTCTTTAAATTATTTTGAATACTAGTGGTTACCTGTCGATACAAAACTGAATACTAATGTTGTTTTACGAGACTTGCAACCTTTGTTTCGAAGAATATCAGGTTAAAATTGTTGTTTTGCTTGAGAAGTATGTCTAGTTATAAGAAGTCGAAGGCGAGAACGGCTTCAAATCCCTTATGGTCGATGAACTCCATCTTTTACGTGTATATTAAATGTAACCTCATTATCTTTCTGTACTTGAAAAAAATTATAATATTTATTTGTGTTAATTTTTAAAATTGTCAGTAAAATAACAAAAATATTAATAGGTCTTTCATCTTATCTAATAAATATTAATTGGTTTTTAATTGTTGTTTTCGTTAATTTGTAGATATCCAGTTGGCAGAATGATATTGGTTGTAGGTTAAATTTAATTTATATCGGGTGTAATTTAGTCTTCCTACAAATGACACCTTGGAATATTATCTATTTACATAACGTACTTGCTGATTCATTGTAGGTTGGTTGATTCGAATGTTTGCTTTGTGTAGGGGTTGAATAAGCTTTTATGTTAGATATCTGAAAATTTGGATTCGTAAATACTTGTGAATTTATTCAATAAGGGACCACAAGTAAATTACTCTGTTTGTCGTTTTAGGGTCTATTTAGGGTCTAATACCGTGTTCGTTCGTTAAACATATTTATTGTTTTAGTTTATTTCGATTTTATGTTACTTTAAGCTTTTATTTATACTTTTTAATGTGTGATTTTATTGTTACTTCGTAGGTTAGATTCGTGTTTTATTAGTGTGACAGGAATTATTTGTATCTAGCAATGTAATATGACGTTATGGTACTTGCTGGGTACAATTAAATGTTAATTCAGGACTTAATTGTTTTCTTGTTTTATTCCGGTCAATATGATTTATTTTATTTCGATATCCTTGTTCGTTTATTTTATTAGCTATATCGAAACATTCGTGAATTTTTGTTAAGTATAAAACGGTTTTTTAATCGCTGTTTTGCGTTAACTACTGTATTTGTCACTCAGTTTTCTATATTTTTTAACAATATTATTCTTTTATCGTTATTTTTTTAAATTTTATAGGAATATTTTATTCGGTGTTGACATAGATTAACTTTTAAGTTTTTATTATATTTATGTAATTTAACTAAAGAAACATGTAGTACAAATAAATTTTACTTTATTTAAAACAAATCTTATTTACAAAAAAACTTTAAAAAACTTACATTCATCTATACTGTGGATAATACAAAAAACAGCAAAAATTGAGATTTAATTATACATTGATCTTATCTCAAATCCGGTAACTTTTAAATTATGGTTTTTTTTGCAAAAAGAATAAATAAAATACATAATTTATTTCCTGTTTTTTAATTATGGTTTTAATTTACACGTGAAAATGAGTTTCATTAATTTCATATTTTTCTTTATAGTTGCATTTTTTTAATGTTTGCAATTCGTACTCTTTTCGTACACATTCATTAATATTTTATTCGCTAATTTTACTGTATAGTGAAATATTTATAATTTTTAGTAGGCAACGAAAAATTGTCCCTGTACTTATGAATACCCAGTAACATCAAAATTATACTATATATGTTGTGAATGGACCAATTTTCATGCAGTTCTAAATGAAAATTACTAAGTTTTGGCAAATAACAAAAATTGTACCTCTATTACCTTTACTTCTAGTTTTATGCTACGTTTTTTTACGTTAATCATACATCAAAGCTGTAATTTATTCGAAAAAAAAACAGATTTTAACGCTAAAATTAAAAAAAAACCCGAAATTAAGCGTTGGATGATAAAATGATTAATTTAATTGTAGAATTTTTAATTATCTTTAATTTTTATGAGTACTTTCTTGTCAAAAGTATACAACTTAAAAGCTGTAGTTTTTTAACATCAATATATCACACATTTTTCATTTTTCAAGTTTTCTTTTTTTATTAATTATATTTGCATGATTCTTTCTTTCAATTAAATTCTATGCTCTCTGTAATTGGCTGTATTGATGTGATGGAAAGGTTAAGAACATTTTTAACCTGTAATATTTATAAACTTTGGTAGATCACGAGGTATTTTGGGGTTTTAAAAAATGTTTGTAAATTATTTTTAAAAAAATATCGAAATGAAAACATACTAACAATGATTATAGAACAAAATTTTTCGGTTAGTTTGATATGAAGATACTATGTCAACAGTTCATATGTTTCGAAATTTATGAATAGTTTTGTGAGAAACATCAGTTTCACTATTTACCCATGTAGCTCTATTACCGGTTGTGGTTACTTTTATCTTACATAGGCTACTTATTGTGTATGAAAGCGTTAAAATTTCATTCACATAGTGTACGAGTCAAATGAATTTTGTATTCTATGGGCTACCCTTCTGCCCATAACAGACGGGTGGATGTCAAATTATTTACACTCAATCTGTTTATTGTAGGGCTAAAATAAATAGTTCTGTTTCTTATCACATGGTCAGCCAATTAAATGACTGAATCATTTAAGAACAGAAGAGGTAGAGGTGTAAAAGACACTAATCAGAGTTATCTCCTCTGAAAGTAATGGATTTCATTGTACAGCCAGACCCTGTGGTGAATGAAGTGAAAGTGTCATTTACAGAGTGAAAAATATGTGCTTTTCAGAGGGTACGGCATGCTGATAAGCGTACTTTTCCACTCAGTGAGGAAGGCAACGGTAAACCACCTCACTCCTCGTTTTACTTAGTAAAACCTCTACAGGTTCAAACCAGCCTTTCGGCTGTTGACCTAAACAACAACGGGCTACCCTTGTACAAAAAATGTTAATTTTCTAATTTTTTATTTGACTTCTACCTAAAACTGTTGCTATTATTTTTGTTAAATATAGCTTCCTATTTAACTTTGAATGTTTTCGGATAAAATTATATGAAGGTCTCACGGGAAGAACAGGCTCAGTCACAATTTTGTAAAATCGGGTTTTGCTGCCATCTTTTACATAATTTTATGAACTATTTTATTATCTAATCTTTTTTTTTGTAAAAATAGGTTACGTCAAATGAAATAACAGTTTAAAATGTAGGCTGCAGGGGAACAACAACAGGTTTAGTCTATCTGTATTACGGATGAACAGGCTAAGTCACAGCTAAAATATTTTACTTTAAGATTAAACACGACTTAAAAACCAAAAGCAATCCGTAAACAAAACCAAAAAACACTTCAGTAAATCCAAAGAAGGTACCTAAAAGAAATCAAAAATCTATTTTAACCTGATATACAGGAGAAAAACAGGCTGAGTCAAAGGACTGAGGCTATTTTACCGTGGTTTCTTTTGTAGTATGAAGAGTTTTATCACTTTTGTAATGTCTGTATGAGTTCATTTGATTAAAAATCAACCATAATGCTATTTTAATATCTGTAGGTGTGTACTAAATTATTAATTCAAAGAAAAATATTAAAAGTAGTGGATTACTTGGAAAACTTTAAAAATCATTTCCTGAAAAAAATGTTAAATGTGACAGGGCTTGTTCTTCCCGTGAGCCCTTCATATTCTTTTAGATGCAAAATTTTTAAAATTATTTTTTTGAAAACTCTTATAATCCTAATAGTACCTTCATACCAAATTTCAAGTTTTTTAAGCCTTGTGGTTTTGTGCGTGAACCATTCAGTAAATACATAATATATCGGTTTTATGTTATCCCGTTTGTCTAAACATGATTTCTGAACAGACTGAAATAATTATATTAATTATTATTGCGTAAATGTCTCTACTACTTTAAAATCGGTAGTTGGCTTATATCGGACCCGAGATCCCTGGCATAGAAGTCAGTTGTTTTGTCCACTACACCAACGGGCCGCCCAAATTACCATTTATGTTTTTGGCTAAATTATTACCACTAAAGTTTTTAATATTTAAGTAATATTATTCAATATTACTTATTTTAAAAAACATAGGCCTAACTTCAGTTTCTAGTTGATTACGTTATTTGTTTTTAATTACATTTTTAATATCTAAATTTTTTGGAAATGCATCTGCATCTCCTTACAGTGTCAATAACGCTGGATTCTGATTTTAAATTCTGTTTATTTTAAAAATATAGACCTACCCTATCAAACTCGTAAATTATTTAAGAAGGTTTCATTCAAAACTACCTCGGCACAAAGATGCATTAATTTTCAGCAACTGAATTCACGACTTGTTCCAAATTTAAGACCTGGAGTAGAGATTTACGAAATTAAATTCATGCATGGTTAATATTTATTTGTATACAAAAAAGACTTCATACTAAAATTATTTGGGACTAAAAAATAATGTAATAATTGTAACTTTAATGATTCCTAGATGATATATCACTGGGAAGTTGTTGTTTAGGTCAGCAGCCGAAAGACTGGATTGAAAAATAACCTCTACGGGCTTTACTAAGTACTTCCTCACTGAGTGGAAACTCCCCTGTGTTTATCAGCACGCCAGGCCCTCAGAAAAGCATCTACTTTCTACCCTCCAAATGACACCTTCACTTCACAGGGTCTGGCTGCATAATGAAATTCATTTCTCTCAGAGGAGATAACTCTGACTAGTGTCTTTTACACCTCTACCTCTTCTGTTATTAAACGCTTCAATGAATTATATATTAATCAGCCGATTATATAATTGGCTGACCATGTGAAGAAACAGAACTATTTTTTGTAGCCCTGGTACTAAAAACATAAGTTCAAGTGCTAATAATTTAACACTCCACCTGCCTGTTATGGGCAACACTGGTTAGTATCTCATATTTTTTGCCTACACGTTATTGGTATTTCTTCATTAAAATTGATAATTTTGTATTAATTATTTTTTAATTATAGTTCCAACTATCAAAACGACGAAAATTACATCTGCATTTGATTTAGTAATAAATTTCTATTGCAGAATTTAAATATATACCGGGTGCCCTCGAAGAGGTTACTATTTTTGAATAATATGCTGGACGTATCACAAACTCTACAGACTGGAAACTTTACAGTTAAGATATATGTAAAAAAGTACCATCGAGTTTTATTTGCAACAGGATCTTTAAACAGACGTAATTGTCTCTATTATAACACACAAAATCTACATATCTTTCACGAAGAGAACTTGAAATCAAAGGGTATAACAGTGTGGGTTGCTGTCACTAAGGATGGTGTTTTATCGTATGACATATCCCATCAGACAATGACTGGAGACAGATACACATCAATTTTAACTAATCTCATAGTTCCTCATTTTTCTCAGGCGGAGATACAGGACTTTTTTCCAGCATGATGGAGCTCCTCCACATTATGCTAATAAGGCCAAAGCGGTTTTAAACCAAAATCTTCCTAACCGTTGGATAGGTCGTGGCAGCGGCCTCATGGACTGGCCTCCAAGACCACCAGACTTGTCTGTTTGCGATTTTTTCCTATAGGGCTTTTTGAAGGAAAAAGTTTATTCTCACACCATTGCAACAGGCGACGAATTAATGAGGCTGATTTAAGAGCAACTGCTATTGATACTTCTGCAATTTTCAATAACGCTTTTGTTTCATTTTTGTTTCGTTGCGATCAGTGCATAGCTATGGACATCATTTCGAGTAAAGGTTAATAAAACAAATTGTGTTCATTAATAATTTATCACTTTCATATTTCTTTCATTTTATTACTTAAGTAACATTGTAACAAATAACCAATTTAAAATATTTGTGCAAATAAGATTACTTTCCGCCATTTTGTTTTGATTAATCATTAGGAAATGAAACTCGAGGGTATTTTTTTTACGTATCTATTATCTATTATAACTGAAAAGTTTTCAGTCTGTAGAGTGTGCGATACGTCCGGCATATTAATTCAAAAATAGCAACCTCTTCGTGGGACACCGTTATATTTATAAATGTAGCCTATATATAAAATGAAACGGTAATACATACATCTAAGATAACCGAGAGGTGAATATTTCTAAACAATCCAACCTCTCTTAATGGAGTAGGTTTGTAAAATTTTCTTATTTATCTTTTTCAATTATACATAAAAAAATGAAAGTAAGTTAATAAAAATTAGAGGCATTTGGGCCATTCGGATTTAGTTAATTATCAAAATCCAAATGCTAGTTTTGACATAAACGTTTGGTGTTCTCATAATTTCTTCTTCATCCTGTTCTTATATGTAGTTGTGTGCACGCTGTGATTTCAGTCCTGTCTAGAAACCTAAACATTACCTAATTTCTAAAAACATAAACGTTACTTTATAACGTAGCTTACATAATAATTCTCTGGATTTATTTAATCTAATATAGGCTATATAGAACCGAATTCTGTTTACCTACTGATCTCAAAACTTCAGAACCATATGGCGTAGAAACGTGAAATTCGGTGTGAATGTTCCATTTGGATTGTAGCTACTCGTTAAGAAAGGATTTAAAAAAATTTATTTGTAGAATATAAAATGAAAAAAGACATGACATGGGGTGTCTTTTAAAAATTACAGCTTTAAGTTATACGTTGTATTTAGATACAATAAGCAGATCATAAGAAAAAACGAAAATTTAAAAAGCTACAATTTTTGTGTTTATTGTTTTGTAATCAGGCGATTAATTTAACGGCAATTTACAATGTCGTTTATGATCTTTTTATTTGGATCTCTGAGTAGGCTATTTCCTTGCCCAATATTTTCCAACATTATTTTATAGTTTCAATCATAGGACTCATTATTGTCCTTACATTGTTTTTTCATCTTTTTGAGTTCTTCAGTTACACATTAATGTACAGGGTGATTATAAATGAAATAGACAGTTTCGTTAGGTTATAGAACATTTATTTTTGAAAAGTTAAGGTAATTACTTACATGATTATATAGAAGAATTCATTAAGTTTTTATTGAAAGTATTTACAGATGTTCAATGTGTGCACCATTTGTAACACGACAGATATCAACACGGTAGTCGAATTCTTCCCACACACGATTAAGCATATGACGGTCAACTGTGGCAAGAGCATTTGAGATTCGTTGTTTTAGATCATCGATATCTACCGGAAGCGGTGGTACAAAAACTTTGGTCTTTTACATAACCCCTTAAGAAAAAGTCGCAGAGCGTTAATTCTGGACAACGAGGTGGTCACGGCGTAAACTCAAAGTTTTCCTCACTTGCACGGCCGACCCATCGTCTAGGAAGACGTTCATCAAGATAATTTCTGACCTGTAAGTGCCAGTGAGGCGGTGCTCCATCTTGTACAAAAATGAAGTTATCACTATCTTCCTGGAGTTGATGCATTAACCATTCGTTTAACATGTCCAGATAAATTACTCCGGTTACTGACACTTCGTGAAAGAAGAACGGCCCGTAAACCTTTTCACGAGATAATTCGCAAAAGACGTTTACTTTAGGGGAATCGCGTGTATGCTGTAAAGTTATTTTTGGGTTTTCTGTGCCCTATATTCTAACATTATGTCTATTAACTTTTCCACTAATGTGAAAATTACATTCATCACTGAAAATTGGGCGATTAAGGAATGCGTCGTCATTTTCAACACAATGTTGCATCTCCAGGCAAAAATGTTTACGTACGACTTTATCACTGGTATTTAAACTTTGTACAAACTGCAATTTATAAGGTGTCATTTTCATTCGTTTCCGCAGAATTTTCCGTCCAGTCGGTTGAGGAATTTGCAATTCTAAACTTGTTGATCTAGTAGATTTTCCTGGACTTGGTAGATAAACATTACGAACACTATCAATTAGGCTATTTGTTCTTCTGTAACAGAAGTTCTTCTAGTACTCTTCCTTTTACACAGAGATCCACTGTTTTCAAAATGTTTATACCAGTCATAGATTGATTGCTATGTTGGTGGTGGTTTACCGTATCTTGTTCTGAATTGACGTTGCACAACCGTAACCGAGTTTGTTTTGGCTAATTCAAGAACACCATAAGCTTTCTCCACTTGAGTAGCGGCCATTTAGCTAGACTGGTCGTTGTAACAGCAGCCAACAACAAAATGCTAGCAACAGTTGTACCAACATAAACTTTAAAAAATTCCCTACAAACCTATGTCATTTACTATATTCAAATTCACCAGTTTGATGTTTAAGGAGCTGTCGGAAGTGTCTATTTCATTTATAATCACCCTGTATTTACAAGTTATATTTTTAAGAACTACACTAATTTTCGGTAATAATTAAAATAATTATATTCAATGAATTTTATTACCAAGATGTTTAGTTTTAGTCTCCAGATACAAATCTGATCTCGAACTATGTTTCATCCCTATTAAAATACCATTCCTCAATAAGCATTTTTCGGCTTAAAGTTTGGTTAGAAGTTGGTTGGGCTACAAAGTGGAAAGCCAAATCATTGAGATTTATTTGCACAGAATAGGTCTACGCATCTCATACAACTTTAGTTACCTTTCTTCAATCAAGTAGACAAGGCCTACTATCTAGGCTAATATGTTAGCCTATATTCGTTCATTCACATTCTGAAGCCTCCACCTTGTCGCTGCAATGATGAGTTTATATTATTAACCATTTTTTCGTATCTAAATATTATTGAATTTCATATTTTAGATTAATCTTCTAGCTCTATGAAAAGGCATCTTACCATAAAACATATTCACATTATATCTAATAACTTTCCTGATACGTTTCGCCTTCTGTTCAAACTTCCAACGAGTCTTCTTTTGCATCCGATTTCTAGTATAAACTTCTTATATGTGTATTTTTCTCAGTCAAGCTGATCTTCTGCAATCATAGCCACATCTTCCGACGCTTTTAGTTTTAACTTATATCCTGTACCCATCTTTTATTTCCAAGTAGTAATACTTTTCAGAGAAATGTTTTCACAAACTGTATCCTTATTTAGAAATTTTTTTTTATCAGATCACTGTGAACCACGTTTATACGTACGTATTCTTCTCTTTTCTTCCATGAACAACCCAGTAATGTTTTTTCATTATGGAATGTGCTGTCCTTCTTCTCTCCGATCGACAATTAGGTCTTCCATTTGTCTTCCATTTTTTGGTTTGCTCCTGGAATAGTTAATAGTGTTAATAGCTTTCCTGCACTCTTGTTTGTTGTGTACAGTTTCTTGTGTAATGTTTTTTTCTCTTAGGTTATCTTTGACTTCTTTGAACCTGTTGATTTCCACCTTTTTATCCTCCCATTGATTTTAGGATCATTCTAACTGTTCTTTCTGTTGGCATTCAGGAGTTTCTCAGTCTTTTCGTAAAGTTCTTTATTTGAACGCCGCTTGCAATATTTTCCTTATTTCTTAGATTCCAATTTTGTTCTTAGGCCTATTATTATTTTTCTCTTAAGTCTTTTACATCTTGTAAAGCAGCTCGTTCCTATTAAGCGGTATACATTCTAAATGCATTCATACAGGTTACATTCATGTCAGGTTTGATTACCGTATTGCAATATCCATGTTTCGCATTGATTGATACTGATCTCTTATTTTAGACATCATGCACTGTTGGTTTTTTTTTTTCATTTTTCTTGCTATTTCTTCCAAAACAACGTTCGGTATTCCTGTTGCTGTCATCCATTCTCCAAGATAGGATACCAAAATCAAGTTTTAGATAACGTTTTGACAACCATTCAGAACTTTTAGATAGATACTTTTTGAAATTATGTATGGATAAAACGACTACCATAAGGTAAAACACCATTCAAATGTATCCAACCTAAAAGATATTGCTAACTTTTAATAACCTGAATTATGTGCAACCGTATTTATCGTTATAAATTATACAATCTTTTTCTTCTGCAATCTCAGTAATTACATAAATGCGGAAGTCCTCACGGATTCCTCATTAATTTTTCATCAATTCAAACTATACCCAAAAAGAAAACTATACTCAGTCATCTAGAGAGATGAAATTCGGAACGTTTCTTCTTTAGACGTTGAATTGAAAAACAAATATTTTCATTAAGGTTATTTGCGTATAAGAGGACCTAAGTCAGTAGCCTAAATATTTTTTCTGTACCTTCCAGTTGTTTAGGCCATCAGCCGAAAGGCTGGTTTGAAACTCTAAAGGCTTTATTAAGTAAAACAAGGAGTGAGTGGGTTTACCATTAGGCCTACCTTCCTCATTTAGTGAAAAAGTATTATATGCTTATCGGCATGCCAGGCTCTCTGAAAAGCATCTACTTCCACCCTGCAAATGACACCTTCACTTCATTCACCACAGGGTCTGGCTGCATATGAATTTCATTACTTTCAGAGGATTACTTTTCTCTGATTAGTCTCTTTTACACCTATATCTCTTCCGTTCTTAAATGCTTCAGTCGTATAACTGGCTCACCATGTGATAAGAAACACAAATATTTTTTTGTAGCCGCGGAACTAGCAAATCGAGTGCAAATAATTTAACACTCCACCTACCTGTTATGGGTAACCTTCCAGATGAGCTGCCATTCTGTTAATCGGCTTCCGCATTTTCTAAGTTATATCTAGGAAAAAAAAACATTTTAATTGACTATGTTGCACCTATTTTGTAATAAGAGGTAACTACCCTACATCAATAAATATCATGATTTCTATATCTTCCCAAAAATAAGTAGTGTATAAGTATCTACAATTTAATGCTCAATATTTAAGTACTTTACAATTTTAGTATTTTATATTGAACTGTAAATTCATTATTTTTCTATTTTAGCATCTTCTGTACTCATTACAAATGGACTACAATACTTAAAGTTTTTTTGGGCAGATAACCATCTCTGAACGAGCTCTTTGTCCGGATTTTGGCAGATGAGACTGCATCTGGTTTGGACTAAGATTGAATCATTATGTATTTGTTCTCAAAGGCCTACATTTTCTACAATCTATCGACACGTGATTTGTACATTATCACGCAGAATTTATTGTATTGCTCAGATATTAACTTATTGGAAAACACAAGAGAAGTTAAAGCGGATGTTATACGTGTAGTTTTTCATCCAACACGAATAAAACGTGTTTTACGGGATGGTGTGAAGAGAAAGAAGCAGAGATAGAAACGAAGAGTTTATGATGAAAGAGAGAGATAGAGTGAGTGAGGGAGAGGGACTATATGTGAGACTTCTGATAGAGTATGGTCGGAGGGGAAAGCGATGTTGAACAAAGGAACGTACCAGCGCTTTGGATGGAGTATGCTATGCTTGTTCCTTGGCTGAGGCAGTCTCTAGTCTTCTAGTCGCTTGTGGCTATGCCGGACCGGGTTCTCGCTGCGGTACCGTTATAAGCAATGATAGCTGCTCTGCCTCCCCCGCCCCGCTTGCCTCTCATCTTACCTCTGATGCTAACTCAGCCCGTATAGTACCTCTGCCTACATCTCATACTTATTCCCCTACACTAGGGTTAACATTGTACCGCATTTTTCACTCTTTAATCCATAACAAGTACATTTTCAATGTTTCTCATTTTTCCTGGAGGTAAAGGTGCATATTCATGATAATTCAGATGACTCGGTTGATAAACTGACTGTCCAGACCAACTAAGAATTCCTTCTTATGTGAATGAAATAATGCGATTGTTTGAACTGAAATATACTATTATCGGATGTCCTTTAAAACACTACTAAAATGTCACTAAAACTTGTGTCGAATATTAAGACGCGATGTCCTGCTTGCTCTCAGTAGCACCACAAATCAATTTCTCCAGACCATTGGATTTTTAATGATAATTATTACAAAAAGATTCATTAAATTCTCACCCGAAAAATCATGACATCCTAGGGAATTTTGTTGTTTAGGTCATCAGCCGAAAGGCTGGTTTGAACCTGTAGAGGTTTTACTAAGTAAAACAAGGAGTGAGGTGGTTTACCATTGCCTTCCTCACTGAGTGGAAAAGTACGCTTATCAGCACGCCAGGCCCTCTGAAAAGCACATATTTTCCACTCTGCAAATGACACCTTCACTTCATTCACCATAGGGTCTGGCTGTATAATGAAATTCATTACTTCCAGAGGAGATAACTCTGATTAGTGTCTTTTACACCTCTACCTCTTCTGTTCTTAAATGATTCAGTCATTTAATTGGCTGACCATGTGATAAGAAACAGAACTATTTATTTCAGCCCTGCAATGAACTAGGGAATATGACAGAGATATAAAGGTTGGATTTTGTTTTCTTTCCAGATCGCCATATTTTTAAATGTAAAAATATTTGTAAACCCATTCATCCAGTTGAAAAATACCGGAACTTGTCATAAACTTCAAATTCTTATTATGTCTAATTGTCAGAAATTGGTAGGAAAGGTTCCTCTGGTTAGTTAGCCTGAAGAACTTGTTACTTACACAATCGTGTGTTCCCAAAATATAATTGGAGATTGTGCGAGTATAAGAATGGAAATAACATAACTTCTTACATTCCGTAATCAGACCCCGACAAAAATTTCAGTAGGTCTTTTTTTAAATAACTATTGTTATCTGTAGACTACTTGTAAAATATAAATGTAGAAGGCCTTCTTATCACACATTTTCTGACTTTTAGCTGTAATTCTGAAATTAATTAGTATTTATATTCCTAAAGGATACATGGAAAAGTAAAATTTGGAGTGAAACCGAGAAAAGAAATGAACTAGTTTTCATCCTATTGTTAGCAGCTATAAACCCGCGCGCAGCGCTGGGACAATTGATAGTCTTTGAATATAATAAAAATAAAATTTTGGGTAATTACTTTGTGGTTAGATTTTTTTGTTATATATCATTTGTGGCTTGACCGTGGCATCCGAACAAACTCAAATAATTTTAGAAGCTTCTTTTAGTGTAAAACTCTTTACCAATTAATCCATAATATTCTTGTCGTTTACAAAAACCATGAAAAATTGTATGACCTTTCTTTTTATATGTTTTCATTTGTGATATCGACTGGAGGCCTACCCCTTACTAACGAACCACTATTTATTTATGTTTTTGTAGACTAACTTCCTGCCAGATTCTTCTTTCTCTACTGGTCTTTTAATGATCACTTGACATATTTTGGGCTCCCCGCTGTTCTCTTCCTTTACAAAACTGTCTACAGTAATTTCACCAACCTAGGGACGTATAAATATTTGTACTTTCTTGATTACCCTATTAGATCTGGAAAATGTAATTTTTTCTGGTAGGCTAGAATATTTTTGTTTAAAATTTCTTTCATAAAATTCCAGTATTGTAAACATTCTTACCGCTCTATTAAAATTTAAAAAATATATTTATTTGGAAATTTCAGAATCTAAGTTATTATTTTAAAACTTCTTATAGCCTAATTGTTAAATTTAAAAATGATTGCATCTAGATAAATTTTTCTTTTTTCTTTTACGGCCTACAAGGGACAATTCTAGTCTAATCCCGCGAAGTTTTTCGGATTTATTTTTCCTTAGTAGTACATCTTCATCTTTCCGACACCTTTTTTGTTTTCTTGGTCTGTTTAACAGAGTTTTTAACGTTTATGTAGCAAACATTCTTTCCAGAAATTTCGCTGATGGGGTCTATATTAATTTATTGACAGATTTTAATTTAATCTTTCTAATTAGTAGTCTAAATACACCTACCCTTATACCAACATCATTAAAATTACGCTTAATTCCTATATTAGGCATACATGGTGATAAACTGTCAAGTAGCTATTGTTACCAGTTAAGGTGAAAATTGCATGATAGCAACTGTCCAACAGAGGTTGATTTTCATTTAGCTTTAAAATAAGGTTGTTAATCATTATCAATTTTGGCTAGAGAAAGTTGTGCGAGTCTTTCGTTCAGGTTCATTTTAGACACCGTACGACTTCTAGATTTCCGATTTTAGACTCGTACACTTTAGACATTTCCGGAAACCCTTTGTACAGCCCATACTTTCAGAATTCATTAACTGTAGATCACTCTCCTTTCTTCCGTTCATCCTGTTTTCTGTTTTTTTGTTCTTCTTGAAAGTCCTTGATTTCAATAATCAGTAGTTCGAATTTGTTTCATTTCACTATATTTTCCCAGTTTATAAACATTTTTTACATCTTGTTTGAATTAATTAAACCACAAATTTACCTTACTGTAGTTTGGTAAAACATAATTTTTAAAATTATTTACAGTTTTCTACAAGTTTTCAAAATGATTATTAATATTAACTACCTACTTACTAACACTACTTCTTACTAACCCCTTCTTACTAACACCTACTTTTTCCAGATGAAGCGAGAAGTGCATTGTGTGAGCGCCACTTCTCTCACTTGTCCCCCTAATTGTACGCCTATAACCTGCTACCTAAACATGTAACTTAACAGAATGAAATACAGAAATGGATAATTATTGTCGGAAAGGACAACATGGAAATTGTGCTAGGTAAAACACAAAGTTAATAGTGAACTCACTTACCATATTTTTGTGGTAAATAGTTTAAAAAATTAGTGAAATAATGTTTTTTGAACCATAGTTGGATATGTCAATTTCCACCGCCTCGGTGAAATAGACTATAAAATGTTAAGATTAATTGTTTTTTGTTTTTGTTTTTGGAAATAAAGCATTATTATTATTATCTTACATGATTTGCCTCCTCCGTAATGATTGGTAACTAGGAGAGAAATTGTTGATATGCACTAGGAAGAAAATAGGTCCATTGGTGCGCAAAACGATGAGTTTTTGAGACAATGATGCGTCTCCACGCTTGTGCGCATACTCCAGTTGCCTTCTTAAAGATACTTTACACCAATTGTGGTAGGGGGAAATATTCCCCTGAAACGTACACTGAAAACAACCGGTTCAAATACCTCCTCTCATTCACAGTTATTGGTCGATCCATGCGGGTAGCAAAAAATCATTAGATCGGCCAATAAAATGTCAATCCCCTCTCAAGGGCTACTACACACTCAAAACAATACTACCACCCACCCTTAATCATTTATAGTAAGCTTAACAGTAATAGTGTAGGTGGGGGGATGTTCCTTACTGTAGGCCTACCATTTTTGTTCATACATTCTAATGATCTCAGACCTTTCCGATTTATGAGGGTTTCTTTTAGAGCGCTATTACTTGTGACTACAGTAGAATCCGGGTAATCCGAAATAATTAAGGTAAACCTATTTCGGATTACCGATTTTTTCGGATAACACAGATTTAACTAATATTTTTTTTTTTTTGTTTAACGTCCGACTGTTCTGCAATTACTGCTAATGCAGACGGTGAATGATGAAATGATTTTTTGTAACGTACGAAAATATGCCGTGCCTGAATGGGATTCGAACCCAAGACCGCATTATGAAAGGCGAGCACGTTACCAACTTCGCCAATGCGGCCGACAAAATGGACGTTAACAAATATGGACGTAAGAAGGAATGAAAAGTTAATTTATTTAGAGCATCGTTTTGTCAATGTTTTTCAATGTTTCTCATTTTTCCTGAAGGTAAAGGTGCATATTCATTGTAATTCAGATGACTCGGTTGATAAAATGACTGTCCAGACCAACTGAGAATTCCTTCTTTATGTGAATGAAATAGTGTGATTGTTTGAACTGAAATATAGTATTATCGGATATCCTTTAAAACACTGCTTGAATGTCTCTGAAACTTGTATCGAATATTAAGACGCGATGTCCTGCTTGCTCTCAGTAGCACCACAAATCCATTTCTCCAGACCATTGGATTTTTAATGATAATTATTACAAAAAGATTCATTAAATTCTCACCCGAAAAATCATGACATCCTAGGGAGTATGACAGAGATATAAAGGTTGGATTTTGTTTTCTTTCCAGATCGTCGTATTTTAAAATGTAAAAATATTTGTAAACCCATTCATCCAGTTGAATAATACCGAAACTTCTGTCATAAACTTCAAATTCTTAATAGGCATTCAGTACATTTTAACTAAAGTAAAATTATTAGTATAGATACCAAATAAAAAGTAGGGGCTAGGTAAACCTAATTATTTTCATTGTATTTTTAAAAAATCTGCAATTTTCTTCTAAACTTCATTTTCGTATTCGAACTGTTTCATTGTTTTTCTGTTTGATATCATAAATCAATGCTGTTTCAGTTTTTTTTACTCCTTGTCCAATCAGCTTTGGATGAAACACTAACCCCAAGTGCCGCGGTAACGAAGTGCTACATTTCACCACTTTCTATCCTTTCTACGGCCTTAACTGTTCCGTCAGTAGTCAATACAACGAGATTATATGTTTACACGACATTTTACTTAAAATAAACAAAATACACCCTATTTAGGTGCACTTAATTTCCATTCTGTTCATGTAAATTACGTGTATTGGAAATTTATGGATTTTCTGTCATTTTGGATAACCCGAATTCGGTTAACCGTGATTCTACTGTAGTCGTAGACTAAGGATGTTTTTCTTTTTTCCTAGATCTAGGTTTTACCTAACCATAACAATTTACCTAAACTTTAACGAATGATAAGCTTACTTTCATTTTCTTTACATAGTTTAATAAATCAGGTTGAAGGTTTTCTGGCGCTTCATTTTTCTCTTAAGGTTTATGATGTCCAGGAGTTGCTGCGGTTCAACTCTTAAATTTCTTGGAAGTCGTACTTCGTGACTCCTGAAATCTTTTGTTTCTCCATTCATAGTTTCGATCTTCAGATTTCAATAGACGTTATCATTCTGAATTTACTACGGAAAACGACAATATCCCTTACAATTTCATTCTGGAATCAATGGATAATATTATTAAAATTGCTGGATCTGGTTACCATAAGTCTAAATTTGTTTTTACCTTTCTTGTTTTTCCACATTGGGCCAATTTTACGCCACGTTAAGGAACTTTAGACATTTCTGTAAGCTCTTTTAGCAGCACACCAACATTCAGTTTCATCCTGTGTCAACATTCGTTCGCTGTAGGCGTTTCTTCTGTCTTTTGTCCATCTGGTGTTTTGCTTTTGCATTTCTTGAAAGCCCGTAAATTCTAATCATTTCTTAAAATTTGATTCAAACCATTATGTTTTCTCAGTATCCGTTTTGAAATTTTTAAACCATTTATCCGAAACTTCAGGTCTATTTTTTAAATTGTCTTAAAAATTTGATAAAATTAACAGGACTGACTTTCTACCTATTAGCCAGTAACTTTTCTTTTTCTAACATTTTCGTTCGAGCGCAGTTTGGCGTTAAGTGTGATACTCCCTGTAAATGTAGGATGGGTAGAGGTACAAAACCTAAGTCCTAAGTCTAAAATCATTCTGTAGACTAATATTACATTCCTGTTTGATAGTTATTATTAAAACCTACCCTAATGTTTTTCTTAGGCTATTGCGTTACGGTAGGCTGTATCAGAAATTCAAATTTTAAAAGTAGAGTAGCCTATATTCAGGAAAATATAGGCTACTATAAATTTAATAATTTTAATCTCTAGATAGCCTAAATGTTTAAAAGTAAAGCGTTAAATATTTATTTTTTAATTTCAAACAATAAAGAAAAATACAATAAAATTATACTGCTATTAAAATAATGCAACTGTCATGAAATTTCAGGTTGTTTTGTTTTTAAATCCGATTTAAATAATTATTAATTTAAAAACATTTTTAAACAAACATTTTCGCAACAAATCAAGGTTTTTCGATTATTATTTTTGATAATACATCATTTAATTTAGGGATATTTAGTTTTCTTCATTTAATATACCCTGATATTAAGATCAGGGTATATTTGAAAATTTTAATTTAATAAAAACTGTAGTCAGCCTGCTGTAACATTTAAGTATTTAGAGTGACAAGTTTTTGTCTCCGCGGGATATTTTATTGAGCTTTAATTTTAACCTCTTATTCGCTCTGTTAATCCTGTGCAGTGAAAAAGTATTGGGATAAGAAAAATTTTCTAAATATACCATGAATTCAAATGATCTTTATTATGACCCTTGCAGCCAATAAATAAATAAATAAATAAAAATCGGAAAGATGTCCGTTTTCTAACTTAATTCTTTTGGAGAAAAATAATAGACTGATTAAAATGAAATTTGAAAACTAAGATTTTCTCAGAGTTTTTTAAATTATCTACGTAGCCCTAAAATTAAAAGTTCCTTACTCAGATACAAAAATCTGATTAAAAAAAATTGCTTTAAATTTTTTTACACGTTCCATATTTGCCTACTCGATTATTAGCTGGGAAAATTTTGACCGGTGTAAGTGACACCTCTATATACTGTATTCTGAACGATAAATAAACTATAGGAAAATTTAAGGTACTTTTCTCTTGTTCAGAAATGGTAAATGCTATTTCAGTTGTAAGAAAAATCAGAAATTTCCAGTAGAGAATAATATACATAATTTTAGGCTCATAATGAGGTCTAAATTCTGTCATTGAAAACTGCGTCAATTTTTGAAAGGAAAAGATTTTAACTTGTTATTTTAGTAAAAAAATTACGTTTGTAAAGTGTTTACAGAATTGTCATTAAATTTGAATTTAAGATTCTTGTCGGCAATAACTGTATTTCATTTTTAAAACAATCTCAGTTTTATATTACTTTTTTTTGCCTATATGAATACTATAGGCCTATAGGAAGGAAAGTATTGTTTTCATGTCGATTTTTCGAAATCGAGTTTTCACCGGATCTACACGTTTTCAGATCCCCTTAACCCAAAAAACATGTTTTTAGCGACTGGTCTGTGTGTGTGTGAACAGAATATCTCAAGAACGGAACCTCGTACGAACTTAAAACTTAAGTTAGACACTACTACCGGACCCGACACGAACATTTTCATCAAAATGGGTCAACCGGAAGTCATAGTTTATTCGTGTAATTTTTCACTTCTGTGATTTTCTCAAAAACGGGTCCTACGATTTTTTTTTAAAATCGCCACGTTTACTAAATTTTTTATGGTTTACAAGGTACGGTAGGCGTCATGTCTGCTGAAATTCTTGGAGAACCTGTTTTCACGTAAAAAAAATGTTTTTTTAAGATTGCTGCTTTGATATAGACCTATATTTTAGCGCAAAATTGATATAATAAAAAATGTAGAGAATTTAAAATCCTAAAACTTTTATTTCAACCATTTGTTTTGTATAACGCTTAGTTTAGCGGTATAATTAGCGATTTTCGGTTTTTTTCTGACGAAAACGTGTAAAAAATCGAATTTTTAAAAAATTTCAGCCTTAGTATGCATTTTACGACAAATGTGTGTATAATCAAATTTATAGGAAATTAAAAGATCTACAACTTTTATTAATAGCATTTTTCTCTACAGAGCCTAGTTTTGCGTGAAAGAGTGATTTTCCGTATTTTTAAGTCAAACTGAGGTTGATTTTCATTGCGTCTTTCACTCATGATTAAAATTAGGTTACGTTTATTGAGGTTAGTTTATTGTTTATTTTTAATCTTTTATTATTACTAATGTTTGGTTATATTGGTCATTATTTACATTGGCAAGAGAAAGTCGTGTGTGTTTCACACCAGATTTTTTTTTTTATTTAGTTAACTTAGGCCTATTAGTTTCAATAGCGTATTCTTTTGTATAACCTAGACCGCATAATTATTAGTCTACGGTAGCCTAAGGTTGTAGCTACAAGTCTAAGTTATAATGACGGAAATACTTTTTTAGATTTTAGGCATGTGTGGTATACATTTTTTTTTGTCTAAGTAAAAATTTGTATGTTTTAAACATTTCGTGTTATTTGTACCTATTTCATTTTGGTTGTCATCGTACTCTAAACAGACAAAACAAAGTTCTGTAGGCTACATCCTATAACAAATAGGCTTAACCTGTATTTTTATGGTGACAACTTAAGTTTTAATTTCCTAAACATTTTATTTCTTAGGCCCTGTTAACAGAAAATAATTCATAACTTGAGCTCTATAAACATTAGCAACATAATTATTTTTTAATGTTTGGAAGATTTCTTGTTCTATGAAATAAGAAATTTACATCGGTGAACGAGTAAATTGAATGCTGCATTTTTACTTTCTCTTGCCTATATGAATATATAGGAAGGAAAGTATTGTTTTCATGTCGATTTTTCGAAATCGAGTTTTCACCGGATCTATACGTTATCAGACCCCCTGAACCCAAAAAACATGTTTTTAGCGATTGGTCTGTGTGTGTGTGTGTGTGTGTGTGTGTGTGTCTGTGTGTGTGTGTGTGAACACAATATCTCAAGAACGGAACGTCGTACGAAATTGAAACTTGAAACTTAAGTTACATACCACTACCGGACGCGACACAAACATTTTCATCAAAATCGGTCAACCGGAAGTAGTAGTTTATTCGTATAATTTTTCAGTTTTTTGCGATTTTCTCAAAAACTGGTCCTACGATTTTTTTTAAAATCGCCTATTTTACTCAATTTTTTATTCTCTACAAGATAGGGTAGGCGCCATGTTTGCTGAAATTCTCGGTGAGGCTGTTTTCACGTAAAAACGTTGTTTTTTTAAGATTACGGCTTTAATATAAATTTTAGCGCAAAAACTTATATAATAAAAGTTGTAGAGAATTTAAAAACCTACAACTTTTGTTTCAAACATTTTTTTGTATAACGCTTAGTTTAGCGGTAATTTGCGATTTTCTGTATTTTTTCTCACGAAAACGTGAGAAAAATCGATTTTTTTAACATTTTGGTCTTAGTATGCATTTTACGACAAAAGTGTATATAATAAAAGTTATAGAAAATTAAAAGATCTACAACTTTTGTTTAGAGCATTTTTCTCTACAGAGCCTAGTTTAGCGTGAAAGCGTGATTTTCCGTATTTTTAAGCCAAACTGAGTTCGATTGTCATTTTGCGTCATTCACTCATGATTAAAATAAGGTTATGTTTTTGAGGTTAGTTTTTGTTTATTTCTAATATTTTATTAATAATGTTAGGTTTATTATTAATTATTTGCATTGGCAAGAGAAAGTTGTGTGAGTGTTTCACACCAGATTTTTAAAATTGTAATTCAATTTAAAAAAATTAAAAATTTCGTGTAAATAAATTAATAAACTTCTCAATCGCGTAAAATAATATACATTATAAATCTACTATATATGTTAAGTGAAAAAGTGTAGGATTAAAAATGTGAAGGTTATATCTACTACTGGACAGAAAACAAAAAAATCTGGTGTGAAACACTCACACAACTTTCTCTTGCCAATGCAAATGATTAATAATAAACCTAACATTATTAATAAAATATTAGAAATAAACAAAAACTAACCTCAAAAACATAACCTTATTTTAATCATGAGTGAATGACGCAAAATGACAATCGAACTCAGTTTGGCTTAAAAATACGGAAAATCACGCTTTCACGCTAAACTAGGCTCTGTAGAGAAAAATGCTCTAAACAAAAGTTGTAGATCTTTTAATTTTCTATAACTTTTATTATATACACTTTTGTCGTAAAATGCATACTAAGACAGAAATGTTAAAAAAAATCGATTTTTCTCACGTTTTCGTGAGAAAAAAAAACAGAAAATCGCAAATTACCGCTAAAGTAAGCGTTATACAAAAAAATGTTTGAAACAGAAGTTGTAGGTTTTTAAATTCTCTACAACTTTTATTATATAAGTTTTTGCGCTAAAATTTATATTAAAGCCGTAATCTTAAAAAAACAACGTTTTTACGTGAAAACAGCCTCACCGAGAATTTCAGCAAACATGGCGCCTACCCTATCTTGTAGAGAATAAAAAATTGAATAAACCAGGCGATTTTAAAAAAAATCGTAGGACCAGTTTTTGAGAAAATCGCAAAAAACTGAAAAATTATACGAATAAACTACTACTTCCGGTTGACCGATTTTGATGAAAATGTTCGTGTCGCGTCCGGTAGTGGTATGTAACTTAAGTTTCAAGTTTCAAGTTCGTACGATGTTCCGTTCTTGAGATATTCTGTTCACACACAGACACACAGACACACACACACACACAGACCAATCGCTAAAAACATGTTTTTTGGGTTCAGGGGGTCTGAAAACGTATAGATCCGGTGAAAACTCGATTTCGAAAAATCGACATGAAAACAATACTTTCCTTCCTATATATTCATATAGGCAAGAGAAAGTAAAAAGACTGATCAGGCAATTCGCTTGGAGTTGTCATTGAAAACTTTGTGAAAACCTTAACCAGGACCGTTAAACATTATACCAAAACTAATTGAATCTTTATTTCTTTTAAATGGTGTAAAGTATCCACATTCATAATCCAACGTAAGTGTCCATTTAACAGTTTACACTTTAATGTACTTAAAAACAAAACAGGTAAAAAATAATAATTATACGACAGAAAAATTTGGAAATATTTGGACATAAATTGACAGAATTTTGATATTAAATTAAAAAAGAAAATAGGAATAATAAAAATAGCTGTAGCATAAAAAATGAAAATTGTTTGTATGCTAAAGGATAAAACACTTCATTTCCACAAATTTAATGATATTTAGGTCATCAGCTAAGAGGTTTGTTTGAACCTCTAGAGACTTTACTAAGTAAAATAAAGAGGAAATGAGGTGGTTTACAATTGCCTTCCTCACTGAGTGGAAAAGTACTGATGGTTAGTCACGAAATGACTACTGCGCATGTCCAGTTTCTCTGTTACAATCCTAAAAACATACTGACACTCGTAGTTCATTGGAATACACTTATTTTATTACTTTCTCTTGCCTATATGAATATATAGGAAGGAAAGTATTGTTTTCATGTCGATTTTTCGAAATCGAGTTTTCACCGGATCTATACGTTTTCAGACCCCCTGAACCCAAAAAACATGTTTTTAGCGATTGGTCTGTGTGTGTGTGTGTGTGTGTGTGTGTGTGTGTGTGTCTGTGTGTGTGTGTGTGAACACAATATCTCAAGAACGGAACGTCGTACGAAATTGAAACTTGAAACTTAAGTTACATACCACTACCGGACGCGACACGAACATTTTCATCAAAATCGGTCAACCGGAAGTAGTAGTTTATTCGTATAATTTTTCAGTTTTTTGCGATTTTCTCAAAAACTGGTCCTACGATTTTTTTTAAAATCGCCTATTTTACTCAATTTTTTATTCTCTACAAGATAGGGTAGGCGCCATGTTTGCTGAAATTCTCGGTGAGGCTGTTTTCACGTAAAAACGTTGTTTTTTTAAGATTACGGCTTTAATATAAATTTTAGCGCAAAAACTTATATAATAAAAGTTGTAGAGAATTTAAAAACCTACAACTTCTGTTTCAAACATTTTTTTGTATAACGCTTAGTTTAGCGGTAATTTGCGATTTTCTGTTTTTTTTCTCACGAAAACGTGAGAAAAATCGATTTTTTTAACATTTCGGCCTTAGTATGCATTTTACGACAAAAGTGTATATAATAAAAGTTATAGAAAATTAAAAGATCTACAACTTTTGTTTAGAGCATTTTTCTCTACAGAGCCTAGTTTGGCGTGAAAGCGTGATATTCCGTATTTTTAAGCCAAACTGAGTTCGATTGTCATTTTGTGTCATTCACTCATGATTAAATTAAGGTTATGTTTTTGAGGTTAGTTTTTGTTTATTTCTAATATTTTATTAATAATGTTAGGTTTATTATTAATCATTTGCATTGGCAAGAGAAAGTTGTGTGAGTGTTACACACCAGATTTTTTTATTACGCGACGAGTGTTACAGGAAATATTGTTTTGATTTGGTTATTCGGTTTTTACGTTTTAGGCTAAATTTATACAAATAAAAGTATTTTAATTCGTTAAAAATCATTCAGTTTCTTTTCCTTTTAATTCTTCACATTTTATTCGTTATTCTGTAGTGTTGTTATAAATTAGTTATCTATCCGTGTATTATAAGTTTATCATGTCGACCGTTAAAATGTAGGGTAAAACAATTCGAAGTGCGGAACGGAATGTTATTTTAAATGTTATTAAGTGTTTTAAAGAAGAATCGAAAATAAACTATATATACTACACAGTTGCATGTTTTTAGAAATGTACGTACTACGCTGGCAGCAGCACATTGCCCACTCTGAGTCCCGGGTTCATCTCGTCATTACATATAAGTATGCTTATCAGCGTGCTAGGCCCTCTAAAAAGTTTTTACTTTCCACCGTGCAAATGACACCTTCACTTCATTCACCACAGGATCTGGCTGTATAATGAAATTCATTTACTCTTAGAGAAGATAACTCTGACTAGTGTCTTTTACACCTCTACCTCTTCTGTTCTTAATTGGTTCATTCTTATAATTGCCTGACCATGTGACTAGAAACAAAACAATTTTTTTGTAGCACTGGAACTAGCAGATCGAGTGCAAATAATTATTTAGCATTACATCTGCCTGTTACGGGCAACAAACTTAGTATGAAGATGAAAAGAAGTCTTTTGCGTGATTGTAAATGATTTCGAATGAGCTCATTTTTAGAGCCCTGATTTAGTTACCACTAAAATTTTGCTAGTTAATCTGAGCATTAGTAATACGGATAGCCTATGTGATTTTATTTAGGAGGTATGTTTTTTTTAAATTTAACGCTCAATATTAGGTGTTTGAGGTAGCTTTTATGTCTTGATATTTTATGACTGAGTAACACATAATTAATGCTGAGAAGCTACATAATTATAATCTCATTAGTTTTAAAAATTAATATATTTTTTACAGACTATCCCCTTAAAATATTTAATAGAATTAACCATTTAAAATTTATAATTAAGTATTAAATTCTAAAATTGTTTGTTAACATGTTTTCTACCTCTTCTCAACACACGGGATATTTCCTTTATGCCTATCCTTTGTCGATTATAATGAAATTAAAATTAGTATGAAGAATTTAAATAATTTACATTTATATAACAATAGAATTTAATAATAAACAAATCACGGTAATATATAAATATTTTAAATATTAAACCAAATTAAATAATAATTGCATTAACCTGTTTGTAATGAGAATTCCTGTTACAAAATATTTGTAAGTCCAGACTTTATATTAAATATTCTTCTTAAATATTCGTCTTTGATTTGAATTTTAAAAACCGCGTAGGTGTATTTATAGAATTAATTATAAAGCATTACAATTAAATTATGAATAACGAATTTACTAGTAAAGTTCAAACAAAATTATTATTATACAAGGAGTCCATTAAAAATAAAACCGTCCGTTCAAATACAGAGTGCCCTAAACTGAGAAATGATTCGAATGTCAATATTTCCAAATCTAAACACTGGTTGTGCAGTACACCATTTTAAAGGTATTTAAATTTTTATTATATAAGTAAAACCAGATTTCAAAAATATTTACGCATTCCAAAATGGAGGCCATAAACGTAATTAGTATGGACACTTACGAAACGCCCTGCCTGTATCTTCCTTTCAGCTTATGATATGCCTTTAACAAAACCGTAATAGGTATATATATCTTTTTAAAATAAGATTAGTTTTCCGACAATAAGCCTATATCACAAGGCCATATTTTAAAACATATTTTAGCAAATGCACAACATACCTTCCCATTTGAAAATTTTGGACTACCTTTATTTTTTCAAATTTGGAAATTTTTGAGACAAAAATATTATTTTTACTTTCTCTTGCCCTATATGATTATACAGGGAAATAAAAGTAATGTTTTCATGTAGATTTTTCGAAATCGAGTTTTCACCGGATTCAGGGCCTACATATTTTCAGATCCCTTGAACCCAAAAAACATATTTTTAGCGATTAGTCTGTGTGTATGTGTGGCTGTGTGTGAACAAAATATATCACGAACGGAACATCGTACAAAGTTAAAATTTGAAACTTAAGTTTAGTTCTACTACCGGACCCGATACGAACATTTTCATGAAAATCGGTCCTCCGAAAGTAGTAGTTTATTCGTGCAATTTTATTAAAACCGGAACGTACGATTTTTTTAAAAATCGCCTTTTTTACGACATTTTTTATGCTCTACAAGGTAGGGTAAGTCCCATGACTGCTAAAATTCTTGGGGAGGCTGTGCTCTCGTAGAAAAAAAGGTTTTTTTAAGATTGCGGCCTTAATATGTATTTTAGAGCAAAAGTCTAATATTCAAAGTTGTAGAACATTTAAAACCTACAACTTTTTTTTCAAAAATTTTGTACAACGCTTAGTTTAGCGGCAATAGTAATTTTTTTAAAAATAAAATTGTTAAAAATGGGATTTTCTCTCAGAGAAGAAACTCTGAACTAGTGTCTTTTACACCCCTACTTCTTCTGTTCTCAAGTGCGTCAAGTGTGTTACTGGGTGACCATGTGATCAGAAACAGGACTATTTTATTGTAGCCCTGAAACCAGCAGATCATGTGCAAATAATTTAACACTCCACCTGCCTGTTATGGGCAAAAATATTACATAATATTTTAATATTATTAGCTAATAATAATAATTTAATATGATCAAAATATTATGGATAATATATTTATTTTGCGTTTATTTTCCTGCTTAAATTTTGTGTTATTTTTATTATATTATAAATTAAAATTTACTGTAGGCCTATTGTGATTTCTAACAAGTAAATTACAATTATACTATAGAATTTAAAATGTTCTTTTATTGTATGGAGTAGGCCTACTATTAAGATTTTATTATCTTTTGAACTTTCATCTTGTAGTCACTAATTATTACACAATAAAATAATTAAATTGTTAAAATAATTAATTTTAATTCAAGTGAGTTTTATCAGTTATTCTCTCGGCTCATAATTTGTCAATTTTTTAAAAATTGACGTTAAATTGTTTTCTCGTTGAACCTTTTCATTTTTTTGAAATTTTAAATGTTGTAAAATATTTATGTGCTGATGAAGTATGTGCTTAAAATGTGAGAGTTAGCTGGCCTGTTGCTGAAGTGGTCAACGCAACTATGCCAGGCGTCCCGGGTTCAATTCTCGGTAAGATCTGTTATTATTTTTTTTGATCTGTAGAATATCACCGTACCTACGGACAAGCCAAGACCTACGTTGGGATCATCACTCAAAAAAAAGGAAAGTAATTTTATTTTAAAATGTTTGCTATGTGTTTTGGCATTTATAATTTAGGTTATTTAAAATCGTAACGCTGGCTCGTTGTGAAAAATTACACCTTCAAGCTCATTTTAGAGCAAACAAGCCTCTGTATTTTTTGTAGGGCCTATTTTGAAATCCTCATTCATACCAATCATCTACAATTTGATCACGTTGAATTTAAAGCATCGGAACCTTATAAGTGAATTTTTTTAATTAACCTGTTTTCTTATAAACATCTTATTTGTTTAACTTTTCGTATATAGTCATTTTAGACAACGTAAAGTGACTTCAGTCATCCATTGTGTGTTTTTGTTCTTTGTGGAAGCCCTTGAATTCAATAATCAGTTTTCGAATACGGTCGTATTAATTAAACTATTGTCAGATTATCGCTGTTAAATAATTTTGAACGGATTAATGAAGCAAGACGCGGTTATCCAAACTTCGAGATATTCCTTCAGGAATACCAATATCCATTTTCGGAATTACATTTTTACTTTCTATTACCCTAAATGAAATATAGGAAAGGAAAGTAGCCTATTGTTTTCGTGTCGATTTTTCGAAATCGAGTTTCCACCGGAAATACACGTTTCAAGCTTTGTCAACACAAAAAAACATGTTTTTAGCGATTGATCTTTGAGTTCAGTTAGGTACTTCTAGGGAACCAGATACAAACATTTTCATCAAAATCGGATTATTGGAAGCAGTACGTAGTTCATTCGTGCGATTTTTTACTTTTTAAAACCAGTAAAAAATGGATTTTTTAAGATTTAAGGATTTAGTAGCCTAGTGTATGGATTTTACGACAAAAGTGTGTGTACTGGAAATAAAAAAATTAGTCTACGTCTATTTCAAGAATTTTTTCTAAAGAGCTTAGTTTTGCGTCAATTAGTGATTTTTCATATGTTTAAGTTTTACAAAGGTTAATTTTCATTTAGCGTCATTCATTTATGATAAAACGTAGTTTTTATGTTTAGGCCTACTATTTGTATTAGCAAGAGAAAGTCGTGTAAGTGTTTCACACCAGATTTTTCTTGGGGAAGTGCAGAAAGAGAGAGTAAGAGAGCTAATAAAGTTTACACAAATCGCATGCTAAAAAACGAATTCGGTAGTTATTGAAAATCAAAACTTAAACAACAAAGTAAATTAATTTTTTTCCGAATGTCTTAAACAATAACCGAGTTTTCAACGTGTGTATGTAAGACATACGAGTTGTGGCTATTAAATAACGAGACTGCATTGTAAAAAATTTCATTTTTATTTTATACATAATCACTTATTGTCGCTTTCAGTATACACTCCTTCTTTATCCCTACAACACTCCATGCGAATTTTCCATTGTTGGAAACAGTGCTGGAAGTCATCTTCTGTCAGCTCCTTCAAGACATGTGCCGCTTTCTCTTTTACAACTTCCACAGACTCAAATCTTGTCCCTTTTAATGCAGATTTACCTTAGCGAACAGGTTGAAGTCACATGGTGCAAGATCTGGTGAATGTTCTAACACTGAGATGCTGTACTTGGCTAGGAACCTCTTGACAGATAATACGGAATGAGTTGGCGCATTGTCTTGGTGGAGAACCCATGATTTGTCCTTCCACATTTCGGGGCGTTTTTTTCCTTACTCTTTGACGGTGTTTAGAAAGTACCTCAAGGCAGTAATATTGATTAATTGTTTGACCTTCAGGAACCTAGTGAAGGTACACAATCCCATCAAAAATCAATCCCATGGATATAAAAAAAAAAAACAATCATCATTGCTTTAAATTTTGACTTCCTCATTCGACCTCTTTTGCTCTCGGTGAATTTCGGCTCTTCTAGTGCATGGATTGGCGCTTCGTTTCCGGATCATAAGTAAAATACCACGTTTCATCACATGTTATTATCGTTTCCTAAAAATTTGGGTTATTGTCAATCGCGTACAAAGTGTCAGTACAAACATTTTTGCGAGCTTCATTTCAAACATTTTTAAGCGGCACGTGTCCGGAAGGAACTAATAGAAGATGACTTCCAGCACTGTTTCCAACAATGGAAAATTCGCGTGGAGCGTTGTAGGGATAGAGAAGGAGCGTATATTGAAGGTGACAATAAGTTATTATGTATAAAATTGAAATAAAATTTTTTACAACGTCAGTTTCGTTATTTAATAGCCACACCTCGTACATACAGAGCTAGTTGGAAGTTCGGATTTCATTATTCTACTGTTACGCATTAAGGTAGTAACCGTCTTTTCACTGCGTGTAGGCTTAAGTTATCAAGATGTAAATATTTCACTATTTTTTTTCAACTCTAAGAAACAAGTAGCCAATATCTAATTTCTGCTGTCTATTTGATAGAGGATTTAGAAAATGAATGATTAGTGAGCGAGTGCTTTCGCATGTACCTAGTTTAGAGATACACTGCAATTCAATTAAATTCTCTTTCATTATCATATTCGAAAATTTAATTAATTTATAATTTGCAATTAAATCGGAAGATTTTTATTTTAGTAATCTACGGATGAGAATTGTGTAAACGAAGGTGTGTATGTCACTGCTCGGACTTAGAAGAAAAATCTAAACCTAACCAGAAGTGACGTCACGTTGTCATGGCAGCTAAATGGTAGGGTGCATCTTCTGTCTCTTGCCACTATTATTTGTGGACTCAGTCTCTCAGCATTCTTGTTTTTGTACTTTATTGTTTTGGTAATGGATTAAACTTTTAACGTCTTAATCATTTTGTTTGTTTTTAAGCTTTCTGAAACTTATTTTCTTTGGATTATAGAAAAATGATCTAATGTTTTTCGTTTAAAAATAAAATGTTCTTTGGATAATGAAAATTGTAATTACACTTTTTCTAGTAAGTATCATTTATATTTAAAATTTTAAGTCGGTTTTACTCTTTGCCATAGCGCGGCCGTACTGTTAATATCAGGGGGTTGCGTTATTGAAATTCTGCGATAGGAAGATGCCTCGTTTTCGAATCGACCATAATGGATCACGTTAATGTCATTTTTCTTCGCGTTGCTTAATCCTTTGCCAATAAGCAATCGTTCTTTCAGAGTGTGCCTTCTTTGTGTAGTTTATGGTATAAGTACCAGACTTATCTAATGTCTTGGTCATCTGATTTTACTTTACCTCCGAATAACCCTTTAATAGAGACGACATCAAATCAATATTTTAATTACTTCTTCATGTTTTGCTCACGATTCCTTTCTCCCACAATCTTTTCATTCTTTCGGATTTTTCCTTCTTAAATTGATCAGTTTTGTGGAGTACAAGTCTCTTCTTTTCATTCTCTCCCATGAAGATTACTCAGACTTTATTTATTAAAATTTCCCTCTTCTGTATGTCTTCTGTGTCGATTTTTGCATTTTTAAGGTCATTCAATGTTACTCTGAACCATGTTGGTTTGGTTTTGAGATTTATTATTTTATCGAAAATTTGTTTTGTCAATCTGCCACTGCCTGTTCATTCTTGCCACATGTCCGAAAAATACAAATCTCCTTTTTCTCATTACATGGATTATGTTTTCAGTTTTCTTGTATACCCTTTGTCCGAACGTTGTCTATTGTAATTGTCTTCTTCCTGCTTAGGTCCTAGGATGTTCTGAACTATTCTTCTTTCAATGCTAATTATTTAATTGATACCAACTTTCAACATAATTTTAAGTGTTACTGCTTCAACATTCCTTTTTTAGGTCTATTACAATCTACTTCTAAATTTATTGCCGTCCTTTATTTTTTCCTTATTGATTTCTCTGTCAAATCGGTTTTTATGGTTTTTTTCAACCATGCATTTTGGTTTTTCTTGTTTTCCGAGAAGTTGATGAGACTTTCGGATAGTCTTCTGTCATTCATTCTTGAAATGTGTCCGTGGAAAAAGGTCTTCTTTTCCTCATGGTGGTGAAGAGAGTCTTCTGATATAGTTCCTTAGCTGTTTCAATCTCCACTCTCCTTTAATTCCTATTAGCTCTCATAATTTTTTTTTTAAATTCATCTTTCAACTTTTTCCATATCCTCTAACTAACCTTATTTTAAAGTTTATTGTTTTATGACAATGTTGTAATAGGCTAAAGAAAACGCTTTTATAATATTAATGAACCCATTTATTTTTTTGTTTCGGGCGTTTTATGAGAAAACTACTGGATTAGTATCTATAGCCCAATGGTCAAGAACATTTTGTCTGAAGAAAATCGGGTAAACATAATTTTTGCACTATCATAAAAATTATGATTAAGCATAAAAAATAAAGAAACATTAGTATGAAACATCCGCATAACTTTCTCTTAACAATGTAAATAAAACTTAATTTTAATCATAAATGGATATTATTATGTAAAATTAAAAACCAACCGCTGTTGTGCTTTTATTTCGATTAGAAGAATACGGAAGATCTTTAATTGATTAGTTGATGTAGGAAAATGACATAAAATAAAATTGTCATTTTTTAAAAATTTCTATAACTTCATTTATGTACGCTTTGACCTAAATTATTTAAGGCTACCATGAAAAAAATTACTAAAAGAGCACACCCCACCTACGAATCATCCGAAGACATGTCGCTTACCCCTATCTTGTAGAGCACTAAAAATGTAGTAAAAGAGGAGATTTTTAACAAACTCTCAGTAGCTGTTTTTGAGAATCCAAGACAAAAAGGTGAAATATCGAAAGAATAAACCACTACTGCCGGTTTACCGATTTTGATGAAAATATTTTAGTCGGGTCCTCTGTTATACCTAACTTCAAAATTTCAACTTCATATGATTTTGAGATATTTTGTTCTCTCACACAGACCCATCTGTATAAGTAAAAACTTGTTTTCTGAGCTCAGAAAATAAAACGTACATTTTTGGTGAAAATTCTACTTCGGAGTTTGACCATAAAACACTATTTTCTTTATTAATGGTTTTTTTTTTGTTTTGTTGTACGTCCGACTAATTTGGAATTACTGCTAATGCAGTCGATGAGAAAGATGCTAGGCTATGTGAAGATGATATGAAGTTTACTGTTTTGTGACAATGTTGTAATAGGCTAAAGGAAACGCTTTTATAATTTTAATGAACGCATTTATTTTTTTGTTTCGGGCGTTTTATGAGAAAACTACTAGATGAAAACAACTAGACCCTTTCATGAGACGACGCTTCTCATTGCTGGTGGCAAATTTTTCTAAAGAAAATACCACATAGCTTTCATAAGAAAGTAAACGCATAAAGAAAAAAAACTATCCAGGCCCACTAACTTTTTGTGAAGATTACGAATCCGAAAATCGTTTGTTGTTATCTCTTGTAGTTTCTGACATTTGGGTGCGATGGACGGACGTACAACGGAAAATGATAGATGCCAATTTTAAAAATTGCCAGACCTAACCGGGAATCAAACCCAGGACCGCGGCGTAGAAGCCATTTGCGCTAACCACTACGCCAACGTGCCGCCTTCTTACTAATGGAAAATTTGAAAGTAAGAAAAAACTTTAAAATAACAAACTGTAATAACGCCGCCATATAAAATTTCAATGATTTACAAATGAAAGCTCTCTGGGAGTGCAGGCAAAATATTATTTTAATATTATATTAAGTAAAACTACGCCTACAAAACGAATGAAAGTAGAGTTACTTAATTATTAATCGAAGTACGGTAATATATTTATAACGCAGTACAAAATCTAAAAATAAACTACAATAGAATGAATAGTTATTCTAAAAAAGGTTAACAGTTTTGTAGAATAGAAAGAATAAATACGATAAGAAAACAGTAGACCTAATACATTACCAACTAAAGGGCAAGTAAATCGACTGCACTATATAACTTATGCAAGCCGGGAAAAATGATAACTGATTTATATTTAAATAATCCTGTTATAATTCAAACGATATTCATGGGATCTTCAATTGACTTATTACTTATTCATAAACAAACAAGATTATTCCATTACCGCCATTAAAACTGCTATAAAATAATATGGTACGAGCAGTGTCACATTTATATTATTTTTTTATTATTGCATTTAAAATTTTAAAAATCGTATTTATAAAAATCTGGTGTGAAAACTCTTCCCAATGTAAACAATGAACAATATAATTTATTATGTTTAATCATGAGTGAATGTCGCTGAACTAAGCTCTGTAGAAAAAAATCTGGTGTGAAACACGCACAAACTTTCTCTTGCCAATGCAAATAATTAATAATATAACCTAATATCAGTAATAAAACATTTAGAAATAAAAAAATAAACTAACCTCGAAAAACATATGTTAATTTTAATCATGAGTGAAAGACGTAAAGTGAAAATCAACCTCAGTTTAAATTAAAAATACGGAAAATCATCTTTCACGCTAAACTAGGCTCTGTGAAGAAAAATTCTCTAAATGAAAGTTGTAGATCTTTTAATTTCCTATAAATTTTATTTTACTTTCTTGTCGTAAAATGCATAAAAAGGCTGAAATATTTAAAAGAAATCGACTTTTTACACGATTTCGTGAGAAAAAAAACCAGGGAATCGCTAATTACCGCTAAACTAAGCGTTATACAAAAGAATGTTTGAAATAAAAGTTGTAGAATTTTAAATTTTTCACAACTTTTATAAATACATTTTGGCGCTAAAATGCATATTAAAGTCGAAATCTAAAAAAAAACAATGTTTTCACGAGAAAACAGCCTCTCCAAGAATTTCAGCAGACATGGCGCCTACCCTATCTTGCAAAGCATAAAAAATTTAGTAAATAATGCGATTTAAAAAAAAATCGTTGGAGCCATTTTTGAGAAAATCTCATAAAAGTGAAAAATGACACGAATAAACTAATACTATACAATACAATACATTAATGTATTGTATATCGATTCCCGCATAGGACAAGCCTATGCGCGGGAATGAGTTCTACATTATGTAGGCTACAATTAGGCTATTGATAATTACTAAAAAATACTTTTTTTTTTCTTTCCTTAATAATTCCTTCATTATACAACTTACTGAAACTAATCTAATTATTAAATTAATAATTCTAAATAATTAAAGTTTACAATAATGCCCTGTCAACCAAATAAAATTTACTAAAAACCAATAAATGTTCCTACTTTATTAAAGAAAAATTTTACTATTCTCTCCAAAAATCCCCTCAGCTCATGAGAACACTATGTAGGTTACAAACTATTATACAAGACTGTTAATCAATTATATAAATGGATTTTTAGTTTTGAATTTAAGGGAACTTTTATAGAATTATAGGAATTTACTCCTTCTACTGATTCGGTTTATTTCTACGTGTTGCTGGTTATTTACGGAACTTCCTTATTATTTTTGAATTATCGTGTTACTGTGTTTTAAAAAGATATTTATTTTTGATTTTATGTTATCATTAAAATAAATAAAGTTTAATTTAATTCGTACAACTTGTTTATTATTTTTTCAAGTTACAGTACAATACTTTCTTTCTTTAAAACGTCTATGGCCGATAAGTAGCGGCCTCATCCAGGTCTGGCCGGTCAGAGGCCGAGGTGTTGTAAAATAACATATTTTTCACACTTTGGGCATTCTCTACTGCCAAAGTGCGAAATGTCCGGCTGTACGCATATTGGCCGGACTTCGGACCCTGGCCGTAACATTTACTTTATTTTATTTATTTTTTGATGATGGCCTCCACCCACCCCTTACAGCCATCCCAACCTTCATGAAAGGGACTAACAGGGAAGCAGAGACGACCTACAAGAATTGAAGAAGTGCAGCAAGAGATAGAAATCCTTGAAACGCTGCACTTACCTATCGAAAACGAGCCTATGAAAACGAAAAAACACTAACTACATATGCCTATAAGCTTATAATTAAATTTGTGCAGGGATTGGCAATGATACCACACCTACAACATGGAAAGATAATCATGATAAAGAAAACAAACACTAACAATAAGAAAAACAACGAAGCTAACAGCCAAGTAAAAAAAAAAACAATTCAAAACAGGAGTCCTATATGACTTAATAACGCTGGTAGGCTCCTCAGTTCACCTACCAACTTGTCATATAACTGGATCAACCCATCAAACTTAACACAATTTTCCTCTTGAACGTTGATATATTCTTGTTGAATATATCAACCCCGCAACCGTCAATAACATTCATAATTTGAACGCATCATACCAGGGGAGATATCCGAGTCTTTATGTAGTAAACAATATTAGTGTTTCCTGTACTAATTTGTTTTATTTATACAATAGTGATTTTGATTTCAACGTGTTAGGTTGTGTTACAGTTAAACGCTTTAAATTTAGTTTGCGAACGGGAGTTTGTTGTAGTTTAGGGCCTGTTAGGCTATACTCCTTTAAGAGGGATTTTTCCTTTTGAACCTAATGTGCCGGAGCTACTAATATTGTGGTGTAGTAGCGTACCTATTTATTGTTTGCAATTTGATCTGCTACATAAATAAATAGCTCGTAAAAGGACGGCAACTTCATGATTTATTCTTCAGAATGATTGTTCGAATTAATAAAAGAAATAAAGTAGGGGGCTGTGAAATGCTCATAAAAAGTAAACCGCGGATTTATGGACCTTTTTCTTCAATGTTATTTTATGTTTATAATAAAATCTGTAATTATTTACACGTGCAATTGTATTTGTACTCATAACTTACTTTGAAAAAAACAAAAACTTCGTCTTTTGTATGTTATTATTATCCGTATAATATTGTTTGGCGTTTAGTCCATAAAATGCGGCACTGAAAATAGCTACAAAATTACAATAAATATTCTACTGTATACTATATACCGTAAATAATCAAATGTTTCCACGTAAAATATATTGTATCTTTATTTATATTACGGCATAGGAAGCCGCAGTAGAACAGTTTGCACAAGATTTAAAAGAGTTAAACACCATTTAACAGGATGTTTAACGTGCCAAAAGCACGATTCGTCATTTTAAAGATCACATAGGCCTATCTTGTTTACTTCCATTATGTTTTACAGTAAACTTCAATTATCCGAATCAGTATCAGGAAAAAAATTCTGAAACAAACTTTTTTTACTCATACGAAGATGTTAAATGAAATAAATTATATATAACTATGTTTGCTGTCATTATCAGTGTTTACATACTGTGCGATGCTTTTGAGACAGACAGATTCTTCAAATACCGCTCTATAAAGTTCAGTTTTTAAATCAAAACGGTTAACTTTGTTTGACATGTTCAATTAAAAATTTGCTAATTACAGTATATACTGTAATACTGTATACACTCGCATATGCGAGTATTATTTTTTTGTAAAAAAATGTGTGCTTTTTGCTAGACACATGTGACCTATATTTTTATTTACATATAAACCCCCGCTTAACCGAAATATTGGCGTCGGACCTGATTTTGGGCAGCCTACGCAAAATTTCGAATAACACGGACTACATATTTTTGAGTTTAAAAAGAGTAATATAATAAAAGTTAAAGATAATTAAAAATTTACTATAATATTTGTCTGATGCTAATTTTACTCACTATTTGTTTTTTTATATGTAAAAACTCACATTATTATTTTAGGGAAAAATTGTATACATAACAGAAGTTGAAGATAATCAAAAAAGCTACAACTTTAAAAAAAAAATTAATTATTCCTTAGTTTTCAGCTATTTGTTTTTTATTGTGAACGACCCGCATAAAAATTGTTTTTAAAATTACCTTGCATTTTAGGACAAAAGTTCACACAACAAAAGTTAACCAAAAAAAGCTAAAATTTTGTAAATAGGTAATATCAGGTGTGTATAATTTCTTTAAAATTCCGCATTACAATTGTTCCATTCAATGATAGCCTACATAAAAAAACAGTAAAATCTCAGAACAGAGTGCAGTGGTTGGAACATGTGAACAGAATGAGAGAGGATAGGATACCTAAACAAACACTAGGCTATAAACCCAAGGGAAAGAGAGAACGAAGACGCCCGAGAAAACGATGGGCTGATTTGAGAGGTTCGGAGCAGGTATAGATGCCTAATCCTTGTAAGGCAGGAGAAGAAGAAGTTAAATCTAGTATAGCCTACTCTGCCTGACGATTAGGGAGAAAGGCAGTACTATCAGATAGGCGTTCATTATTTATCGTGGTCTTTGTTTAGTAAGAACTATTAATTTTCTGCTGATTCAGGCATCTTTCTTCGTGTAAATCCTAATAACTTAATCTTAACCACATAGCATATTTCATTTATAAACATTGTTATGTTTCTTAGTATTGAGTTATGTTCTCAAATTTAAATATCATAAGAAAAACGTGCTTTTGTTTCGTAAACTAATGAACCTTTGTACGTGCTAATGTTTCATTGTGTGTCATTAATTATTAGAATTGTTAGCTGATTTAAGGTATTATAAAAAATAACAATAACAAGTGTTTTTTTTATTAATATCCCCAACCAGAACAATGTTATTCACTCTTAAATTTGTTATTTATTTGATATATCAGATCATAGATCAAAATTTATTGATTTGACTTACTGTAGCTGTTAGGCGTATAACTGAGAAATTGCTGACTCGTGCTGTAAATAAATAAATTTTATTGTCTCGTAAAATAGTTAACGTTATAGGTCTAGGCTACATGACAAAGTGCAAGTAGGCCTGCATTGGGTGGTCATTCTACATTTGCACCAATATTAGAAGAAGTAACGTTTGTTTGTTTTTTTATTTGTTTGTACTAGGTTATCTCAGAAATTACCCAGCCGATTCCAAAATTCGTTCACAGTTGGAATATTAGATCCTCCTGTGAGCAACAGAGGCTATATGCCATCGTACATGATTGTTAAATTTTAGTAAAAAAAATTGATTGCTATAATCAATGTCATCTTTTTACTTTCTCTTGCCTATATGAATATATAGAAAGGAAAGTATGGTTTTCATGTCGATTTTTCGAAATCGAGTTTTCAGCGGATCTACAAGTTTTCGACCCCCTGAATCCAAAAAAACATGTTTTTAGCGATTGGTCTAGGTGTGTGTGTGTCGTATGTGTGAACAGAATATCTTAAGAACGGAACATCGTACGAACTTGAAACTTAAGTTAGGTACTACTACCGGACCCGACACGAACATTTTCATCAAAATCGGTCAACCGGAAGTAGTAGATTATTCGTATAATTTTTCACTTTTTTTGCGATTTTCTCAAAAACGGGTCCTCCGATTTTTTTTAAAAATCGCCTGGTTTACTAAATTTTTTATGCTCTACAAGATAGGGTAGGCGCCATGTTTGCTGAATTTCTTAGTGAGGTTGTTTTCACGTAAAAAATTGTTTTTTTTAAGATTACGGCTTTAATATGGATTTCAGCGGAAAAATTTCTTGCCCTAAATGAATGTATAGAAAATCGATATGAATATATTTTCGTATCGATTTTTCGATACCGAGTTTTCACCAGAAATGCACGTTTTCTGGCGCTGAACCCAAAAACCATCTTTTTAGCAATTATTCTGTGTGTGTGTGTGTGTGCGCGCGCGCGCGTGCGTGCGTGAGTGTGAGGTGTAAACAAAATATCTCAGGAACGGAATAACGTATGAAGTTGAAACTTGGAACTTAAGATACCACTCAGGGTACTACTAGGGTACTCGACACGAACATTTTCATCAAAATTAGTCAACCAGAAGTATTATTTTACAGTACTTTATTGCAATTTTCTCAGGAAAGGCTCCTGCGATTTTTTTAATTTGCTTCATTTAGGCCTATTACTTTTTTTTGCTCTGCAAGATAGGCAAGGTGGCATCTCTGTTGAATTTTATTTAGGGCCTGTGCTCTCGTGGTAAACAGTCTTGTTTTTTTAAATTTTCGGCCGTAATAGGCATTTTAGGTCAAAAGTGTATTATATAATCACAGTTGTAGAACATAAAAGAACATAGAACTTTTATTTAAAACATTTTTTTAGCTTTAGTGTGATTTCAACACTTTCGTCACGTACCATAAAGACCAGGATGTTGTTTTTTTACATAGACTAAATTTATCGAAAGATTACAGTTTTCTTTGTTTATGAAAATTTACTGTCTAATTTATAACTTCATCTTGCCCTAAGAGTTTATTAAATCATCAATTTTAATAATATTTTTTAATAATTAAATTTAAAACAATTTTGCCCTTGAATTAAGTATGTGTAAAATGTATTAGTTTATTATTTTTTAATTTTAATGCAGAAAATATTTTAATTTATGGTTTTTTTCATAAAAAGTACATAAAGGCTTATTTTGATGCATAAGACTGACGATTAGTATAAAAAAATTAGGTCATTTCCTGTTGGTTTAATTCAGATAAATGTAGTACCATTATTATTTATTTGCTATAAAATTAGGCTTAGTGTATTATTTATTTATTTATTTAAACGTTCTTTCATATTTTATGAGAATTATGATATCGCTAGAGTTGTACCGTGCGAAAAATTCACACTATGAATCCTCAGTGACATCATTATCCTTAGAACGTATTTTTTTGCTGAGGTTTAATCGTTCAATGAAGTTTTCTTGTATCATCTGATTTATCCAAAACTGTTCGCGAAATGTTAAGTCAATACGTTTCATTATTAAAATTGCAACCGCGCTACGCGCTAGGATCGGAGGGTTACATACGTTAGGAATGCAAATATTAAAGGGGTTGATTGGACCATTGTAATTGAACCAATTATGAATTTGATGTAACGACAGAAAAGATAATCCCCGAAAATCATTCAGGACTATTACATGTAATCATACGAACGCTTGTCAGTAACGCAAATGGCAGGTAGGGACATTCTCGAAAACAAATAAAGTATAGAAAATCAAAAGCGGTAACCAATGGTCATGAAGTAAGTTCAAACAAATGACATGTTAATGAAGGTTCCAAACTCAGCTTAAAGTTAAAAAAACAAATTAGACAAATTAAACGCTTTTATGAATATTTCTTTTCAATGTAGATTCTAAAAATGACATTGCCAAACTGATTTATAGCCCCGAATCAATACGACTTGAAATTTTTGGGTCGTATTTTTTACGCTAAGGACTTGAGACATAGGCTCAGCGGGGACATTTTTGTTTTCTACACCTAAAAAAATACCTAACTTCCAAATGGGCCAGCGAACAGCCTACGAGTTCTATATATTCTAGAACGATATAATTTCATCGGAAATCACCCATAAAACTGCAACAGTTAGTCTGCATGGAGGCCACGAAATGATAAATCACGGGTATAAGTTCGACAAATTTCAAAGAACTGTGTTATAAAATACCATTAATATTTTGTTTTGTGCATTCGGAATTTGGAAAAATAACGATGAGTGATGGTAAATCTGAATGTAAAGAGCTACTTTTTTTAACAAAACAGCTTGTCCGGAATCAGTCTATTGGGACCAAACTCTAAGAAAAAACACCCATATCCTTTTTCATATATAGATTGAATATTGAGTATTAAAAAATACATTGTTTAATATCTTAAAATCAATTTGTTTTTCTGCCGGAAGTAGACAATTCGTTATCTCTTGGTGTCGTTGTTGATTTCGCACATACGCGTATACCAAAACTTCTGGTTGTTCTTTTGTGCCTCCTTAATTCTGCTGCCTGGCCCTTGATATCTCTGGTACTGTAGACGCTGATCTGGAGTTTGTTGTTTTAGTCGATCATCATTTTCTTGACAACTCCATAATTTCCTAGAGCCTGGGTTTTCAGAAGGTCTTGTTTTAATCTTTTTCACAGCCCTTCCAAAGAAAAAAATATATAGCGGCTGTTCTACAACACTACGCCATTTACCGCAATCCAAAACGTCATTCATATCTATTAAATACATCTTTATCCTTTATACGTCTCTACATAGCTGTCATCGTTCACTCCTTTCTGGGTCGTTCTCGCTTTGTCTAGCTGGAACCCATAGCCAAACCTTCTGTGGCAACCTGTTCTCCATCATTTTTCGCAGGTGACTACCAAAAAATCTGTCATTTTTCAACTTTGTCTATTAATAAAACATTTTAGTCAACTTTCTTTAAAATTTCATTATTTCTAACTCGGTCTAGCACAGTCCTTTGTCAACTTCTCCAGAAACTAATTGCTGTAGCTGTAACTCTGTTTTTAAATTTTAGTAGGAAAAACTCTGAGCTATAGGCCCTTCGTCCACTGGTGCAACGCAACTGCAATCCAACCTGAAGAAATATCATGTAAGTGTTGGACTGGAGTCACTTTGTAATCGGACACTTGTTATTACGCTGTACCTCATCCACTAGTGCTACTGCAACGCAACTTGTATTCAACCCGCAAACGTGAAAATCCAAACCGACTGACTTTGCCAGTCGACTCTATGCAACACGCGTGTGATCATAAATTCTTAGATTTATGTATTGTATTCTGTGAATTGCATTTTAGTTATTTGATTATAGTTTTGTACTACATAATGTCATGTTGTATAATTACAATACATCTTAACGTAGAGTAATTAGCAGTTTTTCTTCCTTTGAAATACCCGAATGTTTGTGTCCTTTCTGATTACCGGTCGAAGTTATTCGGTCAGCTCCATAAAGAGTTCCCTGGACATCCTATAAAATCTTTTGAATTTTACTACGTTTTTTTCAAGTTCTTTTGGTAACACAAAAGCAGAACGTGTTTGATTTCGCGAATAAAAGGATTCACCAAAAATTTACGTCATTTTTAAAGCTGTCTCAAATACCAGTACGCAACAACAACATTACGGTTCCTAACAGAAAAGCTTGAAATTCTGAAGCAGACTAATGAAATAAATAACTTTCAGTTGATGTAAAATCGCTGAAGAGTTGAATCAATGGACGAACAACGTGCAAGGAAACATTGATCCAACTGTTGAACTGTTCAAGTTGGATTCCAGTTAAATTGCAGTTGCGGTGCACCAGTGGACGAAGGGCCATATATGGAAGAACTTTCAACAAATTAACGGAAGATTATCCTCTTAGTCCCACGAGGCATTTGATTACTCCTCGAAATAGGATATAGGCAACAATCTGGTGATGATCCTACCTCTGTCAACTTTTTACAAAATATCATTGCATGGTGTGCCATCTGATGTTAAAAGTGCTCCAAGATCTTTATTGGCTTGCGCCAATTCTATGTCAATACTACAAGTTGGCATTCTAAATTCTTTGAGGTGACTATTATGAACTGCTCCACCTTGTATTGAAAGAAAAATTTAAGGTCGATGGAGTATCGGGAGGTGACAGGTGTCCTGGTTGAGAACATGAGGGTTTAGGCTTATTTCCAGGGTCGAGGAGTTATTCCGTATAGCAAGGAATAGGAAAGAGCACGCCGTGCTGACAAGTTTTACGTTAGGGAGGCCTACAAGAATAGAGATTGTAAATATAGGATTAAATATTTAACAGTCTGTAGATTAACTTATATTTATTTTGAATTATTTCCGTTTAATTAGTTCCAAGGGGTCCATGAATTATATAATCGATTTTAGGGATGTTTTGTCACCCTTCTCCCACATGAGATTGATTTTTAATTTTCAAGTTAATTTATGGGCGGCTCCCTATTGTTATTCAAGTAATAACAAAGCAGCAACTGTAGGTATTTTATTAAATTAAACTCCTATATTAGTCCATTTAAATAAAACACCTACGTAAATTACTTTTAACTTAATGAGGTATTACAGAAGTTTTGAAACATTGTTGCCAAATTATCCGGTGTAAGTATTCTTGAATACATTAAAATTTTCCTAACTTTTTTTAATAATTTAAAACAATCGGCAAAAGTGTTCCTATTTAAATCCAATTTTAATTAATTCTTATTTTTTGAAGTTCCTAATCAATAAATGTGAAAGTTTTCTTTTATATTTTTAAGGCCCCCCCATCTACACGGATGAATATATAAGGACAATTTATGGCTTATTTAAAAAAAGTTTAACTAAAGGACGTATGAACTTTTTACACCTTAATTATTGACAGCCCTGTACAGCTATTGTTCAATAAAATTCTTTATTGATTCTGCAAGTTACTTTTTTAATTTGTCTCTGATAAAGTCAGTTTTGTTTCCATTTAAAAAAAAAAAAAAAAAAAAAAATCCATTTTTAGATATTGTAATCTCATTATTCTTTTTTACTTCAATTATAATTTTTTTATTATTAAACTAGTCCACCCCCGCTCGGTGTGCTGCACAGTAAACTAAACTTAAAGGGTTTAAATTCTCACAGACACCTACATGTTACAAGCAAAATAATAAGTACTAATAAAATCATTTATTACTTGCAACAGGAATTTTGTTGCCATCGGTATGAATCACCAGTGGAACGGGAGAAATACGATCTGAGTTTAATGATTATAAAAAAATTAGGTAAAATGTATTTTTTAAAAAAAACAGTATAATTTCTTTAATTTCGATCCGATTTTTTAAAATCGGATGTAACATTTTTTTGTCCCGTAAATAATTTTCAAAAATTTTGAAAAAAGTAAAACATATAGCATGATGTATACTGCACAGCGTTACTTTACCTACTGTACCTGCACCTGGAAGATACAACATTGTATACAATAGAATAGATAGATAAAACGATTAAACGTAGGCTACCGTAAACAAATAAAATAAAAGATGACTTCAGTTTACAAATCACAAATTTTTTGTCCAAAATATAAAAATACGTAATGGTACATAACCTTTATTACTCAGAAAGGTCTATGCTTTCATATAGTAAAGGAATTTTTGAAATCGGTTGATTAGTCTCTGAGAGTACCTCGTACAAATAAACAAACAAACAGATTAAAAAGTAAACGAACGTTACTGTTTTGCAGTATTAGTACCTATATGGATAACAGTTATCCTTAGGTTATAAGGTACAATCATTTTTTCGTAATATCTTCTTTGTTGTTTAGGTCATCAGCCGATAGATTAGTTTGAATCTCTGGGAGCTTCATCTAGTAAAACGAAGAGTGAGGTGGTTTACAAATGCCTTCCTCACTGAGTGGAAACGTATGCTTATCAGCATACCAGACTCTCTAAAAAGCATCTACTTTCCACCCTGCAAATTTCACCTTCACTTCATTCACCACAGGGTCTGGCTGTATAATGAAATGCATGACTCTCATAGGAGATAACTCTGACTAGTGCCTTTTACACCTCTTCCTTTTTCTGTTCTTAAATACTTTAATCATATAACTGGCTGATCATGTGATAAGAAATACAACTATTTTTTATTGCTCTGGAACTACCAGATCGAGTGCAAATATAATTTAAAACATCTCCTGCTTGTTATGAACAAGTTATTTCTTCATTCGATGTTTTTATTAAAATTTTTATTGCATTTATAATATTGGTTGAAGGGAGAATTATACTACGTGAAGTCCAAAACATCGTTTTTTTTCAAAGTAAAGAATTAAAATATTTTAAATTACGATTAAAGAGTCGACTGAATGAAGTTGCTATCTAACAATTTTAAAAAAACTTAGTTGTGATTAATGGACTGCGTTAAGTGCGTATTTAGTGATCATCAAGTAAGTGCTGCAATGGATAAAGGTGTTTAGATCATTTGTTAGAAATTACCGTTTTAGAATCGTTTACTGTGGTAATTTATCGGTA
Source organism: Catonia carolina (assembly GCA_035578175.1). Classification (NCBI taxonomy): domain Eukaryota; kingdom Metazoa; phylum Arthropoda; class Insecta; order Hemiptera; family Achilidae; genus Catonia; species Catonia carolina. The sequence goes on from JAQMRL010000007.1 coordinate 51,163,537, forward strand.
AAAGGTGTTAAGTATTTCTTTAAAATATTATTTAATTAAAAATATTTTTTATTGTTGGAAGTTATTCATCCATTCTCATAAGAATGGAAGTACACAATATGAATTTTTAGTAGATGAAGGTGTTGTATGTATAAAATCTAGTATAAAACTCCCACACGACTTTTTCTTGCTAGTGTAAAGAATGAACAATATAACCAATGTATAATCATGAGTAAACAGTGTAATATGAAAAACATTTTGCCCATAACAGGCAAGTGGAATATTAAATTATTTCCACTCGATCTGCTAGTTCCATGGCTACAAAAAATAGTTCTTGTTTCTTATCACATGGCATGCTGATAAGCATACTTTTTTACTCAGTGAGGAAAGCAATGGTAAACCACCTCACTCCTCGTTTTATTTAGTAAAACCTCTAGACGTTCAAACATGAGTGAATAAAACAAATCAACCTCTGTTCGACTTAAAAATACAGAAAGTCATTAATTGACTTTAAACTAGGCTGTTCTACAATAAAAAGCTTAAAATAAGTTTTAAATTTTTATAACTTACAATTATAAACTTCTCGTCATTAAATGCGTATGCTACTAAGGCCGCAATTTTAAAAACTCCTGTTTTTTTACCGATTTCAATGAGAGAAATATAGAAAATCACTAATTGACGCTAAACTAATTATTGCAGAAAAAACCGTTTGAAATGAAAGTTGTAGGTTTCTTAATTTCCTACAACTTTAATATATACTTTTCCCCTAAAATGCATATTAGGGTTGGAGTCTTAAAAAAAATTTTACGACGGGAGTACAATCTTCCCAAGAATTTCAGGAGACCAGGCGCTTATCATGTCTTGTAGAGAATAAAAAATTTAGTAGCTTGTATTAGGCGATCTTTAAAAAAATCGTTGGAGCCATTTTTTAGAAAATCGCAGAAAAGTGAAAAATTACACGAATAAACTTTTACTTCCGGTTGACTGATTCTAATGAAAATATTCGTGTCAAGTCCCTTTGTGGTAGGCCCTACCTAATTAAAGATCCAATTTTGCTCTAAAAAGCATCTACTTTCCACCCTGCAAATTTCACCTTCACTTCATTCACCACAGGGTCTGGCTGTATAATGAAATGCATGACTCTCATAGGAGATAACTCTGACTAGTGCCTTTTACACCTCTTCCTTTTTCTGTTCTTAAATACTTTAATCATATAACTGGCTGATCATGTGATAAGAAATACAACTATTTTTTATTGCTCTGGAACTACCAGATCGAGTACAAATATAATTTAAAACATCTCCTGCTTGTTATGAACAAGTTATTTCTTCATTCGATGTTTTTATTAAAATTTTTATTGCATTTATAATATTGGATGAAGGGAGAATTATACTACGTGAAGTCCAAAACATCGTTTTTTTTCAAAGTAAAGAATTAAAATATTTTAAATTACGATTAAAGAGTCGACTGAATGAAGTTGCTATCTAACAATTTTAAAAAAACTTAGTTGTGATTAATGGACTGCGTTAAGTGCGTATTTAGTGATCATCAAGTAAGTGCTGCAATGGATAAAGGTGTTTAGATCATTTGTTAGAAATTACCGTTTTAGAATCGTTTACTGTGGTAATTTATCGGTAAAAGGTGTTAAGTATTTCTTTAAAATATTATTTAATTAAAAATATTTTTTATTGTTGGAAGTTATTCATCCATTCTCATAAGAATGGAAGTACACAATATGAATTTTTAGTAGATGAAGGTGTTGTATGTATAAAATCTAGTATAAAACTCCCACACGACTTTTTCTTGCTAGTGTAAAGAATGAACAATATAACCAATGTATAATCATGAGTAAACAGTGTAATATGAAAAACATTTTGCCCATAACAGGCAAGTGGAATATTAAATTATTTCCACTCGATCTGCTAGTTCCATGGCTACAAAAAATAGTTCTTGTTTCTTATCACATGGCATGCTGATAAGCATACTTTTTTACTCAGTGAGGAAAGCAATGGTAAACCACCTCACTCCTCGTTTTATTTAGTAAAACCTCTAGACGTTCAAACATGAGTGAATAAAACAAATCAACCTCTGTTCGACTTAAAAATACAGAAAGTCATTAATTGACTTTAAACTAGGCTGTTCTACAATAAAAAGCTTAAAATAAGTTTTAGATTTTTATAACTTACAATTATAAACTTCTCGTCATTAAATGCGTATGCTACTAAGGCCGCAATTTTAAAAACTCCTGTTTTTTTACCGATTTCAATGAGAGAAATATAGAAAATCACTAATTGACGCTAAACTAATTATTGCAGAAAAAACAGTTTGAAATAAAAGTTGTAGGTTTCTTAATTTCCTACAACTTTAATATATACTTTTCCCCTAAAATGCATATTAGGGTTGGAGTCTTAAAAAAAATTTTACGACGGGAGTACAATCTTCCCAAGAATTTCAGGAGACCAGGCGCTTATCATGTCTTGTAGAGAATAAAAAATTTAGTAGCCTGAATTAGGCGATCTTTAAAAAAATCGTTGGAGCCATTTTTTAGAAAATCGCAGAGAAGTGAAAAATTACACGAATAAACTTTTACTTCCGGTTGACTGATTCTAATGAAAATATTCGTGTCAAGTCCTTTTGTGGTAGGCCCTACCTAATTAAAGATCCAATTTTTAACTTCGTACGCTATTCCGTTTTTGAGATATTTTGTCCACACACACACACGCGCGCGCTCGCGCGTACACGGTTTGCTAAAGACATGTTTTTGTGTTTAGAGGGTCTAAAAACGTGTATGCCCGGTGAAAACTCGATTTCGAAAATCGACATGAAAATAATAGGGCTAATTTCCTTTCTGTGATATTCATATAGGATAAGAGAAAGCAAAAACGTGATATTGTAAAGTTTGAAGAAATTTTAATATTGGTTCTATTCACAGAAAGATGGAAATCGTAGAACTTCGATGCATTTTTCTCAAAACTGTGTTTTTGTTACTGAACACCTCATCTTGTACTAAAGTACTTAAATAATACACAAGTATAATTATTAATAAATCAATGTGAACTTAATTCAATTAAGGCAGTATTTAAAAAAAATATGTAATACATTGAATGTCAACATCAATGTTTTTCTTTGGATGCCCATCCTGAGTAGGCTTACATCTTTCTAAAGACAATTTTTTTGGCTTCAGGGGTTGTTGTTTAGGTCATCAGCTGAAGGGCTGGTTTGAACCTGTAGAGGTTTACTAAGTAAAACGAGGAGTGAGGTGGTTTACTATGCCTTCCTCACTGAATGGAAAAGTACGCTTATCAGCATGCCGGGCTCTCTGAAAAGCACATATTTTCCACTCTGCAAATGACACCTTCACTTCATTCACCACAGGGTTTGGCTGTATTATGAAATTCATTACTTTCAGAGGAGATAACTCTGATTAGTGTCTTTTACACCTCTACATCTTCTGTTCTTAAATGATTCAGTCTTTTAATAGGCTGACCATGTGATAAGAAACAGAATTATTTATTTTAGCCCTGCAACGAACAGATTGAGTGTAAATAATTTGACACTCAACCTGTCTGTAATGGGCAACTTCAGGGGTTATGAAATATAAAATCAGTTGAAATTCGGGTATATAAAATTTATTTTCATCGTAAGATTTTCTTATTCTTTATCCGAGACAGATTGTTAGTAAGCAAAAATGACGACAGTTGTAACACTAGTACTGTTTTATTCTTTGACCAGTTAGTTAATTTTGCATCGAATTTATTATTAAAATAGAGATTTATTAAATAATTCGTAAGCTAGTTACTTTGCCTGTACATTTATTGAAAGAAAGATTCAATATTTGGTCATGTTTTGATTGAATGCATACTTGTATGCTGGAGCTGGTATAGTATGCACGGATACTTATTCGAGTGCGGTTGTGGAATTGATGCACGTGGCAACGATGTACTGATGGGTGTCTGAGACGGTGGACTCTCTAGGAAGGGGCATAGAAAACCGGTCACAAAGGCGGGGGCCCTCCCTGCCCCAAAGGTCGTATTCAACACCCAGGTCGACTTCACCTGGTCTTTAGATACGTCTCCACTCTTTCTTACTTGCGCATCTAATACCACAATATATAAATAACAAGTGAATTGGCCACCTCTGACTGCAGATGATTAACTCGTTCCACTATTATTACTCCGGTTGATTTAGGTATCGAGTGTGTCCAGTCATCGATTAATTTTGAATTAAATAATTAGTGAATCGATTTAACAAGTGGTTTGTTATAGGTTTGCATTTAAAAAATCTTTTGTAAAACACTCTCACGGCTTTCTCTTCGCAATGTAAATAATGAAAAATAAAACATATCTTTTATCACGAGTAGGCCTAAACAATGTAAAATTAAAAATATAAAATTATAACAATATAGGCCTACATGTACTATCACCGTGGGTGATAGGGGCTGTAAAAAGGAAGAGGATAGAAGCTTTTGGAATTTGCTGTTATAGGAAAATGTTAAAGGTTAGGTGGATGGAAAAAATAAGTAATTTAGAGGTTCTTAGGCGAGTGGATGAAAAAATAAGTACATATAAACATCTTACCAGAAGAGGGATAGGCTAGTTGGGCATATCTTAAGACATCCAGTTATTGGTCTATCATTAAAGGAGGGTAATATTGAGGGAGTGAAATGTAAGGGGAGACAAAGGTTATAATATTTAAAGCAAATTTTAAAAGATGTAGGGTGTTACAGGTATGCAGATGTGAAACGACTTGCGCAAGATAGAACTGCTTGGAGAACTGCATCAAACCAGTCGAGAGACTGATAATAAAAAAAATAGTATCTGCAAATATTTTATATATAGTAGTACTATAACTTGCCTATAACAGGTAGGTGGAGTGTTGAATTATTTGCACTCGATCTGCTAGTTCCAGGGTCACAAAAAATAGTTGGTTTCTTATCACATGGTCAGCCAATTATGTGACTGAAACTTTAAGAACACAAGCGGTAGAGGTGTAAAATACACTAATCAGAGTTGTTTCCTCTGATAATAATGAATTTCATTATACAGCCAGACTCTGTGGTGAATGAAGTGAAGGTATCATTTGCAGTTTAAAAAGTAGATGCTTTTCAGTGAACCTGGTTGGCATGCTGATAAGCGTACTTTCCACTCAGTGAGGAAGACAGCTGTAAACCACCTCACTCCTCGGTTTACTTAGTAAAGCCTTTAGAGGTTCAAACCAACCTTTCGTCTCATGACCTAAACAATAATTAGAGGTCTACTATGGCATAATATTTTATATTTTTATATAATATACTATTGATTGTTAATACCTAATTTAATCATGATTAAATGTCGCTAACTGAAAATCAACCTCTGTTGGACTTTGATTTTGATTAGCAAAGTATACTAAATTACTAATTAACGCGAAACTAAGCGCTGTAGAAAAAAGTCTTCAAATAAAGGTTGTAAGTTAATTTAATTTTTATAACTTTAGTTATATACAATAGTGTACTGCTTTAGTAAGATACATATGAAGGTTGCAATCTTAAAAAAAATACCATTTTTTACCGATTAAAGTGAAAAAATACGATAAATCACTATTTGAGACTAAGTTGAAATAAAAGTTGTAGGTTTTTTAATTTTCTTTAAATTTAGTTGTGTATACTATTGTCGTATGATAGTTATTTAGGACGCATATAAAAGAAAACTTACATAGGAGCGTCGATTGTCCGAACGTCAGTCATCCGAACCACTATCGTTGGAAAATACATATTTACTCACGCAGAGGCCTTTTGTGTTCTAAAAACTGAAATGTGTGCGAAAAACAGCCTGAATTTAGTGCTGCTGAAGCATTGTTACTAAAAAGAATGAGAGATGTTGCTGTTACAAAAAGAAGTAGCTACATTCTTACAAGAAAATTCAAGATTTAAAAAAAATTACGGTGTGGTACACACAAGTGCGTTAAAAATATTTCCCAACTGTTTTTTGTCGTTTATTTCATTAATTGATTCAGTGTTAAAATTACGTATATTTTCGGTTGTTTTACAATCGTTAGTACTCTACATTTGCAATAAATTTTTGTTTTATTTTTGACTAAAGTTTATGTTAGTCTTTATTAACATGTTAAACATATAGGTAATATTACATTATTCCGGTACAATTTATCAAATTATATTATTTACCGTATTTGATTATCCGAACTATTTGATTATCAGAACCGCTTTGGTCCCAATTAGTTCGGATAACTGAAGCTCCACTATATTTTACTATGAGAGCTCAGCCCCACGAATTTCGGTAGAGATGATGCCGCGTACCCTATCTTGTCGAGCACAAAATATAATTGAGGTGATTTTATAGAAAGTCGTAGAAGATGCTTTTGGAAAATCGCAAAAAAAATAGCATGATTAAAGTACTACTAGTCTACCGGTTGGCCGATTTATATGAAAATGTTCGCGTTGGGTTTCAGTACTGTGAAGTACTACAATAATGGTCTACTCCCAAAAGAAACATATATAGTTAAAATTTTTAACTTACTAACTACTAGTTAAAATTTCTACAGTATTCTCTCCAGGACTCGTATATTTTAATGCTTGCTATTATTCGGATTCCACGTTTTTGTATTTTGAAAGCCTGAGTGAAATCTGATGAGTTGTTGTGAATGAATGATCCCGTAGTTTAGTGTGGAGTGAAATAGGCGTACAGTCGGACGTTAAACAAAAAAAAAAAAAAAAAAGAAATAGGCGTAATTTACTTAAGCGAATAATTTAGTTTCACGTTAAAAAGTGTAATCACTTATCAATTTAAATAGTTTATGATAATATATGAACGAATAAGGGTTATTCGGTCAAATTGTTTTTAGTGTTTTGGGGTAGGAGTTCTTTGGATGGTAACCCCTTTGTTAAGCATTAGGACTACCGCTTAGCCGTTAGTGATACGAGATCTCATTATAAAACTGGGTAAGATATTAGATTAATTGCTTAGATAGGCTAATGGTGCAACCCTACATTAGTAATTATATTGCTGAACAATATTTCCATATAGTAAGGGAACAGTTATTTTAATACTGGATCATGTACAACATTGTTTAGCGTTTAAAGAGGCCATATATTATTTCAAAATATAATAAAAACAAAAAAGTAAACTTTAAATTAAAAACCCTAAGAATTTTGAAACGGGATAGTGGCTTCGGTTTGCCTCATAGAGGTACATTAAATAAACTGATTCATTGTTTTCTCCGGTTTCACCGCATACTTTTTTGAAGGAATTTTTTTAAGAAAACAAATAAATACATAAACTTTATTGTCACGAAAAATAATATACGTTATAGGCCTACACTAGCAACCCCGCTCGCTACACTTTACGGCAGAGTGCATTTAAATCTGATATCTAATATCAAAAATAGGATTGCTCAAGCTAGAAGGTCCTTTGAAATGAAAAAAAGTTGACCGACTGTAAACATTCCTTTACAGGTAACGAAAAATTTCTTAAAACAATATTTTTGAAGTGTAGCATTAAACGGGAGTGAAACGTGGGGGTGATAGGGGCTGTAGAGAGGAAGAGAATAGAAGCTTTTGAAGTATGGTGTTATAGGAAAACGATAAAGATTAGGTGGGTGGACAAAATAAGTAATTTAGAGTTTAATAGACGAGTGAATGAAAGAAGTATATGGAAACATCTTACCGGAAGAAGGGATAGGCGAGTGGGGAATATCTTAAGACACCAGGTATTGCTCTATCAATAATATGGAGGGTAATATTGAGGGAGTGAGTTGTATGGGGTGGTAAATGTTATAATATATGAAACGACTTGCGCAAGATAGAACTTGTTGGAGAACTGCATCAAACCAGTCGAGAGACTGATGAAAAAATAATTTTAAATCGTTATACTTCTCATACAACCTTACACGTTGTAAGCCAAATCACACCGTTCATAATAAATTAGTTCTGAAAACAGGAATATTCTTTACATTAAACTACGAATCACTGATGGAAGGGTAGAAATTAGACCTGAAAATGACTGAATACCTAAGTGTTATAGGAAGAAGTTCTAGGTAAAGTTTATTTCGTTTAAAAATAGTAGGGCTACATTTTCTTTGTTTTTCAGAAGGTTTAAATAAATTTCTATGCAGAAATCGGTTGTAACGTTATTTCTTTTATTTCTGTCCCGTAAATAATTTTCAAAAATTTTGTAAAAGAAAAGATTATAGATGTTTTGTGAAGCGGTAGTGTACCATACGTGAACCAACACATTATATATTGTATATTTATAAGTACTGTATATACTGTATATGATGGCGAACAAAAAATATACAGATAAAAAGAACTAACTTGAATAACAAAGAAAAAAATATTACCTTTAAAAATTTTTTTTAATCAAAAATTTAAAACTAATGTAATACCATATAGCCCTTGTTTGTTGTTCACAGGAAGCTTTGAGCTTTACAACAGTGAAATAATTTTAAAATGGGTTGGTACTTTTTGAGGTTTTCTGGTACAGACAAAAAAATCGTTATTTTTTAATAATATTTGTATAAATAGGCCTACATTACATTATTAGTACATTATTGCTGCCCACAGGAAACGAATTGAGATAATTGTTGTTGTTTAGGTCATCAGCCGAAACAACAGCAATACCGATTGGTTTGAACCTCCAGAGACTTTACCAAGTAAAACGAGGAGTGAGGTGGTTTACCATTTCCTTCCTCACTGAGTGGAAAAGTGTGCTTATCAGTATGCTAGGCCCTCCAAAAGTCATCTACTTTCCACTCTGTAAATGACACCTTCGATTCATTCAGCAAAGGGTCTGGTTGTATAATGAAATTTATTACTCTCAGAGGAGATAACTCCTCTCCTCTCCTGAGGTGTATTTTACACCTCTACCTTTTTTTGTCCTTAAGTGCTTCAGTCATATAATTTGCTGACCGTGTGGTGAGAAACAGAACTATTTTTTGCAGCCCTGGAACTAGCAGATTGAGTGCGAATACTTTAACACTCCACCTGCCTGTTCTGGGGATTTCAGATAATTTCGACTTAAAACAAATTTATTAATGAAATAAATGTACCATTTTTCAGAGTAATTTGCTCTACAAAAATAGTGAAAAATGTATTTACGTCCAAAACTAATGTACCTCAACCTCGTTGATATCAATACAATTAAATAACTTACCCTTTCACAAACAATTTTGTTGGTGAGAGGGAATAATAAGTTTTCTTTTTATTTTCTCGTGTTCTGCATGAAATAAAAGATAAGGAAGTTATCTTTTCTTTCGGTTTTTACGAAATTAAGTTTTCACCGAAAATACACGTTTTCAGGTCTCATCGACCAAAAACCATGTTTTTACGGATTGGTGTGTGTTAGTGTGTACGCGCGCGTGCCCATGTTTGAATAAAATATATAATTTAAGTACGGAAAATCGTAAGAAGTTGAAACTTGGAATTCAGATTAGGTACTACAAGGGATACTCGACACGAACATTTTCATCAAAATCGGTCAACTAAAAGTAGTAGTTCATTCGTGCAATTTTTCACATTTTTGCAATTTTCTAAAAATTGTTTCCCACGATTTTGTTTAAAATCACCTATTTTACTGCATTTTTATGCTTTAAAAAATTGAGTAAGCGTCATGTCTGCTGAAATTCTTAAGGAGCTATGTCTCTTAGTAAAAAATGGTTTTTAAAGATTGTTGCCTTAATATCCTACATTTTAGGGCAAAAGTGCACTATATGATCAAAGTTATAGATGATTAAAAACCTACAAGTTTTATTTCGAACGTTCTTTTCTTCCGTGCTTAGTTTAGCGTCAATTAGTGATTTTCCACATCTTTCTCACGAAAAGTGTAACACAGGTTGATTTGTATTTAGCGTCATTCACTCATGGTTAAAATTAGGTAGTTTTTAATTATTTTCATTGGTAAGAGAAAGTCGCGTGTTTCAAACCTGATTTTTTTAGGGTTGGTTTCCCCTTAAAAAAGTAAGCCGTAAAAAATATTGTTAGATTATAAAATAAAATATTTAAGTTATTTATACGAAGTGAAAGAGCGGGGTCTGTAGTAATTAATATGAAATAAAATTATTAATTTAATAAATAATTTATGGAGTTAATAATACGTTACAGATAAACAACCCGAGGGATGACTTATGTACAGCGGCTTAAAGGACGCGCGCGTAAGGATAACATTTATGTACTGCGTCGAGGCAATGAAGCAGATAGCCGTACAAACTCGTAATTTACGGAAGCTGTGTGCTCACGGTAATTCGACCGGGGCGAAATGTGGGCTCTGTTAAATGACATGCGGCTTAAATAAAATATCACACTGGCAAATAATATTTTCTACCATTTCTAGACTGTAACCGTCCATTTGAACTGAAGTAGAGGGGGAATGCACATAAACACGTCTCCAACAGCTCTATATTGTAATCCCTCGGGCTCTAAAAAAGTTTTACCGGCATTTTTAGTGGATTTATTCCCCATAAATTCGTATATCTTCTAACCTATTTAATTTTATTTAATTCAGACTAGCGTCACTTGTATCATTTACCTCAAACACTATAAAATTAACAATAGTAAAACAACTCTAAACTATTTTAGTTTTTGTTCTACCTCTATCTACTGTACAAGTGCTTCAATACTTTCTCTTCCTCTTGTCAGGTAATATCAATTAACTTAACAGTATAGAATAAGTATCAGGCAATTTTTCGTTTGGAAGTTAAATTGTAGGTACTTGTTTAGCCTCATTCCTCTTTTCCGTCGCTTAAGTTAATTTTTATCCTTAGTTACCATACAGTAAGCTGGAAATATTCGAAGGCTTTAAAGCTCTATAATGGCATGGGTAAACCTACTATAATCATTTTAAGAAAATTGAAAATAAAAAATTGCTAATTGAGTGGTTTTTATAAGTTGCATCACCATCTTAGTCATTAGCGGCTACTTTCGGTTAAGGAACTAGTAATAATTTTCCAGATCCTAGCCGGTATCAAACCCGGGACCTCAGCTTTACAGTGTAGCACGCTAACTACTGTTCCACGGAGGCGGCCAAAATGAGAGTTTATTGATATTGGTTGAGACATCAATTACTCACTTAAGAAAAAGATGACTACAGCATCTTAAAAGTTTCATTTTTGTTAATTTATGATTTCGAGTAATAAAACAGTTAACATGCCTAACAGTTTTAACGTTGTATTTTATTTGATAATTTTGTTTGTTACTTTTTATTACAGTTTGTTTATATTTTACTTTACTCTGTTTGTTGCACATTTTTGTTTATTATATAATATTAATTTGGTTAATAGTAAAAGCATTGATGTTGGCCAGTTTATAAAAATCTGGTGTGAAACACTCACACAACTTTCTCTTGTCAATGCAAATAATGACCAATATAACCTAACAGTAATAAAATATTAGAAATAAACAAAAATCTAACCTCAATAAACATAACCTAATTTTAATCATGAGTAAAAGACGCAAAATTAAATTCAACCTCAGTTTGGCTTAAAAATACGGAAAATCATTCTTTCACGCTAAACTTGGCTCTGTAGAAAAAAGTGCTCTCAATAAAAGTTGTAGATCTTTTAATTTTCTATAAATTTTATTATATACACTTTTGACGTAAAATGCATACTAAGGCCGCAATCTGAAAAAATAGATTTTTCACACATTTTCGTGAGAAAAAACATAAAATCGCTAGTTAACGCTAAACGAAGCGTTGTACAAAAAAATGTTAAAAATAAAAGCTGTAGGATTTTAAATTGTCTACAACTTTTATTATATAAATTTTTGCGCTAAAATGCATATTAAAGCCGCAATCTTAAAAAACAATTTTTTTACGTGAAAACAGTCTCTCCAAGAATTTCAGCAGACATGACGGCTACCATATCTTGTAAAGCATAAAAAATTTGGTAAACGTGGCGATTTAAAAAAAATCGTAGCACCAGTTTTTGAGAAAATCGCAAAAAGTGAAAAATGACACGAATAAACTACTACTTTCGGTTGACCGGTTTTAATGAAAATGTTCGTGTCGGGTCTGGTAGTGGTGTTTAAGTGTAAATTAAGTTTTAAGTTTCAAGTTCGGACGATGTTCCGTTCTTGAGATATTCTGTTCACGCACGCACGCACGCACGCGCGCGCGCGCACACACACACACACACACACACACACACACACACACACACACACACACACACACACACACACACACACACAGACCAATCGCTAAAAACATGTTTTTTGGGTTCAGGGTGTCTGAAAACGTGTAGATCTAGTGAAAACTCGATTTCGAAAAATCGACATGAAAACAATACTTTCCTTCTTATATAGCGTATTCATATAGGCAAGAGAAAGTAAAAAATACCCTTCGACTGATCACAATTATTTTTTCAGCTGAAAAAATTCTCTAACATGAAATCCCATGGTACATTTATACAGGGGCTTGGATACAGTAACATCGTTCAATCGGATTTGATTGTATCGGTCCGTATAACCGAAAATCCAGATGAGTGAGTAAACACGAATAAGAGAAAGTAAAAATGAGGAACTGATTACAGTCATAGAAGGCAGAGACGTAGTTTATTTGGCAAAGGCCGAAATATTGATATAGTTTGGGCTAATTGTGAGAACAGAGTCAACGAGATAGTTAAGTTGATATGGAAGGAAAATCTGTTCAAGAGAAAACTGAAGGGCGGTCCTAGAAAGAGGTGGATGGATGATGTTAGTGTATAATCATATTTGATTTTGATGGGTGTGAGAGAATTGAGGCTGCTAGAAACTAGCAGAGAGAAATAGAAAATGATTATAATAGAGGATTTGTAGTAGATATTAGTTTATTAGTAGGCTAATAGAAATGGTTGCCTTGATCAAGGTTTTCCACAGTTTCCGTGCCTAATCCCAACGAATGCCTGGTCACCCCCCTTTTTTGCGTTCTGTGCAGTACACCTACCCTAGAACATGGCTTTTACCCATACTTGGGTAGGTCAATATCCACCACCTCTTATACTGTGAATTATTGTAAATGTACTTTAGCTTTATGAAGGAATGTGTGTGTATGGGTTGCTATTGTAAAAAATATGGAAATAAAGTTTTATTATTACTATTATTATTATTAGCATAACCTTCCCAATGCCTATTCCAAAATTTGACGTGTCATTTACACGTTGTTTGAAACATTTCTTAAACTTAGAGACATGATTTGTCTCGTCAATCTGAAGAAAAAGTGTTTAGTGAAGTTATGCTCAAAAATGCTTAGTCCCTTCCGGCGGCCATTTTGTATTTTTTCAATAAAATCACTTATACCAACTGAGATATTAAAATCAAATGGCTCATATTTGTTTACTGTATAATACTCTACGAAACTAATAAATTAGAAAAACCGTTTCATTAAAAAAATTTCAAAATCGCCGCATTGTAAATTTTTAAAGTGAATATCTCTGCAATGGTCGTCTTTTTTAATATTAACTTTTCAACCAGAAATATCAAGCATTTTACTGGGAAAACCATTTGACTAGCATTTTTTTTTTAGAAAAGACGAGAAGTCAGACAAAATATCAAACTAACAGTAATTTATTTTTTGACAAACGTAATGTGGACTTTTTCAAACACTTTATAATGTACATTGTTGTACGTGACAATGAAAGTTTATTTATTTATATATAGTGGAGGAATCTAAAGCCCACCAAGGGCTGTAGCATGTTAGCTAATCATAAATATTTATAAAAAGAATGGGTTTCTATTTTTCAATACAATATTTGGATTACTAAGAAGCCCTGCTTAAGCTGAATAAGTAGCTAAATCTAGATAATTTAAAATATGTTTGTATATATAATTTTGTAGGTTATCAGTCTGGAATTATTTCCTGGTTTTTTATTTTATCAGGCAATGCAGATCTTATTTAAATAATTGTTGTTGATGGCATGGATCATCATTGATTATTTAGATAAAAAATGAAAAAGCTGTTTGATTTACTTGTTATTTTATATAAGTAAATAAGTAATAGTAATAATAATAAAAAGTAAACTAATAATATACAACGTTGTAACATGAGTTCATGATAATTATTAATAGATCTTGGCAAAGAAAAAATAGCAGAAGTTTATAAAAAACCTGAATATCAACATTACTATGATGTAACACTACTTTTACAGTATAGTACTTAAAGTTTTACTACAAATTGCAATTTAACTGGAAAAGATTACATATTTTATTAAATTTAGTCTTGTTTTTTATTTTCTTTAAAAGAATTTTTTATATCACGTAACTTTAGTTATCAAATCACGATTTGGTGTAACTGATTTTCTTTCCGGTATTGATCGTAATGTAGTAACTTCCTATTTGGATTCAAATGCAAACCGATCTATAATCTCGATACCTATAAATAAATAAATAAATTTTTTTGTCTAAAATAATTTGCATTAAGCTAGGCGCACACTTGCCACAAGAAATTGCAATATTTACCCAATTTTGGGTTGACTTAAGCGAAGGATGACGATGAAACATTGTGCTCAGTGGCACTGCCATGTACATGAAAGAAATACTGTAGCGTAAATCAGGGTACACCTTATCGCAAGTCAAAGGGTACTGAATAAAAAGTTTTATAAAATTCGTGCAGATTTATGGTAGCACCCCAAAAAATCCAAGTACAGGATGTCTAATGAAAACTTTGACAATTTACTTAAAATAGTCAAATAAAAATCTGGTGTGAAACACTCTCACGACTTTCTCTTGCCAATTAAAATAATGACCAATATAACCAAACATTAATAATAAAACATTAGAAATAAAAAAACAAAAAACTACCCTCCAAAAACATAACCTTATTTTAATCATGAGTTTTGTTTTGTTGTACATCTGATTGTTTAGTAATCGTGAGAGATGCAAAATAAAAACAAACCTTAGTTTGGCTTAATAATACGGAAATCACTCGTTTACGCTAAACAAGGCTCTGTAGAGAAAAAAATCTTTAAATTGTAAGTTTTTAAATTGTCTACAACTTTTATTACAATATATACTTTTGCACTAAAATGCATATTAAGGTCGCAATGTTAAAAAAAACCATTTTTTCTACAAGATGAGAGCCTCCCCAAGAATTTCAGCCGACATGGCGCCTACCTTATCTTGTAGAGCATAAACAATTTAGTAAATGAGGCGATTTTAAAAAAATTTTAGAAGCCGTTTTTGAGAAAAAATCGGAAAAAAGTGAAAAATGACACGAATAAAGTAATACTTCCGGTTGACCGATTTTTGATGAAAATGTCCATGTCAGGTCCTCTAGTGGTACCTAACTTACGTTTCAAGCTTTAACTTCGTACGATGTTTCGTTCTTGAGATATTTTCTTCACACACACACACACACACGCACGCACGCACGCACACACACACACACACACACACACACACACAGAACAATCGCTAAAAACGTGTTTTTTGGTTTCAAGGGTCTGAAAACGCGTATATCCGTATATTTTTAATTTCCTATATCAAATAAACACAAGGATATGAAGTGGGGGAAATCAGCTTATCATTTAAAGCTGGTAGTTTCTCAACTTCCATTGTTATCAGCTTTGTACCCTAATAGCCTTAATACGCTAACCACCTATCTATAATCGAATGTTTCATTCGAGCTCGCTTCGCTTAAACAGGGCGTCATAAAAGAATGGTGGGGTTTTCAACATGGATTAAATGAAACCAGAAATACTTAGTTGATGTTGTTTATTTGTCGAATTTGTTTTCTCAAGTAATTTTTTTACATAACTTATAGATTTCAATATGTGTACCATCGGTCGCTCGGGAAATATCCAAATTTTGTGTTAGCTTGCTGTTGGATTGCACGTTTCAGAATTTTGAAGGGTCGATTTGCATCTTAATAATTGTGTCTAAGAATGATTCCTTAGTTTAGTATGAAGTGAAAATATCTGGGATAAATTGTAATTAAGGTGTTACTGTACAGAATTTATTTTAACGTAATTAAGATACAACTTTTTTGAGCTATTATTAAAAAATATTTGTAATTTTTTACTGGAATATATTACAAAAACCTTTACAGTGATGGTCAATGAAAACTTTTTTTTGACTTTTATTCTTTTATTTCAAAATTATACTATACAGTAAACCATCAAAAGGTTTAACGAAATTCTTAAAATAAGTGGCATTGAAAATAAATGGAAATTTTTTTTAAAGAATCTATCCCAAAGGATAATTCTTAGAAAAAAGTTAACGGGAAAACAGGAACGTCAGGTTGTAGTACAATGTAGAGAATTTCTCACCCTCAATAATACTTCTCGCTATACAACTTGAAGTCGGACGTTAAACAAAAAACAAAAATATACAACTTGAGAAATTAAAAGTGAATCTGTCCGAAAAAATATTTTAATTGCGTTTAGATTGGCCCAACGTATTTTTAGTTTAGTGTGAATTTCCTATAGTTCATAAATTTCATTATCGCAATAAGGAATTCTCAATCATTTATGCGTATTCATCCGCTTAGATTGTTATTTTACAATTCTGTGTTTCGTTCTTGTGTTCCAGGTATGTCCGTCTTCCATATATTCTCAATTGGTGTAGAATTATTGTAAACAGATATGAATGGGTCACTGTAACATCTAGTAATTATTTAAAATTTAATAGCTCTACACATTTTAATGAAGAATATGGAAATCTGTTATGGAGTATGGTATAGTATAGTTAACCGAATATTATAAAATATGGCGCTGAAATATTTTTGAAAATATTCAAAAATATCGGCCGTTTAATAAAGTTAATTTTAAATAAATGTATTTTGAAATTTAGATGTAGTATTATTTGATAATAAATTAAATTTAAAATTATTTAATCACTACTTTTTGTGACTATGAATTTTTTACGTTGATTAAAAATATGACATTCGTTCTCAGATTTTGAAAAATATTCCGTTTACAAACTGCATTAACTTTCTAGCTAATCTTCAATCTAGACTACATTATTGTTCACACAATGGCCGATTTTGATAAATTCATAACAGAGATAAGTTTAAAATGGTCAACAGTGTACAACGACTAGAAAAACATATGAATTACTTATAATGCGGTTCTATTTCGGAAAATTTTCTAATCTAAGCATTAGACAAAAATATTGCAAAAAGTTGTCTAAAGAGTTCGTGCCATTTTTAATTATATTTAATACTAATAAAGTATAAAGCAAAAGGTCCCCATTTCGATTCCCTGCTCAATTCTGGACATTTTAACGCGTTAAAACCCACCGTTACAACCCAAAACCGACAGTAGTTGCTAATGATCAAGCTGTCGATGCGACTTTAATTAAACTAAAGAATATATATATTAATTAGGGCCTATTAGTGAAAGGGTTTAGAAAATAATATGATTAAGAAAAACTGAATGCGTTATATTTTTGCGTATAGGACCAAATTAAGATCATGTAAGATGGCTTAAGACGTTTCTGGAAGCTGTTTTTGCAGCCCATATTCTCAGCATTCGTTCACTTTAGGCATTTCTCACTTTTCCGTCCACCTGGTGTTCTTTTTTTTCACTTCATTGAAGCAGTTAAAGTCAGTGAATATGTGTTGTAAGTAAAAGCCGGTAAAATTAATTTCTTAAAAATAATGGTGCGATCTCTTTGAAATTTAAAAGGTTTAAGTAACGTTCTATGCAGTAATCGGATGTGATATTATTTTTTGGTTATCTGTCCCGTAAATAATTTTAAAATTTTTGAAAAAATGTGAGAGTTTATAGGATGATGCTGTAGAGCGGTGCTGTACCATGCCTGATTCCTGCACATACAATACATTGTATATGCAATAGAATATATAAAAAAGAACACTTATCTAAAAGCGCAAGTTACAAGCTTTACTCTTTTTATAATATTGGTATAAATTGTTATAATTACCTTACCGTAAACAAAAAAAAAAAAAAATAAATAAATAAAAGAAGACTTCAGTTTACCAGTCACAAAATTTTATTTAAAAACTTCATAAATACGTGATGCCACGTAGTCTATGTTACTGAGGAAGCTCTACGCTTTCCAACAATGAAAAAAAGTTTTGAAATCGGTTTTGTGGTTTCTGAAATTATCTTGAACAAACAAACGTTGCCTCTTCATAATACCCGTATATATTTTTTTTTGTATATTGCAAATGGTTTTCAAGTAGGCCTACTTTAGCCTCTACTTTAACCAATCTCTTCATTAATTTAACTAACGAGATCATGACTATGACACGTAAGACATTGATTTAAGGAGAGATGGCACGATGGTTTCAACTCGAAATTTCGATTTTTGATTCTTTATGTTTTTCTATAGTTTAGGCCTAGATCTACCAGAAAAAACATTAAATTACGTCAAGAAATATTTTTTTATGAAAAAATTAAGTTTTTATCAAATTTACACAGAAAAATTATGTCTCCGAGAACGAATATTTTTCATAATTTTATACCGCTCGTTTTAGTGCAAAGAGAATTTTAGTTTGTAAAATATCTGCATCACTGTTTTTTTGTATTCTCAGCTGCTGGTTCAGGTTTCTAAACAACAGTTGATGGGAAATTTACTTGTTTGTGTACATTTTGTTTTTTGATTTGTGCCTTCTTGTTTCTTGCGTTTTCCCGTAAATTTAGATTTTTAACACTAGGTACATTTTTCTCAGAAACCAATAAACCTTCCAGGCTGACATTTTTACCAGTTAATTATCTTGTATATCCACATATACCGACATTTTTATGACTTCCTCAGGTGCTCCAAAAATTAGTAATACGCAAAAAATGTAGAAAACAATTTGTAAAAATGTTATGTTATTCGTAATATTTTTAAAAAATTGTATGGTTCAAAGATTAAATTGAAAAAAATGTCAGTAGCTCGAGAAGAAACCAGACACCTATGGTGTGTAAAGTTTAATTTCCCTATCTTTTACCAATCCTATGAAAAATGTACCTAAAAATAGCAAATTTAACATTGGCGGGATACAAAGTACTGTTCTGTTTCCCCTTAAGTAGTAAATGTTTTGAATCTCGATCATTAGTCCCTAAAGATTTAAAAAAAGGGTTAAAGTAGCCCTAAAGCAATGTTGTTGTTGTTTAGGTCATCAGCCGAAAAGCTGGTTTGAACCTGTAGAGGTTTTACTAAGTAAAACAAGGAGTGAGGTGGTTTACAATTGCCTTCCTCACTGAATAGAAAAGCATGCTTATCAGCATGCCAGGCCCTCTGAAAAGCACATATTTTCCACTCTGCAAATGACACCTTCACTTCATTCACCACAGGGTCTGGCTGTATAATGAAATCCATTACTTTCAGAGGAGATAACTCTGATTAGTGTCTTTTACACCTCTACCTCTTCTGTTCTTAAATGATTCAGTCATTTAATTGGCTGACCATGTGATAAGAAACAGAACTATTTATTTTAGCCCAGCAATGAACAGATTGAGAGTAAATAATTTGACTCTCCACCTGTCTGTTATGGGCAACCTTAAGCAATATAGTATAATATTTCTGTAACTTCTTAAAGAGATGTAATTATGGAAATCGATGTTAATATTTTAAAAGTAGTAATATTTAGAAAATGTAAATTCTAGAATAATACGAGAGAGTCATAAATAAGTTTATTTAATAGACCCTGTGAAACTCGCAGTAAGCGCGAGCGCCATTGCTAGTACTGGCATATCTATCGATTAGTTATTGTCATTTTTACTTTCTCTTGCCTATATGAATATATAGGAAGGAAAGTATTGTTTTCATGTCGATTTTTCGAAATCGAGTTTTCACCGGATCTATACGTTTTCAGACCCCCTGAACCCAAAAAACATGTTTTTAGCGATTGGTCTGTGTGTGTGTGTGTCTGTGTGTCTGTGTGTGAACAGAATATCTCAAGAACGGAACATCGTACGAACTTGAAACTTGAAACTTAAGTTACATACCACTACCGGACGCGACACGAACATTTTCATCAAAATCGGTCAACCGGAAGTAGTAGTTTATTCGTATAATTTTTCAGTTTTTTGCGATTTTCTCAAAAACTGGTCCTACGATTTTTTTTAAAATCGCCTATTTTACTCAATTTTTTATTCTCTACAAGATAGGGTAGGCGCCATGTTTGCTGAAATTCTCGGTGAGGCTGTTTTCACGTAAAAACGTTGTTTTTTTAAGATTACGGCTTTAATATAAATTTTAGCGCAAAAACTTATATAATAAAAGTTGTAGAGAATTTAAAAACCTACAACTTCTGTTTCAAACATTTTTTTGTGTAACGCTTAGTTTAGCGGTAATTTGCGATTTTCTGTTTTTTTCTCACGAAAACGCGAGAAAAATCGATTTTTTTAACATTTCGGTCTTAGTATGCATTTTACGACAAAAGTGTATATAATTAAATTTATAGAAAATTAAAAGATCTACAACTTTTGTTTAGAGAATTTTTCTCTACAGAGCCTAGTTTAGCGTGAAAGCGTGATTTTCCATATTTTTAAGCCAAACTGAGTTCGATTGTCATTTTGCGCCATTCACTCATGATTAAAATAAGGTTATGTTTTTGAGGTTAGTTTTTGTTCATTTCTAATGTTTTAATACTAATGTTAGGTTTATTGTTAATTATTTGCATTGGCAAGAGAAAGTTGTGTGAGTGTTTCACACCAGATTTTTATTTGTTCAATTCAAATCGAAAATAAGAAAATAATTTTCGTTCATACGAGAATATTAGTGTATAGTATATTTATTTCTTCGTTCTTTTTCTTTCGTATTGGTTGAGTTCTTGACATCTCTTCAAGTTTTACAATGAAACTTCATTAGTGTTACCATTAAGATTATATTGTAAATATAATATTATTCAATAACCTGTATAACGAATCTTGATAGGTTATGGTTTTTGTTGTTTTAAAATCATTTTTCGAATCGTGAAATCATCTTTTTTTTATTAAAATCAATCCGAACAGATTTTGCTTAATGAGAATGATGAACTGACAAATTGTATTCAACAATCCGTGATATTAAAAGATCTTAATTTATCATTTCCATAAAACTAATCAGAGTTATTGGTACAAATTTTAAATTAATTTAACTTGCTTAGACATGATTAAAAATAAATTGTTTCTTATTTTTTTATTTTTCTTAACATGTTAATCGTTTTTATTTTACTAAAAAAATAACAAATAATTTTTTGTTTGATTAGCGCTATTTTTTTAACTTTTTCGTGGATCGTAATTGTCTTCCTACCGAATCGATTTGTATGCTCATACTTACTAATGCAGTAAAACCTCCCTCATCCGGCCCTCTTATATCCGAAACCTCCGATATCCGGCGAGGGTTTTTCAAAAAATTGTAATTTTGAAAATTCACTTTTATAAGCCGGTTAGAAGAAAAGTGGATTTCGTAGCGTAGTAGTGTAAGTGTGTGAGCGTACGGCTGCAAAGGGGGTTACCCTAGATCACCCCACACTTTTTTTTGTTGGCAGCAGTCAAAATTCTGTTCATTACATTTTTTCTGAACTACATTTGTTAGATTTTTACACAAAAACAAGTTAATTCATGTTTTGAATTAACGTCTTTAACAGTACACTGCAGTACTTAAACACATGTGTATTTCGGGGTACTTTTTGTGGCGTCCTTTCATTACAGCAGCCTAAGTAAATGCTGAAATGTTCGTTTTGGGTAATTTACTGATCATTTAGATATCCGTATTACCCGGCGCCACTTTAGTCCGGTTGTCAGAGGTCTTACTGTAATTTTAAGATTTGATTATTTTTTTGTTTGTGCTTGGTAATCTCAGAAACTATCTAACCGATTTCAAAAATTCCTCCACTGTAGGAGAGCTTAGAGCTTCCTGATTGACATAGGTTGTATGGCATTACGTAATTTTTAAATGTGGTTGGTAAAGTGAAGTTATCTTTTATTCTATTTGTTTAGTGTAAGGTCATTTGGGAAAATAGCTATACCTTTTATTTTTCCCGTACTAATCGGTTTTATTTTAATTGTGTGATTCAGCCTTTTCAACGTTTAGGTAAATTAGATAAGTTCAAATCTACCATTTCCAAATTAATGACCAAAATGTTGATGTGACTATAAATAAACTATAAAATATTATATATAATTTCACTAAAGTTTCTGTTTAAATATTTTGGTATAATGAAAAATTTTTATGTTCCTTTGAACTTCGTTATAAAGAGTTACTTTACTTCGATGAATGAACAAAAAGTAAAGTTTATGAGCCTCTAATTTCTATTTGATACAGTTTTGAAGTTCATTAAAAGGTTTCATAAAGTTTGTATCTTGATTAGACCATACAGTGATAGGTACTGGCAATTTCTAGTCCGTAAATTGTGTCTACCTGTTCGAGAACAGCAATATCGGTTTTAGATGTTACTCGAAGCGGTCGAGATGCGGAACGGAACTATTGGTCGGAGGCAGGTATGTATCGAGATTGCCGGGAGGGAGTGACACCGACAATCTAATAGAAAGAGAGGTATAGATCGAGTGAAATGTGCGTGATCTAGGGACCCGGAGACCAGATGTTGCTGCGTTCCTGTCGTTGCTTTATTATGGAAATTAGGTGGTGGTCTACGCCTGTGACACACGGTACATCAAACATTTCTTTTGTTGGCCACTTCACATTCGAGAGTTATATGCCCGTAAAATCTCACCATCGCAGCTTAACTTTTGTTATTATATAGACCTAAAATAAGTGTACTTTTATACTGTAGCCGGTGTAGACTGTACGTTGCCTGGCCCCAGCTACGAGATGAATAGATAAAAATTTCTAGACGATTATATCCGAGATTTTTTACCACTTTCTTATTATTATTATTATTGTTCCGTTCTTAAAATACTTATCTGTTGGATTCACACAAATTATTTATGAATCAATTATCCATATTATTTGTGATTGTAAAACCGTTAGTAATAATTTTAGGTTTCTTGGAGGTTAGTAACAATATCCTCAATCGTATCTTTGATAGAAACGTAGTCATAAAGTTTTTATGGCAATTCTTAGATTCCATTATTCTGGCAGTTTTGTTATGGAACGTGCATCATACAGTCATAACCTATAGGGATATTTATATTCAAATTTTCATATTTAAAAAAATCTTCTCTGTAGCATAGTGATGGAATACTAAATTACACCGCAAACCGTGAAGACCTGGCTAGATTCTAGTAAATATTGTGACGTTTATTTCGAGTTCTTTTTGGATCTAGTTATTTCTCTAAACCTCCTTATAAATTTATAACAAATATTTTATTTATAAATTAATTATTACAGTTATAATAACTGGATATTACACTAAACTGAACACTATACAGGTCAGATATAATAAAAGGTGTTCTAAAATTTAACCAAGACTATATTTAAAAAAATAAATATGGCCATTTACATTCAAATACATTATTAATTCCTACGTACAACTCGATAACATTTGTGCACGGTTGTGCTACCAAAACGACACTCCAACACTCTGTTTTTGAATCTTCGCAACATCATCGCCAGAATAGTAACACCATAAAAACTTCAATTTAATTATTTTGTTATTTATTTCGCAAAATGTAATTATGACTTTTACCAATTTTTATTTTCAGAGTTTAACTGAATATCAAAAGGTCCTCTTTTCAACCATGTAAAACATTCTTCAAATCTATTTGGTAGAACTCTGTATACCTCTAAAGGACAAACAGATTCTCCATTTATAATACATTGTACCAGAATTTGCGTTTTAATTATTCAAAGCGATTAAAAATTTAAATGTCAATCTCTCGAAGGCTGACTCTTAGTAATTTTTTGTAACAATTTAGTCTGGTTTTGTTACTGAAAAAAGTCCAATCTCAATACGTTGTATTTATTTTAAATTTTAATTTACATTAAATTTTTCAAAATTTAATTTTCTGCGCGTAGAATTAAAAAAATTAATGGCATTAATAAGCATTTAACGTAGTTATTTTACGTTAAAGCTGAAAAGTGTTATTCTGTACCTTTAACTTTTTAGTTTAGGCTACCGTTTGTTTTAGTATCGTTAAATCTCTGGAAGATACAGTTCTGGAACCTATTTATTCCAATTTTCAGATCGATAACTATAAGATACTATTACATTTGCCTCTTAATTAAAACTTTACAAATTCAGTATGGGCCACTCCACGGGGGAACTGAATTCCAGACGAAATCTTTCCCCAGCCGGAAATTAGTAAAAAAAACCGTTTCCAGACCTAAATTTGTATATATTTTTTTTCTCATATTACTCTCTCTTGCCCTAAATGAATATATAGGAAAGGAAAGTATTGTTTTCATGGCGATTTTTTCTAATCGAGTTTTCATATAGACGCTTTCAGGCCTCTGAACCCGAAAAACATGTTTAGGAATTAGTCTGTGTGTAAACAAAATATCTCGAACGGAATAGTGTACAAATTTGAAACTTGTGCATTAAGTTAGATAGCACTACGGGACCCGTCACGAACATTTTTATCAAAATCGGTAGACTGGAAGTAATTTATTCATACGTTTTTTCACTTTTTTGTGATTATTCCAAAAACGGCGCCTAGGAGTTTTTAAAAAAACCTCCCTCATTTACTACATTTTTCTAGTAGCTCTACAAGATATGGTAAGCGCCATGTCTGCTGAAATTCTTAGGGGGCCTGTGCTCTCGTAGGAAATAATGGTTTTATTTCAAGATTTCGGCTTTAATATGCATTCTAGGGCAAAAATGTAGGCCTATATAGTCATAGTTGTAGATCATTTAAAATCCTACAACTTTTATTTCCAATTTTTTTAGACAACGCTTAGTTTAGCGTCAGTTAGTGATTTTCTGTATTTTTTTCATCACAATCTGTAAAAAAATACAATTTTTTATATTGCAGCCTTAGTATGCATTTTACGACAATAGTGTAACATTAAAGTTTTAGAAAATAAAAAATATAACTTTTATTTCAAGCATTTTCTTCTACAGAACCTAGTTTAGCGTCTATTAGTGATTTTCCTTATTTTGAAGTTCTATAGAGGTTAATTTTTATTTTGCGTCATACACTCATAATTAAAATTAAGTTATGTTTTTCATTTTACATTGTTTACTAATGATTAAACGTACGTTATTTGTTTTTTTATTACATTAACAAGAGAAAGTTTATGAATGTTCCACATCAGATTCAGCCCCCGAGAGATTACGTTGATATTGAATCACTCTCTATTATTCTTCCTCGTTAATAAATAATATTCTGTATGTAGTTTTGTCTATTCCTGAGTATGAATAAAATACGTTTCTGTTAATGTAATGATAGATATTTTATAACAAAACAGTCCTGTTTATTTGTTCCTACGGTTACTATAAATTTAATTTTGTTAATAGGAATCTGTACATTGGGCACTTGTCCGCAAGCGTTTATATTTAATACAAAATTTCCAGGGAGACAATTAAAAAAAAGTTATAATTATCATGCCATTCAAAACATCCCAATAATACATTTGTATTATTGCTGTGGCAGTAGTAGTAATATATAACAATAGTAGTAGTAATAGTAGTAGTAGTAGTTAGTAGTAGTAGTAGTAGTACTATAGGACTATACTGTAGGAGTAGTAGAAGTAATGGTAGTTTGTTTAAAACAGTAGCTACATATGTATTTATGTACTTGCTAATTAAAAAGTTGCGTTTATTTTTGTATCGTACTCTGTGTAATTTAAATCGATATTTTAACTTCTCGCCATGTTGATGATGAAAAGCGTTAAGTGAATTTTATTTATTTCAGTCTCTCCTCTGTAGTAGAGTTCACGCAAACCACAGCTGCCTTATTTAATAACCTGCGTCAACTAGTGTCACGTTATATTGTTTTACATTTAATAGATTTTCTTTTTAATGTAACTTACTGGGTGTTTAAAAAATTTGCAGTGGAAAATTCATAAAATTTTCTTAACCAAATCCGAAATACAGTTGAACCTTGGTAATACAAAAAAACCCTAGGAATTCAAAATTTGGGACACATGGAACATAATTTTTTAATTTTTTCAAATTTTTTATTAAAAAATGAAGGAAATATTAACAATTACGAACCAGAAATAAAACTAATTTTTATTTATAACCTAAAAGATTGCCAATGACAGGCAGGTAAAGTATTAAATTATTTTCCCTCGATGTGCTTGTTCCAGGGCTAAAAAAAAGAGTTCTGTTTCTTATCGCATGGTCAGCCAATTATATGACTGAACCATTTAAGAACAGAAAAATGAAGAGGTATAAAAGATACTAGTCAAAATTATCTTCTCTAAGAGTAACGAATTTCATTATACAGCCAAGCCCTGTGGTAAATGAAGTGAAGGTGTCATTTGCAGGGTGGAATGTAGATGCGTTTCAGAGGGCCTGGCATGCTAATAATCATACTCTACCACTCACTGAGGAAGACAATGGTAAACTACCTCAAACTAAAGGAAAAGCCTCTAGAGGTTTCAAACACCCGGTTCAGCTGATTGCCTTAACAACAAACAATAATTTAATAGAATTATTTGAATTGTTATTTAAGAATGAACACAACACCTTTAATTAGTTGAAAGAAAATCGATTTTTTTATCGTAAGGAATTAAACCCGCTTGACGATACGATGTTGCGCGAGCACCTCACAAATATTGGTGTTGTACTACATAGCTTAGCGCCAGTTCAAGCAGCTTCTGCGTGTGATACAAGTTCTATCGATTGGTCTTCTTCCACAATTTTCTCGAGATTATAGTGATCTTGATGACCATTGTCGTCGCTTACAATCCATTTTTGGAAGCACGTTTCGTCTGCTTCTTTGGATCCAAGGATCAGTTGTTAAAGTAGGTCGTTTTTTTGTGAACTGGAAGATTAGTTTCGTCAATTGAAGACTTTGCCACTTCTTTGACTTTGATTTTTTGATCAAAATTTTATTGCTATTCTTCCGTGCTTTAGCAAACCAATAAATAGTCATCTATTTTTAGCGCGTGTTATTACAGCAATCGTGGATCACTTTAACTTAGGATTAATTCAACTTTTTTGCCAACGGCTCCACTGTACCATGCGAATCGCCTCTGGCTCTTCCGGTACTCTTTTACAGAGCATTTAAAGTCAATACTCTGCTGAATTTGGTTTATCAAGAATATTTTATATATCGAATTTTCTGAAATCCGAACAGAGGTCAGCCCTAATTAGTTCGGATTCCGGAGGATCCTTTTTATATTGATAGATTTGAAATATCTTTGTATGCCGCTAGACTCTTTGTCTCCTCTTACTATATATAATCAATTGTAGAATAATGTTGTTATTGTATTATTTAATTGTGTTATGTTGATGTATTATGATATTACTAGCAACCCCTTAGCTCGTTGTGCGCTTCACAGCCAACTAAACTTAAACCGTTTAACTTCCCACACAACCTAACACGTCCAAAGCAGAGACACGAATGTATCAATAAAACCAATTAGTACTGGAAACACGTATATTGTTGACATACATAAATCATGCTGAAGGAGTGAAACACAACGTAAATATGTAAAAGAAAAAATAGGTGTAATGCACTTTTTGAAAAACATCATCTCTTTGATTTTGGGAATATTTAGATGTAGAAATCGGGTGTGACTTTTTTGGGTATCCTGTAAATATTTGAGAAAAGAAAGAGTAGTAAAAAACATAAATAAAAAACTGGATAAATTTCGTAGGGCGGTACCATATTGTACCTGATACTGTATTTTATGATACAGTAACATTGTATTCAATAGATGGAAAACTGTTCTTACCAGATAAATAGAACAAACGATAAATATTTTACAAATCACTAATTTTTTGTTTCAAAGTTTTAAAATAATGTAATACCATATATAGCTTATGGTACATAGGAAGTTACAAGCTTTCTAATTGGAGATCAATTTTTGGATTCTGACTCACAATCTTAAGAAATATTTTAAAGTTGTAGCCTATGGTACTAGAAAATGAATTTTGAAAAATATAGAAACAATTTTCATACGGATTGAGTATTTTTACAGTACCTACCTTAGTTTTTAATTATTCAGTAATCTCCCATTTTCTACATACTGCTTTGATTATCACTTTTCATTAAGTATTTTTTTCAAGAACCTGGGCGTTTCCAACAATGGTATATCCTATAGCCCTACACTTTAAATAGATACGAACAGCGAGAAAGAATGTTGACTTGTCCGACACCCTGTACTTTTTATTTTATTTTTTTATGGGAATATGAAAAGCTTGATACGGAATTAAATAACTATAATAGACTCACTGTTTTACCCTCTCCGTACCTCTTTAACTTTTTTATGAGTTTTACCCCATCTACTGGATTTCTATAATTACGTAAGCCTATATGATATGGTTTGTATGCTTTTTGCATGCTAGAAAATACACGCATGAGTGCAAGTTGTAGGTATACGGGCTTCATCTGGAGCAAGAAGTACTGTTTTATCAATTTTTCAGCCAAAATCACATTTCACTCATATTTTTTCAATAATCTATCATATGTGCGTAACCACAACCTTGCAAAAATATTTCTAACCACTTTTTATTAAATATCTTTTCCGAATAACGTACCACAAAATATTTTCCATAACCACTTTTAGAACGCTTTTATTAGTATCAAACCAATTACGAATTTCAAAACCTGTTGTGACAATTCTTAAGGATACATCCTAAGGAATAATTGGATCCAATCAAAAATAGTTTGGCTCGTAAATAAAGCCTTAAAAATTTCAGTATAACGTCATTTCACCGGGGTAATAGAATTCCGGGCGAAATCTTTCGCCAGCTGTAATTCGCTTACGAAGAGTTTTCGGGTACTTGTTTACACGATTTTTTTTATTCTTAATCATAAATAGTTTATAGAATTAGGTTCCGATGAATTGCCTTTGAATTTTGAATCACCCTATGATTGAAAATAAATTTGATTTTTGTTTTATTACGAGATGTGGTTGTGTGATTTTTCATTTTCAAAAAAAAATGTAAGTGGTATGATTTGAATAAAATTAATGGATTCCTAATTATATGTGTTTTTACAAGAGCGAAATCTGTTTTGTTCTTCCCAACAGTGTACCTCCTTTGAACCATCCAATTTGTCTACATATGTAAATGGAGTGTGGTGCACTGTTAGTTTTTCGCTGTTTTTATTGTTCAGATGTTGGTTCGCCTTTGATGATGACGAGTGCTGTTAATTCAGATTATGTGCAATAGTCATCCATCCATCCATCAATTGGGACACGGGTTTGTGTTTTTGATTGACGATATATTCGTAGTGGGGTTGCGCAAGGGGGTCGCATCGGTCCCTTATTTTCTGTGGGGTGAGGTGAAGTGGTATTTAAAGTGTAGGAGTACATAGGGGTTAGTCCATGATGATGTACAGACCGTTAATCATTACCATCGTGTGTAATATGATGGTATGGAATAGAAGATATCAATTTATGTGGTACACTGCTCCGAACAACTATATTGATTTTTTCGTGCCCGCTGTAGACAGAGAGAACACGCGTTTATCCTGCAAGTCCTTCCTGACAACAAGGGGATCCAGATTCTATCGTTTTCTTTTCCCACATGATTTCCACCGAGGGTGGGTTTGTTAAATATTATTTGAATATTATATGTTTATATTTTCATGAAGTTACCGACCGTGAAAATAAAGGAAACACTTTATTGTTAAACCTTCGTCATCGTCATCACCATCCCATTTCCAATTAAATCGTTCAAATATTACTACCAATTCAAACTGTGGAGACTATTCAAAGAAATACGTAGGGCTTATCGTTGTTCAAATTCAATACAATTACAATGGAGAAATGGGAATTTTGGATTTATTTAAAACTAACAATTGCGCACGCGCTGCACGTAGACTAACCTCAGAGGGTGCATTAAATAATAATATATAGACTATTAATTTATTCCCAAAAACAATTTTGTACAAATAATCTTACATTACATAGACATATAGTTATTTATTTTATTTTCCCGTTTATTTACAAAAATCATTACAACACAAAGTTAATTTCCTTGATTATAACTGCAAAAGTGTATAATCTTGTGGTGGGAAAATTAATTTATCCAACTATAGTTTCCCATGTTCAAGGGCAGATCAGTTTAGTGTTTGTGTGTAATTTTTACTGTGGTAATGTATTAATTAGTATCTAAGTAATTAAAACTATGTGTTAGTTACTTAAATCCTAATTAAACTACTAAAATATTATTAAAATATTGTTCTATAATTTATGTAATTATACACAAAAACAATTAAACAATATACAATAAATACAAATAAAATATGAAAATATGCAAATCAAAAGTATTTTTCTACACCTATAAAAAACTGATCTTCGAACCGGTAAACGAGCTTACAAAGTTATTGGATTACTGTTGTAAAGATTGTTTCTATTGTTTCTCTTTCTACTTTCAGTAACCATATGGTTACTGCTGTTTTGTACCTTATGATGCCCGGTATATTTTTAAGTTGTCAGTGGAGCAGAGTGTGCTGGTTGGTTGCAAAGTACATAGGCTAGTCTATTAATTTTTTTAAATTTATAAATAATAAATTATTAACAAACTGTTATTTGAAATTGCAAGTATTTATTGTTGTTGTTTAGGTCATCAGCCGAAAGGCTGGTTTGAACCTGTAGAGGGTTTACTAAGTAAAACGAGGAGTGAGGTGGTTTACCATTGCCTTCCTCACTGAGTGGAAAAGTACGCTTATCAGCATGCCGGGCCCTCTGAAAAGCACACATTTTCCACTCTACAAATGACACCTTCACTTCATTCACCACAGGGTCTGGCTGTATAGTGAAATTCATTACTTTCAGAGGAGATAACTCTGATTAGTGTCTTTTACACCTCTTCCTCTTCTGTTCTTAAATGATTCAGTCATTTAATTGGCTGACCATGTGATAAGAAACAGAACTATTTATTTTCGCCCTGCAATGAACAGATTGAGCGTAAATAATTTGACACTCCACCTGTCTGTTATGGGCAAAAGTATTTATTACAAACTATAAATTACAAATAATAATCTTACTCAAATCTGCTAATAAATTACAATTACTACAGTCAAAATACGTATAATAATTAATAAACTAATTAATATGAATTAATGACAATAAATGAACTTAAAGAGTAACTAGATTATCTCGCACTTAATTTAGCTAAGTCCTATTTACAAGTACACCCTATTATACGTCAAGTACACCATACATTATTATACAAGTTCACCACTATTATACGTTACACAGTTACGATTCGGACCTTTTTACAAAGTGTAAATTGCTCTGACGCGGTACACAATTCACTCACTGAATGACAGATCAAGACCAACTGACTAAATCGGCTGTTTTTATATACCGAAGCTATGGAAATTACCAGAACAAAGATTTTTACATAATAGTAAAAATATTATGAAGTCTTTCTGTCGGTTTCTAGAAAGTAAACACATTGATTAAAAGGCTACCACACCGTTTTAAAAGAGCTAATTATCTAAATAGATACATCGACCCTTCAGGTAGCCGTCACAACAATAGGCCTATACTAACCATTTGTACACAATATTTCTAACCATTTCTTAAAATTAACCCAATTTAACTACTATTATTATTTACATTAACACCTCTACAAATTCGAACCTGCTAGATAATCCTGGAACCAACACTTTCCTCTTATTGTCACGATATAATATTTTATAATATTTTTAATTATTTTATAATATTTTTTTAAATATTTATTGGTATATATTTTGTTAACTGTGTATTTATCTATTAAATTAAATTTATGCCTGTAGTAAGAAATCAACACTTCTAATTGTGTAATTTCCCATGTAATAGAATAAGTTAATTTATTCCCTCTTTTTCAAACACCATGTTGTCCAGAATCAAAATATCAGGATCTCTCAGCTGTAACGGTGTAATCATTTCCTTCTTGTACTGCCTACAAATGCTAAAATTCAGCTTTAAACTTTATGATATTAAGTATTACTTAATTTAATTTTGGATAATCATGTTGTACAGTTTTTGATAGCCAGATTACAAAAAAAGGTCTTTGAAATACTGTTGTTGTGTAGGTCGTCTGCCGGAAAGCTGATTTGATCCTCTAGAGGCTTTACTAAGTAAAACGATAGTGAGGTGCTTTATATTTGCCTTCCTCACTGAGTGTAAAAGTATACTTATTAACATGTCAAGCTTTTCGAGAAGCATCCAACTTCCATCCTGCAAATGACACTTCGTTCACCACAGAGTCTGGTTATATAATGAAATTCATTACTCTGAGGAGATAACTCTAGTTATATCTAGTGAATCTTTTACACTTCTACCTCTTCTATTCTTAAATTCTTTAGTGATATAATTGGCTGACTATGTGATAAGAAACAGAAATATTTTTTGTAGCCCTGGAACTAGCAGATTAAGTGCAAATAATTTAACACTTCACCTTAAAATACTATATTTTTAGATCTATGGAAAGGAATCAAATGCTTGTCTCTTGCAGGGCAACTATAGTTATGGATTCGTTTCGGGAAGTTCACTGCATTTTTGTGCACCTGTAGGCCTATAATTAGTTTCCGGGCATAAAGGTGATGAACATCTAGTACGTAAAAATCCGTGAACAATTGCTCAGAAGGATAGAACGGCTGGTTTTTGTTGAATTAATTAGTTTATATTAGTACTAGCTGCCCATAACGGGCAGGTGAAGTGTTAAATTATTTGCACTCGATCTGCTTGTTCCAGGGCTACAAAAAAAGTTCTGTTTCTTATCACATAGTCAGCCAATGAAATGACTGAACTATTTATGCCTTATTTTGATCATGCGTGAAAGACGCAAAATGAAAATCGACCTCAGTTTGGCTTCAAAATACGGAAAATAACTCTTTCACGCTAAACTAGGTTCTGTAGATAAAATTGCTTAAACAAAAGTTGTAGATCTTTTAATTTCCTTTAAATTTGATTATGTAGGCCTACACTTTTGTCGTAAACTGCATACTAACGCCGATATCTTTAAAAAAATCGATTTTCACACGTTTTCGTGAGAAAAAAAAAAAAAAATCGCTAATTACCGCTAAACTAAGCGTTATACAAAAAAATGTTTGGAAAAGTTGTAGGATTTTAAATTCTCTACAACTTTTATTATATAATTTTTCGCGCCAAAATGCAAATTAAACCCGTTATTTTAAAAAACAATTTTTTTACGTGAAAACAGCCTCACCAAGAATTATAGCAAACATGGCGCCTACCCTATCTTGTAGAACATAAAAAATTAAGTAAATCAGGCGATTTAAAAAAAAAATCGTAGAACCAGTTTTTGAGAAAATCGCAAAAAGTGAAAAATTACACGAATAAACTACTACTTCCGGTTAACCGATTTTGATGAAAATGTTCGTGTCGGGTCCGGTAGTGGTATGTAACTTAAGTTTCAAGTACGTACAATGTTCCGTTCTTGAGATATTCTGTTCACACACAGACACACACACACAGACCAATCGCTAAAAACATGTTTTTTTGGGTTCAGGAGGTCTGAAAACGTGTAGATTTGGTGAAAACTCGATTTCGAAAAATCGACATGAAAACAATACTTTCCTTCTTATATATTCATTTAGGCAAGAAAAAGCAACAAATTCAATTTCCCGAAAATTAAAAGAGACGGTATTATGTATCTGCCGATTTTTAGAAAGAGCTTTTCGGGAAGGTATTGAAATAACATTAATTTTCTTAGTATAATCTGTTTTACTCTTTAGGTGAAAATGGTCGAAGTGTAAATGCTTAATTTTTTTTGTTCAACTTCTAAATAAACAAATATCGGGAATTTCAACTTTCTTTGTGAACGGGAACTTACAAAATTATTGTTGAATCACTGAGGGATTTCCTATTTATGTATTACAGGTAAAATAAAGGCTTGTGTGTTATTGTACGTCCGGAAAGTTGAATCGTATATCAAATGTGTACTTTTTTATGTATTAACAGATAAGACTAGTAGGCCTATTTCAATTTTTGTAATTCTTCTGGCTACAAATTCAAAGATAATCGCAGCGTTACTTGAAATTGTTTGTTTTCAAGCCCTGATAAACCAAAGATTTTTTATCTATCTTGAGTTTTACTGATACAAGCGTAAGAAATATGAGATACATTTTTTAACATTTTGCAAGTGTGTTTTTTTAACTCTATACTCCTTGCAAGTAGTATTCCGAAGGTCGGCCTTCTTTGTCAAATAATGAATTCTTTTAATGTAATTCTTCATTTAAAAAAAATCTCACATGTTAATATGTTCTCAAGGAAAACGTATGTTTTATGGTTTTTTACTAATTATTCGTATATCGTTTACGGCTGTTATCTCTTTTCATGAACAATTTATCGTTTTAGAAAGTTTTGGATAAAAATTGTTTAACTTACAATTTTCTAACCTTCGATGAAATTTTTTTAGTGTAAAATACTAATGGACCTAAAGAAATAAAAGTAAAATTGACTCAAAATAAATAAATGTTTTACAGTAGAGTCCCACAAATCCGACGGGATATAATCCATTAATACCTTCTTAACTCGGAAACATAGGCTAAGTTATGGTAAAGAAACATTTATGATCCATCCATTTGGTCTATAAAAACATTATTTAAATACAATAAAATTTTATTAAGCGATCACTCGTAAAGTGTTACTTAAAAAAGGAAAGTCTTAAATTAAACCGAGAGCGCAGATTTATTGTTAGCTTATACTTAACAAAATACCCTTGGTATTTTAACATGTTTATTACTTTCTCTTGCCTATATGAATATATAGGAAGGAAAGTATTGTTGTTATGTCGATTTTTCGAAATCGAGTTTTCACCGAATCTACACGTTTTCAGACGTCCTGAACCCAAAAAACATGTTTTTAGCGATCGGTCTGTGTGTGTGTGTGTGTGTGTGTGTGTGTGTGCGCGCGCGCGCGCGCGCGTGCGTGCATGCGTGCGTGTGTGTGTGTGTGTGTGAACAGAATATCTCAAGAACAGAACATCGTTCGAACTTGAAACTTGAGTTACATACCACTGCCGGACCCGACACGAACATTTTCATCAAAATCGTTCAACCGGAAGTAATAGTTTATTCGTGTAATCTTTCAATTTTTTGCGATTTTCTCAAAAACGGGTCTTACGATGTTTTAAAAAACGCCTGGTTTACTAAATTTTTTAAGCTCTACAAGATAGAGTAGGCGCCATGTTTGCTGAAATTCTTGGTGAGGCTGTTTTCACGTAAATTCATTTTACGACAAAAGTGTATATATATAATCAAATTTATAGGAAATTTAAAGATCTACAACTTTTATTTCAAACATTTTTTTGTATAACGCTTAGTTTAGCGGTAATTAGCAATTTTCTGTTTTTTTCTCACGAAAACGTGTGAAAAATCGATTTTTTTCAGATTTCGGCCTTAGTATGCATTTTACGACAAAAATGTATGTAATCAAATTTATAGAAAATTAAAAGACCTACAACTTTTTTCAAAGCATTTTTCTCTACAGAGCCTAGTTTAGCGTGAAAGAGTGGTTTTCCGTATTTTTAAGAAAAACTGAGGTCGATTTTCATTTTGCGTCTTTCATATATGATTAAAATTAGGTTATGTTTATTAAGGTTAGTTTTTTGTTTATTTCTAATGTTTTATTACTAATTTTAGGTTTATTGTTAATTATTTGCATTGGCAATAGAAAGTTGTGAGTGTTTCACACCAGATTTTTTTTTACTTTCTCTTGCCTATATGAATATATAGGAAGGAAAGTATTGTTTTCATGTCGATTTTTCGAAATCGAGTTTTCACCGGATCTATACGTTTTCAGACCCCCTGAACCCAAAAAACATGTTTTTAGTGATTGGTCTGTGTGTGTGTCTGTGTGTGTGTGTGTGTGTGTGTGTGTGTGTCTGTGTGTCAGTGTGTCTGTGTGTGAACAGAATATCTCAAGAACGGAACATCGTACGAACTTGAAACTTGAAACTTAAGTTACATACCACTACCGGACGCGACATGAACATTTTCATCAAAATCGGTCAACCGGAAGTAGTAGTTTATTCGTATAATTTTTCAGTTTTTTGCGATTTTCTCAAAAACTGGTCCTACGATTTTTTTTAAAATCGCCTATTTTACTCAATTTTTTATTCTCTACAAGATAGGGTAGGCGCCATGTTTGCTGAAATTCTCGGTGAGGCTGTTTTCACGTAAAAACGTTGTTTTTTTAAGATTACGGCTTTAATATAAATTTTAGCGCAAAAACTTATATAATAAAAGTTGTAGAGAATTTAAAAACCTACAACTTTTATTTCAAACATTTTTTTGTATAACGCTTAGTTTAGCGGTAATTTGCGATTTTCTGTTTTTTTTCTCACGAAAACGTGAGAAAAATCGATTTTTTTAACATTTCGGCCTTAGTATGCATTTTACGACAAAAGTGTATATAATTAAATTTATAGAAAATTAAAAGATCTACAACTTTTATTTAAAGCATTTTTCTCTACAGAGCCTAGTTTAGAGAGAAAGAGAGATTTTCCGTATTTCTAAGCCAAACAGGTTGATTTTCATTTTGCGTCTTTCACTCATGATTAAAATTAGGTTATGTTTGTTGAGGTTAGTTTTTTGTTTATTTCTTATGTTTTATTACTAATGTTAGGTTTATTGTTAATTATTTGCACTGGCAAGAGAAAGTTGTGTGAGTGTTTCACACCAGATTTTTTTGGTTGATTTGGTAGCGTAGTACTTACGATCCCTAGCTTGTAGATCCCTACTATGTCCCTAGCACAAAATAGACCAAGACGTATAATTCAATCCCGTTTATAACATTATGTTTATAAAGGCTATGTAACGTGCCTACATCTTCTTTATCTATTTTAAATAGGCTAAGCCTATTATATAATTATGACTGACAGTGGTAGCATGTACGACGATATAACGAAGGCCTTTCCGACGCAACTATTTCAGTGGGCTGCTCCTATAACGTTTACGCTGAACAATATGTATCTTATGCACCAGGCTAATGCATATATTATTTATCGTTTATATTTATATTACTATACA
This sequence comes from Catonia carolina, assembly GCA_035578175.1. Classification (NCBI taxonomy): domain Eukaryota; kingdom Metazoa; phylum Arthropoda; class Insecta; order Hemiptera; family Achilidae; genus Catonia; species Catonia carolina. The sequence continues at coordinate 51,200,419 of JAQMRL010000007.1, forward strand.
TTCTGTTTATTTAATTTTTACTTTTAAATATCTCATAAATGCGAGTACATTTTAAATAGACTTCTGTATAGACATAAAGACTTTCTGGTTTACCTTCATTCAGTAAAGAGAAAGGTACTGTTTTTAAAAAATTAGTTCCATATTGTTTTTATGTATTAGTTCCCGTAACGAACTGCTGTTTCTCCATTGTCACCGACATTTTCCGTACAACTTTAAAATGTTAATTTAAACTGATTTAAATTTAATTAATAATATTGTATTAATTATAACATATAAATATAAAATAGAATTCATATAGAAGTTCTCCACCAGTTTAAAAAAAAACGGAATTACAAATAGGTACACAACAACCGACCTATCAAAACCGTTTTAAATTCTGACAGACAATTCACTTCTGATTTATTGTACGGTAGATTTCGGGTACTTGACATTCGGCAACTTTACATAAGGAACTTTTTACTGTACATAAGATCTAATAAACTTTCTGTACTACAGAAAATAACTCATAATTATCATACCAGAGCTGTAACCCGTATTGGACATCAAGCCCCTAGATTGCATAAAACCATTAACAGCACTGCAGCACATTATATAGCCTCAATCACATACCTTAATTTACCAGAGGCTATCCGAAATACTGATGTAACTCCTCAAATATACAAAAGAAAAGTAACCAACTGGCTGATTAATTTAGGGAGAGGGCAGTCTGAGGATTTAATTAGTTCTATGTATTCAACCTAATTGCTCTTCCTCTTGTGTCAGCTAAACATTTTTTTTGTTAACATGTCATCGAAAGTCTGCTTCATCCTTTGCCATTACATGATATTTTTTTTTGTAATTTATTTTTTATTTTATTATCTTTTTTTGTATATTTACGTTAGGAAATTTTGTTATATGTTTCTTTAGTAAATTTTTGTTTCTTTTCTTTTATGTAAATTTAGTGTAGATATAAAAAGCTATTATTATAATATAATAAATAAAATAAACCCACTCATACCTGCGCACAGGCAAGACCTATGCGCGTATTAGGAAATTAGATAGGATAAGATTCATTGTACTTGTTTTTGGCAATAATAAATAAATATTCCGAAATTTCGGATTAACCTGAACTGATTTCAAATGTTTTAACTTTATTTTTAATGTATTAATATGTTATAAAATGAAAATTAAATAGCCCTAATTTTATAATTATTTTACCTCATCGCGTAGCCTAATGACGGATATTTCCGCGTACGGTTTTGTATAATTATATGGTCGTTTAGCGGATTTGCACATTTACAAATTAAATTAAAAAATAAAAGTTTTTGACTAAAATTTCTTTTGAGTCATCAAAGTTTTTTCTCTGGTTTTATTTACTAACCGTTAATTTCACAGACGTCTTTCAATTTTACTTTTTAAAATGTAAGTAAGATTAATTTACTAATGTTACAAGTTATTTAGTGACTAAAAGTAATTATAATATTATACTTAAAAATATTTTTTATTGCTTCACTACTCGTTAAGTGGAATCTTCAAGATCAAAACTAAAACTACTTATCCGTGAAGTGGTTTCAAAACTCTCCAAGTTTGAAAGTTTTTAAAATTTCATGGATATTATAAAAAATTCGTTATTTAAAAAAGAGTAACTATCATGAGTTCTCCCAGTACTGCTTTATTTACTGCATTTGTTTGTCGTTTACCGGAAATTTACTAAAGTGGACTTAGTGAATTTTGATTCTGATGATCACTAAACGCAAACAATTTTTGATTAGGTTGGAATGTTTTTGAGTTGTACTTAAATTGATAAAAATTCTCTGAAGATTTGCCCAGAGATCTAATATGTAGTCATGATATAGCCCCATGTAATTGCTACCTGTGTTAGTGGAAAGGTTTGACTATAAATGATTGTAGACAGCTTTTAGCCGTACCTTTAACTACATCTAATTTTGATACCGATCGATTCATATATATATATATATATATATATATATATAACAAAGTAGGGCAATTGTATTACCGTAACTAATTATAGGCCTACTTGTATCATTATTTACTCCGCAAAAAACTAGGGGGGTGAATAGTCGGTCGGACTCTCTTGACTTGGAACAGTAGTCCTTGAAATTTTCATTCGATTTCAAGCGAATTACTTTTGTTAACCGTGAATGGGCTGGATTTCTATACAGTTGCCAGCACCTGGATAGTGAATTTTTGGTGTAACAGACCTGCTGCCGTTGTGGGGCAACCGCTGTGCAGAATATAGCTCTAAAAGAAGAAACCATCTTGGGTTTCCTTACCTATCGTTTGTACCTGCTTCTAAATCGGCCCTCTCGTACTTTTACCCCTCACTTTACATAAAATTTTACAAGAGCACGCACCTTTTTTCACACACAAACGCACACACACTCGTGCCTCTAGCCTCTCCATATATTCAATATTAACAGTGTTACAGAATACGATTTTCTGGGTACAAAAACATCATTTGTGCGTAACGAAATGTTCAAGTCTTTGTGTTTAATGTTAATAAAAAATCAAAAACTACTATTTGTTTCTGTTCAGTTGAAAAAAAAATAGAAAACGAATTCTTTTTGAAAGTGTAAGTGAATTTTTACTTTCTTCTGCTCTATCTCGTATAAATAAGAAATTGCGATCGGGGAAACTTTTTCTCTAAAGTCAAAAAAGCCGGTGTGAAACACTCATTTAATTTTCTCTTTCCAATGTAAAAATGTACCAATTTTGATGAACAGAATATGTAAAATTACTAGGTGCCACAAAACGAAATAAGATACTGGAGAAGAATAACAGCTGTTGCAGAGTTTTTAAATTTGGGAAACCTTTTCTTTCCCAAATTCATAACACTCGGTTCAGAACGACGTATTTCTTGACCTAAGTCTTATAGAAAATATTGCAAAAAGTCAGGTTACGAAAAATTCCTATTTAAAAAAAATCAATTAGCTACCGATTTCAATGAACATATTATGGAAAATTATCAGTTGACGCTAAACTAAAAATCATAAAAAACCCGCTCATAATAAAACTTGTAGGTTTTATTCGTAAATTAAAAAAAATAATTTAAATTGTGTGATGACAAATATGAACTCGGAGAGCTGCATTTTAAAAAAGGTGGACTGGAATCCAGTGCGAGCTTAGATCTAACTACCAAAAAAAATACCTTTAACCTTTTATAAACCTCCATGTACGTATAACTTACAGTACTTTCTGAATTAATGAGGGAAGTTTATTTTAAATTAGCCGGGAAAACGGAGACCTCCGACTTCGCAGCGTAACATGTTACCCACTGCACCACGGTTCGGTCTATGTTTGTTTTTGTCTTACAGTATTAATAAATCAGATTATATTAAATTAACCAAAGCGTTTTTCGAAATAAAACTTGATTATTTTTTAATAAATTAACTAGAAATTGAATAATTTGGTAAACTTTATTTTAAAATTATTTAAAGTTATCGGTTAGCATAAAACATAGTCGTTAAACAATAGAAACAATACAAGTGACATTTGACGATCAACCGCCTTCTAATCTAATTGCCTTTAAAAGGTTATAGGCTAACCTCTTCACTTCGTTCAATAATAGTCGTTTAATTTTGTAGTTGAATTAAGTGAATTAAATTTACAATTCCTGTTTGTGTGTATCAGTTTTCATCTACGCTGTTTTTGATTATTATTGAAGGATATTGATCTGAAGATCTACAGACATGTTTTAACCCCTTTGTAAACTCTTACGCGTATCCAATATTTATTTTCATGACTTCTGAAGGCGGCAATTTTTCTTCTTTTGTATGTGTGAGATACTCATCATGCCATCAAACACATATTGTTTTGGTGATAATAATGTTCAAGATAATTTTGCTAGATTCACTGTGTTTAGGCGGCAGTTATCTTTTATTTGTAAGGTACTTGTTAATAAAATATCGGAATACTTTGTCAATAAAAACAATAATCAAAACAAATTAAAACAATTAATACCTCGATAAAAGAGATTTTTTATCTTTAATTTTTTTACGATACTGTACAATAAGCTGCACAACTTCCGTATATGATATTTACTTTAACAGGCGGTGGAAAATTTAATTTTTAGGAGAAGAGGTATCCAGTGGTATTTTGTCCGTTTAGAACTACGGGTTTTCCGTTATTATATTCCGTATATGATATTTACTTTAACAGGCGGTGGAAAATTTAATTTTTAGGAGAAGAGGTATCCAGTGGTATTTTGTCCGTTTAGAACTACGGGTTTTCCGTTATTCAGACCAGAATTCTCTGCTCCATTTTTGCTTTAGACGTCGTACAGTTGGGAAGTCCCTTGTAATTAGGTCACAGGCTAGTTGGTTAGGATGGTCATCTAGTAATTCATGAAATTTACTAAAGAAGGACGCGGTTAGTTCCATCATGGTCGGAATTTTGAAATCGTCGTGGAGGGTTTTATTGCTTACATAAAAAGGAGCGGAAATGTTAAAAATTTTGACTGAAAGGCCTGGATCTACTTTAAGCTACTCTCTGCTGCTACTCCAAAAAGCTGGACACCGTAAATACAGATTAGTCTCAAAAGGGTTTTGTAAATAAAAATTTTGGAACGGAGGTTTAATTTTGATCGGTAATTAAGCAAAAGAGTAGCTTCTGGCGGCAGTTAAAATCTAAACTTTGTATAGTCGTGAGAAAGTGAGAAAGAAATTCGCTACTACTTAGACTGATATTATTAGCTACTATTATAAGAAATGAAAACCAATGATACACCAGGTCCCTCTTTCACTTCCCGCTCAAAAAAACGTTATCACACTATTAATAATTTCACGACTTTGACTATGCAAAACTTGACCCTTTTTGCCGACTTTATTTTTCCCCTATTTTCACTCATTTTATATAAACTCAGAAATTAACCGAGTCAACGAAAAAGTAAACAGCTTTGAATAATATAAGACACTATATTAGAAATTAAAATCCGATAAATAGCAAAGTAGTAAACGATAGAAATAAATACATGAGATAGAACAACAAAGATAGATTATAACATTTGTGTAGAATAACACTTCACTTCAATAACTAACTAATCACTAACTAATTAATTATAACTAATTAATCACTTCAATACACTAAGGTTAGAACTCAACTACAAAATTGTCCAGTTGCACTAGGCCTACTCATGCGCACCCTCTCCTTATTAAATGGACTTTTCCATACTGACTACTCTCACCAGCTTAGACTGGCCCAAGACACTGTGTCGTCACTTTTTCCTTTTACAGAATATTTTCACTATACTTATGTACTTCCATTACTAAAAACAGTTTATTGTAAAAGAAACCCTTATACTGTACTAAATTTTGAGGCTTTACGGTTTTTTTGTAAACATTAGGTACTCCATAGTTTTACTAACTGCATGGTTTTTAAAGCACTAGCCGTTGCTAAATCTTGTAGTATAATCTGAATCGCACAGTAATACTAGATAAAAGAAGTTAAAACATACCCTAGGCATGACATTTAGCCATAGGTCAATTTCCTCCACCTCGTACAATGTATAATTATTATTAATGTATTATTGTTACTTAACAAAAGATTCTTATTAACTATCGATTAAATATTATTATAATTATTTAGTTTCTTTAATATTTATAAGAAGTATAATTTTTATTATTATTTTTAAATTGGTTTAAAAAATTTTACTTAAAAATTTATTATTATCATGTCACATCGAGGAGGATTGTCACCATCGAAAAAATGTTTTTATGGTGCTTTTTGAACAACTTTGTTTGCCTGAAATGCAATATTATTGTTTTTATTTAACCTGGATAAAAATTATCTCAACATTTTACCCTCATCCTATAAAACTATAACTTTGTATAGTACTTTAGCCAATTTACATGAACTTGTAAAATTGAAGGAAATATTTCACTCTATGTATTTCTGAACTATTCCTATCCTTAATATTAAATTTATTTTTAAGATTTCTCTAACAGTAGCAAAAGTTTTTATCAAAAAAATATTATAATTTTTAAAAACATTTAAATGCATTATTACCTTCTGCGTACAAGGACCTTACTAAATAAAATTCCGAGAAATTACAATAACCAATTTGTTAAAAATCAAATCAGTATACCAAAATTTATGATCTCTGAAAAAAGGCAATGGTACTATCTAAATTCTTGAACGAGATACTGAAGTTTAAAATTCAAAATTGTTACAAAAAAATGAGGATTTTGCATGGTATTGCTTTTATTTGTATTTATATATTGACGTAGATCAAAAATGTTATTAATAAAATTAGTAGGCCTATTTTAATAATAATTTATTTCGATTCAATCATACAGTTAGTTGTGGATTACATAAAATAAAAAGTAAGCAATACACCAAAGAAAAGCTTAGGAACTACAGAATACAATTAAAAAATAATAACCCAAGTAAAATGTCATTTGCTGTAAGAAAAAAGCCATAAAAGTACAAATGAATTCACAAAGTAAAAGTAAATATGCCGGCCGCATTGGCGTAGTTGGTAACGTGCTCGCCTCTCATCATGCGGTCTTGGGTTCGAATCCCATTTAAGCACGGCATATTTTCATACGTTACAAAAAATCATTTCATCCTTCACCGTCTGCATTAGCAGTAATTGCAGAACAGTCAAACGTTAAACAAAAAAAAGAACCTAATTCGGAGGTTATTATCACAAATAATATTACTTAAAACGAAGAACATATCAGTAAATGCAAAAGAATATTATATAGGCCACTAAACAATTTGTTGTTTAGGTCGTCAGCCGAAAGGCTGGTTTACTGTGCCTTCCTCACTGAGTGGAAAAGTATGCTTATCAGCATGCCGGGGCTTCTGAATAGCATCTACTTTCCTCTCTGCAAATGACACCTTCACTTCATTCACCACAATGTCTGGGTGTAAAACGAAATTCATTATTCTCAGAGGAAGGAGATAACTCTTGACTAGTGTCTTTTACACGTCTACCTCTTCTAATCTTAAATGCTTTAGTCTTATAATTGGCTGACCATGTGTTAAGAAACAGAACTATTTTTATAGCCCTAAAACTAGCAGATCAAATGCAAATAATTTAACAATCCATCTGCCTGTTATGTGCAAACTAAACAATTACTCAGTAAAAAGAGCAAATTTCTTTTTCAAAAATAAAATAATTTTTGAAGGTTGACTTCCTCCTTAAGGCTAATACAAACGGTGAACGGTGATAGATGAAAATGAGAGGTGAACAAAATGCCAGCCCTGACTGGGGATCTAACCCAGGACCTTTGACATAGAAACCAGTTGCGCTGACCACTACACCTACCGGCCAAAAAGTTGGTTATGACTGATTGAGTCACTGAGGGCTTTCCATTGTATTTATGAACGATTTTAATTTGTTAATATAGACTATCATATTTTATAAATCTTAAATATGTAGTCAAAAAATAAACAAATTTTTTGTTCTTCATCGAGATTAAATTTTAAAAAGTCATTTTTTAATATTAGTCTTCAATAAAAAGATGATTTTATCTTCCTGAAGATGAATGTAGACTGAAAGATATAAAACGTACGGTTCCAAACAATTGAAATACGTAAAAGTCTTTCTATTTAAACTACACTAGCATGTCAGTCATATTAAGAAATAAATGTAAATAAAGGTTAACGTAAGTCTATTATTCGAAATAATCATATAGTTTTGTATAGTTAACGTCTAAACTTTGAGTACCGACAACCTGCAATCCGTTCTTCCATTCTTTGCAACTACAGCCACTTTAGACGCAACTCCTAATGAGTCGACCTTCACTCCGGCAACCATGGTGTTTTCTAAAAGGTTTTTCCAAGTATGATTCTAATAAAAACTTAAATTTTATAGATTTTTAAATTGTTTATATTCTCTTAATTTTTTCATGTGTGGAAGGAGAAAGTATTAAGTTGGTTTAAAACGTTTTATGACCACCTGAAGCCAAAAAAAGTGGTTTAACTTTTTCGGCTTCACACCAGCGCTGTGAGTGGGCTATTTTTGGAAGCATTAACATTAAAATAAACTCCGTAACTTTTCCCGGTTTCACTCCTCGCTTTAATGGGCTATTAATGCAGATGTTTAGAGTTTAACTAGACTTAGAGATAATACTATACATTTTTTTAAGGTTGATAGTCTTTTTCTACCCTTTGGAAACACGTAATTGAAATAATAATTACAACACGCAATACTTTATTTCCTTACATTTTACAATAGCATATAATGCACATCTTTTCTAAAAAAAACTATGTACTAATACATTTATAATTTACATTGCTTAACGTGGAGGAAATTGCCTACTAAATATCTCGTCTTATGGTAGCTTTTTTGTACGTAACGAAAACTAACCTGACCTGACTTATCTTTTGGTTAATCGTAGTCTGCCAAAAGGCTCAACTCAAAAAATATTTTATTTTACCAATCACAATTTTTTCTCAAATTTAGTAACTACGCAATGCCGTCTAAGTTATGTTACTCAGGAAGTTCTAAACTTTTGAACATTGAACATTTTTTTTTTTGAAATCGGTATCGATTGTTTCTGAGAGTACCTCGGACACACAAATAAACAAACATTACTTCATTATCATTTAAGAATAGTTCATTTCAAAATTAACAGTATACCTACTTAAAAGCTAAACAAAAATATTGATTAAATATATTTCTAAAAAAATTAACTTTATGTTCTATTAATGTTAATTACTGCCCATAACAGACAGGTGGAGTGTCAAATTATTTACACTTAATCTGTTCGTTGCAAGGCTAAAATAAATAGTTCTGTTTCTTATCACATGGTCAGTCAATTAAATGACTGAATCATTTAAGAACAGAAGAGGTAGAGGTGTAAAAGACACTAATCAGAGTTATCTTCTCTGAAAGTAATGAATTTCATTGTACAGCCAGACCCTGTGGTGAATGAAGTGAAGGTGTTATTTACAGAGTGGAAAATATGTGCTTTTCAGAGGGCCCGGCATGCTGATAAGCGTACTTTTCCACTCAGTGAGGAAGGCAATTGTAAACTACCTTACTCCTCGTTTTACTTAGTAAAACCTCTAGAGGTTCAAACCAGCCTTTCGGCTGTTGATCTAAACAACAACAACAATGTTAATTAGGCCTAATCTATAAATTAACATGAGATTTATTAACTTCATAAAATTTAAATAATTATGACCGTCATTTAGTTAAGAATTTACAGAGTGATTCTAAAGTGTTCATAATTTTTACTATTGTTAAACTTATGTAGCTATAATAAATTTATTTTGAACAGTTTAGGGATAATAAGAAATTATTCAAAATGTTTTTTTTTAACTGGAATATGTTTTGTACCATAATTTTTTAATGTAGGCTAATATCGAACTAAAATATATATAGTCTACTATATATAAGCTACTACATTTTTTTAAATTTATTAGTACAGATATTTAAAGTTTACGTCTATAATATGAAAATGTAGAGAAATATTTCTCCCTTTTTGTAATAAATGTTGAAAATAATTGAATGTGCCGTCAAAACCAGAGAAAGTCCCCGTTAAATCCAAGAGGAAAATTAATAGCTACACTTGACTTTCCGTCTGTACCTACAGTAAATATGCAATTACTACCTAACTCGACGACTTTGCAAATGCGTAAATTAAACAGAGACCAAATTTTGTTAAGCAATTTATTTTAAATTTTATCAATAGTAATCGCAGAAAATCATAAGTAAATTGATTAAAATTTAAATAAAATTTAAATAAATGGGTTTCTTTTTGTAATTTTTAACAATTTTAAATAAATTTTTTACAAGTTTTAAAGTTAATTTCGTAACATTTTTCTTCTATTTGTGTATAAAAATGTAAAAAACACCTCACTAATTGATTCACTCACTCCTTAATCACTGATTATCTACTTCCTGGCCACCTAGAGAGCCAAATATCTGCACACTTGTTCCTTGAGATTAAACTGAAAAACTGAATTATTTGCATTCCAGACTACTTAAAAGAAATGCTATGCCTTCAGGATGATGGACGTTTCCGAAAAGAGCGTTATTACTCTATAAGGATTGTACCTGACAAAATATCCGAATTCGACCACTTGCTCCTAAAAGTTAGAAACAAGGGTAATTGCCCTAGATCAATGGATAAAGTGTACGTCCAAGTTTTCTTCGGACACTTAAAATGGGTGCTTCGTAACCTTAATATTCCCTACCCCAAATTTTCACTTGTCACAGGCCTATGATAGAGGCTTATATATTTTTTTTGTTTTACGTCTGGCTGTTTTGCAATTATTATACTGCTAATAATCATAGTCATTTGACTTGTCAATATGGTTATTTATTTACTAGCATCTCGCTGCACTTCACGGCAAACTGAACTTAAAGCGTTTAACTTCTCTCATAACCTTTTACGTTAAAAGCGTAAATTATGACTGTTCAAATAGAACCAAATTTAGCATTGGAAACAAGAATATTCTTGACGTTAGTATGGATCATCAGTGGAAGGGAAGAAATATACAACCTCAGAATGAGTAAATTAACGTGTTGCAAGAAAAAGTAGGTAAAATCCTTATCATAAAAATCTTGTGTGAAACACAGGATTTTTTCTTGCCAATGTAAATAATGATAAATTTAACCTATGTTTAATCATTGGTACCTAAATTATGTACAATGTAAAACAAATTTTTTTTATCATGAGTCAATGACGGTAAAATGAAAAACAACTTGTGTATAAAAAACTTCGGTAAAAGAAAATGTTAGAACTTAAAATACGGAAAACCACTAATTGACGCTAAACTAGGCTCTGTAGAAGAAGATGGTTGATATAAGTTGTAGATTTTTTTATTTCCTATAATTTTTATTATAAACTTTTGTCGTAAAATACATACTAAGGCGGCAATCTTAAAAAATGCCTGTTGAACTCCAAAAAAAAATTATTTCGGTTCAGTGGATCTGAAAAGTGTATTTCCGGTGAAAACTCGATTTCGAAAAATCGACATGAGACAATACTTATCTTCCATATTTATATTCTTACATGGCAAGAGAAAGTAGAAAATAGCACAATCTCATTGACTGTGAGAAGGTTTACATAACTATCTGCAGAAATCGGATGTGACGTTATTTTTCGGATATCTGTCTTGTAAATAATTTTCTATAATTTTTAAAAGGAAAGGATAATGTAATGTAAAACAGTACAGTACCGTACCTGATACCTGCATAATACGATACGTTTTATACATTAGAATATATAAATAAAAGAACTAACCCTACACCAAACAAATTAAATAAGAGAATCATTTATCAGTCACAATTTAAAAAAAAATTTAAAATATGTAATGTTATGTAGGTTATGTTACTCTGAAAGCTCTAAGCCTTTCAACAGTAAAAGAGATTTTAAAGTCGGTTGGGAAAGTTTCTGAGGTTATCGCGTACAAATAAACCTCATTCCTATGTAGTTTTGTTTTTTTAGATGATCAGCCAAACGGTTGGTTTACTTTGCCTTCCTCAGTTAGTGGAAAAGTATACCGGGACCTCCGAAAAGCATCTACTTTCCACCCTGCATGTGAAACCTTCACTTCATTAACCACAGGGTCTGGCTGTATAGTGAAATTTATTACTATCGGAGGAGATAACTGTAACTAGTGTCGTTTACACCTCTACCTCTTCTGTTCTTAAATGCTTCTATAATATAATTGTCTGACCAAATGATAAGAAACAGAACTATCTTTTGTAGCCTGGGACTAGCAGATCGAGTGCAAATAATTTTAACACTTCACCTGTCTGTTATGGGAAATAATAGTATTTGTGGAAATTTATTTATTTGCTTGGTTTTTAACGTTAATTTAAGATAGTTAACAAATTTATTTTGTACGTAATATTTTTGTCCGTATTGTGTTGTTTAATTCGCTGGATAATTGTGAATTTTTGTAAAGAGCCGCATTGGTATTGGTCTATTCCTTGTTGAATCGTTCTACTTTGTTTGATCACTTTATCTCTCAATGCTGTAGTATAGAAATAGAGTTCGTGAGAGAAAAAATTGAATAATTCTTGTGCGCCTAAATACAACAATGATATTTGTATTTTATTACAGTAACCTTGTTCAATGGACATACCACTGAATAGAAGAATTATATATTAAGAAAGTTACAGCGCTCTTTATTAAATTCAATACATAAAACTAGATAAGACTACATAGCCATAAGGAGGCTATCTGAGTCATACTCGACTAACTTGTTACTGAACAATGTAAATTACAAGGGAATAGCTAATACTGTACGAGATGGAATTTCTAAGTAATTCTGTGATAATAGGTCTATATTAAAAAGCCCACGGATAAAGTTACAACTTTATAAAGCGTGAAAGTTGTCATATTTCTATAATTGTTTGTAAATTAGTTCAATTTATTAAGAAAAATAAGGTCAAAAATCGTGTAAAACTTCTTATATTTTTTCCATTGTTTATTTATTTACATAAAATAATCAGATGATTCCTATAACATAATTTCTTGAAATTATATCAAGGTAACTGACGACATAAAATAATAATTTTCCTTTTTTATTATTTACAGTTACGAATGTATTGTAGGCCTATTTCCTGATTTTTTTAAACAATCTTGTTCTTCAACATCATCATCTAACCACTAAGGTTTAAAACATCTGATAACTGGTCCATATTGTAACATTTTTTCCGGGTTCTTTCGGTATCTGTTTATTAATAAATTATAAATAAACTTCCTTTAAACTTCTAACAAGTATTTATCACCAAATTAATCAATTACAATAGATTATTACCATTATAACAATCGATAAATTAGAATTTAACCAGTACTTAAATTGATTACAGAATGTTAGTGTTAAAAAATCAGCTAGAAAGAAATACGGCCCTTTACATTCAAATAAATTATGAATGAACCCTTATTTTTATTCTTTTATTGAATTAGTTTGATCAAGACCAAAAAAACAACTACATTTTCCCATTAATTTTGGCCCTAGTAAATCTCCCTGTTTTGTTTTTGTGTTAATTTATCTCAGGGATAAAAAGGGTTAAATACAGTGGCACGTCAGTTATCCGAACTAATTGGGACCAGAGCGGTTCTGATAACCAAATAGTTCGGAAAAATCAAATATAGGCCTACGCTAAATTCTGGAATTTGATACACTGTACCGTAACAACGTAATATAATCAAAACGGTAACAATGTAACTAATATAATCTAAATATTTAATAGGTTAATAGGTATTTAATATGCTAACATAAAAGTAAAAAAAGAAAACACTAATTTATTGCATTTGCTGCAAATGTAGAGTATACTAAAGATTATAAAAACAAGCGTTTCCATTTCTTTTAATACAGAATTTCATAACTGAATGAATTAACCTAACAAACTACGGTAAAATCCTTTATGAAATATTTTTAGCGCGCTTGTACATAGGCCTACTATACAGTAATTTTTAAAATCTTGAGTTTTGCTCTAAACAGTGGAGACTGTGGTCAAATTCAACAAAAACTTATGCTAGTATAAATTTTCCATTGAATTGTATGTCCGTATTTTTGTAGTAAATATCAATTTTTTTCTATCGATGTTGCTTCGGATAATTGACGGTTCGGATGACTGACGTTCGAATAATCGACGCTCCTGTGAATATTTTTTTATCATTGTATGTCATAGGTCTTAATTGTCGTTGCCAAATCAGTAAAACTTATTATTAATACGTCTGAATGTCATTTATGAATATATTTTTATGAATTTATTAATATAACATTTATTTAAAGAAATTATTATTAATATTCATTAAAACAGAAAGTAGGCTACTGTTTTTATCATTTTCATAAAAATATAAAAATTTGAGAAAATTATTGTTCTTTTTAATGGACATTACATACTTAATAATTTATTTCGTTTCACTGCCGATTAATTTTTAGATGCTCTAAATTTATGACAGCGTTATCGGTAATTACATCAAATCAAATTATAGTAGAGCCTGTTTAAACCGGATGTCGCTTAGCCTAATCCGGATAGCTCAAATATTTAAAATGCTGAAAAATCTGAGGTCAGTCATAGTCGAAAATAAAGTTTGACATCAGTTAGTCAATTGTTTTCCCCTTCTCTGTTGCTATTCCTGATTATTTTCTAAACAGATCTTTGCACTGATGCATCTGTAATTTCAGTATGTTTACAAAATCTTTATTGTTTAATATCCTCTTGAAATGATTACTGTACCCGTGATGCCGCATTTTGTTTAATACTGTAGGTAGATTTGATTTCATATTGATTTTTATTTAAACAGCGAGAACACGTGTTATTTGTTCGTTGGAAAGTTAGTTTATAAACAGCCAAAATATGAGTTTTGAATCTCTTGATCACGTTGTCTTAAAAGGATCTGTTGTAACTAAATATTTAACATCAGTTAAGAGTGTTAACCAGCTCACTGCATTTCCTTTTAAAATAAACTTTACAGAATGGCTAAAGAACTGAATAGAACTTTTATAAAGTTTCCCTGGTGATGGCTGAAAAAATTATCAAAAATACGCGTATTAATACGTACTTTTTGGAATTAGAAGTGTTTCTAGGAGATTAACTAAATTTTCTTTATTTCAACGGTACCAAGATAAATTTTTGACCTAAAAATAAAGTAAACAGGTTAACACTTCACCAACGATAATATTTCTTTAAAATTTTGTTCGAAATATTTCGCTAAGATAGGAGCACCTAAAAAGGCACTAAAGAAGCCAAACGAGTAAAACGATTTACTTCTTTGCACTGACCATAGTAGAATTAGGTAGATACAGACATTCTACTGAAATGTTAAAACCATTTTCGAGAAATTTATTTTATATTTTTTTACAGAAGTAAAGTAACCTTTAATTTGGAGCTACACGAATAATTTCAAAAATCACTCTGAAATTTGTTAATGAAATTATTGTTTTCAAATTTCCCCCCTATCAGTCTAGTGCAGAAATGAAAAGGTTTATTGCGTTTTAATCACAACACTGAATTGTTTAAAGAAACTCCTACTCATACAGGTAAAAAATACAATAAATTTACGACGGCTTTGAAAACGTTGTAATAATCTTAATTTATTTTATAAAAAACTAAAAATTACTTGTTGATTAGACATTTTACAGTTTCTCATCGTTTTGTAGTATCTTTGAGCTATAGTAATTCCTTTTTAAATAAATTTGTATTAAAAAAAGACATCCAGGTGTATAGAATTCTGTAATACTGGGTGAATATGAAAGCGACACATTTATTGAAATATGTAAGTAAACATCTAAGTCGATTAATATGTAGGCTCTATGTAGGGCTAATTTAGGTAGGGTAATACAGAGTGATTATAAATGAAATAGACACTTTCGACAGCTTCTTAAACATCAAACTGGTGTATTTGAATATAGTAAATGATAAAGGTTTGTAGGAAATTTTTTAAAGTTTATGTTGGTACAACTGTTGCTAGAATTTTGTTGTTGGCTGCTGTTACAACGACCAGTCTAGCAAAATGACCGCTACTCAAGTGCAGAAAGCTTATTGTGTTCTTGAATTAGCCAAAACAAACTCTGTTAGGTTGTGCAACGTCATTTCAGAACAAGATACGGTAAACCACCACCAACAAGGCAATCAATCTATGACTGGTATAAACATTTTTAAAACAGTGGATGTCTGTGTAAAAGGAAGAGTACTGGAAGACCTTCTGTTACAGAAGAACAAATAAATTGATAGTGTTCGTGATGTTATGTACGAAGTCCAGGAAAATCAACTAGATCAGCAAGTTTAGAATTAAAAATTCCTCAACCGACTGTGTAGAAAATTCTGCGGAAACGTTTGAAAATGACACCTTATAAATTGCAATTAGCACAAAGTTTAAATACCAGTGATAAAGTCGTACGTAAAAATTTTTGTCTGGAGATGCAACATTGTGTTGAAAATGACGACGCATGCTTTAATCGCCCAATTTTCAGTGATGAATGTAATTTTCACATTAGCGGAAAAGTTGATAGACATAATGTTAGAATATAGGGCACAGAAAACCCAAAAATAACTTTACAGCATACACGTGATTCCCCTAAAGTAAACGTCTTTTGCGCATTATCTAGTGAAAATGTTTACGGGCCGTTCTTCTTTCACCAAGTGTCAGTAACCGGAGTAATTTAATAGCTGGACATGTTAAACGAATGGTTAATGCCTCAATTCCAGGAAGACAGTGATAACTTAATTTTTGTACAAGATGGAGCTCCGCCTCTCTAGCACTTACTAGTCAGAAATTATCTTGATGAACGTCTTCCTAGACGATGGATCGGCCGTGCAATGAGGAAAACATTGTGTTTACGCCGTGGCCACCTCGTAGTCCAGACTTAACGCCCTGCGACTTTTTCTTATGGGGTTATGTGAAAGACAAAAAAGACAAAAGTTTTTGTACCACCGCTTCCTGTAGATATCGATGATCTAAAACAGCGTATCGCAAATGCTCTTGCTACAGTTGACCGTCATATTCTTAATCGTGTGTGGGAAGAATTCGACTACAGTGTTGATATCTGTCGTGTTACAAATGGTGCACACATTGAACATCTGTAAATATTTTCAATAAAAACTTAATGAATTCTTCTATATAATCATGTAAGTAATTACCTTAACTTTTCAAAATTAAACTTTCTATAAGCTATCGAAACTAGTCTGTCTATTTCATTTATAATCATCCTGTATTAAGTTAGTTTACTATAAGTTCCCATATATCCTATACGTACTATTCCCTTAGGAAGTCTCCTGGATATAATTAACAATGTATAGATGAATGAATAAAATGTACCAACAAATAGTTAAAAAAATAAAAATAACTTTTTTGGCTTCAGGGTTAATGAAAGTTTAGTAAAAAGCTCATTTAAATTCAAAGTAATATATTGAAAATTTATCGATGCAATAATTTTACTCTCTGTAAGAGCTGAAATTGTAATTCTAATTATTGTAATGCTAAAAATATTATACCACTTTTGAAACCGATCAAAACCATTCACGTTTCAGTTTATTAATCCCCATTACATATGGATCAAAACTCATGTTTGATACGACAGGGCTACCTATAATAATAATTACATTACATGAAAAATATTGAAAATTTTAAAATACTGGAACATTTTATTTCGTTAGGTTTAAGTGTAATTTTCGTTTGTCTAGTATCCGGTATGTTTCTAGCACGTTATACGTTTTCCAAATATAATATAACCCTAAATAAATCACTCGCAGAATAATTGAATGATCGGCCGACATAAAGTACCTTTGATAAATTCAAAGTGAATTTTACACGAGTACACGCGTACAGAGGTAATTAATATACCTTTGTTTAATATTAAATGTATATACACACATCCTGTAGACCTTTCAAAATAAATATTCTTCTTTTTATTGTATTTTTACTTTCTCTTGCCTATATGAAGACTGGAAATGCCAAACGTTCTAAGTGCCAAACCATAAATTTTTCACAAGACACGTATAACCATTTTTTTTCTCCTATTGATGAGTTATATGAACGCAAAGGCTTCTAATACAAACTAATGCTATTCAGTTTATGTTCCAAATAATTAATATTTATTTATTACATAACCATAATTTTATATAAATATTTAAATGTAGAAGGTTCTAAGTACTACTCTTTATCCTTGAAAAATGTTCTATGTCCAATGTATTTCACCAAGGTCTAAATGCCAAGTTTATTTTAAAGGCTTGCTATTACAAACAATACACTTTGTTAACATGAAATTAACCACTTACTATTAAAAAGAAACCCTAGGGCTCAAGAAAAAAAACTGTTTTAAAATTTAATGTAAGTATTTTAATGGTTAAAAATAGAATGGTAAACAAATTACATTTAGGTACAAAATAAAATCTAAAGACTTGCTATTACAAACTATACACTTTTTAACATAAAATATTAAACTTTTTTAACACTTACCATTAAAAAGAAACACTAAAGCACAAGGAGACAGTTTTAAAACTTAATGCTAAGTACCTATTTTAATGATTAAAAATAGAAAAGTATACAAATTACATTTAGGTACAAAAAAATTCTAAAGTCTTGCTATTACAAACTACACACTTTTTTAACATGAAATTATCCACTTACGATTAAAAGGAAACACTAAAGAACAAGGAGACACAGTTTAAAATGATTAAAAATAGAATAGTACAATCACATTTTTGGTACAAAAAACATACTGTGATTGATCAACCTCTAAACCTCACCATCACTTTCATTTTCATAGTCATTGACAATATTGTAATAGTACTTTCTTGATTGTTCTGACAAGAAGGGGATCATTGCTTTTAAGTCATTCTTTTTAGCTAACGGTAAGCCCGGACTTGGCTTAGCTGTGAATATCGCAGTCTGTATGTCTGCAATACTCTTATTTTTTTTGAGTACATCATAGTAACTCCAATCCAAAAAGTCAATAAACGTATCCTTACAGGCGACTCTTGTAGGATTGCTTGAGTCAACCTTTATCATACAAACTTTCGAAATAGGAATTTTTTTTGTGTTGATTAATGAATCTGCAATATCCATTACATTAAAAAAATCATGTTGGTGCATTCTTATAGCCTTCATAGGATGTGTAAATCTTGCCCCTGTTATTAATTTACAAATATCCTTCGGAGTGTGCAATTTACTTTTCCTTTTTTTCTTTTCTATGTGGGCAAAATCCCGGTCACAAGCTAAAAAACTGTGCCCTTTTAATAAAAACTTATGGGTAACCTCTTTGAAAATTCCCATAGAAACTAGCCAAATCATTAAAAATATCATTGATCTATTCTTATTTTGTCCGCAACAGTTATCAGACCACAAAATAAGCTTGTCATGGACAATTTCGCTATTTATAAGCTTTAGTAGACAAGAAGCTACTTCACTACTGCCACGGTACCCATCAACCTCAGTCCAAATAAAACAGTAGGCGTTATCAGTGTTACCTTCGTGAACACCAAAATTGTAGCAATTAAGTTGCCGACTGTAGTACATGCTACTGTGTGTTAACGTAGGCAAAGGTATAACCTGTTGCATATCAATAGACAAAACTGTAACCTCTGCAGTAGGAAGCTTTGATTGAACATGATCTAAGTTCATTTCTTTAAGAGCTCTTTGATATGCACGATGGTGTGTTTGGAGGATTATTTTAGCTCTTGCTCCATCATTACCTCCAGCTGAGATTCTACATTTAAGTTGATCACAATCAGCACATGTGTCAACTCGTGGCTGTCGAAATGACAATCTCGGTTTAAATGATTTGAAAATTTTATAATAATATTTGTAAGAAACAATTGAAGTTGGCTCTTTCTCCTTGAATTTTCTGAACATAAGATTAATACTTAAATCAGAGCTCAAAAACATAACATCAGATCGTGTCCTACCATAATGACTGATATCTTTTGGATATGATTGGATGTCAGTAAGAACCATTAATTTATCTTCAGGACTAAATTTAGTAGGGCGTTTTACTTTCCCTCGCTTATCTTTGTATAAGGATATTCCTCTTTTTTTCCGATTTTGCAAAGTTTGAACAAACCTATGTGATAGTCCAAAAGTGTCCATGAATATTGATTTACAAACCAGAACAGTCTTACCTTCACTTGTAGGTAAACTGTATCGCATAGTACATTGCCGCCGACTTTGTACGGGGGATTCATACTTTCCATTTCTTCGCCTAGCTACTTCATTACTGGACATGAAGCCCAACAAGTAAGTCCCTTGCTCATTTTCTGACTTTAATTTATAAAATTCTTCAAACAGACCCATTCTCCAGTTGAACGTTAAAGTCTTACATGCATTTTTACATTTGCACGGAACCTGAAAAATAGTTCCGCAAAATTAGTTACTGTTATTAATATGATAAATAAATCGATACAAAAAGAGGAATATCCTTCAAATAATCGACCGTAATTACGAAATTGTCATTTTTACAGCACAATAATTGTAAGTTTCTTTTGATAAAAATAATAAGTTACTTATGTTAAACTAACCTGTTCCATTGGATACTTCTTAGCCGGTACGGTTACACTTCCTTTACGTTTTAAATATTCTTTCCCCGATATTCTCAAATTATGTTGAGTACTTCGAAATGAAGAACTTTGTGCCATAATAAATATATTTAGTAAAACGTACACTATACTTTATTTTATAACACAGACCATAACATAACCAAACAGTAAATAACACACAACAACGCGCTTTGCAATGCAAAATGGAGAGTCACTGCTACACGTATATTTCGTTCGTTGTTGTACTTAGAACGTTGCTAAAGAAACTACTCTTGGAGTTAGACCAGCTGCCATCTAGCGGTAACAATATAAAACTAATACACATATATGTTAGTACATAGAACGGTTTTGTGGAATTGGCCTTGCAATATAGAACGTTTTTCAAGTCTAAACTAAATTTCTTTAAAAATGGCACTTAGAACGTTTGGCATTTCCAGTCTTCATATGAATATATAGGAAGGAAAGTATTGTTTTCATGTCGATTTTTCGAAACCGAGTTTTCACCGGATCTATACGTTTTCAGACCCCCTGAACCCAAAAAACATGTTTTTAGCGATTGGTCTGTGTGTGTGTGTGTGTGTGTGTGTGTGTGTGTGTGTGTGTGTTTATACAAAATATCTCAAGAACGGAACGTTGTACGAACTTGAAGCTTGAAACTTGAATCTTGAAGTTACATACCACTACCGGACCCGACACAAACATTTTCATCAAAATCGGTCAACCGGAAGTAGTAGTTTATTCGTATAATTTTTAACTTTTTTGCGATTTTCTCAAAAACTGGTCCTACGATTTTTTTTTTAAATCGCCTGGTTTACTAAATTTTTTATTCTCTACAAGATAGGGTAGGCGTCATGTTTGCTGAAATTCTGGGTGAGGCTGTTTTTACGTAAAAACATAGTTTTTTTAAGATTACGGCTTTAATATGCAATTTAGAGCAAAGATTTATATAATAAAAGTTGTAGAGAATTTAAAATTCTACAACTTTTATTTCAAACATTGTTTTTGTATAACGCTTAGTTTAGCAGTAATTAGCAGTTTTCTGTTTTTTTCTCACGAAAACGTGTGAAAAATCGATTTTTTTCAGATTTCGGCCTTAGTATCCACTTTACGATAAAAGTGTATATAATCAAATTTATAGAAAATTAAAAGATTTACAACTTTAATTTATAAAATTTTTCTCTAAAGGGCCTAGTTTAGCGTGAAAAAGTGATTTCCGTATTTTTAAGCTAAACTGAGGTTGATTTTCTTTTTGCGTCATTCACTCATTTTTAAAATTAGGTTATGTTATTAAAGTTAGTTTTTTGTTTATTTCTAATGTTTTATTAATAATGTTCGGTTTATTGTAAATTTTTGCATTGGCAAGAGAAAGTTGTGTGAGTGTTACACACCAAATTTTTTGGTTAGTTTGTTAATCGAGGTGCATATATTTTCTGTTTTGTGTGTTGTAACACTTGTGTTTAGTTTTTAAAGCATTTTAAATTGAAAGCTTTAGTGTATCGATTTTCAGAATATAGTTAACTTTAAAAATAATACAATGACTTGGTATTCGCTCCCGGAATATATAACAATAATAAATATTTAAAAATAACATATGTTTTATACAATACAGCTGAGGTTAATTTAATATTCTTTGTTTTAAAACCTTCATGAATTTTTATTTTAAATAACATCAAAGGTTCAAGGCTGGAATATTATCCTTGTTTAATAACGTATTAACTAATTAAGATCGATTATTTTTTTTATACTACTTTTAATCTTCTAAAAATTGTTAATTTTCTAAAAAAAGTCTGTTGTGTAAATATTAGGTATTATGGTAATTTCTTTTTACTTTCTCTTGCCTATATGAATATATAAGAAGGAAAGTTTTGTTTTCATGTCAATTTTTCAAAATCGAGTTTTCACCGGATTTACACGTTTTTACGTGAGTAAAAAGACATGGTTCTAGCGATTGGTCTCTGTGTGTGTGGGTGTGTGTGCGCGCGCGCGCGTGCGTGTGTGTGAACAGAATATCTCAAGAACGGAACTGCGTACGAACTTGAAACTTAAAACTTAAGTTACATACCACTACCGGACCCGACACGAACATTTTCATCAAAATCGGTCAACCGGAAGTAGTAGTTTATTCGTGTAATTTTTCACTTTTTTCGATTTTCTCAAAAACTGGTCCTACGATTTTTTTAAAAATCACGTGGTTTACTAAATTTTTTATGCTCTACAAGATAGGGTAGGCGCCATGATTGCTGAAATTCTTGGTGAGGCTGTTTTCACGTAAAAAAATTGTTTTTTTAAGATTACGGCTTTAATATGCAATTTAGAGCAAAAATATATGTAATAAAAGTTGTAGAGAATTTAAAATTCTACAACTTTTATTTCAAACATTTTTTTGTATAACGCTTAGTTTAGCGGTAATTTGCGATTTTCTATTTTTTTCTCACGAAAACGTGAGAAAAATCGATTTTTTTCAGATTTCGGCCTTAGTATGCATTTTACGACAAAAGTGTATATAATTAAATTTATAGAAAATTAAAAGATCTACAACTTTTATTTATAGCATTTTTCTCTACAGAGCCTAGTTTAGAGAGGAAGAGTGATTTTCCGTATTTCTAAGCCAAACTGATGTTGATATTCATTTTGCGTCTTTCACTCATGATTAAAATAAGATTATGTTTTTTGAGGTTAGTTTTTTGTTTATTTCTAATGTTTTATTACTTAGGTTATATTGTTAATTATTTGCATTGGCTAGAGAAAGTCATGTGAGTGTTTCAAACCAGATTTTTCAATGTAATTTTACCTACAAAAAAAGTGGACGCGTAAAGCAACAAAAACATCAATGACTTTTTTTGAAAATTAATGTGCTTTTGTATTGTACATTCTCTTCAGACAATTTAGTGTTTTGTATTCTAATACATTATGTACTGTAATAAAGTGCTGTTTTTGTTTATGTTTAAATACGTACTACTGTAATGAGTCATGAAAAACATACATGTACGTAAATTGGATAAACAGTACAGTATTTTCTTTAGATACATACTACAGTAAAACCTCCTTAATCCGGCATTGTCTATAATCCGGGATCAACGGCAATAGACAAAAATTATAGAATTGCCTTCACAATGAACATTGTAAAGTGAGCAACCCGACAGCTACCGCCGACACTCAAGAGCCACAAAGCGTCACGCTCTGAGTTTGTAAACTCAGTACGCTTTTTTACACGTTTGTAAAATTTGCTGAGTCAAATAAACAATACAGTATGGACGAAGTTATGAACTTGCATATAATAAAAAATGATATTTTAAATAAAAAAAAATACTAGTCGTAAGGAGCAAGTAGATATTAGATATTTTTTCCAGCCATCTACCAGTGCTGTTGCTAAAAACCACGAACAGTACAGTACGTTACTGTATTTCATACTGTATTCAAATTTATTTCATCATGTACTGTACTTAAAAAATGCATTTTAATATTTCTCTTGTACTTATAATGATTTACATTGTTTAAATAACCCATGTTTAAATAATAAATACATACAGTAAAAGTTTCTTGTGCAAATTGTATTTTTTTTTATACGACTCCTGTATTTTTATAAATAACCTCCATAGTCCGGAATTTCCTTTAATCCGGCAAGCTTTAAGTCCCAAACGTGCCGGATTAAAGAGGTTTTACTGTACTTTAAAATTGCACCTTAATTTACCTTGGTTTCAGATGTAGGGCCTACGCAACATCTTGGTTAGGGTTTTCTAATTATTATTTGATGATTTTGGCCGTTGTTCCACTTAAAATCGGTAGTATGTTTTGAAGTAAGTTCGAAAACACTTGCTTCGTTTATACCGCGGTAGGTGATATAACGCGGTTTAATGAATGACTCCCCATACCCGCGTTACAACTGGGGATCAATGTATTGATTTTATAAATAAAGTTTATTTGCGTTGATTTTCTGTGGTAGACAATTAATGGAAAGCGGAAAAATTCGTGTTGATCTAGCTTAAAATAGTAGCATTCATTAGTAGATCTAACATGACATGAATGAAGTGTATTATCGGTTGCAGTGAAATGAAAACAACACGCCGTGCATGTGGCGGGCGGATAGTAGACTTGGAGAGAATAGAATACAGAATCCGATCAAGGTTTGCCAAACCTGTATACGTATATCTTTCTTTTACCCCCACCCTGCAGTCAACCTTACACCAATGTACCAAAGCCCCGTTCATCCGTCGAAGAACATTCCTGCACTTCTCAACTAGGTACAGAAGAAATACATAATTTGATGCTGCATATTGCTTTGAACTATGTACAACACTGGCGCCGACCGTGCTGGATTCAATTCAGATATCGTATACCGTCTCTCTTCACCTTCTTTCTTTTCTTTTGTGTTTTATCATTAAAATTTCCTCCCATGTTACTGTCCTACAATAATTACAAACTTGTAATTCTAGTAAAATTTAAATTACGTACTTTTAACTTTTTCTTGCCTATATGAATATGTAGGAAGGAAAGTAGCTATTGTTTTCATGTCGATTTTTCGAAATCGAAAAATCGAGAAAAAAAACTCGAAATCGAGTTTTCATCGGATCTACACGTTTTCAGAAAACATGTTTTTAGCGATTGGTCTTTGTGTGTGCGTGCGTGCGTGCGTGTGTGTGTGTGTGTGTGTGTGTGTGTGTGTGTGTGTGTGTGTGTGTATGAGACAGAATATCTCAAAAATGGAACATCGTACAAACTTGAAACTTGAAACTTAAGTTACATACCACATTACCGGTCTCGACACAAACATATTCATCAAAATCGGTCAACCGGAAGTAGTAGTTTATTTGTGTAATTTTTCACTTTTTTGCGATTTTTTCGAAAATTAGTCCTACAATTTTTTTAAAAATCGCCTGGTTTACTAAATTTTTTATACTCTATAAGATAGGGTAGGCGCCATGTTTGCTGAAATTCTTGTTGAGGCTGTTTTTACGTAGAAAATTTATTTGTTTAAGATTCGGCTTTAATATGCAATTTAACGCAAAAATTTATATAATAACAATGTAGAGAATTTAAAATCCTACAACTTTTATTTCAAGCATTTTTTTGTGTAACGCTTAGTTTAGCGGTAATTAGCGATTTTCTGTTTTTTTCTCACGAAAACGTGTGAATAATCGATTTTTTTAAGATTTTGGCCTTAGTATGCATTTTACGACAAAAGTGCATATAAACAAATTTATAGGAAATTAAAAAATCTACAACTTTTATTGTAAGCATTTACTCTACAAAGCCTAGTTTAGTGTGAAAGAGTGATTTTTCGTATTTTTAAGCCAAACTAAAGTCTATTTTCATTTCGCGTCTTTCACTCATGATTAAAATTAGGTTATGTTTATTGAGGTTAGTTTTTTGTTTATTTCTAATGTTTTATTTTTAATTTTAGGTTATATTGGTCATTATTTGCATTGGCAAGAGAAAGTTGTGTGAGTGTTTCACACCAGATTTTTTTTTTTACTCACTCTATGACTATCGACAACGGTTTTAAATTTATGTGGTGAATATTCCAGATCGATTCGGAATTGAACTGACCAATTTTTGTATAATTGTTTTACGGATGTATAACCTATCATTTAACATAGAAAGCTATACAAAAAATATAGAACTTTTATTAAATAAATAAATAAATACATAACTTATTAGCATGTAAAAATAATGTACGACATTATTTTGTATGACTTGTCAAATTTAGCATGATACGAAAACGAGGCTGACTACGGCAGCCATATTGTTGTTAAGGTGATCACCCGAACCGCTAGTTTTAACCTCTATAGGTTTTACTTAGAAGTAAAACGAGGAGTGAAAAGTTTACCGTGCCTCCCTCACTGAGTAGAAAAGTATGCTTATCAGCATAGTCTGAAAAGCATCCATTTTCCACCTTGCAAATGACACTTTCTCTTCATTCACCACAGGATCTGGCTGTAGCCTACTTCTATACAGGGTGTCTCACGAGTAACCCGACAAACTTCTAAGGTGGTTTCCTCCCATCAAAATAATTAAAAAAGTTTATATAAACATGGGTCCGGAAACGCTTCGTTAGCGAGTTATGGCTAGCGAAAGATTTCGCCCTGGGTTCAGAACATATGCCGAAATAAAGTCATTGTAGAGGTCTAGGAACCCAATTTTATGGCTAGATTTGATGGTTTTTTTATGTATTTCGACCCACAAAATTGAATAAATTAAGTTCCAGAATCATATCTTCAGTAGTTTTTGTAATATCCAATGAAGAACGGACATATCTGTGCATAAAAATACGTTTTTTTAGGTTTGAAGAACAATAACTGTGTTGTTAAATGGCTAATAAATGTGTAAATTTATTTAGCAAAACTTGTAAAGATTTCAATTCTGAAGCGAATGATGTAAAATAGGTCAATAATAATAAGCGAGCGAATAATTCGGCCAATGAGGTTTTCCGAATTTATACAGATTTCATTGAAAAACGTAGATCTATAGTTTTGTGTGAAAACCATTGAGGTGATTAATCATCGGTATAGTTTTAGAATGAATCCCTCTGAAAATGCTCTGAAAAAAAAAATAAAAAAAAAATTGAAAATATGTAATAAAAAATAAAATAAAATGCCTCTGAAAATAAAATTACTGAAAAGGTGAGATTTTTGTTTTGTTTGTTACCATGAAGATCGATTTGTATTAGTTTTGAATGTTCAGATGATATTGACACGTGTTAAGATTTTTAAATAGTTAATCCGGAAATTTGTTTACAAAGCCTTTATGATTTCATTTATTAGTGATGTTCTTAGTATTTCTTCTTGTTATCGTCAGGCGTATGGCATTCTCCAGTTTCGTTTGTGTGACTCAGACATTGTTGTACAGTTTATGTACCGTTAGCTACAATATTGAAAGTTTCCTTTGATTGACATGTGTCGTTTCATTTAATAATATTCTCACATGGAAAAAGTTAGAAAGTTATTGTTGGGGTGTATTCCGTTATATTATATTCTAAACTTTCTGTCATAATCTGTGACGTTAGTGTCATGTTGTTGTCTGGTTGTTGCTAGAATAATATGAATAATATTGGGCTCCGTTACACGTTATCTTTAGATTATTCATTTGACAAAGTTTTGAAAAATTATATTATTTTTGTCTCTCATAGTTTAATCGCTGTTTAAAATTTATTGATTCATCAATTGGCCCTAATTTAATTCAGTTTTTCGTGCTAATGACCACTAAACACTTCTTTTTTGAAATTCCAGTGTCGTTGCATGTTTGTCGATGTAATTCACTAATCGATATTTTAACACGCATTCACTACATTGTCAGTAGGCTTAATTACTTAGTTTTCTTTTATTCTCCATAAAAATTAAATAAAAAAGATAATACCTTTCGCCTAGTCGTTTGTATGAACTTATGAACAAATGACTATAATTAAAATACCTTAGTTTTGATGCAGTTCTCCTTCGTCTAATAATAGGCTACGTTAGTCAGACAGCTTTGACTCATTGTAATCAATTTCTATATACTGGGTGTTTCAAAAGTCCAAAACGGCTTAATATTTCGAATGTAAAAAAATGTCAAGATATTTACAATTGTGAATCTCACTCGAATACAAAACAGAATTTTAATATGAATTAAAAAATTTTGTCCGCCATCTTGAATATAACTTAATTTTTTAAATCGGAAGGTGGTCATGTGACACATGATTCAGTGCGAAGTTTCGACGCTTTTATTTATATTTCAGCCACCTAATTTAGTGTCAGGTGTAATATTACTTATCATGATTTAATATTTAATTACAATTATTAATATGTATTGTTAACTTTCACATTTGCCTATATCTTGAAATTTACCTTACATTCAAAATATTAAGCCGTTTTTGACTTTTAGGACACCCATTAGGTTACAGGCTTTATATAAAAAAGCGAAATACGTTCATTGACTCACTCACTCACTCATCAAAAACCTCAAGAATCATGGGGCGTAAGTTGGTAACGTGCTCGCCTCTCATCATGCGGTCTTGGGTTCGAATCCCGTTCAGGCATGGCATTTTTTCATACGTTACAAAATATCATTTCATCCTTCACCGTCTGCATTAGCAGTAATTGCAGAACAGTCGGACGTTAAACCAAAAAAAAAAAAAAAATGGGGCGTAAAAACTCGAAATTCGATATTTTAGCTCCATTTCATTTGTTAGTCCTCAGTAAAACAGGGTTGTAAAAAAATTATACTTTTATAGAATGAAAATTGAATTAATTACATAAAATTGAAATTAGAATGATGGTTTTGATTTGCTGATGATGGTTTTATCTGTGTGGCGGAATTGAGACAAGTTTTGAAAATAAAGCTTTTCATTTTGATGTGTAAAGTAATAAACTCATTTTATCTATACTATCGTAAAAATTACTATTTGTTTATTTATCTGTTTGTGTGTATAAGGTAATCTCAAATACTACACAACCGATGTAAAAAAAAATTCGTTGTTGAAAAGTGTAGCTTCTTAACAATTTTTTTTTTGGTTTAACGTCCGACTGTTCTGCAGTTACTGCAAATGCAGACGGTGAAGGATTAAATTATTTTTTTGTAACGTATGAAAATATGCCGTGCCTGAATGGGATTCGAACCCAAGACCGCATGGTTCCTAACACAGAATACTGCCTATGGAAACTTGTAATTCGTAAATTTTTGAATATAATTTAGTGATTTGTAAAATGAAGTCACTTTTTATTTTATTTGTCTGGGTAAAATTGATTTTTTTTCTACTCTGCGATTTAATGTGTACTATGTACTAGTCAGGTATAAGTTACAGGATTTTTCGAAATCGAGTTTTCACCGGATCTATACGTTTTTAGACCCCCTGAACCCAAAAAACATGTTTTTAGCGATTGGTCTGTGTGTGTGTGTGTGTGTGTGTGTGTGTGTGTGTGTGTGCATGCGTGCGTGTGTGTGCGTGCGTGTGCGTGCGTGCGTACGCGTGTCCGTGTGCGTGTGTGTGTGTACAAAATTTCTCAAGAACGAAACATCGTACGAACTTGAAACTTGAAACTTAAGTTACATACCACTACCGGACCCGACACGAACATTTTCATCAAAATCGGTCAACCGGAAGTAGTAGTTTATTCGTATAATTTTTCACTTTTTTGCGATTTTCTCAAAAACTAGTCCTACGATTTTTTTAAAAATCGCCTGGTTTACTCAATTTTTTATTCTCTACAAGATAGGGTAGGCGTCATGTTTGCTGAAATTCTGGGTGAGGCTGTTTTCACGTAAAAACATAGTTTTTTTAAGATTACGGCTTTAATATGCAATTTAGAGCAAAAATGTATATAATAAAAGTTGTAGAGAATTTAAAATTCTACAACTTTTATTTCAAACATTTTTTGGTATAACGCTTAGTTTAGCGGTAATTTGCGATTTTCTGTTTTTTTCTCACGAAAACGTGAGAAAAATCGATTTTTTCAGATTTCGGCCTTAGTATGCATTTTACGACAAAAGTGTATATAATTAAATTTATAGAAAATTAAAAGATCTACAACTTTCATTTATAGTATTTTTCTCTACAGAGCCTAGTTTAGAGAGGAAGAGTGATTTTCCGTATTTCTAAGCCAAACTGATGTTGATTTTCATTTTGTGTCTTTCACTCATGATTAAAATTAGGTTATGTTTATTGAGGTTAGTTTTTTGTTTATTTCTAATATTTTATTACTAATGTTAGGTTTATTGTTAATTATTTGCACTGGCAAGAGAAAGTTGTGTGTGTGTTTCACACCAGATTTATTAAGAAATAAATTTTACCTACTTTTTCGTACAGATTTCTCGCCTTCCATTGGATTATCATTGATCACACTGATGTCAACAATGTTCCTGTTTCCAGTATTAGTTGGATTTTTTTGTACAATTGTGGTGTCTTTTATACTGTTAGGTTGTGTGAGAAGTTAAGCGCTTTAAGTTTGGTTTATCGTTAAGAGCATGGAGCGTTGATAGTTTGGCCTACTAATAAAATTAGTTTGATACCATCATGTTTTATTTTCGAATTCGCTACTAATTTCTTTCCCTAATCACCTTCATCATCAGAATTTTCGTTTGCCTGTCGTGTGCCTATTAAATAATTTCATTACAGATTTTATATTTAAAAAGTTCTTTCACATCTAAATTATTCGTTGTCGTCTAGGAGATTTTTGGAAGGAACCTTCATCGTCAACATTTTCTTCTATCCGTCTCGCGCCTCTTAAATAATTTTATCATCGATTTTATGTTTAAGAAGTTCTTTCACATCTATATTATTAATTAATTAATTATTTACCCTCAATCTGATCATTGCAGGGCTAAAATAAATAGTTCTGTTTCTTATCACAAGGTCAGCCAATTAAATGACTGAATCATGTAAGAACAGAAGAGTTAGAGGTGTAAATGTCACTAATCAGAGTTATCTTCTCTGAAAGTAATGAATTTCATTGTACAGCCAGACCCTGTGGTGAATGTAAAGAGGATGTCATTTGCAGAGTGGAAAATGTATGCTTTTCTGAGGGCCCGGCATGCTGATAAGCATACTTTTCCACTCAGTGAGGAAGGCAATGGTAAACCACCTCACTCCTTGTTTTACTTAGTAAAACCTCTACAGCTTCAAACTAGCCTTTTGGCTGATGACCTAAACGACGACATCTATATTATTCGTTGTCGTCTAATAGATTGTTTGGAAGGAAGGGGAAACCGTCATTACCGTATTATAAATACATCTTCATCAAAACATGGAAATGTAGACGAATAGTATAAACGGAACTATTTAAGTGCTTCCGGTAGATTTAAAAATAAATGTAATTACTCTAGGCCTACAAATATGTATAGTTTTTTTGGGTTTTCTTCAATTCAAGTTCGGATTACTGAGTATTTCAGACAATCCGAGGTGTGGATTATGGAGGTTGTTCTGTATTTCACAGTACAGTAACACCATTGTCAAGGTCATACTTAGAGTTGGCCTGTGTGGTCTTTATACACGTTGTATGTGAATATGTATATTTCCTGTAGGTCGATGACATCTGATTTAGATAGAAGGGTTGATTTTTTATTGCTCTTTCACTTACTTTATTCTTTATGTAGGCTATAGGCCTGCCTATATTTCCGTTCCCTAATTTAAATTTTGTCTAATTTGTTATTCATGTATGTAGTTGCTACTTTTATTGTTTCTGTTGTATATAGTACTTTCTTCCAATTTAATTGGATATTTTTATTGTTTTCTTCTTTATTACACATAATTTCACGATTTTATTATTTCTGCCATGATTTTACGTTGTAAAATTATAGAACAACAAAGAGAGGGTTATTCGAAATGTATTCAGTTTAGTGTTGCCGTTTTTTTTATCAGCAGATCTAGGATAGTGACAGCAAAAACCCCATGACATGTTTTTGTAAGAGTAATGTAAGGTAATAGCATACCTATGCTATTAATAATAATAAAAATCTGGTGTGAGACACTCACACAACTTTCTCTTGCCAATGCAAATAATTAACAATAAACCTAACATTAGTAATAAAATATTAGAAATAAACAAAAAACTAACCTCAATAAACATAACCTAATTTTAATCATGAGTGAAAGACGCAAAATGAAAATCAACCTCAGTTTGGCTTAGAAATACGGAAAATCACTCTTTCTCTCTAAACTAGGCTCTGTAGAGAAAAATGCTTTAAATAAAAGTTGTAGATATTTTAATTTTCTATAAATTAAATTATATACATTTTTGTCGTAAAATGCATACTAAGGCCGAAATCTTAAAAAAATCAATTTTTCACACATTTTCGTGAGAAAAAACAGAAAATTGCAAATTACCGCTAAACTAAGCGTTATACAAAAAAATGTTTGAAATAAAAGTTGTAGAATTTTTAATTCTCTACAACTTTTATTATATAAAGTTTTGCGCTAAAATGCATATTAAAGCTGTAATCTTAAAAAAACAACGTTTTTACGTGAAAACAGCCTCACCCAGAATTTCAGCAAACATGACGCCTACCCTATCTTGTAGAGAATAAAAAATTGAGTAAACCAGGCGATTTTAAAAAAAATCGTAAGACCAGTTTTTGAGAAAATCGCAAAAAAGTGAAAAATTACACGAATAAACTACCACTTCCGGTTGACCGATTTTGATGAAAATGTTCGTGTCGAGTCCGGTAGTGGTACGTAACTTAAGTTTCAAGTTTCAAGTTCGTACGATGTTCCGTTCTTGATAAATTCTGTTCACACACACACACACACACTCTCTCTCTCTCTCTCTCTCTCTCTCTCTCTCTCTCTCTCTCTCTCTCTCTCTCTCACACACACACACGCACACGCGCACACGCGTGCGCACACAAACACACACACACACACACACACACACACACACACACACACACACACACACACACACACACACACACACACACACACACACACACACACACACACACAGACCAATCGCTAAATACATGTTTTTTGGGTTCAGGGGGTCTGAAAACGTATAGATCCGGTGAAAACTCGATTTCTTAAAATCGACATGAAAACAATACTTTCCTTCCTATATATTCATATAGGCAAGAGAAAGTAAAAATGTATTTATTTTCTTATTTTTTACAATATTAATCCATACACATTCTTTCCAAAAGCTGTAATACATTTACCACGATTAATAATGTAGTCTACGAGGTGGAGGAAATTGACCTACCCAGATATGGTTAAAAGCCATGTCCTAGGGTAGGTATATTAATCATGTATTACAAAAAATGTTGCTTATTGAGTTTTATTCCTAATAATTTGTTAAGCTCTGTTTACAGATAGGGAAGAGTTAGAACTAAAACCTACTTATTTCGAAATTTAAACAATATAAATTATTACCACACTTAACACTGGTCACTTAACAAAAGTGACCAATTCGTTCCTGAAGATCAATATAACCTAACATCAGTTATAAAACATTAGAAATCACCAAAAAACTAACCTCAATAAACATAACCTAATATTAATCATGAGTGAAAGACGCAAAATGAAAATCAACTTCAGTTTGGCCTAAAAATACGGAAAATCACGCTAAACTAGGCTTTGTAGAAAAAAACGCTCAAAATATAAGTTGTAGATTTTTTAATTTGCTATAAATTTGATTATATACATTTATGTCGTAAAATGCATACTAAGGCCGAAATCTTTAAAAAATAGATTTTTCACACGTTTTCGTGAGAAAAAAAAACAGAAAATCGCTAATTACCGCGTTATACAAAAAATGTTTGAATTAAAGTTGTAGAATTTTAAATTCTCTACAACTTTTATTTTACGAGGGCAATCCAGAAAGTAACAGACGTTTTCGGTCTGGTAGTGGTGTGTAACTTAAGTTTCAAGTCCGTACGATGTTCCGTTCTTGAGATATTTTGTTCACACACACACGGACACACACATAGACCTATCGTTAAAAACATGTTTTTTTAGATTCAGGGGGTCTGAAATCGTGTAGATCCGGTAAAAACTCGATTTCGAAAAATCGATATGAAAACAATACTTTCCTTCCTACATATTCATTTAGGCAAGAGAAAGTAAAAAAAATTTCCGATGAGAGGAATACATTTTCCCATCTGTGTGTGTTATCATATCATGAAATCGTTGTCGTGTAGGTTTGAAAAATATTTCGTTTACTTTTAACAGCATACTCGGTACCTACTATAAAAGTACCTAGATAATGTTTTTATATGTCAATAAATTAGGACGGATTACACGGTAGGCTTGAAAAATGTGTTTATTGCTGGACCACGTCTTATTGTTCTTGTTATGCAGGTTTTATGACGACATAAAAGTAGTAGCTTTGTGAGAAGTGTTAGTCATACTTTTGTTCACGGTTAAATTTTATCGAGTTACTACTTTACGTTTGTATCCCGAATAAAATCAAATCAATAATTATTGCAAATTTTTACTTTCTCTTGCCTATATGAATATATAGGAAGGAAAGTATTGTTTTCATGTCGATTTTTCGAAATCGAGTTTTCACTGGATCTACACGTTTTCAGACCCCCTGAACCCAAAAAACATGTTTTTAGCGATTGGTCTGTGTGAACAGAATTTCTCAAGAACGGAACATCGTACGAACTTGAAACTTGAAACTTAAGTTACATACACTACCGGACCCGACACGAACATTTTAATCAAAATCGGTCAACCGGAAGTAGTAGTTTATTCGTGTAATTTTTCACTTTTTTACGATTTTAGCAAAAACTGGTCCTACGATTTTTTTAAAAATCGCCTGGTTTACTTAATTTTTTATGCTCTACAAGATAGGGTAGGCGCCATGTTTGCTGAAATTCTTGGTGAGGCTGTTTTCGCGTAAAATAATTGTTTTTTTAAGATTGCGGCTTTAATATGCATTTCAGCGCAAAAATGTATATAATAAAATTTGTAGAGAATTTAAAGTCATACAACTTTTATTTCAAACATTTTTTTTGTATAACGCTTAGTTTAGCGGTAATTAGCGATTTTCTGTTTTTTTCTCACGAAAACGTGTGAAAAATCGATTTTTTTAAAGATTTCGGCCTTAGAATGCATTTTACGACAAAAGTGTATATAATAAAATTTATAGGAAATTAAAAGATCTACAACTTTTATTTAAAGCATTTTTCTCTACAGAGCCTAGTTGAGCGTGAAAGATTGATTTTCCCTATTTTTAGGCCAAACTGAGGTTGATTTTCATTTTGCGTGTTTCTCTCATGATTGAAATAAAGTTATGATTTTGAGGTTAGTTTTTTATTTATTTCTAATGTTTTATTACTATTGTAAGGTTTATTGTTAATTATTTGCATTGGCAAGAGAAAGTCGTGTGAGTGTTTCACACCAGATTTTTATTGTTTTTAAGAGATTTAAAGAGATCGTCGATTTGTTTTTGTTGGTCGTTTATACCTTAAGACGAGAGCAGTCGTGTTATAAAAAGCAGGCGCTCGGGGATTGAATGTGTCTGTTCGGCTGCATACCGTTGTAGGTAGAAAAGGTACAATAAGCAAGCAAGGAATAGAGTTAAGAGTGAGTGAGAGGGTAGTACTGGCACGGTTGCCGAACTTAACCACAGTGTGATGAACCGGCAACATGGTTCCCTCACCCCCGCTTGGCTTGCATGCTCCTCTGCAATTTGAAAGGTGACCGGCTGAAAGGCGGAATAGGAGTCTCTCTCCTTCGGGGCCGATGATACCGCTTCTGCTCGTTTCTTCGCTGCATGGCTACTATATACCACCTATCTGTCATATACACATCTTTCTTTCCCATTCCGATGCACCAACACACTCTGTCTATCCTGCTTCTTAATTTGTACCATACTAAATATTGTTAACCTACATGAACTTGATTTCGCTTTGTAGATCGACCCCTCTGCTTAATACATTTTCGTGTTTTCACTGATTTTAAAATACGTCAGTTCAATTTTCATTACATATCGACTTCGTAGAATAGGAAATACACTCGTTTATAAATAATAATAAGTAAAACATTTCTTGCTTAAGGAGACCATAACTGCCTATTTAACTACATGTTACGTTTTTGCAACTGTTCTCAAAAATTATAAAAAATAGACCTTAATTTTTACTTTCTCTTGCCTATATGAATATATAGGAAGGAAAGTATTGTTTTCATGTCGATTTTTCGAAATCGAGTTTTCACCGGATCTATACGTTTTCAGACCCCCTGAACCCAAAAAACATATTTTTAGCGATTGGTCTGTGTGTGTGTGTGTGTGTGTGTGTGTGTGTGTGTGTGTGTGTGTGTGTGTGTGTGTGTGTGTGTGTGTGTGTGTGTGTGTGTCTGTGTGTGAACAGAATATCTCAAGAACGAAACATCGTACGAACTTGAAACTTGAAACTTAAGTTACATACCACTACCGGACCCGACACGAACATTTTCATCAAAATCGGTCAACCGGAAGTAGTAGTTTATTCGTGTAATTTTTCACTTTTTTGCGATTTTCTCAAAAACTGGTCCTACGATTTTTTTTAAAATCGCCTTATTTACTCAATTTTTTATTCTCTACAAGATAGGGTAGGCGCCATGTTTGCTGAAATTCTGGGTGAGGCTGTTTTCACGTAAAAACAAAGTTTTTTTAAGATTACGGCTTTAATATGCAATTTAGCGAAAAAATTTATATAATAAAAGTTGTAGAGAATTTAAAAACCTACAACTTTTATTTCAAACATTTTTTGGTATAACGCTTAGTTTAGCAGTAATTAGCAATTTTCTGTTTTTTTCCCACGAAAACGTGAGAAAAATCGATTTTTTTAAGATTTCGGCCTTGGTATGCATTTTATAATAAAAGTGTATATAATCAAATTTATAGAAAATTAAAAGATCTACAACTTTTATTTAAAACATTTTTCTCTACAGAGCCTAGTTTAGCGTGAAAGAGTGATTTTCTGTATTTTGAAGCCAAACTGAGGTTGATTTTCATTTTGCGTCTTTCACTCATGATTAAAATTAGGTTATGTTTATTAAGGTTAGTTTTTTTGTTTATGTCTAATGTTTTATTACTAATATTAGGTTTATTGTTAATTATTTATATTGGCAAGAGAAAGTTGTGTGAGTGTTTCACACCAGATTTTTATTTAAATTGAACTTCAGGCTTTATTTAGTTCCGTATGGAAGCTTATTTTTGAATAAAGTATTAAAAATTCATTATTATTTCTACAAAAAGCACAAATAATTCTGAGAAAATAAATAATGAAAAAAAATCGTAAAATATTTATTATAAACAATTTTTAAATAATCCTATATGCGGAACTAGCACATTATAAGTAAAATGTGTCCTGAAAATTTCAAACTGGTATGTTTAACCATTCCTGAGAACTTTTTTGCGATTTTCTCAAAAACGGCTCTTACGATTTTTTTTAAAATCGCCTCATTTACTAATTTTTTTATGCTCTACAAAATAGGGTAGGTGCCATGTTTGCTAATATTTTTGAAGAGGCTGTTTTTACGTAAAAAAATTGTTTTTTTAAGATTGCGGCTTTAATATGCATTTTAGCGCAAAAATTTGTATAATAAAAAATGTAGAGAATTTTAAAACCTACAACTTTCATTTCAAACATTTTTTTGTATAACGCTTAGTTTAGCGGTAATTAGCGATTTTCTGTTTTTTTCTCTCACGAAAATGTGTAAAAAATCGATTTATTTAACGATTTCAGCCTTATTATGCATTTTACGACAAAAAAGTATATAATCTCCTTTATAGTAAATTAAAAGATCTGCAACTTTTATTTCGAGCATTTTTCGCTACAGAGCCTAGTTTAGCGTGAAAGTGTGATTTTCCGTATTTTTAAGCCAAACTGAGGTTGATTTTCATTTGGCATCATTCACTCATTAAAATAAGGTTATATTTTTTGAATTTGGTTTTTTTTGTTTATTTTTAATGGTTTATTACTAATTGTAGGTTATATTGTTAGTTATTTGCATTGGCAAGAGATAGTTGTGTGAGTTTTTCACACCAGATTTTTTACTTTCTCTTGCCTATATGAATATATAGGAAGGAAAGTATTGTTTTCATGTCGATTTTTCGAAATCGAGTTTTCACCGGATCTATACGTTTTCAGACCCCCTGAACCCAAAAAACATGTTTTTAGCGATTGGTCTGTGTGTGTGTGTGTCTGTGTGTGTGTGTGTGTGTGTGTGTGTGTGTGTGTGTCTGTCTGTCTGTGTGTGAACAGAATATCTCAAGAACGGAACGTCGTACGAACTTGAAACTTGAAACTTAAGTTACATACCACTACCGGACGCGACACGAACATTTTCATCAAAATCGGTCAACCGGAAGTAGTAGTTTATTCGTATAATTTTTCAGTTTTTTGCGATTTTCTCAAAAACTAGTCCTACGATTTTTTTTTTAAATCGCCTATATTACTCAATTTTTTATTCTCTACAAGATAGGGTAGGCGCCATGTTTGCTGAAATTATCGGTGAGGCTGTTTTCACGTAAAAACGTTGTTTTTTAAGATTACGGCTTTAATATAAATTTTAGCGCAAAAACTTATATAATAAAAGTTGTAGAGAATTTAAAAACCTACAACTTTTATTTCAAACATTTTTTTGTATAACGCTTAGTTTAGCGGTAATTTGCGATTTTCTGTTTTTTTTTCTCACGAAAACGTGAGAAAAATCGATTTTTTTAACATTTCGGCCTTAGTATGCATTTTACGACAAAAGTGTATATAATTAAATTTATAGAAAATTAAAAGATCTACAACTTTTATTTATAGCATTTTTCTCTACAGAGCCTAGTTTAGAGAGAAAGAGTGATTTTCCGTATTTCTAAGCCAAACTGAGGTTGATTTTCATTTTGCGTCTTTCACTCATGATTAAAATTAGGTTATGTTTGTTGAGGTTAGTTTTTTGTTTATTTCTTATGTTTTATTACTAATGTTAGGTTTATTGTTAATTATTTGCACTGGCAAGAGAAAGTTGTGTGAGTTTTTCACACCAGATTTTTTTTATTAAAAAAACAATTATTGTTTCGAATGCTTTTTATGGACGGGTTTTACAATGACCGTCTATTATCTTATAAATAAACGGTGTATTGGCTAACATTACTGAAGCGTACATCGTGTAATTTAAAGGACAGTGCTTAAGGGTTGGTGCAGGACCTATCTTTGGTATATTTTATATTCAACGGATTTAATTTATTTTGTTTTCAAAGAGTGCGCAGCGTGTGGTGAATTTGATTACATGTAAAAATATGTTTTGTGGTTATTGTTTTATTAATAGAAATATTTTTTAGGCTGAAAATAATTTTATAGTAATAGGTATTTTTTTGATACAATTACCTTGATATAAATTTAATTAATTATTTAAATTGGTATCAGCGTAATTAAATTTTTACTTTCTCTTGCCTATATGAATATATAGGAAGGAAAGTATTGTTTTCATGTCGATTTTTCGAAATCGAGTTTTCACCGGATCTATACGTTTTCAGACCCCCTGAACCCAAAAAACATGTTTTTAGCGATTGGTCTGTGTGTGTGTCTGTGTGTGTGTGTGTGTGTGTGTGTGTCTGTGTGTCTGTGTGTCTGTGTGTGAACAGAATATCTCAAGAACGGAACATCGTACGAACTTGAAACTTGAAACTTAAGTTACATACCACTACTGGACGCGACACGAACATTTTCATCAAAATCGGTCAACCGGAAGTAGTAGTTTATTCGTATAATTTTTCAGTTTTTTGCGATTTTCTCAAAAACTGGTCCTACGATTTTTTTAAAAATCGCCTACTTTACTCAATGTTTTATTCTCTACAAGATAGGGTAGGCGCCATGTTTGCTGAAATTCTCGGTGAGGCTGTTTTCACGTAAAAACGTTGTTTTTTTAAGATTACGGCTTTAATATAAATTTTAGCGCAAAAACTTATATAATAAAAGTTGTAGAGAATTTAAAAACCTACAACTTCTGTTTCAAACATTTTTTTGTATGACGCTTAGTTTAGCAGTAATTAGCGATTTTCTGATTTTTTCTCACGAAAACGTGTGAAAAATCGATTTTTTTAAGATTTTGGCCTTAGTATGCATTTTACGACAAAAGTGTATATAATTAAATTTATAGAAAATTAAAAGATCTACAACTTTTATTTACAACATTTTTCTCTACAGAGCCTAGTTTAGAGAGAAAGAGTGATTTTTCGTATTTTTAAGCCAAACTGAGTTCGATTGTCATTTTGCGTCATTCACTCATGATTAAAATAAGGTTATGTTTTTGAGGTTAGTTTTTGTTTATTTCTAATATTTTATTAATAATGTTAGGTTTATTATTAATTATTTGCATTGGCAAGAGAAAGTTGTGTGAGTGTTTCACACCAGATTTTTTTTATTATTGTAGCCTACCAATTGAACCCTCTCATAATACAAAATGTAAATTTTAAAACCCTAATGACTCATAAATTTACTCGTAACCGATTGTTATAACCGTTCTCAGCTATATTCAGGTTTTGTTTTGCCCCTTTCTTTGGCGATTCTTACTGATCGTCAACAATATTCCGTTTTCCTGTATTGTACAGCGTAATTTTGACCACTGATAAGAACACAAAGAAGTATTTTGAAGGTGATATCTAATAAACCGCATAGATATTCAACGGAACAGATATTTACAGATGTCAATATCATGAATATAAGACAACTGTACATTAAAGAAATAATTTAAAAAATTCAAGTGAACGTAATTAACCTGCAAAATAGAGGGCATCAGTACCACACACGAAACAGAGATCTGCTCTCATCTGAGAGAGCGAGAATTGCTCTTTACCAGCGTCATTTTGAGTACTTGGCACCCAAAATATATAACCTGCTCCCGAATACGATTTGTAGCTTGCATTTTATATTAATTTTTATACACATATTCATCCCTATTACCACATTCATTCCAATTGCGGAGATGGTGGAAATTAACATATCCAACTATGGTTAAAAATCCATGTGTCCCAGTATGTGTAAAAAACATTAATTTCACTAATCTGCAAATAATTTACTACAAGAAAATTATAAGTGAGTTTACAGAAGTTTATGTTTTACACCACTTCCACGTTGTTCCTTCCGACATTAGTTATTTCTGCTTTTAATTCCTAAATTTAATTTCATTCCGTTCAGTTATAATTATGGGTAGCAGGTTATGAAATTAGGTTGAAAATAAAAAAATCTTGCATAGCCAAAACAAAAGTGAGAGCAGTGTCGCTCATACGTCGAGTTTCTTCTCGCTTGTCTGGAAAAAGTAGGTGTTAGTTTCTTGTACCGTACTTATGGGATCTATTTTGGACGTTCGATTCACTCCAATGTAGCTTTCTTGACAGGAGATTGCGTGATGGTTTTAATTCGAAATTTCGGTTTTTGGTTTTTTATATTTTTCAATAGTTTAGGCCAACATTGTCCAGAAAAACATTAAATTAGGTCAAAAAAATTATCATGTTACGAAGAACGAATATTTTTCATAATTTTATACTGCTTATTTTAGTGCAAATCGAATTTTAGTTTTTAAAATATCTGCATCACGATTTTTAATAATTTCACCTTCTAAACAGCTGTTGATAGGAAATTTACTTATTTGTGTACATATTGTTTTTGATTTGTGCCTTCTTGTTTCTTACCTTTTCCCGTAAATTTAGATTTTTTACACTTAGGTACATTTTTCTCAGAAACCAGTAAACCTACCAGACTGAAATTTTTACCAGTTAATTTTCTTGTATAGCCACACATACTGACATTTTTATGACGTCCTTAGGTGCTCCAAAAGTTAGTAATAGCCTACGCAAACACGTAGAAAACAATATTTGTAAAAAGTTTATCTTATCGTAATTTAAAAAAAAATGATATGGTCCAAAGACTAAATTCAAATAATGTCAGTAGCTCGAGAAGAAAAGCCCGACACCTATAGTGTGCAAAGTTTAATTTCCCTATATTTTACCAATTTTATGAAAAATGTACCTAAAAATAGCAAATTTAATATTAGCGGGATACAAAGTACAGTCTCCCCTTAAGATCTCCCTTATAAACTGTCGCTTGACATTCATCAATTTGAACTCTGCAAAAGTTAATCAGAAGGATATCGAGGCGGCTTTCTATTTATAACTTTCGAAATTAATTTCTGAACTACTACTAACTCAAATAGCTATGCGGAACACCACTCCCCACCCTAACCCACAATCCCATAAGTAAAAAGTGACTTGAACCGTAGAAAAATAAACAGCTTTCAGGATTTTAATTTCAAGGACACTTCTAAGTTTCCTAAATAAGTATGTAATTTTTCTCAGACGATGAAATAAACGATTAATATGTGTTTCTTTCATCGAAGCAAAACATCAACTGTTATTCCTAAATACTTAAATATTTGTTCCGTAGTTGTTTTACGGGATCTGTAACTGTAAGCCTACATTCTGAGTAGCTATGAATTGTTAAATGTTGAAATTCTGGATGGCTTTGTGAACTTGGAGAAAAACACAAAATATGAATCACCTCTATACGTTTACAGAAAGCAAATTTTTGTCCCGCCACCTCTTAACAACTTTTAGTCCCTACTGTGTTTTTATAATAAGATATTAATGCTACTGACCTCCGGTCATTTAGCTTCGCATCTGTGATTTTTTTAAATTTTGAACAAATAGGCCGATTTCATTGAGCAGAAGAATGTTAAATACTAAAATTTTAGCATCTTTCTTTTCATTATTACCTTTTTTATTTATTTAAAACCGCATCAGCATTTATATCATTAGGGATTACTTTGGGTTAAGGAATGATGGGTTTAAACGTATTATATTAATTTTTAAGAACGTAACCGTGAATCGAACCCTGGACCTCCTTTTTGCAGCGTGCTTAACCACTGGGCCACGGAGGCAGGCTTCTTTAAGTATCTTTATATGAATATTTTACTTTAATCTGTATTAAGAAAATCTGAATTAAGTCGTAGTTTCTGTTTCAAGTATTTAATAATATTAAAGTTTTACATTAATTTAGAACATACGGACCACCCCCCGGGATTCTGTTAATACGGAAAACTGAAATTTCAAACTTGTTGCAACTATACAGACATATATTACTTATTTTTACATTTATGTGGTTTATTAATTTCTTTAAATATGTTTAACTTGTCATGTGAAGACACTTTTAAGTAAAAGTCATTTGTGTATGTGTGTGTTTTAATTAAAATTTAGTCTAAGACGGTATATTATAGAATGTTTAGTCTAAGACGGTATATTATAGAATGTACTTAGCGTTCCCTGCTGAGCATTTACTAATCTTCTTAGTCGCTAATAATAATCTCACTCCTCAAGTTAGACGTAAGGCATGATGTGCCACCCTCTGTGACAAGAACGTAGACTAAAACGCCTGCGATGAAGAGTGAGACAATTGTTTCCCGGGTTACCCTAGGTATATTCAATTTTTACGTTCTCTTGCGTTATATGAAGTATAGGGAAGGAAAGTATATTGTTTTCATGACGAGTTTTCACCGCATATACATTTTCCGGCCCCCTGAAACTCCCCGAAAAAACAGGTTTTACCGATTATTCTGAGTGAACAAAATATCTCTAGAATGAAATTTCGTACGAAGTTGAAACTTTGGACTTAAGTTTGATACCATAAGGGGACCAGACTCGAACTTTTTCATCAAGATCGGTCAACCGGAAGTATTATTTTATTCGTGTAATTTTTCACTTTTATTGCGATTTTCTCAAAAACGGGTCCTACGATTTTTTTTTAAATGGCCTGGTTTACTAAGTTTTTTTCTCTACGAGATAGTGTAGGCGCCATGTTTGCTGAAATTCGTGGAGAGGCTGTTTTCACGTAAAAAAAATTGTTTTTTTTTTAAATTGCACCACGAACCTGAAGTTAGCAATTTTTTTTGAAATGGGCAATTTTTACAGTACGTTATATGTTTGGGCATTGATTTCTGTTTAATATGCATTTTAGCGCAAAAATTTATACAATAAAAATGTTGAGAAATTAAAATCCTACAACTTTTAATTCAAAAATTTTTTTGTATAACGCTTAGTTTAGCGGAAATTAGCAATTTTCTGTTTTCTTCTCACGAAAACGTGTAAAAAATCGTTTTTTAACGGTTTGCGCCTTAATATGTATTTAACGACAAAAAAGTATATAATCACATTTATAGTAAATTAAAAGATCTACAACTTTTATTTAGAGCATTTTCCCCTACAGAGCCTAGTTTAGCGTGAAAGTGATTTTCCGTATTTCTAAGCCAAACAGGTCGATTTTCATTTTGCATTATTCACCCATGATTAAAATAAGGTTATGTTTTTTGAAGTTAGTTTTTTTGTTTATTCTAATGGTTTATTAATAATTTTTGGTTATATTGTTAATTATTTGCATTGGCAAGAGAAAGTTGTGTGAGAGTTTAACACTAGATTTTTGTTTTAAATTTAGATTATGAACCATTTATCAATAAATGATATTTGATAATACCCTCAATATTATTTACCTGTTAGAAATGACTTTGCTTTGTACTAGAACGAAAAATTTCTTTCAGATATGTTTAAGACATTGTTAACTAAAACACTTCATGTTTTTCCGTTTGTCCATAGATTGTTTTTACCTTTCTAAACGAAGATACCGTGATGATTTCTGGCACGGATCTAGAAATTTTAACTTATATTAATTAATATGCCATTACTGAGTTTATTAAGAAAGATAAAAGACCTTAGACCAAAGGTTTTTTAAAAGAATGAAATTAACCAGAATTATTAATTAACCATAAACTATGTAATTGAAAAAAAATTTCCCTCCAACCAAGTAGACGTAATCAGACAAGTGCTCCTTCTTTGGAAAAGGAGAAACACTGTTATACGTTGGAGAATATTAAGGTGAGTACAACGTAAGTAGTCCGTTTGTGGACGTCCGAAAATCGTTGTTCCGTAAACGACTACTTACCACATTTCGCTAGGTAGGCTAATAAATTGCAAACATGCCCTACAGTAGTCACTTTAGGCCATTCCAGTACAGTAATTTCAAATCCACAAACATCGGATGGACTTCCAGAAATTAAAGTTACCTCTAAATTGTTCCAATTGATGACGGGAAAGTGATAAATTCATTCTGTAATATTTTTTAAGAATTAAAAGGTGTAAAATAATTCAGTGTAAACGTTTTAGTATAAAATTACTAAACCCCCTCCCTGTGCTTCACGGCATACTAAACTTAACGTGTTTAACTTCTCACACAATCTTACTCGTTGAAAGCAAAATCACGAATGTACAATTAAAATCAATTAGTAGGGTAGACCGGGGCAGGTTTGGTACAGGGGCAAGTTTACACAGTGCTCATATTTCAAAAACTATTCGTCCGAACGCTACACTCGTCACGTCAGACGAGTCTCTAAGACCGTAATAAGCATCGACGCCAGTATGAAGTCATTATAACGAGTAGGAACGAAGAGAGATCAATTTTAGTGATTTTTGTCCTGGTGACTAAATTTTTACACCATTATATTAGCATTACTAGTAACTATACCATTTAATTTTTTAATGTTTTTATAGTTCATGAC
This sequence comes from Catonia carolina, assembly GCA_035578175.1. Classification (NCBI taxonomy): domain Eukaryota; kingdom Metazoa; phylum Arthropoda; class Insecta; order Hemiptera; family Achilidae; genus Catonia; species Catonia carolina. The sequence goes on from JAQMRL010000007.1 coordinate 51,245,352, forward strand.
TGTTGACTGTTCTGTTAAGATTATTTTAAGATATTCAGTTTAATATATAACTCACAAATAAAGCGTACAGGTTAATTTTTTTCGAAAACATGCGGAGGGGCAAGTTTACACAAGGCACATGGGGCAAGTTTACACATTCTTCAAGTTGTGTAAACGTGCCCCGTACGTTTTTATACCATTTGTTAACGGTTTCTAATGGTTATATATTTTTTTCTTCACGTAAACAATGGTTCGATCTTACAAAAAGGAAGACGAATAGATCCACTATGGATCCAAATAAGATGAAGATGGCAGTAGAAGAGGTAAGATAAGGGCTATCTTTAAAAAAGGTTGCTACAATTCACTTTCAAAACACTTGCTCCATGATGTATTACTCAGTCATTACTTCATGATGTATTACTCCAGTTATTCATTTATTCATACATTTCTTCAGGAAACATGAATTTTGAACCAGAACCCGATAAAAAATTGAAGGCAGCTGAGGGAACTGCAGAAATGGTGCAGCCTGACCCGGATGCGGTAGTAGTACCTGAACCGGAAGTAGAAAGGAAACTGGGACCGCATGCAGTGTCAATACTTGAACTAAAAGCTCAACTCAAAGCGAGTAGTTGGTCTCGATTTGCTACGCCAAAACGAGGGACTCTAGTTACATTGGCAATAGCTGAAAATGCAGCTGGTAACAGCGTACCGCCATTCATTGTGTTTCCGAAAGTAACTTTTTCGATGTGACTTTCAGTCACATTTTATTCGTGACGGCCCTGTTCGTTGTGAAGGAGATGCCAATCCCTCGGGATTGATGGTTGAGAAAAACTTTCTGAAATTCGTCAAACACTTTGTTCATCATACTCGATGTTCTTCCGAGAGACCTTGCCTATTGCTCGATAACCATGATTCGCACCTCTCAGTTCAAGTCCTAGACTTCTGCAAAAGTAATGGCGTCACACTTCCATACTTTCCTTCCCACTGCAGCCGCTCGAGAGGAGTGTTAACGGCCCTTTGAAGAAGTTTGTCAACACTGCATGTGATTGATGGATGACAATGAATGAGCCTCCAATGACGATTTACGATATCCCAGGTATTTTGTCAACAGAACTACGCTTAGCATGCACTCCTGTAAATATCAAGGCACGCTTCAAAGTTTCAGGGATATTCTCTCTTAATACTGACATATTTCAAGACGAAGACTTCATGCTATCCAATGTAACCGATAGGCCGGGTCCTCTTACTTCAAACTCAACCTCTGAGCTTTGTGTTGCCATTCCTGACCATTCACTTACAATGCTTCCTTCCGAACTAGCACCATCCACATCCGCAATATGTCCATCGCCTTCTGGGCAAGCTGTCCAATTCACCTCTACGCGTGTATCATATGTGTCTCCCTCTGGGGTGTCCGTTGCTGGCACTTCCGGTACTAGGTCTTTCTTAACATCTGAAGATGTGTGGCCTTTGGAAAAAGTAGGTCCAAGAAAAATAACTAATAAAGGCCCGAAGAAGCGGCAAACTGCTATTCTAACTGATACGCTGGTTAAAAATGCGTTGAGAGTAGAACAGAATAGTGCAAAAAAGAAAAAGATAAATACGATAAATTTTCCTCATTTGAGGAAAATAAAAAATAAAAGATTACAGTGCAAAGAAAGCACCGGAAAAGAAAAAAATTTAAATAAACACGGTCAGTGCAAATCTGATAGTTACGAAAATGACCATGAAAACTGCGTGTATTTACTGCTTGAAACAATTCCAACAGTCAAAACCTGGTGCACAGTGGATACAATGCACTGAGTGTAATAGATGGGCACAAAGTCATTGTAGGCGTCTTGAAAAAGATTTCTTTTATTTCGTATGTATCAATTAACTATAAAAGCGATTTTAAAAATTATACAAATAGAACAGGAGATCAATTTCTATTTTACATTAATGCAAAATTGTGTTTAGTAAAAATGAATAAATAATTTAATGAAACATATGTATTAACTTTTTTTTTTACCTACATATTATATATTAATGTAAATGTAGATTTATGTAATGTATACACAGAACTTAACAAAATATTTTATAGCATTAAAACTGAGTAATATAGTTTATTAACCCTCAAATATCTTATATTAAAAAGTTTGAAAACTTACCCCAGGCACTGTGTAAACATGCCCCATCAGTGGGGCAAGTTTACACAGGTGACTTACCTTCAAAAAACATTTCAATACATAAAAAATATCACAATAACAGGCTCTTCATATATGTCAAAGTGAAGCTTAAATATTAAATAATGATTGAGTATGAAAAGCATGTAAATAAATGCAATACAAAAATTTAGAAAAATCAAAATCTAAAATCTGTGTAAACCTGCCCCGGTCTACCCTACTGGAAACAGAAATATTGTTGACATCTTCGAAACACTAATGGAAGGGGGGAGAAATAACTACCCGAAAGTCCAAAAATCTGAATTTAAAAAATAGGTAAACCCTATTTCTTAAACAAATGTTACAATCTCTTTGGTTATTGGAAGGTTTTCATAACTTACTACGTTGAAATCGGAAGTGACATTTGTTCTTGGATATCCGTCTTATAGACAATTCTCAAATTTATAAAAAGAAAGAGTATCGGATGATGCAATCTTAAAGGGCGGTACTGTACCGCCCCCGATACTTGCAATATATAATACATCATTGTAGCATTGATGTATAGCCTACTATACAACTGATGTATAATATAGCGGATAGCTAAAAGAACTAGGTCTAATCTTACCCAAACAAAAAAAATAAAAGAATCTTTCTTTTACCAATCACAATTTTTTTCTTCAAATTTACGTAGGCCACGTTACCCAGGTAGCTTTAAGCTTTCTAACTGAAAGAATATTTTTAAATCAGTTTTGTAGTTTCTGAGATAAATTTATTACAAACAAACAAACAAGCGTTACATTTTTATTACATTAGTATTGATAAAAAAATCCTGTACCTACCTCTTTGCGTTTCCCTCGCGTCACCTCTCACTGACTGACTCATTCATCACAATTCTCCTTGTACAATAGCTAAAAAGCTAAAATTTGGAGGGAATATTCCCTTTAGGGTAAATAGAAAATTTAAACATTAACGATTTCAACATTCCACCGTTAACGGGTTGAAAATTGTGTTCAACCCTGAAACCGATATTTATTGTTTACTAAGTTACAGATGAGTTACATGGCTGAAGTTTGGTAATGTTATTTATAGTGCAACTAAAAAAAATTACCCTTTAACAACTTCCAAAATGTACCCCCTAAAGGTTGAAAAGGATGTCCAACCCTGAAACCAATATTTTTTATTTACGGACTTCCGAACCAGTTAGATGGCCGAAATTCGATGTTACATGTAGTGACGCTAAAAACATTATACCTCAACGATTTCAAAAAATTTACCAGTAAGAGGTTGAAATAGGGTATTTAATTTTTAAAACAATATTTTTATTTTACTCAGTTACGGACCAGCTAGATAGCTAACACTTCGTGGTGTTACCAATATTGCACCTAAAAAAATTACCTTTAATGATTACAAATACGTACCCGTAACGAGTTGAATACGGTATTCAACCCTTAAACCAATGTTTTCGTTTATTAAGGTTCGGCGAGAAATTGATAGATGGCTGAAATTCGGTGGTCTCCAAATAAATATATCAGTTTTTTCCAAATCAGAAAATCGTATTTTAATTTATTTACAACCTTAATTTAAATGATTAAAATAAAACAAAATTATACCCTGATGAAGTCGAGACGAGCTGCTAGTACTTCATTTATTTTTTAAAGACCTTTATCGTTCATAGATGTGTTACATATTTTTCAGCCTACAAATCGCTATTCATGTTAGGCACTTTACGGTCTTGTTTTGGATAAAATTACTTTGTTTCTGTTGCGTGAGCTCTTTAGATCAATACGCTATATCAAGTCTCTATTGATTGATGTAACAGTCACAAAAACATACGCTACAAGAAGTTATTCCAATTCTCTTTGAAAATGGCTTTGTTTACTTGAATTACATTCAAACATTAGACTAGTATTACACTAATCACTTAATTTTTATATAAAAATTAAAATTCAATTTAAAAATAATTATATTAACGTTTTTATTTTTAGAGATTTGTTAAAAAATTAAAAAATATTATTTTAAAAACCCGCCGAATACTTTTTACAATAATAGTTTTCATTGCGATCCCTCCATTCTATGAATGGAGGAACTTTAAAGACACTAGGTAATAACTCGAGCGCAACTGCACTAATAATGAATTTCGAGTCACAAAATTTGCTCGCCAACTATTGTCTAAAATGGTATTATATAGAGTAGGCCTAACATTTATCTAGCTGTTTGTTGTACGACGTAATTTCAGAAACTACCCCACCGATTTTAAAAATTCTTTCACTGTTGGAAAGCTTCCTGAGTAACATAAATAGCCCTACTACTATATTGAATCACGTAATTTTTTAATATAAAAAATTTTGATTGGTCAATGAAGTCAAGTGTTATTTTACTTGCTTGGGCTAAGGTTAATTCTTTTATCTGTCTATTCTATCGTGTACAATATATTGTATTAAGCAGGTGTCAGGTACAGTACAGTTCCGTTCTATACTACGGCTTAATCCTATACTCTTTTCTTTTTCAAAATATTTGAAAATTATTTACGGGACAGATAGTCAACCATTATCGAAACATATACCTAAAGAAATATAAAAAGAACATCCGATTTCTGCGTAGAAAAACTTCTGCACATCTTCAAAAAAATCAAAGAGAGCGTAACATTTTCTAAGAAATAGTGTTTACTTAAGTTTTACCTTCTTTTTCTAGTAACACATATTAAGTTATTGTCAGGTCGTATTTCTTCGATTCCATTGGTAATTCATACTGATGTCAACAACATTCTTGTTTTCAGTACTACCTAATTTATTTTAATTGTACAGTCATGATTCAACGTGAAAGGTTTTGTGAGAAATTAAACATTTTAAGTAGTTTGCGGTGAAGCGCAGCAAGTTGCTAGCATAAGATACAAAATAGGTAGGTATACACAATTTTAAACCTGCACATCCAATTGATGTGCTTCACATCCGCACTTTTTACTTTCTCTTGCCTATATGAATATATAGGAAGGAAAGTATTGTTTTCATGTCGATTTTTCGAAATCGAGTTTTCACCGGATCTATACGTTTTCAGACCCCCTGAATCCAAAAAACATGTTTTTAGCGATTGATCTGTGTGTGTGTCTGTGTGTCTGTGTGTGTGTGTGTGTGTGAACAGAATATCTCAAGAACGGAACATCGTACGAACTTGAAATTTGAAACTTAAGTTACATACCACTACCGGACGCGACACGAACATTTTCATCAAAATCGGTCAACCGGAAGTAGTAGTTTATTCGTATAATTTTTCAGTTTTTTGCGATTTTCTCAAAAACTGGTCCTACGATTTTTTTTAAAATCGCCTATTTTACTCAATTTTTTATTCTCTACAAGATAGGGTAGGCGCCATGTCTGCTGAAATTCTCGGTGAGGCTCTTTTCACGTAAAAACGTTGTTTTTTTAAGATTACGGCTTTAATATAAATTTTAGCGCAAAAACTTATATAATAAAAGTTGTAGAGAATTTAAAAACCTACAACTTATGTTTCAAACATTTTTTTGTATAACGCTTAGTTTAGCGGTAATTTGCGATTTTCTGTTTTTTTTCTCACGAAAACGTGAGAAAAATCGATTTTTTTAACATTTCGGTCTTAGTATGCATTTTACGACAAAAGTGTATATAATAAAAGTTATAGAAAATTAAAAGATCTACAACTTTTGTTTAGAGAATTTTTCTCTACAGAGCCCAGTTTAGCGTGAAAGTGTGATTTTCCGTTTTTTTAAGCCAAATTGAGTTCGATTTTCATTTTGCGTCTTCCACTCATGATTAAAATAAGGTTATGTTTTTGAGGTTAGTTTTTGTTCATTTCTAATGTTTTAATACTAATGTTAGGTTTATTGTTAATTATTTGCATTGGCAAGAGAAAGTTGTGTGAGTGTTTCACACCAGATTTTTTATGAATAAAAAGTAAAACAAGGTTGCTAGTAAATTTGTATTATGAATTTTGGGTAAATTATTTATCGAACTATTAAAATGTGTTAAAAATAACTTAATATTTTAAATTATAAATTTTGAATTTCCGTTTACACTAACAGTTTCTTTTAAAGTTATAAACGCCAAAGATCCGTATTTTTATGTCGCGAAATCACTTAAACAATGAATTACCTACATTTTTGCAATAGTAGACGGTTCAAATAACTCAAGTTTCGTTTGGAAAGTAACGTTGGGCACACCTCTTTTGCCTGCGGTGTTCAGTTCTATGGTTATTTAATGCCATATACAGTAATATAAAATATAAAATTTAATTTTGTATTGTGTTTTGAATTGCTGTAATTTATATTGTAAGCCGATTTCTGTTTTCAGTTTAGTTACAGGTACAAAAGACTTGATAGTTTCTCTTCAGATTGTTGCAACTTTCGTTCAATAATCTGTTTCATTTAGAAAATTCTTGTGCTTGGTTTGAAGTTGACACGTTTATCGCTGTTAAATGATAGTTTCATAAAATTAAAAATTTCTTTGAATTAAATTTCGAAAGGAATAATTTTCTTTATTTTATTTTGTACGACATATTTTACTGTCTCTTACTCTCTTTAATATAGACAAAAAATTCACCTCAAAATCACATAATTATTAAAATTCTGGTGTGAAACACTCACACGACTTACTCCTGTCTGTGCAAATAATGAACACTATAACCTAACATTAGAAATAAACAAAAAACTAACCTCAAAAAACATAAACTAATTTTAATAATAAGTGAATGATGCAAATGAAAACCAATCTTAGTTTGGCTTAAAATACGGAAAATCACTCTTTCACGCTAAACTAGGCTCTGTAGAGAAAAGTTCTTAAATTAAAAGTAGTAGCTATTTTAATTTCTAATAAATTTGATTATATACATTTTTGTCGTAAAATGCATAGGGTACTGAGGCTGAATTCTTAATAAATCCATTTTTTACAGATTTTAATGAAAACAAACCAGAAAATCACTAATTACCGCTTTAATAAGTGTTATACAAAGAAATGTTTTGAATAAAAATTGTAGGTTTTTCAACTGACTAATTGTAGGTTCTACAACTTTCATCATAAACACTTTTGCCCTGAAATGCACATTATGGCCGCAATCTTAAAAGAAACATTTTTTTCTACGAGAGCACATCCTCCCCCAAGAAGTTCAGCAGACATGGCGACTACCGTATCTTGTGGGGCATAAAAAATATAGTGAATTAGGTGATTTAAAAAAAAAAATCGTAGGTGCAGTTTTTGAGAAAATCGCAAAAAAGTGAAAAATGACACTTATAAATTTACTATTTTCGTTTGACCGATTTTGATGAAAATGTTCGTGTCGGTTCCTCTAGTAGTACCTAACTAAAGTTTCTAGTTTCAAGTTCGTACGATGTTCCGTTGTCTTGCCCTTGATGAGTATGGACTCGATCTGGTAGTTTCAAGGCTACAAAAATAGTTCTGTTTCTTATCACATGATCAGCCAATTATATGACTGAAGCATTTAAGAACAGAAGAGGTAGAGGTATAAAAGAAACTAGTCAGAGTTATCTCGTCTAAGAGTAATAAATTTTATTATACGGTACAGCCAGATTCTGTGGTGAATGAAGTAAAGGTGTCATTTGCACGGCGGAAAGTGGATGTTTTTCAGAGGGCCGGGCATGCTGATAAGCATATTTTTCTACTCGGTAAGGAAGGCGTGCTAAACCACCTCACCTCTTCGTTTTACTTAGCCTATAATGTAACCTACCTATTATGTTAAGTTACAATGAAGTTTTTTAATTTATTAGGATTATTTTTGTTATTTTGCAAATTTTTTTGATAATCTGTAGGTACCATATTACGAAACTAGCTAAAGTACCCGTTCTTCGAACGGTTAACTGAACTGGTGTGAAACACTCACACGACTTACTCCTGTCTGCGCAAATAATGAACACTATAACCTAACATTAGAAATAAACAAAAAACTAACCTCAAAAAACATAAACTAATTTTAATAATAAGTGAATGATGCAAATGAAAACCAATCTTAGTTTGGCTTAAAATACGGAAAATCACTCTTTCACGCTAAACTAGGTACTAAACTAGGTACGCTAAACTGGGTACTGGTGGAATGGGCAGGTAGGTAACTTGACTAAATGACTACGGGTTTTACCGGCGCTTAGGCCTGTGTTTATTGTTCTGTTAATTTTATTATGTTAATATTCTTCTAAAAATATTGGTTTATTTTTTTTAAATTGGTAAATATCTCCGTTATTATGTATGAAAATGAAAACCTTTACAAATCCAACTTATTCGTTTTTACTCCCTCTGGTGTCGTGGACGGTCGGTTGGGGTACCGAGTTCGACCCCTGTCAGGTCTGATATTCTTTAACTGTTGATTTTTATCTACCTTCTTTCAACGTCAGTATTATTCTTTATGAAAAAAAAAAACAGTTGAACGTAAAATAAAAATGAGATCTTGGTGTTTTTAACTTAAGATATGCAGCGCTATATTATTTTCATAATAAATGAAAGATAAATCACAATAAGAACACCACGATGGTGACTACTATTAAGACGACTGATTCATTTTTGACAATGTGACCAAGAAAAGATGTATAGGGTACTGGTGGAATGGGCAGGTAGGTAACTTGACTAAATGACTACGGGTTTTACCGGCGCTTAGGCCTGTGTTTATTGTTCTGTTAATTTTATTATGTTAATATTCTTCTAAAAATATTGGTTTATTTTTTTAAATTGGTAAATATCTCCGTTATTATGCATGAAAATGAAAACCTTTACAAATCCAACTTATTCGTCTTTAAACGTTTCGTAATTTTGATTATACAACATTTTTTGATACGTTGACTTTTAACGCAGTTATTCGTAGTTTTTTGTTTATCCCTCCCTCTGAACTCCTCCATCCCTTTGTGATATTAAAAAAAATTATAGCCTATTTTCATTTCGATTATGTCCAGAATTTAGATACCAAAATTTATTGAATTTGGTTCGGCGGTTCTTGCGTGATGCCGTAACATGCAAACAGACGAAAATTCAGCTGAACTTATATTCAGTGTTTACTTGGTACATCTGGCGTATAAACAAAATTTGGGGCATTTCGAAAAATTGTACAGACAAAATCACAATTTTATTTATATAGATTCGAACAGATCCCGGTCGCAACTTTTTCGGATTTGTGGTGTTTGTCGCATTGAAATTAAAAGTAATTTTTATAAATAATGTTTATTATTAACAAACGTTAGTGATTTAAGTTTCATTAGTCTATTATGTTCAAGATATATTCATTGTGTAGACTACATAGTTGTCTGGAGAACTGTATTACTAAATTTTGAGAAATATAATAAAAATTATTATGTAAACCGGGTGATGCGGATGATTTTATTTGTCGCCTCATGGTTGCCTTGTAGTCTTATAAAACAAATTTAATAATTTCCCTCTCCGGTAACCTAATAAAATAAACGGTTGTTAGCTATTTATATTCGATGCGATATTAGTCCTCAACATTTTCTTCTTCTTTTTACGTTTATTAAACGCCGCGCCGGTCGTTTTTACTTTGTAGTAGACCTACTACGACCTTTTATATTATTATCTTTCATTCGTCTATTCTTTTGAACTGCTGCAAATAATAAATCCAAGAACGCTTCTTTATTAATATTAATGTTATTTATTATTTCATATATTACAAAGATGTGTTCTGTATTCTGTTTGATATCAAAATAATTTACATTATAAATTTACATGAACACATTTGATTTGTCACTTTTATTAAAATATATTATTTTAATCATGCGAATGCCATAATTGCCGTTGCCAAACCATTAAATCTAGTATGTCTGCATTCCATAGTATTTATTAATAACATTCATTGAGCAATTTTATTATCATCGTTCATTATTATTATCATCTATAATTTTAAATCTCACAAAAAAGTAAAAATTTGAGTAAATTATTTTTCTGTTTAATTAATATTATATAGTTCAATAAATTATTTTATTACTCTGTCAGTTAATTTCCTGTTACTTTAAATTGATGGTTACGTTCACGATGATAATCTTTAGTCTACATATAAATTGTAAAGCCCACACTGACTGACTGAGTCGTCCTTCACTAATTTTCTCCAACTTGGACTACAGCCGGAAAGCTGAAATTTGTAGGATTTCTCTTTAGTTGCCCATAACAGACAGGTGGAGTGTCAAATTATTTACACTCAATCTATTCCTTGCAGGGTGAAAATAAATAGTTCTGTTTCTTATCACATGGTCAGCCAATTAAATGACTGAATCATTTAAGATTAGAAGAGGTAGAGACACTAAAAAAAGAGGTAAAAAAGAGGTAAAAGACACTAATCAGAGTTATCTTCTCTGAAAGTAATGGATTTCATTATACAGCCAGACCCTGTGGTGAATGAAGTGAAAGTGTCATTTGCCGAGTGGAAAATATGTGCTTTTCAGAGGGCCCGGCATTCTGATAAGCGTACTTATCCACTCAGTGAGGAAGGCAAAAGTAAACCACCTCACTCCTCGATTTACTTAGTAAAACCTCTACAGTTCAACCCAGCCTTTTTGCTGATGACCTAAACAACAACACATTCTCTTTAGGATTAATACTTTACACATTTCATTACTAAGAAAATTTACTAAGAAACTGTATTGAAAATTTACAAATAATGTAATAATGTTACGGTTTCAGTTCTTTGTCGTAAAAAATTTTGAGTTGATTTTTGAGAATTTTAAAACCTCAAAAATAGGGCTGTACAATAACGGCAGTTGAAGAATGTTATCTTAAGTTGTAGTGAAAAGTGAAACAGAAAGGTAAATTTTACAGATTTGGGTTTATTAAACATACGTGATCATTTTCTACGTTTTAAATAAGGCAATCATTAAATTATAAAGTAGTTTATAAAAAAATACATTTAAGTTGTAGAATTTGAAAATCGGTATTCAGAATGAGTTTGCTATGTAATGTTTGTGTGCAAGTTAAACGTGCGCGCGTTCTCGTGCGGTCAGGATGGAATGAAATAAAAGAAAATATGTAAATTATAGTTGGTAGTTGTTCGAGTCATTGTCTCAAGGAGTTATTGTACTTTCAAATTACCGGCAAAAACATTTTACCTTATTCAAAATCGGAGACTTCACCTTTCTCTCTACTGTAACCCTTCACTGACTTACAAGTTATTGTATTCCCTTTCCGTGCGCAGGATTAAGTCCCACAACAACCCTACCGTACCGTGTATGTATTCACATAGATTATTTTATTTAAATAGCATTGTAACAAAGTTTATTTTAACATTTATAGTATTGCTCTTAAAAGTTTTTAAAGTTAGGCACTTCATTTTAAATTTTTAACTTTTTCTATTGTGCTTTTGTTTTTGTAAAAAAAAAACAGAATTGTTTTACATGTAAGCCCAGGGCATACTTGATCTTTTATTACTACTAAATGCCTTGTACCGTTCTTTTCCATACCAATTTCCTCAGAATAAACTTAAGTACTATATTAAGTAGCACACAAAATATAATTCTAAATTAATGTTTTACTACATACATACAATGAAATTTAAAAATGGTGGGTAGGATGCATGTGTTATAAATTTTGTAGCAGTAAATACTAAACCGATTTCAGTGAAGTTATTAAGCTAAAGTTTTCTCAACTAACCTCGGAGGAGTTTTAAATAATTGAATTTGAAGTCCTAAAATTTAGAGGATTTTATTTCGATGCAAATATACAATACTTGATAATTCGTCACGTGGTGAGTGGTCTGTACAACTGGCTTTTACGTAAAGGGTCCTGGGATTGATTCCCGGCCAGGTCTGACAGTTTCTCATCTCTCATTTTCTTAATTATCATTTTTCATCGGCTGCATCAGCTCTTATGAGTATAAAACAATCGCAAAACAAAAACTCAAAATAATTGATGATTCTTAGGGAAGAAAACTCTCATTAAAAAAAAACCCACGGGATCCAAAATTTAACTCAAGTGTATTTTAGGTGATTAAATTTTTTTTAAATCTAAAATTTCATACCTTTTAATAATTTCTGTCTGGTTGCTAATTAAAGATAATTAAAAATTTTATAAATTCTTTGTTTTCACTTGTGTTTATTACAGCGTCAGAATATCCAACCAATATCAAATTCTCTTGTCTAAAGCCATTGTTTTCGCCTTCCACACCTCTCTTCTTAGTTATTTCTATCCGATATTTTCTTTGTTAATTTAAGCCTTCTTGTACTTTACCTCAGTTCTCAAAATCTTTCTTTGTCTATCTTTTATCATGAATTCGAATGACGTGCCATACCATCTCAAATGAATCTTCTCTAATATGTCGAATAATGGTTATTAATATTTTAAAATCTCCTATCACAGCACTTATCTTTTTAAAACGATCACGCTTGGTTTTTCCTATCCCCAGGAATCTAATTTTTAAAAAGTAAGCTTACCTTCAATATTGTTGTCTATTGCTCATTTTTTTGGCACCGTATATTATAATCGGTAAATGTTGTTGTTAAGGTCATCCGCCGAAAGGCTGGTTTGAACCTGTAGAGGTTTTACTAAGTAAAACGAGGAGTGATGTGGTTTAACATTACTTTCCTCACCGAGAGGAAAAGTACGCTTATTAGCATGCCGGGCCCTGTAAAAAGCACATATTTTCCACCCTGCAAATGACACCTTTACTTCATTCACCCCAGGGTATGGCTGTATAATGAAATTCATTACTTTCAAAGGAGAAACTCTGATTAGTGTCTTTTACACCTCTACCTCTTCTGTTCTTAAATGATTCAGTCATTTAATTGGCTGACCATGTGATAAGAATTTTTTAAATTACATCCTTACCGTACATTATATCGCAGAAATATAATAAACGGTTAAAGAGGAAGCCAATGTACAGTGGAATGAAGCAAAGAACATTAGTACAACATAAAAGCATTCAAGGTTTATGCTAACCCACCGGGGTGGTTTAGTAATAAAGTCGTCGTCGCCGCGAATCGCTGTGTAACAGCTGATTTTCGGAGACGAAGATTCCTGTTTTAAATCCTAATAAAGGTAGTTATTAGTTTTATACGGATTTGAATACTAGACAGTGGTTATCGATGTATTTTGATGGTTGGGTTTCAATTAATCATACTATATCAGGAATGGATGGCCAGAGTCTGTACAAGAAGACACCTCATTTACACGTCATACACATCATCGTCATCTCATAATTATTGTTCTTAAAGTGAACAGATAGCAACGTACCCAGATAAGGAATTAAAAAAAAACAAAGTTTCATGCTGTCATAAATAAACAAGAATAATAATAGTAGACTAATAATAGCTAAAGTCATAAAATGAAAAAGTACATGTTTTAGAATAAACGGAAATCTAGTATAAATTTCCTATTTATACATGTATTTATAATTTGAAAATGCCGATTTGACTAGTTTTAATATTTTTCTTTGTTTTGTATAAAAACATTTGGAGATGTATATGGTTATGCATTTTGTTTATTACATATAAATAAACTTTTTATTGTTCTTTAATAAAAATATATTTCCAATAATTCTTTGTGAATACAGTACAGCGATATAATACTTAAGTCTATTGTTTGATATATAATATATATAAAATACTTTGTGAAGTTTTTTTGTTTCTTTGTGTGAGAATATGGAAACGCATAAAGTTTCTATATAATCGTACAAAGTGATAATAATGGTTTTATTGACTGATTTAAGAAATATTTTTGATTAATAATTGATGGAGGAACGAATCAAGGATTATCTATTGTAGTTTTCTTTAATTTATTTATCAGATTAACGTTGGTGATATGTCAAAGTACAGAGCTGTACGTTGAGTGTGGCTGTAGTTGTATTAGTAGTGGTAGAAGAGTAAAAAATTTTACAACGCGTTCACTTTGAATAATTCATTGGCAATTGTTATACGTATTATTAACATCAAAGCAAAACCACAGAACTTATCTATTTGTATTGATGGAACTTATGGGCAATTTTTCCATTGTATAAGTGATCGTTATTTTATTTTCAGTACACTCGTATATAAAGAAACTTCCATATTGTTTATGTACCTACGTTAGCGCTCCGATATTTGTCCTCGAATTGTTTTATAATATCACCTTTTAGCCTACTTCTTGTAAAAGAATTACAAATTGTTTCCTTGGTATCTATTTGTATAGAATCAGTATTTTATTCTTAATAAATTTACCTATCTATTTTTAATACAATTCAATTACTTACATACTTTCAAGGATAAAATTTTACAAAATAAATTTACTGGCATAATTTGTTAATAAAATTTTCCTTCCTTGATTGAATTACCGTCAGGAAGGTGCATTAAATAATCTGGTTTTCTGCTCTTCCCGGTTTTACACCTCACTTTATTTTTCTAGATAATATTTTATGAGGTTTTCTTGTTAAGCATACTGTTAATGCAGCTGGTACGTTCTTGGTATCAGTTTAAGAGTGAGCTAGACTACTAGATTTTCAGAATGATAAATCTTTCGGTTGCCCATAACAGGCAGGTGGAGTGTTAAATTACTTGTAGTCGATCTGGTAGTTCTGGGGCTAGAAAAACTAGTTCTGATTCTTATCACATGGTCAGCCAATTATATGAATACAGCATTTAAGAACAGAAGAGGTAGAGGTGTAAAAGTCACTAGTCAAGAGTTATATCCTCTGAGAGTAATAAATTTCATTATACAGCCAGATCCTGTGGTGAATGAAATGAAAATGTCATTTGCAGGGTGGAAAGTAGATGATTTTCAGAGGGTCTGGCATGCTGATAAGCATGGTTTTTTTTGTACGCAGTGAGGAAGGCAACAATAAACCACTTCACTCCTCATATTATTTAGTAAAACCTCTAAAGGTTCGAACCGGCTTTTCGGGTGACGACCTAAACAAGTACAGAAGTATAGGAAACATCATTACCAAAACAAGGGATAGGCTAGTTGGGGCATATCTTAAGACATAAAGGTATTGTTCTATCAATAATGTAGTGTAATAACAAGGGAGTGAATTGTAGGGGAGGCAAAGATTAGAATATTTAAAGCAATTTATGCAAGAAGTGGGTTGTTGCAGGTATGTAGATATGAAACGACTTGCGCAAGATAGAACAGCTTGGAGAACTGCATCAAACCAGTCGAGAGACTGATGAAAAAAAAGAACATGCGTCGATATATAGGCCTATACCACAACGAACTAATGACTACAGATGAGATCTAGTCAATAACAGCCAAGGTCGGGTGTGAGGTTGCCTCTTTGCTAAGTTACACTCCGTTCCATCATACTCCAGCTAACTTTTTGTTAGGCTGCCATCCACAGCGGGACCACAACGTGACAACGCAGAATACGATTAACGAAAGTCAATTGTCTCTGTGCTGTGATCTAGGTCACTATGCTCCGCCTTCATCTGCAGTCTCTAGTTCGTTAAGGTATAAATGCTTTAGTTATACTGCTCAACCAGTCAACAACAAATTTATCAAATATCAGCTGCCTACATGATCGAAAAATTAGAGAAATAATGTTTAGATCATTTTAGACTTGTGCATTTTTGTGTACAGAATTAATCTAATATAAGAAGCATATTTTCCGCCTCCGTGGCATAATGGTTAGCGTGCTAGCCTACCAAGCGGAAGATCCCGGGTTCCATTCCCGGCTAGGGTCTGGAAATTATTACGTGCCAAAACCCAATTTTCGTACTCAAAAGTAGTCGCTGATTACCAAGATGTTGATGCGACTTAGAGAAAGAAAAGAAAAAGGAAGCATAGTCCGCGTTATTGTTTCCTTAATTTGACTTAAATAATACAATCTCTTTACAAACGCGATTTTATTTTTAAATTTAGCATTTTACCAACATATATTAAGTAATGAAATAAAACAAAGCTTAAACAATATTCTCGATAGATCTCCATTGTGCTAAGCTAAACGATCAAAAAATGTCTAACTTTTATTAACATATGTCCAAATCTCTTATACACGCAACGCTTTAAAAGAGAATAGAAATAATTAAAAACTCAACAGTCCCTTTGTACTTTTCCGATATAAACTTAGTGAATATTGTTCATAAAACACAAGGTAAATTCTCACGTAAACAAACGGTTCGAAATTTTAATAAATACAACGGATTTTTGTTGCCACTTTTTAGTAATATTAAGTTGTTTATTTATAGAATATAAAATGCCAAAAGTTATCGTGAGTAAAAAATATTATCAATTAAACAAAAATCGCAAAAAAATGTTTGTTTTGTTTTCTATTTAGTCTATAGTGTTAAACTATTGTATTTATGAACATTTTGCAAATAAAATTATCATTATTTTGAAAATATAAAAAGGATATTTTCTCAAAAACGGCTCTGCATATTTTATTTAAACTTATCTCGTGCACTAACTAGCTAGAATAGTTCAAACGTAATTTTATCTCGGAAAATTCTGCGACACCCTTTGATCTCGTTTGAAAATTCAGTTTTCACAAAATTAGAGCTTTAAGGTTAATTTTAGAGCAAAAATTTACGTATACAAATGAAAGAAACGTATGAATACCAAAACTTTTGTATATAGCATTTGTTTGTCCGAACAAAGTTTACATGTTATTTGTAATTTTTTGTGCAAATCACATTAGAAACGTTTTGTTCTAAAACTGCAGGATTACAATACAATGTAAAAAATGTTTAAAGAAAAATTAAAAATAATTTTAAAAATATATAAATTACTATCAGAAAAATAAAAATTGGTACCAAAATAAGTAAAATTAAAAAGTGAATTTTCGTTTTCCGATTTGAGGATGTTAAAAATAATTTAAGATGTTCTTGTTTCAAATGGATTGATTTCTTTAAGAGTGTGAAGGCTATTTTTCTGTTTAACTGAAAATATATTTTAACAATATTTCGCATTCTTTTTTGGGCTTAAAAGAGAAAGGGTTATAAAGTAAAAATGTCGAAAATAAAAACAGAAAATAGCTTCCAATTTATCATCAATAATAATTCAATTTTGATGAAACGAGAATCAAATAAAACTTCTGTATTTTACGAAGTTATTTAACATACATCTCTGATATTGTTTGTAAATTCAGAGCGACCTTCTTAATCAAATGTTTACCAGATTGGAAAAACATTGCTGTTAGGCTTTGTAGATTTGATCTAAGTGAATTTATTGGTTTTCCGATATTATATTATTATTATTATTATTATTATTATTATTATTATTTTTATGTCCAAATATTGGTAAGAATACTTGAAGTAATATTTGATATTGCAGAAAAATTGTATTGTTTCTATCGGTTTTTTACAATTTAACTTTCAACTCTACCGGATTTCTGTTTTATTTAATTCATATCTACGTTCATATCACACAAGATGATTTATGTTATAAATATAAAAGCGAAATCCATTCGCCTACTCATTCACCTCGAAAATCCAAAATCAAACTGCCTAAGTTAGTTCATTCAACCAGAGTTGGGAGTAATGCAAGCGGGTTCACCAATGGATTGTTTCATAAACAATGTATCTGTAGAATACCTTATGGGTTGAATGATCTTCTGTACGAAAGAATAGTGGTCATCAACTAAATTTGATCAAGGTCCGTTTAAAATTTCGATGAGACTTTTTCTTTTGCCTATCTTGCCGATTGTAAGCACCAGTTGCTCTCAGGGTACACACAGCCTAAACGTAAAAATATCACATCACAAATGAAATTTAGATCTGCATAAAAAAAAAATGTTTCAAGAGCCGTGGTCTGCAGAAAATGAATCGGAAGTCCACCAATTGGTGACCACCGCAGTAGAACCTTGGTTATCTGGTAAACATTTATAAATTCGAAACTAAGTAAAAGAGGGTTTCTAGTTTTGAAATAAATCCATGTCTGCTATTGCAAGAATTTCTTAATTTCTATTGGAATAGTTTTTAATTAAAAATTTCTGTGTTAATTAATGACCATTTCTAATAAATGTACTGTACGTATCTACATTTTATTTATGAATTGGAATTTCAGTTAGGAAATAAACAATTAAAGCACATAATTTATAAATGTTTTCGAAAAATATTTCAGTTCGTATTATTTTGTAAATTGAGACTGGAATTTTTCTGATAATAAAAATTTAAAAAACCGACTGTTTTTTTTAAATTTTATGAATAACATATTTAAAAACAGGATTGCAGGTATTTTAAAGGAAAATTGTTTTCAGTTGAAAATATTTTTCATTTGAAATTTTGAATGATCAGTGATAATATTTATTAAAGAATGTTCCTTCTCTCTATTATTGAAGTGGAAAATCAACGAATACTTGTAAAATGTATCAAATCATTTGCTTGAAGTGGTCTTGGGAAATTGTGAAACAACTTAACCTGGATTAGTAGGTATTATTTTTCCATTCCTAATCCAGAACTTTAGCTTGGATTTAAGTAATGAGTTTTAATTTCTACGGCACAGTCAACTAACAGTCTACCTAATCTTAAAGCAGTTTTCTTCTACTCATTTTGAGGCTGATTTTGAGATTACCTCCTCCTTTAGTTATGTGAACGACAATGTCAAAAGACAGAATTGAATTTTCTTTTTTTAATGCGCTAGAAAATGGTTCCCTACTTTAAAAAAACAATTGAGGAAACCAAAATCTTCAATCAAATTGATATTTACTTATTTAAATTATACATAAAAATCTGGTGTGAAACACTCACACAACTTTCTCTTGCCAATGCAAATAATTAACAATAAACCTAACATTAGTATTAAAACATTAGAAATGAACAAAAACTAACCTCAAAAACATAACCTTATTTTAATCCTGAGTGAATGACGCAAAGTGACAATCGAACTCAGTTTGGCTTAAAAATACGGAAAATCACGCTTTCACGCTAAACTAGGCTCTGTAGAGAAAAATGCTCTAAACAAAAGTTGTAGATCTTTTAATTTTCTATAAATTTAATTATATACACTTTTGTCGTAAAATGCATACTAAGACCGAAATGTTTAAAAAATCGATTTTTCTCACGTTTTCGTGAGAAAAAAAAACAGAAAATCGCAAATTACCGCTAAACTAAGCGTTATACAAAAAAAGTTTGAAATAAAAGTTGTAGGTTTTTAAATTCTCTACAACTTTTATTATATAAGTTTTTGCGCTAAAATTTATATTAAAGCCGTAATCTTAAAAAAACAACGTTTTTACGTGAAAACAGCCTCACCGAGAATTTCAGCAAACATGGCGCCTACCCTATCTTGTAGAGAATAAAAAATTGAGTAAAATAGGCGATTTTAAAAAAAGTGTGTGAACAGAATATCTCAAGAACGGAACGTCGTACGAACTTGAAACTTGAAACTTAAGTTACATACCACTACCGGACGCGACACGAACATTTTCATCAAAATCGGTCAACCGGAAGTAGTAGTTTATTCGTATAATTTTTCACTTTTTTGCGATTTTCTCAAAAACTGGTCCTACGATTTTTTTTTAAAATCGCCTATTTTACTCAATTTTTTATTCTCTACAAGATAGGGTAGGCGCCATGTTTGCTGAAATTCTCGGTGAGGCTGTTTTCACGTAAAAACGTTGTTTTTTTAAGATTACGGCTCTAATATAAATTTTAGCGCAAAAACTTATATAATAAAAGTTGTAGAGAATTTAAAAACCTACAACTTTTATTTAAAACATTTTTTTGTATAACGCTTAGTTTAGCGGTAATTTGCGATTTTCTGTTTTTTTCTCACGAAAACGTGAGAAAAATCGATTTTTTTAACATTTCGACCTTAGTATGCATTTTACGACAAAAGTGTGTATAATTAAATTTATAGAAAATTAAAAGATCTACAACTTTTATTTAAAGCATTTTTCTCTACAGAGCCTAGTTTAGAGAGAAAGAGTGATTTTCCGTATTTCTAAGCCAAACTGAGGTTGATTTTCATTTTGCGTCTTTCACTCATGATTAAAATTAGGTTATGTTTATTGAGGTTAGTTTTTTGTTTATTTCTTATGTTTTATTACTAATGTTAGGTTTATTGTTAATTATTTGCACTGGCAAGAGAAAGTTGTGTGAGTGTTTCACACCAGATTTTTCAGTTTATTTTAAGTCGCATCATCAGGTGTTTGATGACAGACAGTTACGGTCATTTAGTTATTACTTTGTGTTAGAACCGTTGGGTTTGTACATATATACTAATAGGCCTGATATTACAGACCCTAGCCACGAATCGAACCCAGGATCTTCTGCTTTGTAGGGTAGCGAGCTATAATGTTAATACTAATTTACAGAGACACGTTTTTCTTTTACATTTGTGAAGTTAATTAATTTTTTAAATATATTGGGATTTGGTTATTACTTCGAACATTTTGTTGAAACCAACAGACTCCCATAAGAGTAACAAGAAATTGAAATGAAACAAAGTAAATACCACAGTGATTTGGTTTTTCATTTCAGAGACGGTAAAAGGAACCTAAGAAAGTGGGTGAAAGAAACCTCGGTTTATGGAACCGTTACTTTTGATGATGTAGTTTAATTCGAAAACCTCGTATCGGGTTGATTAAGTAAACCTTTGAATTAAAATTAAGCCCAATCGGTTCAATTGTCTTTGGTTCAAATCGAAAAATTAGAAAAACATTTAGCCTATAACGTTTTTAATAAGAAACGTATAATTTTTTTTGGCTTCATAAGTTATGAGTAATGAAGATAGTTTAAAATCTGAGTATAGAAGATTTTGCTTGATAGAAATACCTTCTTATTTTATAAGTTGTGTAAAAAAAGTACAAGAAATAAAAGAAAACGAGTTAATGAGCGATTTGTTGGCGATTCGGTTTCATGAATATATTGATAATTAGTTTACAATCGGGGCTTAATTAGTGAAGGTAGAATATATACATTAATTTACCATGATGAATCCACTCAACCATCTGCCATCTACCATCCCCTCTCCTCCAATTATTAATCCAAGTATTAAACCCCTTCCCGATTACCCCTCTCGTCCAGGAAGATGGCTCCAAAGCATTAACCATGTAGGCTACGGTCCGTCATTCAACTGTCAGACGTTTACAGACGTTGATATGAACGACGATTTGATTTCGTTCATTTTATAACATATAGGCCTACCAAATTGAAAACTGTATTGGGTATTGTTTAACTAAGAATATCTATCAATCTTTGTCTTTATGAATTTATTTATGTTTTGTTAAAAGCATCCAAAATCGTGGTGGGTATACGTAATACAATAATAAATGAAAGAATAATTTATTATTAATGGTATGGGCTTTATAGAATTGATGATTAAAATTAAAGTTAGTCGAGTCATTATTTGAATGAAAAATTATCAGTAAAATATAATCATATAAATTTATGTAGATGCAAAAGCTCGCAGTGAATCACTACTTCATTTAGTTATCAATAAATCTTTAACCTCCTGGACACTTAGGTAGCTGGAATTCGTGGTATTATTTCTTAGGGATTGAACAGGAAAATGGAGAAAATGGAGAGCTACTCCATTCTACCGCTTACTATGTGCCTAAGGTACAAAACTGCTGTACTGTTACCCTAAAGCAATGCAAATTATTTCTATTCCTTAACGAACAACTGCACTTCTGAAAGTGAGCATCTGTAAGCTCTAAGTCACTGGTCACCAAATCATTTTTTGCAAACCGCGAGTTATAGACAATTATTTTTTTCTATTAAATTTTATTTTCGTGTGTCATGTGAATTTTTTTACGATTACGCTGTATATGCATGCCGAAAGCAACTGGTGATTTCAACAAAACACATACCCAAGTTTCTCAGAAGAAAGTTGATGCTTGCTGGACAAGTTAAAGGCCGCAGTCAGGCTGAAAGCAACTCGTGGTACAAAAAACTACAACTTCTGTACACAGGTCTACTGTAGTTTGAGACTCTTGTTACATTTTGTTGCTGAAACCTTTTCGACATCCTACAATCAGTAGTAAGATTTAGCATAATGGTGATATTTAAATTTCTGCAGTCGGCAAGGTAGGCCTAAGTAAAAAGTGGGCCGGACCGTGGCACTCGCATCAAAATTTTAAACAGCGGCTTTTCATTACATATCTGGTTTTATTTCTACCGTATTGTCTTTATTGGCTATAAAAGTTTAATAAATTTCGTGCAATGCGGAGATATATTTCAAGTGAAATATTGTACAGTATTCATTAAAAAGTTAGCTAATCCTGGCATAAATGTACAGAGTATATTTCGTGTATTCGTGAAGAGTTGATGTTTATATAGTTAATTGATTTCCCGTGTTTGATTTTCCTTTGACGAATCTATGTAAGTTCACATACTGAATAAAGTTTATTTCTCTCGTTCTGTTTGGATGTAGCGTTATATTTTTATTGGTAATAAAATAGAGAGAAAATAAAATGTTGAAAGGTTTTGTGCTTTCAGGATTAGAGAAGTTAGTATTAACTAAAAATTTAGTTATATACTACAAATTGAAGTACTGCATTAATTATACGATCTCTTTCTAAATCCCTCAACGTTGTGCATTTGGACATTTATTATCCGAAAATTGATTTACCGAATCATATTTTAATCGGACTTGAGATTCGCACCGTAAACTAATAACACTGATATAATATCTAACTTTTGATATTCGAGGGTCGCTGTTTGTCAACCTCCAATAGGTCATTAGTTAAAGACAAGTGAATATAGGAAAAAATGTTTTATTACTAAAAGTTAAGTACACTTATGGCTAATTTTCGACATAATCACCTTGACGATGGAGGCATTTGTCGTACGTGTGAAGAAGCTCTCCAATATCCTCTTTAAAAAATGTTGCCGCCAATGAATTTAAAGGAAACTGAACTTGAAGCTGCTCGTTAAGTTTCTTGTGGAGTTCATGCAGCCGGGGACTACGATTAATGCAACCGATTATTGTGAAATTAACAAAATTTTTGCGGAGAGCCATTCAAAACAAAAGAAGAGGTGTGCTGACTTGTGGACTTAATCTGATCCATGACAACGCCCATCCTCGCTGTGCTTGTGCAACCCAACACCTCCTTGAGCAATTTCAATGTGACATTTTCGATCAACCGCCAAACAGTCCCGACCTAGAACCGAGTGACATCCATCTTTTCCCTCAACTGAAGAAGTGGCTAGTAAGGCGTTTTTTACTTTCTCTTGCCTATATGAATATATAGGAAGGAAAGTATTGTTTTCATGTCGATTTTTCGAAATCGAGTTTTCACCGGATCTACACGTTTTCGGACCCCCTGAACCCAAAAAACATGTTTTCAGCGATTGGTCTGTGTGTGTGTGTGTGTGTGTAAACAGAATATCTCAAGAACCAAACGTTGTACGAACTTGAAACTTGAAACTTAAGTTACATACCACTACCGGACCCGACACGAACATTTTCATCAAAATCGGTCAACCGGAAGTAGTAGTTTATTCGTATAATTTTTCACTTTTTTGCGATTTTCTCAAAAACTGGTCCTACGATTTTTTTAAAAATCGCCTGGTTTACTCAATTTTTTATTCTCTACAAGATAGGATAGGCGCCATGTTTGCTGAAATTCTAGGTGAGGGTGTTTTCTCGTAAAAACGTTGTTTTTTTAAGATTACGGCTTTAATATGCATTTTAGCGCAAAACTTTATATAATAAAAATTGTAGAGAATTTAAAAACCTACAACTTTTATTTCAAACATTTTTTTATATAACGCTTAGTTTAGCAGTAATTAGCAATTTTCTGTTTTTTTCTCACGAAAACGTGTGAAAAATCGATTTTTTTAAGATTTCGGCCTTAGTATGCATTTTACGGCAAAAGTGTATATAATAAAATTTATAGAAAATTAAAAGATCTACAACTTTTATTTAAAACAATTTTCTCTACAGAGCCTAATTTAGTGTGAAAGAGTGATTTTCCGTATTTTTAAGCCGAACCGAGTTCGATTTTCATTTTGCGTCTTCGAGTCATTATTAAAATAAGGTTATATTTTTAGAGGTTAGTTTTTGTTTATTTCTAATGTTTTATTACTAATGTTGGGATTATTGTTAATTATTTGCATTGGCAAGAGAAAGTTGTGTGAGTGTTTCACACCAGATTTTTATGTTCATTTGCCTTTTATTTATGACCTATCGGAGGTTGAAAAACGGTACTCACACCAAGCGCCATCTAGGCACTTTTTGGTTTAGGCATACAAACGTACATCCCATCTCACCACTAACCGTATCTGACTTTTTCCTCTCCGGTGGCATACACATATCTGTAGGTCTATAGCATATTTATATAATACACACGTTCACATAAAGACACACTGGTATCTTTCATTATTTGAATAAATATTTTTAATTTTTCAAATAAATAACGAATCATTTAATAAAATTATTGTTTACCTACTCGTCTCCTAAATGAAATATAGGAAAATTAAAATAGGCTATTTTTTTCATGTCGAATTTCCGAATCGAGGTTTCACCTGAAATACACGTTTTCAAGCATCGTGCACCAAATAAATATGCTTAATGACCTATTGGTCATTGTAAATATCTTTGTGGTGTGTCTATGTGTGAATATAATTACTGAAGAACGGAAAATCGTACGATATTGGAAATTAGCAATTAAGTTAGGTAGACTGCTATGTGGACATCCGACATAGTAGCCTACATTGATGAAAATATTCATCAAAATCATTTTATAAAAGGAGTAGTTTTTCACGATTTTCTCAAAAACGGCTCCTAAGATTATTTTGAAAATCGTCCCGGTTACATTTTACATGTACAAGATAGGGTAAGGGTAGGGTCTGCTGAAATTTGTGGGGGTTGTGCTCTCGTGGGGAAAGTATTGTTTTTTTTACATGGATGCGGCCTTAATATGCATTTTAGAAAAATAACATAAATATAGGTCAATTAAAGTTGTAGAGAATTAAACAAAAAACCACATTACAATCCGTCACAACTTCCCGTATGATTCACCATTCTCTTCTGATCGCTGCTAGTTTTTCTTCTGTTGTTACCAAACTTTTCTTTCTTTATGTAGGTATACTTTCCTATTGTTTACGCGATATCTATGTATATATAAAATTCGATGTATGTGTGTGTGTGTATGTTCCCCTTTATCTCCTAAATTACTAAACCAATTTTCATTCAGGTTTTTTTATGTTGTAACTATGATGCCGGTGCAGGTTTTAGGCTATTGAAACCCTTAAAAAGTTAGCCCTAAAGGGTAGAAAATAATGTTTATGTCCTTCATTAAGGCTTTTATGAGGTTAGATAATCTGCTGCTTTTAAACCAGCTGATGTGATTCAAATAAAGATTTGTCATAAATAACGACATATGATTTAGCAAATAGCGACGTGGTGCTAAGGATAAGCTGGTGACTTCACATGATAATTTTATTGTATTTTATTATGTAGATACGATTTTGTATTGTTGAGTATTTTATAAAAGTAAAGTTCCGTGTTTCATTAATTTATTTTAATTTTCTTTTATATTTGATATTTTATTTTGACTTGTATTTTATTCAACGTAGATTTAAGTTTTTGTTTTGACAATTTGTTTTTGTGGTTGTTTTTTCCATTTTCAATAATCCTATCAAAAAACATCATTAGGAAGAAAATCTTCAAAAGCAAAAAAAAAAACTTCAAAAAGCAAGAACTGCTGAAACGGAGGAACACAATTTCTGCTACATATTTAAAAAAAAAGTGATTACACTATTTTCGCGTGCAAAGCCGCGACGGGGCATACTAGTAATAAATATAATCTTAGTAATAATGAAATAATATAATGTCACAGAGGGGAACTAAGAATACCGCGGTCAGCATACACAGGTTAGCGCGTACCGTACGCTTGCGAATATGCTTAGCGAATCTTGTTTCGGACATGGAAGGTCTTAATGTAGGCCCTACTTAGTCTTCAAATTTTGAAAAAAGTTGAGGAAAAATAATGATTTTCAATAACGTATATTTTATTAATTGTTTTCGTAGAGAAATTGAAAAAGTTAAATGAATGCATAGTCTAGTTAATTACTTTTAATTTTGTATTTAATTAATAAAGGTTTACTGGTATGTGTGTTGTTTGTCTGTCTCAAAAAACATGTAATCGTATTTGACAGTATAAACTCATCCTTATTGAATTTATCGGTATTAAACTGTTTAATTACATAGTTTTTATCAAATTATTATTAATAATTAATCCGAACATATATATTAATTATTTTTGAACTTTAAAAAATAAACCATTAATACCGATCAGTACTACATATTTAGTTAATGTTTAAGTAATTTTTTTTTTTTAATAGCTTATTATGACAAATACAGATGTTCAGATCTCTATTTTTTTAATAATAATGTCCGTGGATGATAATTACATTTTGTAATTGTACATAAATTAAAATTTAATTCTACCAATTAATCGGATATTTTCATTATTGGTACCGGTAATTATTATTATTTTTACTAACGAATATTTTCTCTCATTTTGTTTTTTAATTATTTTCCGACCGTTTCCCTCGTAATTGTTTCCGTCGTAACCGGTTGTAATTAATTATTTTGATTGACAAATCAAATTTAAATTATTCGATTTTATCAATGCCTCTAGTTTTTAAATGTGTTATTCATTTTTATTTGCATTTTTTATGTACGGAAAATTTTAACGAACCGTTAATTCTTGACTATCGACGCACCTACCTAATTAGACCATAACGTTTTTTTTTTAATTTTTTTCACTCGTTCATACGATCTTAAGACTAATGAGTAATTTTTTTCTGGCCTAAACTACGTTTGCAATATTACTACTAAGATATTCAGCAAAACCTCTGTAATTTATTTAAAAGAGGACATTTTTGTCCATTTAAATTTTAACACACATTTCAATCGTGGACTAACTCTGCTTTGTTTTCTATCTAGCATTGACCCTACACTGGCTCAAATGTTTTCTTTCTTATAAGCCTTCCCCAGATCATCAAGGTCGATGAAGTATGTAGATTGCTCCAACGTTGTCACGCTGCAGAAGTCTTTCGTCATGATTCTATGCGAACCTGTGGATTTCGCTGGAGGCAGTCTATTGAGAGGTTTCTGTGGAGTTCGTTGTTTCTGATAAACCAGGGTGCATCGACGATGTTTCTCAGCATCCTGTTTTGGAAGTGTTATGTGATGTTTACATTAGGTACACTGTTTGGTACATCCTCAGAATTGCATACCAGACAGCTTTAAAATCTGTTTATAAAGAGATATTTGTTATAGACTGACAATGAAGATCTTCTCCGTAGCGGGTATTAAAATTTATTGCTGTTGTTGTTGTTTAGTTCATCAGCTGAAAAGCTGGTTTGAACTTCTAGAAGCTTCACTAAGTAAAACGAGGAGTGAGGGGTTTACCTCGCCTTCCTCTCTGAGTGGAAAAGTATGCTTATCAGGTATGCGTGCCAGGCTCTCCGAAAAGCACCTATCTTTCAACCTGCAAAATGATACTTTCACTGTATTCACCACAGGGTCTGGCTGTATAATGAAATTCATTACTCTCAGAGAAGATAACTCTGACTAGTGTCTTTTATACCTCTAGCCATTATGTTCTTAAATGGTTCAGTCATAATTGGCTCACCGTGTGATAAGAAACAGAACTATTTTTTGTAGCCCTGGAACTAGTTTGTTGTTGTTTAGGTCATCAGCCAAAAGGCTGGTTTGAACCCGTAGAGGTTTTACTTAGTAAAAAGAGGAGTGAGGTGGTTTACCATTGCCTTCCTCACTGAGTAGAAAAGTATGCTTATCAGCATGCCGGGCCCTCTGAAAAGCACATATTTTCCACTCTGCAAATGACACCTTCACTTCATTCACCACAGGGTCTGGCTGTATAGTGAAATTCATTACTTTCAGAGGAGGTAACTCTGACTAGTGTCTTTAACACCTCTACCTCTTCTGTTCTTAAATGATTCAGTCATTTAATTGGCTGACCAACTAGTTTACAACATGGTAAAGATTATTTTATTTATGCCGCGTACTCTTAATACAGATTGGTATTCTAGTGACAATGTTTTTGACTTTAGAGGATTATTAAACATTAAAGCCAGTTGAAATCCGGGTTTTGTGAAAATGTTTCTTTATCGGAGTACTTTCTCAATCCATGCCATGCTATTCATACAGTGCAAGAGTTTACAAAGATTGACACATATTTTATGTGAGTTTATATATTATATATTTCTGTACGTTCTCGTTATTCTTTAATGCTTTTTAAATTAAATTCAATAGAAATATCTTGTCAATCAGATTGTTGTAGTCAAGTTACATTTTTCTTACCTTTTTATGTAGTATACGAACTGATAAGAATTTACCTTATAAGTAAAATGAAACAAAAGTAATAAAAAGTTCTTTTATATTGGTTAAAAATATATCTACTGGGTGAATCAAAAGTAATGAATCATTCCTTTAAAGAATGAAACAAAATTCATTTGTTCAAAAAAAAACATAAAAAATTATTTTATATATCCATTTATTTCTATGTAGCTTATAGTTTCCTCAAACGACATCATTATATGCTTGGACGGGGATAACATTTAATAATAAAGGACCGCCTCCGTGGTGTAGTGGTTTGCCGACTAACATACAAGCGGAAGTTTACGGGTTTGCTTCCTGGCTGGGGTCTAGAAATTATTACGAGTCAAACCCCATCGTACCACATCTTAAGTATTTGATAATGACCAAAAAATTGATGCGACTTTACATAAAAAAAGAAAGTACTAAGAAATACAATTCGTAAATATGCTCAGTACTTTTTTAATTTATAAAACTTTTTTAATTTTTGGAGTGGTTTATGAGAAAATCCGCAACTTGATCTTCTGTAAACCAGGGCTTCAGAAACTTTTGGGTTTTCAGTAAACCTACAACCACTGAAATAACATTCTCCAGATCAGTGTCGTTGTAATAAAGAAAAGACAAGAAGGGCATAATATTGATTTTTTTTGGGGAACCAAACAAATATTATGAAAATTCTTACACGAATAATATTTTTTTTGTGTGATATTTGAAAGGAATAAAATATGCAAATAACTGAAGGTGTAATAGCCTAACTAGAATACAACCTGCACGAAAATGTATCACTTTTCGAACAGTGTTGGTTACAATCTTTTTGCCGCGAGATATTTATTAGAAGAACTTGAAATTTTGGTATCTGTGCAAAATATAAACTATCTAGTTAGACATCACTAAAAATACTCAATAACAATGACTCAAAGCTAAAGATCGCAATGCGTCTTTTCTTATCAGAAAAATGAACGATCATTAGCGATTGTACTACAGGGTACACTTTTTAATTCTTTATTGTATTGGCATAATATTTGGTACAGTAGTACCATTTTTTTTAAGTAGTACCATAATAGTCTGACCAGGAAGACTAAATTAACACCAATCATTTTACTTAAACTATACTTTTACTTAAACCAATTTACTTTTTACTTAAACCAATAAAAGAAACACTAGTATAAATCATGCATAAACAATATTAACAGCAATAATAAAAACAAACATCACTTTATGGTGATGGTGATTCTAAGGTCTGACTCCTTTGGTGATAGAATCACCATCACTGTGATTTAGTAAAACTAGTATTCTGTTAGCAGCTCTATGAAACAACAGACTTCAAATGAGATTTCTACTTTAGTTGAAGAAAAATTTAAAAAAAACTGTTTAAAATTTATAATTTTAATATTCCCTGGAAGTAAGTTGTAAAATTTAGGTGCAAGGAATTAGAAGTTTCTTTGCGCTGTAGTATTTATTTTAACTTTCTGTAACAGGTAAGTGAATGGTCTTCTGGTTTCTTTCTCTCTAGATTAGAGAAGGTAGTAGTTTACCATAATTTGGTGTAATATTGTAGATTTAATTTAAATCTCAAGAGTGTTCGTGTTACTTACAAATGATTCCTTTCATTAAGGTGTTTGTCTCAAAACATTTAAATAAAATTTGTAAATTTGTATCTATCTGATAGCCTATTATTGTACATAAAAATCTAAAATTTCGGTATAAATATCATGTTTATTTATAATCCAAAAGAAACTATAATTGCTACTTTTATTTTATTTTTATTCAAAATCGCATCAACGCTTGGTCATAAACTATTACTCTGAAACCGTCCGCATTAGTAGAAAATGCAAAATAGTCAGACGTAAAACAAAAAAAAAAAATAATAAATACTACTCTGAATTAAGGAACCACAGTTCCTTAACATAAGTGAATGAATAATAATTTTTCAGACCTTATTTGGGAATTGAACCCGGGATCAACGCTTTGCAGCATAGCAAGCTCACCACTGGGCCATACATGTAGCTGTATTTTTGCGTTTTTTTTTTTTTTTTTTTTTTTTTTGTTTAACGTCCGACTGTTCTGCAATTACTGCTAATGCAGACGGTGAAGGATGAAATGATTATTTTGTAACGTATGAAAAGATGCCGTGCCTGAATGGGATTCGAACCCAAGACCGCATGATGAGAGGCGAGCACGTTACCAACTGCGCCAATGCGTTGTACTATCATCACCTGTAATAGACAAAACAGTACTAAGTATTTTTACATAAATTATCCATCAAAAATATTTAAAAATTTTTATACTGCATAATTTGAAACACAAATCTGAATACATTAAAATATTTAAAATACGTTTTTTGCTAAAAAAATGTTTCTTAATGTGTTTTTGCCTTGGACTGTTTTACATTTAATTGTTAAAAAAAAGGTTTCACATTGTTTTACTCATTAAATCGTTGGTCTTTGCACCTTGACGTATGATTTACCCAAAGATCTCCTACATAGTATATCGTTGTATTTTAATGTGACAATATGGCATAAATTTTGCCGCTTTCTGTAATACAATTTGGTTTGAAAATGAGTTAAAAATTAGTGGGAAAGATGGAGCGGTTTCATTTTTTACATTCTCTTACCTATATGAGTATATATAGGAAGGAAAGTATTGTTTTCATGTCGATTTTTCGAAATCGAGTTTTCACCGGTTCTACACGTTTTCAGACCCCCCGAAATCCAAAAAAAACCGTTTTTAGCGATTGGTCTGTGTGTATGTGAACAGAATATCTCAAGAACGGAACATTGTACGAACTTGAAACTTGAAACTTAAGTTACATACCACTACTGGACCCGACACAAACATTTTCATTAAAATCGGTTAACTGGAAGTAGTAGTTTATTCGTGTAATTTTTCACTTTTTTGCGATTTTCTCAAAACCGGGTCCTACGATTTTTTAAAAATTGCCTCATTTACTAAATTTTTTATGTTCTACAAGATAGGGTAGGCGCCATGTTTACTGAATTCTTGGTGAGACTGTTTTCACGTAAAAAAATTGTTATTTTAAGATTGCGGCTTTAATATGCATTTTAGCGCAAAAATTTATGAACTAAGAGTTGTAGAGAATTTAAAATTCTACAACCTCTATTTCAAAAATTTTTTTGTGTAACGCTTAGTTTAGCGGTAATTGGTAATTTTCTGCTTTTTTTCTCACGAAAACGTGTGAAAAATCAATTTTTTTAAGATTTCGGCCTTAGTATGCATTTTACGACAAAAGTGTATATAATCAAACTTATAGGAAATTAAAAGATCTACAACTTTTATTTAGAGAATTTTTCTTTACAGAGCCTAGTTTAGTGTAAAAGAGTGATTTTCCGTATTTTTAAGCCAAACTGATGTTGATTTTCATTTTGAGTCTTTCACTCATGATTAAAATACGGTTACGATTTTTAAGGTTAGTTTTTTTGTTTATTTCTAATGTTTTATTACTAATTTTTGGTTTATTGTAATTATTTACATTGGCAAGAGAAAGTTGTGTGAGTGTTTCACACCCGATTTTTATAATTATCTAAGTAATTCATTCTATTTTGAACTGTTAAGAAATTAAAAAAGATTGATTTAACTTTTTTTACATACTGTAAAGATATATAACTAGCTCCATAGAAGCCTTTAGGTAATATAGAATTGTTTAATGCTTTCTCTTATGAACTACGCCCTTTCAACTGAATATAACCAAGTACAGCTAGCTGCAGTTAACCACGATTTATTTTATTATTATTAGTAGTACTATTATTATGATTATTATTGTATTATTTTACTGTCCGCTTTGTGGTTGCGAAAGCGAAATACTTTACCTTGGTGTGGTACCTACAGATTGTAAAACCTACTAGAAACAATATACTGACTTCATTGTTAAACAGATAATCTATATCATAGTTTATTTAGTATAACAAAGGTTTTACCGTTTTGTAAAATATATATTTCTTTAAAATATTTATTCTATTAGTTGTTATAATATCTCATACCAGTTAATTTTTATAAGTCGATCATGATTTAAAGGGACTGGTGCGCCCTATATATTGTTATAATGTTAATTTATGTACTCTTTTTATCTCTGAAATTATTTGGGATCACTTCATGAATCTTCATTAATCAAAACCTCAAATTTGTTTTTATCTTCTAACATATCCTTTTTACATAATTTTGCTTCGTAGGTTTAAGAATTTTCAAAAGTAAGCCTGTCTATCGAGCTAAAAAATATTAAATTCTATTTTCTCCGTCCCTATATATCCCTATCAATATATTCAAAAATTATTTAAGTTCATTCTTTAATTGTGAGGAAATTAGATTTGTGTATACCTGGAGTTGAAAAACACAAGTTTTTTTTTTTTTTTTTTGGTTTAACGTCCTACTGTTATGCAATTACTGCAAATGCAGACGGTGAAGGATGAAATGAATTTTTGTAACGTATGAAAATATGCCATGCCTGAATGGGATTCGAACCCAAGACCGCATGATGAGAGGCGAGCACGTTACCAACTGCGCCAATGCGGCCGGCAACAAGTTTTTTGAAAACGAGCATTTAAAATAATGTAAATCGATAATTTTGTTCAAAAGAACAAAGAAACATAGGTCTACACTGCTAAAAAATTAACTATCAATAACAGTTATAGTTTTTTTCATTTAAAAATCATGGAATTAGTTTGGCAAACATATCTATAAAAGAACAATAAAACATATTTTTGAAAGCGTAAAAATATACCACGGAATGTACAGAAAAATTAACAAATAAATTGGCAAACTCAAGAAATCATACTCGTTAGGAAAATGTTTAATTTAATTTTTGTACTTATGATTATCCGAATTTTCACAATTACTACTATTTTAAACAGAGAATTTCACACGATGTACTTGCTAAAATCTAAAAATTGATGTTTTTAAATTTTTTGTACAACGGTGTTAAAGCTTTAATTCCTATTGGAAAACAACTCTGGGATCACCCTGATTTTTTCGTTTTAAAGTAGTTAATTGTTTGTTAATTTTCTTTTCATTTTTGCTTTGTATTTGTAATTAGGATGAAGCAAAATTATTGATAACTTGATTTGTTGTAATCTTTACGTTTCGTTACCTCCTGAAGCAAAAAAATCGGTTTTTACACGAGTGTCCATTTGTGTTATTGGATTTTTAGTAAAATCTACTCAACCGATTGAGTTGAAACTTGAAAAGTTAAGGTTGAGGTTTCCTCAGCTGACCCCGGAAGGTTTTTGGAATCCACGTAACTCTAAAGGCGCCGTTTAAGGGTTCTTAAATTTGATCTATCTTAATTAACAATTAAGTACATTCCATCATTTTAGATGATTGCTAAAGACCGTCTCTAGATCGTTAAATATTCATGCGTTTATCTTCAAAAGATCGCTTGCGATTGCTGCCTAAGTAACGAAGGGGTAGTACAGTTCTAAAGAAAATAAATATTACTGTAAAAATCTGGTGTGAAACTCTCACACAACTTTCTCTTGCCAATGCAAATAATTAAAAATATAACCTAACATTAGTAATAAAACATTAGAAATAAAAAAAACTAACCTCAAAAACATAACCTTATTTCAATCAAGAGTGAAAGACGCAAAATGAAAATCGAACTCAGTTTGGCTTAAAAATACGGAAAATCACTCTTTCACGCTAAACTAGAGAAAAATGCTTTAAATAAAAGTTGTAGATCTTTTAATTTCCTATAAATTTGATTATATACACTTTTGTCGTAAAATGCGTACTAAAGCCGAAATCTTAAAAAAATCGATTTTTCACACGATTTCGTGAGAAAAAATCAGAAAATCGCTAATTACCGCTAAACTAAGCGTTATATAAAAAAATGTTTAAAATAAAAGTTGTAGAATTTTAAATTCTCTACAACTTTTGTTATATAAATTTTTGCGCTAAATGCATATTAAAGCCGTAATCTTAAAAAAAAACAACGTTTTTACGTGAAAACAGCCTCACCAAGAATTTCAGCAAAAATGGCGCCTACCCTATCTTGTAGAGAATAAAAAACTGAATAAACCAGGCGATTTTAAAAAAAATCGTAGGACCAGTTTTTGAGAAAATCACAAAAAAGTGAAAAATTACGCGAATAAACTACTACTTTCGGTTGATCGATTTTGATGAAAATGTTCGTGTCGGGTCCGGTAGTGGTATGCAACTTAAGTTTTAAGTTTCAAGTTCGTACGATGTTCCGTTCTTGAGATATTTTGTACACACACACACACACACACACACACACACACACACACACACACACACACACACACACACACACACACACACACACACACACACACACACATACACGTACGCACGCACGCACGCACGCACGCACACACACACACACACACACACAAACACACACACACACACACACACACACACACACACACACACACACACACCAATCGCTAAAAACATGTTTTTTGGGTTCAGGGGGTCTGAAAACGTATAGATCCGGTGAAAACTCGATTTCGAAAAATCGACATGAAAACATGAAAACAATACTTTCCTTCCTATATACTATTCATATAGGCAAGAGAAAGTAAAAATAATTAGGTTTAATTTTTATTTAGTAAAATATTTTTTTTTTAGTTAAAATGTATTGAATTATTTTTAAATAGATAGTTTTTGTTAGTGTAAAAAATAGATATGTTCTTAATAAATTAACCTTTTGTCCTTGTTACACGTACATTTGTAAATCTTGGCTTACTTGAATGGGTCCGCCCCAATTATTTTGGATAACAGGGATTCTAGTGCAATATTTGTTTGAACGAGCTATTCATTTGTGAAATGTTTTACGGCTTGACAACAGTTTTAGAGATTAACAGGAATTATTTTTCTATCCAATGTCATTTAAAAAATAAATAACTTTATTTGTGCAACTGCTATTTTATATTACGCAAGTTATTTTTATTATTCCTATTTTTAAATTTAATTTAGTATCAATTTTATGTTCAAACTTATTCAAGTTTACATTCAAATTGTTCTGTCACATTATTATTTATTATTTGTTTTATTTTTAATAGTTAAAGTGCAAACTGTTTAATGGACAATTAATAAGTTGTTGGTTAATTTAGGCACTGTACACTATTAAGAATTAATGTGTAGAAAGTTTTAGAATATTGCTTGGGTGATCCAGTTAAGGGGAAATTGTACATTGTATCCCGCCAATGTTAAATTTGCTATTTTTAAGTACATTTTTCATAGAATTGGTAAAAGCTAGGGAAATGAAATTTTACACACTTATAGTTGTCGGGTTTCTCTAGCTACTGACTTTTTTAATTTAATTTGTTCGACCATAAAATTAAAAACAAAATATCGAATAACATACAATTTTTACAAATTATTTTCTATGTTTTTTCCATATTATTAATTTTTGGAGCATCTGAGAGTCATAAAAATGTCGGTATATGTGCTCGTACAAGACGAATAACTGGTAAAAATTTCAGCCTGGTAGGATTTATGGCTTCCGAGAAAAATGTACCTAAATGTTAAAATCTAAATTTAAGGGAACAGGCAAAAAGAACAAAATACACACAAACATGTAAGTTTCCCATCAGCAGTTGGTTAGAAAGCTGAACCAACAACTTAGAATGTTAAAAACAGTAATAGCCTATAGATAGTATTTCTAAAAACTAAAATTCCCTTTGCTCTAAAACGATTAGTTTAAATTATGAAAAATATTCTTTGTTGGTAACGCGATAATTTTTCTGTGTGCACGTGCTAAAAACTTAATTTTTTCATTAAAATATTTTTTTGACGTCATATAACGTTTCTCTGTAAGATCTAGGTCTGAACTATTGAAAAACAGAAAAAACTGAAAATCAGAATTTTCAGTCAAAACCATCATACACTCCACCTTAACGTTTCGTTCAGTTTTACTATCACTTTTAGCGAATATCTGATTACTCTTCTTTTCGCCATCTGTGTAGAAACCTGTGTAGTAGACCTATAGGGTAACCTTCCAATTCCTATCCCAAACATTTTGACATCATAAAATGTTGTTGTTTAGGTCATCAGCAGAAAGGCTGGTTTGAACCTTAAGAGGCTTTACTAAGTAAAACAAGGAGTGAGGTGGTTTACGGGCGTTTTTCTCACCAAGTGGAGAAGTACGCTTTTAAGCATCTACTTTCCACGCTGCAAATGATACCTTCACTTATTCAACACAGGGTCTGTATAATAAAATTCATTACTCTCAGAGGAGATCACTGTGATTATTGTCTATTACACCTACCTCATCTGTTCTTAAATGCCTCAGTCATACAATTGGCTGACCATGTGATAAGAAACAGAAATATTTTTTCCCCTGGAACTAAAAAAAGACCTAAACATAATAAAATATAATGCGTATTGTTTTAAGCGTCTGTGAATTTAATTATTTATTTAGGGCGGTTAATTCGAACCGTTTTTCGAATAAAGTTTGTTGTTGTTGTTTAGGTCATCAGCCAAAAGGCTGGTTTGAACCCGTAGAGGTTTTACTAAGTAAATCGAGGAGTGAAGTGGTTTACCATTGCCTTCCTCAGTGAGTGGAAAAGTACACTATCAGCATGCCAGACCCTCTGAAAAGCATATATTTTCCACTCTGCAAATGACACTTTCACTTCATTCACCCCAGGGTCTGGCTGTATAATGAAATTGATTACTTTCAGACGAGATAACTGTGATTAGTGTCTTTTACACCTCTACCTCTTCTGTTCTTAAATTATTTAGTCATTTAATTGGCTGACCATGTGATAAGAAACAGAAGTATTTATTTTAGCCCTGTAACTAACACATTGAGTGTAAATAATTTGACACTCCACCTGTCTGTTATGGGCTGGAATAAAGTTTAAGAATTTAAATCGGAAATTTTTTAACGTTTTGTAGATGGTGGAAACTTTTCAACAGTTATTTCCGTACCGTACCTGACTAGTCTCTTCTGCTATCTTGTTGGTTACATGTCTTATGGAAATTGCGAGATAATAGTTGGCGGGTGTTTCTGGTTATCCGACAGCAATCTTCCTATGAATGTCTCTACAATAAAATCGAAAGCACCTATAACTCTGTAGTCTACTATATTATAATGCTATGATACCCTTGGACAACCTCTCCTTTTTCCCCTCTCTTTCTATCAAATTGTCGTTCTTTCTTCTTTCTGTGAAACTCGCACTCTTGTATCATAATGATACTTGATCATTTTAACCCATTCAACCACGGCCAATCTTTCTGAGATTAAATTTCACACGGTCTAGGAAATGCATAAACATCCAATGGAAATGACTGACGGGAAAATATTGTTTAAAAAAATTCTTTTGTTTTACTCAATATTTCTGGTTAAAGTCATATTTTTTTATATTTTTTAAAATTAGGATAATTTAATAAAAATTGAAAATATTCTCCGCCTCCTTTATTATAAAAGATTTAATTTGATAAATGAGGAACTTAGTGAATGAAGGTGTTTTGCTGTAGAAATGTTGTGTTAATAAAAATGAGTTTTAAGGCTTCTATGTTATTGTGAATTATTCGTTTCTTTTCTTTTCAAAAGGAATGTTGCGATATCTGTGCAGATCTCTTATAAAAATATAGGCTTACCAAGAAGCATCAACCAATTTGATTCTGAAACGTCTATATAATTTTCGTTTCTGACAACGCGACTCCACAGTTCTTCACCATCATCCCTTTCTCCGTCTTACAAGTTTCTTCGAGTCGGGCCCACCACGATCTCCTCTCCAACTCGCTGTATCACGGAACCATCTCTTCTCCATTACTCTCTTAGCATTACATTCTTTTCCCAATTCATCCATTCATTGCACTTTTGGTTTTTTCTTCTCCATCTTCAAGTGCATCATTCGTTTAGGCAGTCTACCTTCTTCCATTCTACTGTCATGACCGAACCATTGTAGCTTTGTTTGTCCAACTCTCCTTATCAGACTGTATATCCGAATTGTTCCGTATAAATATTATGAATATTTTTATTGTACATCCAACTTGATCCAGTTGAATCGATCCACATAATATTAAGTAAGTCTTCAGAGTATTAGCTAGAGCTTTTAAACATGTTTTTAT
Source organism: Catonia carolina (assembly GCA_035578175.1). Taxonomy (NCBI): domain Eukaryota; kingdom Metazoa; phylum Arthropoda; class Insecta; order Hemiptera; family Achilidae; genus Catonia; species Catonia carolina. Next base: position 51,283,696 of record JAQMRL010000007.1, read on the forward strand.
GGTTCCAAAACTTTTTCATTCTTTTAGACCTGGCTGCTCTTGTTCTACAGTTGTGGTGTATTGTTGTCGTTTAAATGTTTTTCATTTAAGTCTTGTCTTTCTGTTTTTTGTTAGAATCCTCTTCTCTTCTCTACCCTCAACCTGTTGCATTGTTATACCTAACTCTTCCACACCATACTGGGCTTCTTTATAACAGTTTTTTTAGGAGTATGGTTTCTGGCAATCTTAATATTGTGTCTATTATTGACTCACTATTCCGGTAAACCAATTCGCTAATAATCGCTATTGTCCATCTACTGTGTTTTTTTATTGATAATTGTCCCCTATTTATTATTTCTCATTCAATCTCTTCTCTCTTTACCTAGCATAATCTTTTTGCATTTAATTTCTGCCGTCTGCCTTGTTTGTACTCTATGCATTTCTCCCACCGAACAATATATCGTTTACTTGAGGCAGTATTGGTACAAAATGTGCGTTATACATAATATTTTTAAACTAAATAGAAACTTCGTGATCCCAGACTAAGCTTTTCAAACATTGAAAGAAAACCCTGCTTGCTCTCTGCATCTTCTTAACTTATTTCCTGATCTTCGGTTTGATGAAAAGACAATCCCCAATTACGTAAACAATCTGAGGTATTAATAATCAACACTTTATTTAGAAGAGAATATCTATACACCGGAGGTAAAGAGCACTAAGCCCATTTTTTCAAAAATGACTTTTTTACATGGTTCTATGTAACTTTTTCTGCTTTTTTCAGAGGTGTACAGCACTATGTCCTACACCTAATAATAGTACAAAATTTAGCTAGTAGGAAAAGGCACCAAGTCCTATTATAATACCAAGATACAAAACACTATATGGACACGTAGCTTTTTACTTTGCATTTCTATTTATTTCTTAGGCACCATGTTCACATAGTGCTTTAAGCTTCTGATATTGTAAAATGATACCTAATGTTATTAAGACTTTCATAAGCACCATGTCCACGCAATGATTTTCACCTCCTTCATTGCAGTAAACATCTCACAGATGTTTCTCACATTCTTTCCCCAAACATCTCACAGGTTTCAAGTTCAGTAATTCAAAAACTATGAAAAAATTAAAAAATTTGAGAAATTGGTATTAAAGAGCCTTAAATTATTAATAAAATTCCATAAATTAAGTTTAAAAAACATTCATTAAAAAAGAGCTAGATAAACAAGCTTGGAAAAAACTTTCATTTAGCTCTCCTGTAAAATTAGCTAATTGTGACTTTGTGCCCTTTACTTCTGGTGTACAGATATATAAACACTCTTTCATGAGACGGCGCATCCATGGCTGGTGGAAATTGTTAAAAAGGCTTACCTTTGACCTATGGCAAAAATTAGCGATTTCTGCATCTACTCTTTAAGAGAAATCGAATGACACTTTTTGTTTCCTAATTCCGACTTTTTCTTAACTTCTGGTGATTCTTAACTTCTGGTTTGGGCCAATTCCGGTCAAAACCGGAACTTCAAACCCAATCCAGGCCCGCTAACGTTTTGTGTAGTTTGTGTTGTTTAGGTCATCAGCCGAAAGGCTGGTTTGAACCTGCAGAGGTTTACTAAGTAAAATGAGGAATGAAGTGGATTACCATTGCCTTCCTCTCTGAGTGGAAAAGTATACTTATCAGCATGCCAGGCCCTCCGAAAAGCACCCACTTTCCACTCTGCAAATGACACCTTTACTTCATTCACCTCAGGGTCTGGCTGTATAATTCATTACGTTCAGAGGAGATAACTCTGATTAGTGTCTTTTACACCTCTACCTCTTCTGTTCTTAAATGATTCAGTCATTTAATTGGCTGAATATGTGATAAGAAACAGAACTATTTATTTTAACCCTGAAAAGAACAGATTGAGTGTAAAATAATCTGACTCTCCACCTATCTGTTATGGGCAGTTGTGTAGATTACGAATCCGAAAACCGTTTATTGCTAGCTCCTGTAGTTTCTGATAATGTTTGGGTGTGACAGGCGGACGGACATTGGTAAAGATGACAATTTTTAAAAATTGCCAACAATAATTGAATTGATTGAATAAATTGATAGACGTTTGATTTTAAATATAAATTTTAAAATATAATAAGGAAAATAATGTGTTATTGAAAATGTAATACCAAAAATATTAACCTAAACACACCTGCTTTCCAACATATTTTAAAGTTTAAAATTCCTGTTTGAATATAGTAGGCTACAATTAAAACTGCAAAAACATTTCTCTTTTTATTTCGTGAATTGTGATAAAATAGTCCGCCTGAGCCTTTTATATTACGTACACCGTGTTACATATAAAATATATATATATATATATACATACATATATTTGTATTGAATAGGCTGCAAGTACACCGACCCCTCTTTTGTCGATTTATTATTTTTTTTAATTGGAAATCGTAGCACACGTTTAACAAAATAAAATTTGATAGCGTAAAGCTTTTTTGACATCTCTTTTCTGATATATTATTATTATTATTATTATTGTTACTTTGTGGGACAATCAAAAAGCACACAATACCTAAAAGAAGTCGTATAAAAACACGATATTTTTATTATTTTTCTTTTTTTATTGAATTCATATCAATTGATATTTCGCCTACGAAATAAAATTAAAATAGAAAGGAAATAAAAATTGGTTTCATCAATAATTTTATACCATGTCCAACAATATTTTCTTTTGTTGTACCGTATATTCAAATTGGGAGTCATCTATAATGGTCGTTTGTCATTAGTAAAAGAAAGGAAAATATTGTAATACAGTTTGTAATACAGTTTAATAGTTAAAAGTCTGGCACATTCGGAAATCCGGCTTTCCGATTGGTTTTATTGTCTTTTACTAGATGCCTAATGTAGAACATCAGAAGTCTTTTTATTTTAACACCGAAGCCTAGGTTCGTTTGGGATCTGGGTATAATAGTGGTTCGTAGTTTTAATTATTTACAAAATAGATGCGAAATTTGCCAGTATATATATGCCACTATAAATATGATTTTTTGTAAAAATTTTTATGTACATTTCCGCGAAATTTCTGTTATTTTCATTTTTAATGACAATTTGGAAGTATCCACGTGCGCACATTTTCTGGAGTAAATATGAATATTTAAAGTTTTATCTTGAGCGTCAATGCGAAGGTTCTTTTGGTGAAAAAACAAAAAGAATTTTGTCAAATGAAAATGGCGAAGTCCATTAGAAGCACAGCATTATGCTGAAGACAGCAGCACAAAAGAAAAAGAAGCAGTACAAAAGTTCGTCTCGGGTCCGGTAGTAATATGTAACTTAAGTTTCAAGGCGCGCGCGCGCGCACCCACACACACAAACACAAACCAATCGCTAAAAACATGTTTTTTTTGGGTTCAGGGGTTCTGAAAACGTGTAGATCCGGTGAAAACTCGATTTCGAAAAATCGACATGAAAACAATATTTTCCTTCCTATATATTCATATAGGCAAGAGAAAGTAAAAAATTGGCATACTTATAACTAAATGATATTTAGGAAAAGTAAGGTTTTTAAATTTTTACCCATTGGGTTAAAAATGGTTAAACATCCTTAAAACAATAAATATTATATTTTCACCACCTCAAAGACATGTAATTCTGAAGATCGTCTTTAGTATTCTCACAGTAGTACTTAAAAAAGTAATAACTTGAGACAAAACAGGAGAAACAATAAACGTGGTTATTTAATGCACCGTTATGAAGCTAGCAACAAATTATCGCCGTGTGCTGGCGCAATCTCTAATATTACAATTAATCAGTCTATTTCTGTTAAATACTTCAAGCGTAACTTAAAAAGTGTCGTTACGTTACTATAATATTTTTAGGAAATTGAAGTAACAATTTTTGAACTTACGACCAGTTTGGTAACCAGGATAGCTAACCGCTAAATTATTATTTTATTTAAAAGCAAAATAACATTTCAGTTATGTTTTATATTTAATATTACATCATTCCTTTGAGTTTTATGTTTTAACCTTAACATTTAAGAACGCCCACAGGGCTTGAAGAATTAGACGATAAAAGTTGTCAGATTGTTTTAAATGTTCTAATGAGATATATTAGTACTTAGTCAGTTTTGAATTGAATTGCAGTCACCTAAACTTAAAATAAATCATGATCTACTTGTAGACCACTTGAAAGAAAGTTCATTATTATTGCATTCATTAATTTCAGCCTACAGTCGGACATAAAGAAAAAGAAAGAGCCTTTAACGTTGCAAAAATATGTGTATTGTTTATTTTTTAGTATTGCATTTCAGGCAACTAATCTGAAATAAATTACGGTAGATTACTTGTCGACCACTTGAAAGAAAGTTTATAGTTTTTTCCTCATTAATTAAGACTTTATTATTGTAACAAAATAAGTACAGAACTACCTCGTTCATTCGGTCGTCTTTTTTCTGGATTATCTGGACAAATCCAAATACAGTATATTGAAACAACAATAAAAATCTGGTGTGAAACACTCACACAACTTTCTCTTGCCAATGCAAATAATTAACAATAAATCTAACATTAGTAATAAAACATTAGAAATAAACTAAAAACTAACCTCAAAAACATAATCTTATTTTAATCATGAGTGAAAGACGCAAAATGAAAATCGAACTCAGTTTGGCTTAAAAATACGGAAAATCACTCTTTCTCTCTAAACTAGGCTCTGTAAAGAAAAATGCTATAAATAAAAGTTGTAGATCTTTTAATTTTCTATAAATTTAATTATATACACTTTAGTCGTAAAATGCATACTAAGGCCGAAATGTTAAAAAAATCGATTTTTCTCACGTTTTCGTGAGAAAAACACAGAAAATCGCAAATTACCGCTAAACTAAGCGTTATACAAAAAAATGTTTGAAATAAAAGTTGTAGAATTTTGAATTCTCTACAACTTTTATTATATAAGTTTTTGCGCTAAAATTTATATTAAAGCCGTAATCTTAAAAAAACAACGTTTTTACGTGAAAACAGCCTCACCGAGAATTTCAGCAAACATGGCGCCTACCCTATCTTGTAGAGAATAAAAAATTGAGTAAAATAGGCGATTTTAAAAAAAATCGTAGGACCAGTTTTTGAGAAAATCACAAAAAAGTGAAAAAATACACGAATAAACTACTACTTCCGGTTGACCGATTTTGATGAAAATGATCGTGTGTTTCAAGTTTCAAGTTCGTACGACGTTCCGTTCTTGAGATATTTTGTATACACACACACGGACACACAGACCAATCGCTAAAAACATGTTTTTTGGGTTCAGGGGGTCTGAAAACGTATAGATCCGGTGAAAACTCGATTTCGAAAAATCGACATGAAAACAATACTTTCCTTCCTATATATTCATATAGGCAAGAGAAAGTAAAAAAAAAATGAAATAGTTGAATAATATATTGAAAATGTATATATATACTGGATCGGAAAAAATATTTTTATTCTTAAAAATTATAGAAAATTTCACCCTAAAATACATATTAAGGCAGCAATCTTAAAAAAAAACTTTATTTTACCACGAGAAACATCCTCCTCAAGAATTTCAAGTTTGTTCACAGTCCTCTAATTTAGCTGTCTCCGTCTTTATTGTTCGTTCTCTGAATACTATCGTCAAATTTAAGCTCTTACCAAGATATTTGAACTATGTATTTATTTTACATATTATTTCTCATTAATATATTATAATTGAATTAAAACTAACAGGAATTTTTTAATTCAGTTAGCTAATGCCTTCTTCTGTGTATATTAGATTTAGTGGGCCAAAATATTCTAAAGCTCCATTACCACTCAATAAATTGTACTATACAGTTTATAAGTCACGTAGGGTACATACAGGGTGTGTAGCTTCTTCTTTGTAATACTTTTACTATACTATTTGTATAATGCAGCTGATTCGCTACGTGCCATTAGTAATACTTCATTATAATATTCTGTTGATTTATCATGAATTCTTTTATCAGTTAATTTTGTTTTAATACATTTGACAAATTATTTTTTATGCTAATCCAAAAATGTCTTAAAACTTTGGATGTTCTTAAAGATTCAAGTCTTGGTTGTTTTCTGTAAAATTTCTGACATTTGAAAATTATTCGGATGAAAGTTTTTTTTTAATTTTGTATTTTTGATGACGGTAGTGTGCTGTTGCAGTGGTTAAATGGTTATAAAGTCGTTTCACTATTTGTTTTTGTACGGCTTGTTAGTCCGAAGAATGTTTTGCCTTTCGGTGAAAAGATATAGTATGAAAACCGGCGCGTATCTGCCTGTCACAAGAGGATCGCATTTGCAAACAACGTCTCAGCTTTGCAATGGTGGGGCGAGAAAATCGTCCATAATTCATGTACATAGACCCATTGCTTAACAAGCTGTTGGTATTCAATTACTGACATCCAGAGTCCCATTGTATTTTCACGACTTGTAACTTTTTTGTTTTTCGATCGAACGAGTTGTTGGTGTTTTTAGATCATCTTGATTTCTTCTAGCTGTGACTTTATTTAAAACGATCCTTCTAAACATTGACGTTTGATACAAGTTTCGCGTAGAAAAAACACCTAAAATGGTAGCACTGATGGACAGTTGTATGTGAGGTTTCTGTCTACAATGATATATTTATAAAATACAAACTCACACACATTGAAACTCTTAGAGATACATATACTGACCTTTAGCCGGTGCTTTTCTTCACTACATCGAGACTTTACTAACTTTTTTCTTCTCAAATCTGTTACGCCTGTATATGTTCCTTTCTTGTCTACAGCTTTCTTTTTGTCAATACCTTAGTTTGTTAGTAAAATTGATCTCGTTTGTTTTCAGTTTGTCTGTAATTACAATGGAATATGTAAAGCAAAACACAAATCTTTTCACAGACGAATACTAAAAATTGAGCAGTTGAACTGTCCCGTAATTCTGTTGAATTGTTATTTAATGTATTTTATTTTAAAATTTAATTGCCTTTTTATTTACTAGTCTCGGAGAGGTGCATTAAAACCATTTTTTATTGCTTTACCTGGTTTTATTCTATTTTTTAATTTTTTCGATCTGTCGCCTAAGTGGTGAAGTGTTCAGCGCAACTGGTTTTTACGCCAGGGGTCCCGGTTCCTGATTCCGGATCAGGTCTAACATTTTTTCATTACTCATTTTCATTTATCACCCTTCATTGTTTTCTTTAGCAGACGATGTGCAAAATAGTTGACGTAAAACAAAAACAAAAACCACCTCTCCAAATATAATCCCAAAGTTACAACTCCTTGTATAGCTACAGAAATACTATTTAGCCTAACTAGTTGCGGTATTTGGCCAGTTGCGCTAACTACTACACCACAGGCCGCCCAAAACTACAAATCTTTGGGAAAGTATAGAAATGATATGTATCATTTTACGGTTATCACCATCTTTTTATTAGGGATAAGTGATGGAAATGTATGAACTTACAGTAAAAGCCATCTTACTATGGAGTTAATGTCAACAATAAAGTTCTCTCTGATTGGCTACAACTCAACCCAATTTACTTAGCGCGACCCATACCTAGCACTATTTTTCAACATTTTTTTTCTGAAAACACATAAGAACTCACTTCGTATCTATTTTCAATTTAATTTTATATAATATGTATTATATATCCATTTTAATTATTATTACATTATATAAAATATTAAGATTTTTTTTAACTTATTTTAACTTTTTAAATACCACTTTTCATGGCGGTTTTATTAGTCATATTTTGTTCGGATTTTCATTCGTTAACTATTCAAAAATATTTCTAATTACCTGTTTTTTTTGTTACTTTTCAAAGGGTTTCCTTTTATGATTTTCACTACAGATTCAGCCATATTATGTAAAAGTAGTTAAACTAATACCTTTTAAATACAAATTCCCTAAATTTAAGTTTTGACAGAAAAAAGACACTGAAGACTACAAAATCCACGTTACAATTCAATTAATTTGAAGCTTAATTCACATTGAAACAGAAATAAGTTTAGTCCTGAGTGAACCAGAAAATTCCTCGTATTGTTTAAAAACTAGCCCTCTTATAACTTCTCATCTTACACAGAATGAGTAGTAGGCCTACGTTGAACAAATGCAGAAATCAAACTGAACTATAAAAATAGTGCTTTATAGGCTATTGTTTCTAGGTGTGTATGCCTAATAGTATTTATGGAGTCAAAGCTGCAGAAGTGATGGCTGGATGATCACTTAGACTTGTCTTAATCATGCCACCGTCAGTCCGTCGTGCTTGTTTAGCCTACATCAACTCTATAGTTAAATGACTTTTACTATAAGTTTTTTTATTGAATCCCTAAGCAACGTGTATACCGAATTCCAGTTTCCTCAGGTGATAGGGAAGTTAGATAATCAGTGATGAGTAAATCAGTGAGGGGTACAGAAACTTAAATAATTGATTTCTAAGGACGTTTATTCCAAAATATTGACGTTCGTTTTGTAAAAACATGTAGTAACCTATAGTTACACCTGCCACACCCATCTGACATACCTGCCCCTCCGTAGTAAAAATCCTTGGTAAACCCTTGCTTAACAGTGTACTAAGCAATGTGTCAGATTAGTGGTTTACAAAGCCAGAAAATCTTTTGAAAGAAATAAACCAAGAAAACGTATTGGATCGAATAAAGTAGGCCAACCTACTAACGATTTCAAGAGTAATTCCACGAAGGGAAAAAGCAGAATAGAAGATAAACAAAATAAAGGTGAAAAATTCACAATGAAAGGTAACTGAGAAGGTGAGCTGCAAAAAGATATTTGAACAATCTTTAAAGTTACTTAACATGGTCTAAAGTGGATCTTAATTTAGGTTTTTTGATAGTATTACAAAATTTACTGATAAAGAAAACTCAAAAATATTTTAAAATAATTTTTTGGCAGGAAATGTGCATGTTAAAATTTAAGATATCAAGTTCATGTACGTAAAAGAAAACACTTCAACCTTTTTACCGTGAAGAAATTACTAGCCTACATTAAACCTTTAAATGTTGGCGTAAAATATTTTTGTTAATTAGAGTTATGTAACAGATGTAGGTGGCAGATAAATAAAATGAAAAATACCGGGTTGATAAGTGAGAGGTTACTTGTAACTGTTACTAATACTATAATTTATATTTATAAATTTTAAGTTGTTTGCAAACAAGGATAAATTTTGGCATGTACAAGGTCCTTACTCGGCAGGCATTTCACTTTTTTTAAACACCGATTCTTTCAGTTATTACTACATAATATAATTTATTTTTTTAACCGTTTAGAGAATTTGCTTTGAAGTCACTACTTAAGAATGTTTTAATTTCAATCCATAATTTGTTTTGTTTTGCTTCTATTGTCATTCATACGATTCGTGGATCGACTAATCGTCAATCACTCGAAATCATATAGGTCTACCTTAAATACTTCTGTTCTTTTAAGCGATGAAGTTTACTTCAATTTTTTTTACTTTCTCTTGCCTATATGAATATATAGGAAGGAAAGTATTGTTTTCATGTCGATTTTTCGAATCGAGTTTTCACCAGATCTACACGTTTTCAGACCCCTTAAACCCAAAAAACATGTTTTTAGCGATTGGTTTGTGTGTGTGTGTGTGTGTGCGTGCGTGCGTGTGTGTGTGTGTCAGTGTGTGTAAACAGAATATCTCAAGAATGGAACATCGTATAAACTTGAAACTAGTTATATACCAACCACTACGGGGACCCGACGCGAACATTTTCATCAAAATCGGTCAACCGGAAGTAGTAGTTTATTCGTGTAATTTTTCACTTTTTTGCGATTTTCTCAAAAACCGGTCCTACGATTTTTTTCAAAAATCGCCTGGTTTACTAAATTTTTTATGCTCTACAAGATAGGGTAGGCGCCATGATTGTTGAAATTCTTGGTGAGGCTGTTTTCACATAAAAAAAACCTGTTTTTTTAAGATTATGGCTTTAATATGCATTTTAGCGCAAAAATTTATATAATAAAAGTTGTAGAGAATTTAAAATCCTGCAACTTTTTGTTCAAACATTTTTTTTATATAACGCTTAGTTTAGCGGTAATTAGCGATTTTCTGTTTTTTCTCACGAAAGGTGTGAAAAATTGATTTTTTTAAGATTTCGGTCTTAAAATGCATTTTACGACAAAAGTGTTTATAATTAAATTTATAGGAAATTAAAAGATCTCAAATTTTTATTTGAAGCTTTTTTCTCTGCTAGCCTAGTTTAGCGTGAAAGTGATTTTCCGTATTTATAATCCAAACTGAGGTTGATTTTCAATTTGCGTCTTTCACTCATGATTAAAATAAGGTTATGTTTTTTGAGGTTAGTTTTTTGTTTATTTCTAATGTTTTATTACTAATGTTAGTTTATATTGGTCATTATTTTTATTGGCAAGAGAAAGTTGTGTGAGTGTTTCACACCAAATTTTTAAATAGCCTTAACCCTTTTAATTTCAGCGTCCTATTAACCGGACGACAATAAAATAAAATTTTATATTACTAACTGCCCCGTGCGAATTAATTCGGCCGATAATTTTTGATTACTTTTTTCGATTTTGTAATTACTCGTACATTAACGCTTTAAGTCTTGTATTGCGATATTTTGTATTAGTGTTTTAATGAAATAAAATATGTAGTGAACCCAAATAAACAATTGCCGTCACCATTACGACTTGCAAAATAAACTTAAATTCGTAATTTCGCCACTAGAATATGGACCTTTTCCGTTATTTCACATCATCAAAAGATCGTGTGAATGCACCTTTACGGTTCGACCAACAATCGCGTTTCTTTTATTTTCGCTTGTTTTCGTTTTTATTTTATTTTTGGTTGTTTAATTTAAATATAAAATTACAAATTAAATAAAGATCAAGCAATTACAAAACATTAAAATTTAAGAATTTTTTTTTTGTAATCCCTAATTTGTGTACGTTGCAATCTGTTCAATTCAGAACAATAAGCAACCCCATGACCCTATGAGATGAGGATGATATGTATGACGTGTAATTGAGGTGTAGTCTTGTACAGACTCAGGTCGACCATTCCTGAGAGAGTATGGTTAATTGAACCCCAACCATCAACACACCGGTAACCACTGTCTAGCATTCAAATCCGTATAAAAATAACTACCTTTACTAGGATTTGAACCAGCAACCTTCGTCTCCGAAAATCAGCTGTTTCCCAACTGTAAATGAAGAGAATGGTTGTTTTATAATCAAACTTGTTATTAGCGAGAAATGTGTCACTTCTTAGAGGTTTACTTATTCTGCAGATTGTTTTATTACACGCCCAACGATCCTGGCCAGTGGTGTTCAGTATCATATCGTGTCCATTTAAACAAATGCTCGGATTATGCAGTATTCCTTTCTTTGTATTGAACAGAACACGTGCAACAGTAAACAAGCAACTAATGTGTATCAATAAATGTGCAAAAAATATCTACAATTAATTATATTAAGTGGAAGTAATCGATAATAAAAGTATAGATGCGTTTACACGAGACGACTTTAAGGTTACAGATGATGTGATGTGAAATAACGGAATAGGTCCCAGAATATTAGCGCTCTCAAAACGTATTTAATTATTCGTTTTTTACTCCGAAAAATTTCGTTACAGCATTTACTAATTTTCAATTTTTTCAAAATCCTACAGGGATGTCCTCTGTACAATCACGTAAAAACTTTTTAATCAAATTTTTCATCCTGTTATGTAAAATCACTAAAATCCCTTATTCACTTTTGTGTGAAGTGAATAATTTCACGAAAATTTGAAGTAATTTTTTGTTAACATATCATTTAATGTGTAACGTATATAACAACAACCCCGCTTATCAGAAATTTTGGATAATACAAACTGATTTATAAATTTTTTAAATGTTTTAACTTATAAAACGCTTTTGAAAGTAAAAACTAAGAAATATTATAATGAATAATTATTTAATAAGCTTCTAAATATAAAAATTTAATTTAATATGTAAACTGTAGTTGAGAAGAACATAACCAAGTTCTTAATACTACAAGATGTTCTTACTACATAAATTCTTTTGTTACAACATTTCTTCTAGTTCATTAGCCATCAAAAAAGTAATATATTTTATCATGGTCGCGTAAAGTCACTAACAGTTAGCTGTCGTGATTCCGAAACCCTTGCTGATGACACTTTATTTCGGCAGTGCGTCTTAAACATGACGTTTGTGTGGAAACCGTTGTTGTGCTGCTCTACGTATTACAGTACTATTTTTTAAAGTATTCTATTACTTTTTGTAATTGTGCGCATTTGTTTGGATAATCCGAACAGGTCCCAGTTAGCGAGGTTGTTGTGTATTTTATATTCAATTATAATAATAATTATGATTTTTTATGCATCCAGTGATGTTTGAAAACTAAATTTTAACGCAAACAATACTTCCACATGAAGCGCCGTTGCAATTTCTAGTTTATGGATGTGTAAAATTATTTATTGTCTCAAACGATACTATGATGTCTTCGTACATGTAATGAATTTTTTACTCAAGATTTTTCCGATTTACAAGACTATTAGCTAATATCTTAAGCTATCGATCAACTATTATTACGGTAAATAGATGTTAACTCCCGCGCGGTCTAAACCATCGATACCTCGTAATACAAAGTAGAAAAGATCGACTTGATAGTACCGCGCCATCTTTCACCGCTTTCTGTCCTTTTTTATTCGCTTTAAATGTCCTCTTTCATCAATTCTGTATCGTGTTGTCTCCTTCTATTCGTTTGTTGTCGTTTCACCGCCTCATAGACTTTCGTGATCTTATCGATTAATCGGAAAGATTAATTAGTACTATCGTAACGCTGGATTTTATGACGAGTCTCAACTATTTTTATATTATTTATAAAAACGACAAAGAAGATTCAGCCGGCTAATTACAACCTCTCTTACAGGAATATTAACTTTCTTCATCGTTTTATTTTGTATCAAGGTATGATATACATCAAATGCATGGGACTGCAAATCGCACTGACGTTCTTGCCATTCTTAAAGCGGTACTAAATTTTATTCACTATTAGATCCTTAAGGAGGAATAAACCAATTTTAAGAAAAAGTTGTACAAAGTTTTGGGCAAAAATATCGATTTTAAGTGTTTTGATTCTGTAATATTTAAATTATCAGTGGTGGTCCATTCTCTTTCAGCGAAAAACTCAGGAGATGGCGAGAGAAACCACGGCTACTGTGTTTTGAGAGAGAAAAGCGGTTTGCTCGTTGATTTTTTGAAAGAGTTTAAACAATCAATGCTACAAGACATTGTGAGACTACGAAGAAACTTCGCAGAGCCATATACAGAACAAATGTCGTGGGATACTGACGACGGGAGTCTGTTTCCTTCATGAAAATGCGCGTCCGAACACCGTTCATGCAACACAAGAGTTTATTTGGTTGAGATGTTTAAGCCATCCCTCTCACAGTTCCCATCTCACACCTATTGAATATCATCTATTCACTATATTGAAGGAATACCTTGGTGGAAATCAGCTTTCGACGCCAAGGTGAAATTTGAAGTGAAGAGGGCTGAAAAATGAAAAAGATGGCGGGAGATTTCTGTGACACAGGAATAAAAAAAACTCGTCCCACGGATGAAAAAATGTACCTATTATACTAAATGGTGATTTGTGGTAATTATCGTTAAATTCACATTGCGTTCTTTGAGAATATCACTGTTAAATCTACTTTCTTTGTTCCCAATCCCCTTACATTCCTCGTCTCGAGATTTAGTTTATCCATAATCCCCAATCGCTTTTCTTTTTGACTTTCCAATTAATTGTGCCGGTCAATCCTGTGTTTTTTTCCGAGGTAAGTTGTGACTATAAAATACCCCGTCCGCGCTTCGAACGCTGCGCGAGTTAAGGTTGGCTACCTCAAAGCCTTCAAACCGGCTCAATTTTCTATTGGGGTTTACTCCCTTAGGTTCTTCCGCTCTCTCCACCGTTGGGAACTTCTTCATTCGCCTTCAAGACCGTTGACTGTTTATCAAGAAGGGAGATAGGAAGACCTCGAAGAAGATGGCAGTAGTCGAGTTATACGGGTTGAAATAACTCGTGTTTTTGTTTATGTGTAGGATTGTTTGTGAGTTCGGAACAGGTTATGCCTAATCCTTAATAGTAAGAAAAAGAAGAAAAAGGTGATTATGTGCGGAAATAATGTAATACCTATACTATAGGGTGATTCAAAAAGAGCGCCGGTTTTTAAACGGCTGGTAAATTTTTGTTTATCGGTTGGCAACATTGTTTGACCTCATTTATATTTTGGAGAACATTCCGATTGACGATTCAGTTGTAGTTTCTCTTGTTCGCAGTGTACTACTCTCGCAGTCTGTGTCTAACCATGGAGAAGTTTACTATTGCACAACGAGTGTTAATCGTCAAAACATTTTACCAGAGTGGAGAGAGTTATGCGGCTACTGTCAGGCGACTTCGCGGTACTCTAGGACGTAATGAAGCACCAAATGAATCAACAGTTCGCAGGCTCATGAAAAAGTTTTTTGAGACGGGTTCAACAGTCGACCTTAAAAGTTCTGGACGTCGTCGTTCTGGCCAAACTGAGCAGAACGTTGCGTTGGTTAGTGACAGTGTGGCTGTTAGCCCAGCAAAATCAATCCGTCGCCGTTCTCAACAATTGGGTTTAAGATGTTCTTCTGTACGGAGAATTCTTCGGTACGATCTCCAATATCACCCGTATAAAATTCAGTTGACGCAACATTTGAAAGTGGCAGACCACCAGAAGAGACGACAGTTTGTTGACTGGGTATTGAGAAAACGGCAGGATGATGACACCTTCGCAAGCAATCATTTTCAGTGATGAGGCGCACTTCCACTTAAACGGTTTTGTTAATAAACAGAACTGCCGTATGTGGGGTTTAGAAAACCCTCGCGTGGTTAATGAAAGGGAAATGTATGCACAGCGAGTGACAGTTTGGTGCGGCTTTTGGTCGGGCGGTGTCATCGGCCCTTACTTTTTTGAAAATCAAGAAGGACAAGCCGTGACAGTAAATGGAGACCGATACCGTACGATGAATAGGGAGTTTTTGTGGCGTCATTTGGATGGAATGGACATTGACGAGTTGTGGTTTCAGCAGGATGGTGCCACCTGTCACGCTGCACGAGAAACAATGTTGTTGCTCCGTGAACGGTTCCAGGATCGCATCATTTCTCGTAATTCCGACCATCAATGGCTACCAAGGTCGTGTGACTTGACGCCTTGTGACTTTCCTCTTTGGGGTCATCTGAAGTCATTGGTGTATGCCAATAAACCCCGAAACATCAATGATTTGAAGGAGGAAATTCGACGGGTTATCGGGTAAATGGAAGTCGAAACTTGTCGTGCAGTAATATCCAATTTCATGGACAGAGTTGATGCGTGCCAGCGCAGTAGAGGAGGACACATGCATGATATCATTTTTCATACATAAAATCGGAAGGAAAGATGAACTTGTTGATTATTTATTTTCAGTTTTTCAATAAAATAAATCTCTTAATTTGATACATCAAAACCGGCGCTCTTTTTGAATCACCCTTTATAATACATATAAGTTTTATTAAAATATATTATTCATATTTTGTATATAAAAGAAAATCTTGTAATCTTATTTTTCGGATAACCCTCGTACCTTAAGGGCTTCATTTAATTTCCGTCTGATGTCCACGAAGGTTGTATTGTGCTGTGCTATCATTAAAGTATTGGTGAAGTTTTTAAAAGAAACTGATTGAAAATATGATATTTTGCTTAAAGTTTATTTTGTGTCTATGAAGTAAGCCTATATTAATGCAGCATTGTCAGTGCTGTCGTGGAAATAACGAAACCAATAATAAACTGATGTATTTAGAAATGTCGGTAGAAATTGATCATTAATTTTTTACCTTCGAGGTAATAAGTTACCTGTATTAACGGTATAAATAAAAAGTAACGTTGCGGATTTATTTGAAATTATTATTCCTGATATTATTATTACTGCTACTACATCATAATTACAGTGATTTGAAAAAGTATTAATTAAAAAATACGAAACTCAGCAAAATGTGGAAACGTAGTCTTTCTTTCTGTGTTTGGTAATAACTGATAGACCTGTGGTTTTTTTTTAAGTGCATTTAACTTCATTATAAGGAAAAATTGGAAGGAAACTGAAGAGAAGAGGGTTATTTTTCAGTGAAACTCAACACGAAGGTTAATAGAAAAAGATGGCGAGTTTGTTAAAAATGTACAGAGTATATACAGAATATTAACGATGGAGGAATAAAAGCATTTATAATTGTACTCGTACACACGTGGATAAAAGTTAAAATAGGCATATACAACTTAGTCCTACAGGATAAATGAAGAAATGAACTACTTTTTAAATTATTATAATAAATTTCGTAATTTAACAAACAATTTAAGCTTTCCTTTAGTACAACTTTATCATCGGTGGATTTTCTTATTAAAAAATCTGGTGTGAATCACTTACACAACTTTTTCTTGCCAATGCAAATAATTAACAATAAACCTAACATTAGTAATAAAACATTAGAAATAAACAAAAAACTAACCTCAATAAACATAACCTAATTTTAATCATGAGTGAAAGACGCAAAATGAAAATCAACCTCGGTTTGGCTTAAAAATACGGAAAATCACTCTTTCACGCTAAACTAGGCTCTGTAGAGCAAAATGCTTTAAATAAAAGTTGTAGATCTTTTAATTTCCTATAAATTTGATTATATACACTTTTGTCGTAAAATGCATAGGGTACTAAGGCCAAATTCTTAAAAAAAATCGATTTTCACACGTTTTTGTGAGAAAAAACAGAAAATCGCTAATTACCGCTAAACTAAGCGTTATACAGAAAATTTTTGGAAAAGTTGTAGAATTTTAAATTCTCTACAATTTTTATTATATAAATTTTTGCGCTAAAATGCATATTAAAGCCGCAATCTTAAAAAACAATTTTTTTCGTGAAAACAGCCTCACCAATAATTTCAACAAACATGGCGCTTACACTCTCTTGTAGAGTATAAAAAATTTAGTAAACCAGGCGATTTTTATAAAAAATCATAGGACCCGTTTTTGAGAAAATCGCAAAAAAGTGAAAAATTACACGAATAAACTACTTCTTCTGGTTGACCGATTTTGATGAAAATGTTCGTGTCGGGTCCGGTAGTGGTATGTAACTTAACTTTCAAGTTTCTGATAGTAAGTAACTTTCAAGTAATTATCTGATAGTAGTGAGTTTCATTATACAGCCAGACCCTATGGTGAATGAAATGAAGGTGTCATTTTTAGGGTGGAGTTTAAAGTTTTGATTTTATTTGTTCGGCGATTCTGGATGTTTCCACTCAGGGCTTTTGTAGCCCTGTAACTAGCAGATCGATTTCAAATAATTTAACACTCCAGCTGCCTGTTATGGGCATATTTTTTACTTTCTCTTGCCTATATGAATATATAGGAAGGAAAGTATTGTTTTCATGTCGATTTTTCGAAATCGAGTTTTCACCGGATCTATACGTTTTCAGACCCCCTGAACCCAAAAAACATGTTTTTAGCGATTGGTCTGTGTGTGTGTGTGTGTGTGTGTGTGTGTGTGTGTGTGTGTGTGTGTGTGTGTGTCTGTCTGTGTGTGTGTGTGTGTGTGTGTCTGTGTGTGAACAGAATATCTCAAGAACGGAACATCGTACGAACTTGAAACTTGAAACTTAAGTTACATACCACTACCGGACGCGACACGAACATTTTCATCAAAATCGGTCAACCGGACATAGTAGTTTATTCGGATAATTTTTCAGTTTTTTGCGATTTTCTCAAAAACTGGTCCTACGATTTTTTTTAAAATCGCCTATTTTACTCAATTTTTTATTCTCTACAAGATAGGGTAGGCGCCATGTTTGCTGAAATTCTCGGTGAGGCTGTTTTCACGTAAAAACGTTGTTTTTTTAAGATTACGGCTTTAATATAAATTTTAGCGCAAAAACTTATATAATAAAAGTTGTAGAGAATTTAAAAACCTACAACTTTTATTTCAAACATTTTTTTGTATAACGCTTAGTTTAGCGGTAATTTGCGATTTTCTGTTTTTTTTCTCACGAAAACGTGAGAAAAATCGATTTTTTTAACATTTCGGTCTTAGTATGCATTTTACGACAAAAGTGTATATAATAAAAGTTATAGAAAATTAAAAGATCTACAACTTTTGTTTAGAGCATTTTTCTCTACAGAGCCTAGTTTAGCGTGAAAGCGTGATTTTCCGTATTTTTAAGCCAAACTGAGTTCGATTGTCATTTTGCGTCATTCACTCATGATTAAAATAAGGTTATGTTTTTGAGGTTAGTTTTTGTTCATTTCTAATGTTTTAATACTAATGTTAGGTTTATTGTTAATTATTTGAATTGGCAAGAGAAAGTTGTGTGAGTGTTTCACACCAGATTTTTACTAATATCGATGAGAAAAATGTGGCAAATCACTATAATTGACGCTTAACTAAGCTCTAGAAAAAACTTTTGTGATACATAAAAGTTTAATTGTCATTAAATGAATAGTTTTCCTACATTAATTTGTTTCGTTAGTTATTGAATTGCTTCGTGTACATATATCCTCTGGCATATGGTTGTTTAATAATGGTTGAATAAATCGATTTTCACCACTTCGGAAAATACAATAGAGATGAATGAATTTAAAATTTCAAGTAACTTATTTAATTGAATGTTTTTAGAAAATAAGTATTACTATCATTCTTTCACGCGACGCTTATTTTTGCAGTAATTTACGATATTCTCCAAAAGTTAAGTTAAATCATTTTCCCAGAATTAGAGCTTTGAAATGAACTTAACATAAAATGCATAAAACCAAAGGTAAAAATAATTAAAAAAAGGTGAATGCGAAGCGAAACGAGCGGGGGTCGTTTTACGTTTAAAGTTTTAATGAAATTCTTTTAGATGAATCCGTACTATGGTTATTTATCTGTGGTTTATTTTACCGGTAAGTTTGAATGAAAATGAATAATCTCAATCTATAAAAACGGGGAATTTGATTTGAGATTGAATTTATCTGTTTAGTAACAGAGTGTAATGAAGTGAAGAATTTCTTTATTAAAAAATATAAAATTGTCCTAAACCATCGAATCGGTAACATTTATATTTTGCTTAAAATGTTGGGGTTAATAATACTAGCGTATAGTTCCCATATAATAACACAAAATTGAAATTCCACTCATGTACCCGACACGGTACAGCATATTGAAGATTCTTCTTTGTGCAGCGGTTAATTACTGTTGCATTCCGCAAATACATTCAAACCACTAGTAATAATTCGCGGATTGTGAGATAGCTGGGATACTAAAAGCCCTGACAGATGAGTACTGTTCGGAGAGCCTGTGTAACAATTTTATGTACCGCTATCCTAGTGGAAATAGTAAAAAATGTTACCATGTATTTAAAAATAAACTAAGAAATTTAAAAAATGCTATGTACATAAATTGAGCCGTGTTAGTTGTTACCGGAGTGGTTAAAAAATTTTAACATTTATATCTCTTTTCTATTTGAAGTAATACTAAAAAACATAATGAAATAAAAAATAAAATAAAAAATAATGTTAACTAACCTACTTCCCGTTTATGTAACGGAAATATAATCAGTAATGAGTTTTTATTAAGTGAAAAATTATTCGTTGTCTCTGTGTGCTTGTGTGCGTATGTTCAGGTTAAATGATCTAGTCCTGAACTGTAGGATCTCTGTCGCGTTTAATTATGTACCAATTTAACTGAAAGACTTGGTTTAATTATTTTAAACCGATCAAATTTCAAATTATAACAACGTTATTATTATAACCATTTACGTTTTGGTGGGTTGAAAAGTTGTATCAATTTGTAGGAATTTCGAAGAACGATGTATAATTATGTTTGATACCCTTAAATTAAAATATAGTGTGAAAACACACGATTTTCTCCTGCAAATGTAAATAATGAATAACATAATCTAATATTAATGACGTTAATGAATGACGCAAAACGATAATCCACTCTGTAGAACTAAGAAAAAACACGGAAAGTCACTAATTGATGTTAAAATAGGTAAAAGTTGTTGATTTTTTAAATTTCATATAACTTTGATTATATACATCTATTGTCTTAAAATGTATATTAGGGCTGCAATCTTATAAAATAAATTTTACCCCAAGAGCATTGCCTCCCCAAGAATTTCAGTACACATGGCACTCACCCTACTTTCGGAGCATAAAATACCTAGTGAATTTGCCGATTTTAAACAAAATCGTAGAGTCGTTATAGAGAAAATTGCTCGAATGAAGTTTCAATTTCGTGTGATGTTCCATTTTGAGTTATTTTGTTCACGCACACTTGGAGACCTAAGTTTTTTCTTTTTAATTCATAATGTTTTTACGTTACAATCTGTTCAGTTTAAGAACAAAAAGCAACCCCATGACCTAATGAGATGAGGATGATGTCTATAACGTGTAGCCTTGCATTGACTCAGTGCGACCATTCCTGAGAAAGTATGATTAAGGGGAGATGGCACGATGGTTTTAACTCAAAATTTGGATTTATGGTTTTTTATGTTTTTCAATAGTTCAGGCCTAGATCTACCAAAAAAAAAAAAACGTTACATTACGTCGAAAAATTAAGTTTTTGTCAAGTTTACACAGAAAAATTATCATGTTACATAGAGCGAATATTTTTCGCAATTTAATACTGCTCCTTTTAGTGCAAAGCGAATTTTAGTTTTTAAAATAAATCTGCATCACTGTTTTTTGTATTCTCAGCTGTTGGTTCAGCTTTCTAAACAACTGTTGATGGAAAATTTACTTGTTTTTGATTTGTGCCTTCTTGTTTCTTGCGTTTTCCCGTAAATTTTGATTTTTAACACTCTGTACATTTTTCTCAGAAATCAATAAACCTACCAGACTGAAATTTTTACCAGTTAATTACCTTGTATTCACATAAACCGACATTTCTATGACTTCCTCAGGTGCTCCAAAAATTAGTAATACGCAAAAAACGTAGAAAACAATTTGTAAAAATTTTATGCTAATCCTAATTTAAAAAAAAGGTATTGTCCAAAGATTAAATTGAAAAAATGTCAGTAGCTCAAGAAGAAACCCGACACCTATGGTGCGTAAAGTTTAATTTCCTTATATTTTACCAATCATATGAAAAATGTACCTAAAAATAGCAAATTTAACATTAGCGGGATACAAAGTACAATCTCTCCTTAATTGAACCCCAACCATCAAATTACACCGGTAACCACTGTCTAATGTTCTAATCCGTATGAAAGTAACTACTTTTACTAGGATTTGAACCAGGAACCTTCGACTTCAAAAATCAGCTGGTAACCAGCTGACTTGCGTCGACGATTTTACCTCTAGACCAACCCGGTGGGTGACCAATATTTGAACATTTTTTTGGGCTCTGTGGACCTCGAGACTTGAATTTTCGGTGAAAACTTGATTTAAAAACAACGCCATGAAAACATTTTTTCTTACCTATATTTTATGTAGGGCAAGATAAATTAAACAGTGTTCCGTTCTCGAGGGTTCCGATTTTTGGAGTTCCGTTTGACGTCCCTCTATAGTTACAATATAGGTCATCGTATATTTTACTTTGTTATAATACGGTCTCAACATTCACAATATTATAACCAGACATTAAAGTTATGTATGTACCAGTAATTAAATTCCCTTATGTACGTGTACGACTTTGTTCTATTAAGAATAATGTACCAGCGTGGGTGTCTAAGTTAACACAATTTACTTTTAACTTCAAAGATTGGAATTTTAAAATTAAAATGTCTGTTGCAAAATTAATTTAAATCTTCATGCTACATATTTTTATTAATTTAGGCAAATTTATAAATTACGCTTCAGTGGTAATTCTTTCTACAAAATTAATAATTTTAATGATAACAACGCTTAATATGAATTTATTTAAGTGTTTCCTCTAAGTTGCTTTGTGAAGTTTTCGTCAATTATTCAGAAAAAAATATTAATCATGTATATTATAAAATTCTATGTATGTGTGTGTGTATGTTCCCTTTTATCTCCTAAATTACTGAACCAATTTTCATGCAGTTTTTTTATGTTATAACTATTATGATGGTGCAGATTTTAGGCTATTGAAACCCTTAAATAGTTATCCCTAAAGGGTTGAAAATAATGTTTACATTAAGGTTTTCATGGGGTTAGATAATCTGATGCTTTTAAACAAGCTGATGTGATTCAAATAAAGATTTGTCATAAATAAAGTCATATGATTTAGCAAATAGCGACGTGGTGCTAAGGATCAGCTGGTGACAACATCATATGATAATTTTATGGTATTTTATTATGCAGGTACGATTTTGTATTGTTCTCATT
This sequence comes from Catonia carolina, assembly GCA_035578175.1. Lineage (NCBI taxonomy): Eukaryota > Metazoa > Arthropoda > Insecta > Hemiptera > Achilidae > Catonia > Catonia carolina. The sequence continues at coordinate 51,306,023 of JAQMRL010000007.1, forward strand.
TACATTTCTTTGTGCTCTACAAAGTGGGATCAGGGGCTTGTCTCAGGAAATTAGTGGGCGGCTGTGCTTACATGGCAAATTGTTTTATTTTTAAAGATTGCAGCCCTTATTTATGCATTTTAGGGCAAAAGTGTATACAATCGAAATTTCAGAAAATTAAAAATCTACTATCTTTTTTTACAAACGAATAATTTTTTTCTGTAGAGCTCAGTTTATCGTCAATTAGTAATCTGCTATATTTCGCTTTTTGATATCAGTAAAGAATGGGGTTTCCAAAATGGATTTTTTTTGTAACATGGATAAATATTTTTTATAAAACTGGTCCATGAAATGTGTTGCTCTCAATTTACAGTGTTTTAGTAAACGTACAGATAATAAAGGGTTTTTAAATAAAAATTTGTTAAAATAGTCGAATATTATTCTTCTATTTTACTGTGTTAGTGGTAGTTATATGCCCATAACAGACAGGTGGAGTGTCAAATTGTTTACACTGAATCTGTACGCTACAGGGCTAAAATAAATAGTTCTGTTTCTTATCACATGGTCAGCCAATTAAATTACTGAATCATTTAAGAACAGAAGAGGTAGAGATGTAAAAGATACTAATCAGCGTTGTCTCCTCTGAAAGTAATGAATTTCATTATACAGGCAGACCCTGTGGTGAATGAAGTGAAGGTGTCATTTGCAGAGTGGAAAATATGTGCTTTTCATAGGGCCCGGCATGCTGATAAGCGTACTTATCCACTCAGTGAGGAAGGCAATTGTAAACCACCTCACTCCTCGTGTTACTTCGTAAAACCTCTACAGGTTGAAACCAGCCTTTCGGCTGATGACCTAAACAACAACACAGTGGTAGTTAGTAATTTTACATGATTATACGGATCATTAAAATTGTTACATTTTTACATTAGCTGGAGAAAGTTGTTAAGTGCTTCACACCAACAATTTTTTTTAAGGGACATACCAGCTCATGAAATTTTAAGACACTTTTGTGACAATCCTGTATGTATAGACGATCAGAATTGGTAATACTGTATGGAATATAACTTGGTGACAAGTTAGACGTACAGGCAACCTTTGATTGACCTTCTTCTAGATCGGGGGAAATTTAGAATGGATTTTCCAGGTAATTATAAAGTTCTATAATTAAATCATAAAATTTGATGTAAAAATAAAACCATTTCGCTTTCATTTTCAACACATTGACGTACTGATTTAATATTTTAATATCCTTTAGAAACTCATGATTTCCATAAAAACTTAAAATAGGCTCCCGATTTTTCTTTTAATTATTTTACTCGATGAAAAATGTAATTGGGCTTACACTTCAGGATTATTTTTCAAATTCAATGAGATTATTTTTATAAATTTATTATCCGATATTAAGAAATCAAATTAGATATTGATAATTCAATTAATACAACATATATTCATTTAAATATTCGAGCTTAATTTAATTTAATTTCAAATACCTCATTGATATCACTATTGAAGCGTAGCCTTTACGTTAATTCTATTATATATATATGTTGGTGAAGGGAACGGATGCTTTCATTCTTATTCATTTTCTATGTAAATCTAGTTGGAGCATTTGTTGGTGTAATAAAAATTTAGCTTTTTTTTGGGGAATCTTTTTAGCCCTTCCTGAAGTATTAAAAGGAATGGTTAGTACAGGCTTTCTTGTTTAATTTGTTTTTATTCCTATATTTAGGAAATAAGAGAACGAATACTCAGAGCGAACAATCTGGATTGGAAAAATATTTTCATTTTTAAACTCACAATATCCCGCCTACAGTAAGCGAATAACCCTGAAATCTAGATTCAGTACATTGTACACCGTATAATTCGTACAGTATTTTTCACTTGTTGAGGTCATCAGCCGAGAGAAAGGCTGGTTTGAACCTCTAGAGGCTTTACTAAGTAAAACGAGAAGTGAGGTGGTTTACCAATTGCCTTCTTTAATGAGTGGAAACGTGTGCTAATCAGCATGCCGGGGCCTCTGAAAAGCATCTGCTTTCCACCCTGAAATGACACGTTCACTTCATTCATTACGGGGTCTGGCAGTAGTAGCCCTATAATGAAATTCATTACTTTCTGAAGAGTTAACTCTGACTAGTGTCTTTTACACCTCTACCTCTTCTGTTCTTAAATGCTTCATTTATATAATTGGCTGACCGTGTGATAAGAAACAGAACAATTTTTTTGTAGTCTTACAACTAGCAGATCGAGTGCAAATAATTTAACACTTATCAAAGTTTAGATATTCAAAGTGTAGGTCTACAGTTATATTATGTACTGTATTACTGTTGAAGCATTTAAAGTTTCGAGCTGAAGATCACACGCACATTACTGTATTTACTAGACAACATCGTGACGTATTTGGAGTAGAAGCCCGACACTACACCGGGTAAACTTGTGGTGGAGAAACGATTGCGCGATCGTGCTGCCTTTAGACACCATACAAAAGTAGGCCTAAAGAAAATGAAAATAAATGATCTCTTTATTAAAAATGTGGTGTGAAACACACATGACTTTCTCTTGCCAAAGCAAATAAAGAAAAATATAGCCCATGTTTAATAATTATTAAATAGTGTAAAATTAAAAAGATAGCCTAATATAATCATGAGTGAATGACGCAAATGAATGTCAATCTCTGTAGAACTTAAAAATAAGAAAAATCACTGAGCTAAAAATTAAAAAATGCTTTAAATTAAAGTTGCAGGTTTCTAATTTCCTATAAATTTAATTAGCCTGTATAAACTTCTGCCGTAAAATTCATCGGCCTACTAAGGCCGCAATCTTAAAATCCAATTTTGATGAGAAAAATACAGAAAATCGCTAATTGACGCTAAACTAAGCGATGTAGAAAAATATGTTGGAATTAAAAATTGTAGGGGTTTCAATTTTCTACAACTTTAATTATGTAGTTACACTTTTACCCTAAAATGTATATTCTGGCCACAATATTAAAAAAAAAAAATTTTTTACCGAGGTTGAACAGCTACCCAAGAATTTCAGCACATATGGCGCTTACCCTATTGTGTAGGGCATAAAAAAATATAGTAGGCATTAATGAGGTAGTTTCAAGAAAATCGCATAAAAGTGAAAAATGGGACGAATAAACTATTAGGCGTACTTTTTTCGGATCCTCTTAGGTAACTTAAGTTTCAAAATTCATTTTCGTACGATATTCCATTCTTGAGATATTTTGTTCACACACACACGCGCGCGCGCGCACACACACACACGCGCGCGCGCGCACACACACACACACACACACACACACACACACACAGACCAATTGCTATAAACATCTTTTTTGTGTTCAGTGGGCCTGAAAACGTAATTTTCCGTTGAAAACTCGATTTCGAAAAGTCGATGTGAAAACAATACCTACTTTCCTTCCCTAGCTATATGGTTAAAAATATTCGTATAGAACAAGAGAAATTAAATATATGTATATATATTATATAGTATATTAGTGTATATATATCTGTGAACTTGTAAATATCTGATTATAAACATATTGCAATTCGTTTCTGTCAAGTAGAGCGAAAGTGTGGCGTAAAGAAATGGTGTATTTTTCCATTATACGAGTACATTTTGTTTTACGGATTCCTATTGTTTACGGATTTTCGATTTTCCGTATCGCTTCCGGTTTCAATTAGTCCGGATAAACGAGGTAGTACTGTTTTATTCTTAAAATCAGAATGGCTAACATCATAATAGTAAAACAATTTAGTCGTGGATTTATATATTTTTATTTACCATTTAAGACTGGGAGTCATTTTTGTCCGTTGTATGGCAGCTTTTTGAGAACCGGTTGTTTAGGGGATGCTTTCAGAGCAATCCCTAGCCGATTTCATTTATATACTTTATTTATTATGAAAGTCCATTATGTATGCTATTGTGTTAGTATAGGTACCTATTGTGGTGGTAAGTTTTGTTGTTGGAAGTTACATCTATCACATATCACGTTCCCTGCTATTCTAAAACGCCCCGCTTTCGAATGATAAAAAACAATATAATGCTTTTTAAAAATCACATTTGATTGGTGTTATTGATTTTTGAGTGTACCCTTTTATCGGTTGATGTATTTCACATTGTTAAAAGTGTGGCAAAAATATCTTAATGAATAGTATAGGAAATTTTATTTAAAACTTCAAGTATCAATTTCATATGTTGAATTTATCATGGCAGCTGCTAGAAATATTAAACGCAATGTTTCATGAAGATTTTGAAAGATTGCAGATTTAAAAAGAAAACTTTACGCTATCTATTTTTGTAAAGTAATAATAATTAACAGTAAATTTATTTCCTAACATTTTTTACATATGCTTAGAATTTATACTTTATACATTAAATATACTCAAAAACCCCGCTGACCCAAAATTTCAGATACTCGGAACTGATTTAAATATCTTTTACACGCTTTTAACATTTAAAACGTGTTAAAAAACAACGGGTTGGTCTAGTGGTAAAGTCGTCGCTGCGAGTTATCTTTTTCACAGCTTTATGTATTGAGACGAAGGTTACGTGGTAAATCCTAGTAAAGATAGTTATTTTATAGGGATTTGAATAATAGATGCTAGGTTCCCGGTGTACTTTGATGGTTGGGGCTGAATTACTATACTTTCTTAGAAATGGTCGGCCTGAGTCTATACAAGACTACACCTCATTGGCACGTCATACATATCATCCCCATCTGATTGGGTGATGGGCATCTGATTGGGTGACACATTGCAACATATACTCACTAGGGTTAAAAAAATAAAATACGATAGAAATGGCTTACTGATAAAACATTTATTTTAGTTAATTAGAAATTACAAAAAAATATGAATTTTCAATTACATCTGGGTCATAAAATCAAAAATTGTCTAATGTCGTATTACTAAAAACTTAATGATGACGAAATATTTCGCGAGCGCCTTATAAACGTAATGTCTGTATGCTTAGCGTCGTTGTGCAGCTCTACACATATAAACTGCAGTGCTTTTGCTACTTCTAACTGTAAAAACGTGTTACATATTTCAACAATTTTTGGATTATTTGTTTTTGTTAAGTATATTTTTCGGAAAATCATATTTTTTAGGTTTTTGTCCTGATTATTTCGGATTAGCGGGGTTGTTTTTTGTACTTACTATAATAAAAGAGGTTGGAAATTTACGTATTCAACTATAATTTGCTATGCCTAAAGGAAATTTTCCGCAATTCATTTGGAGAAACCAAAAAAATCTTTTATTAAAACATTAAACGTTAAAACTATTTTGATATTTCTTTTTTTTAAAGATAGTAAGTATACTCTCTAGGGTAACGACCAAATTTTTAAATGTTTGTATCTTTAATGCATTATTTAAATAACATAGAAGTTGTTTATCTTAATTAAAATAATTTTTTTGAAATAAACTTTAATTTAATCTAGGCCTATTCTAAAATAATATTATCGTCGGTTGCAGATATTCTAATTTTAAGGATCGTGTTTTAAATTTTAGCTGTATCGATAATAACGGCTTGTTCTTTCAAGATCCGCTGATCTGGTAATTAGTGTATAGAACAGTGAAGAATCCCTCGTCGGTATAATTTGTTTTAGCTCTTTCAATAAATAATCTGAGACGTATTCGGAGATAATAGAATCTAAAATTCTCTCGATTCGGTGGTACCGTTGAAGTGAATCGGGTTACATAAAAAAGCATTATACAGCAAAAGCATACAACAGAACGAGAAGTTTTCAGTTGAAAGTTTCACAAGAGAGGGACACCAATTATAAGGATCGTCAATTAGCCGTAGATCACAACTCGTGTAGTCCTCAACCCTTCGTTTCAGTTTTCGGTTGTGCCCGTCCAACTTTTTCCTCTTTGTCAGCAAAGTACAGAAAATAAAGAGAACGGCATCGTTTTATTTGCTCATTACAAAACCGACTCGGTGTTTTCCGCTATAAAAGAGATGGCAGACTTTTTTCATTTCTTCTCAGACAAGTTTTTTGTTTCATCCTTTACTATACCTAAGTATTATTGAATGAAGCGATGCTTTATAGATAATTGCATGTTTAATCTAACCTATGTTTCATAGTTTATAAAAGTTTACTATTTTTTTTAAAGTACCGTAAAAATATTATTTACGCGTAACCTAATATTATTAACTAATATTAGCTAACATTACACTCTTTATTAATTATACTTAGTACCACCAGATGAATCAGTCTGCATTATTTATTTATAAATGGGAGAACCCTCTCTCACGCGTAACTAATTTTCCTGCTTCCTAAAAGTAATACTGAAATTTAGATTAGTATGTTACGACTAAACAGTTATATCCTCGTAATGTTCTTTAATACATTTTTAAAACTATAAGAATGACTTTGAAACATCGCAAATATATAAAAAAATATAAATTTGAATGATTTATGAGTGTATTTATTTAATTTCTCAACGAATGGAAGGCAACTAATACCGGTTGACAAAAAACAGATTAAGACACTCAATTTTTTCATCCTTTCCGATCGATCTTTTCTTTCTTTCTTCGTCAAAAATAGGCTACTATTTTTACTTCCCTTCGTCTGTTTAATAGCGAGTTTTGGATGTTTGTTTTTAAGAATTTCTAGGTTAGTGTTATTTTCTTAAATTATTAAGTGTTATTTTCAAAGTTTGCATGTCTTTTAATTTCTTGTACCCACTTATTGGGCATTTTCTGGTCCTAAATTTTGGTGAACATTATTTTATATTTTTGTTTTCTGTAATGATATGTTTATTTCTATTATTTTATGTTTTCTTTATATTTAATATAGATTATTTATTTATTATATTCAATATATTGTATCAATTGTGGATAATATGTGTGATTGTTGACAACAAATGAATTGATTTGAAATTATCTTCGAATAAGTCTTAGATTATTGATGAGTAAATATCAGAATTTGTGATTAGTTAGGACTTGTAATATATGTAGGATATACAATAATTTCAGTGTTAATATAACATAGAAACATTTCTAAAAGTAAGAAAAAAATAATTATTTAAAAGAAACAACTTCTTTTATTAGTAATTTATTATTTTAACAACACTTAACATAAAATAAGATGTTATTTTAATGTTAGTTGTCCAAATGTAATAACGAACGTTTTTATTTTGGAAAAATCACTTAAAGTGAACGCAGCAATCACCTTGGTGACCTGTAAAAGCAGATAGTGTGAAATAGGCTTACATGAATTCAAACTTTATCGACTCGAAGAATGCAATTAACATATTGATAGTTAATGACCATCAATCCATTTAAACAATCTACTTTCCACATTCAACATTAAAGGAAATGATAAAATAGCTTTTTCTTTATCACTTTCCCGTTAGTTTTGGACGCTGTGTAATTAATTATTTAGGTAAAGAAACTATTTTCAAACATTATACTTAACACTGTTTAGTCGATAGGTTTTTTTAGAATAATAGTAATAAAACATTTACGTTAGGTTTGTGTTTGTGTAATTATGTAATCTCAGAATTATCTTAGTTGGACCTAAAATAACTATGTAGGAAAGGAGGTGGTTTTACCAGACAATATGTTACAATACAAACCAATTACAAATGTATGAATATATTTTTAGGTAAAAAATTGAGAATCTCTCTCTACTTAATCCTTCATCTTTTCCTTCTTTTCTGAACTCATGTATTCAAATACATTAATTATTATTAAGAAGTGTCTGAAATTATAAATATTGACCAGATCAGAATCAAAACTCAATAAATCCACCGAGCAAATTTTCTATGTAAGACAAAAAATGGTAAATAAAATAATGGGAGAACTCATAATCGTCGTGTTTTTCTTTGTCCGTTGTACAATCTAGATTAAAATTTTAATATCAGTTTTAGATAATTATTATTCGTTGAAATATCCATAAAACTTTAGAAAATAATTTGAACTTAGAGAGTTTTGAAACCACTGTACTGACTTAAGTAATATTGATACAGTTTGGTTCTTGAAGATTTAAACTCGGAGTAGTAAAGCAATAAAATCTATTTTGTAGAAATGTTATGGTTGCTTTTCCGTATTAAGTAATTTGTAACACTGGTAAATTATATTTAAATTTTTGATAAAATCACAAAATGACTCCTTTGAAATTAATTGTTAATGTAAACATATTGTACTATGTATATTTTACACGGATAAAGGATATACAAGCGACTTTATAGTCGCCGTCCGTGGCCCTAAGAGCTCCTGTTTGCATTCTGCCGGCACTGCTTTACCCAGATCTCCTGTACGTAACGTTGTATTTGAAATGTGACAATTATAACTTTATTTCTATAATTCACGTTTATTCTCTATTTAAGAGGTCGCATTTATTTACGCCGGTTGCATTGGCGTAGTTGGTAACGTGCTCGCCTCTCATCATGCGGTCCTGGGTTCGAATCCCATTCAGGCACGGCATATTTTCATACGTTACAAAAAAAATCATTTCATCCTTCACCGTCTGCATTAGCAGTAATTGTAGAACAGTCGGATGTTAAACAAAAAGAAAAAATAAATCTATTTAAGTGACTGTAAGAACTTAAAAGCTTTCATGTTTTCCTTCTGTTTCTGCTAGCCTTTCGTCATTTATCCCAAATTGTCTTCATGCATCCACTGTGTTCCCTCCTTCATTTTTCTGCCCATTTTCTTCCTCTTCTCATTGTGATATCGTGTTTATTTATTATCATCTAAAATGTATATATTTTTGGGAAAATCGCATTAAAATTGGTCCCTGTCACATACGTTATAAATTGTTGTGGGTACATTAAAATCAGCCTTAAAATAGATTAAATATATTGCAGGTGTATGAGACAAACAGTAAGGACGGGTGATTGTACTTTTATTGGTAACATATTGTAACACTTAAGTCAAAGCTCGTTCGGTATGCGAGTATAATAATTAATAAAGTAACTTCCTTTACACGTAAAAAATTATTTATGTAGAAGATTGTATTTTACAATTAATTATTATGCTTATTCTGCTAATAAATTAGTTAAATGGCTTAAATTAAATTAATTACAAAACTTAAAGATTAATTGACTTAACTAATAAGTTAATAAATATTATTTTCCACTTGATTGAGTCTTACCTACCACAAATTACAATGTTTATGGTACAGAGAGCTTTTCCTTAACGTACTTGTTACAATAAACTGGTTCGCATTCAGTCATTCATCAACGTGCGGTTACTTGAACTGAACTGAATTTATTGAAACTGTCTTTAAATATCTGAGACTGTGGTCGTTTTCAGAATGGCAAAGATTTTCTACATAATAACACAATAGAGACCCTTCGAAGATCATCTCCGCTTGACAAAACAATCCACGACTTAGTAAAAATAATTAATAATAGGTGTAATAAAGACTTTTCTAGTTTCGAGCACGTTTCCGAGAATTTCTATTCAGAAGCATTCCGTTTATCGACAACCTATTATCCTTTAAACAATACGCTTAATTATTCACATTAAACAATTTATTACCTTAATTATTTCTGAAATATCACTATTATAATGTTACAATATTTAAAATTAACGGAAAAACTTGGAAAAACCTGGGTACACCTAAACTGTTTGCTACGTACATTCCTTAAAAACTCCTATTATGTTGGTAATTTTTCTTTTCTTTAAAAAATCTTCCACGAATAAAAATTATAGGGCGGTTATAATATGTATTAAAATACAGTATTATATAATTTTTCTGATAAATTTAATATTTCTATTTTAGGAGTATCATGTTATTGAGTATGTATGATTGATACGTGACTGGAAAACGGCGAATAATATTAACCTACTTTAGGCCTATAGTAATAACAAAGAAAGGATATTTACTGTAGAAAAGACTTTTCATGACAATATATTTATTAAATATAATTTATCTGAATTAACGAGTGGAACATCATAATTGTTCAAGTTCCTCGCTAATCTTAAAGCAAAAATCTTGAACCATTTTTGACGTACTATTGACTAACTGCACGGTTATAAAATCAAAATACTCATTAATAATGTTACGATGTAATGAAATTGTAGTAAAATTAAAGAAAAGAATGTGACGGCGTTTTAGTTCTTTACCTTACATATACTTGCATTTAAACATAATTTTATAACTATCATTTGTAACCGAAACGCAATTATTGCAACTGAAAACAAAATACAATAATAATAGTAACAGCTAGAAGAAATATTGCCTAACACTGTACGCACGTAAAAAATATACGCGTAACCTTGTATAATAATGTTCCGGTATTTTTTGCATTTAAAAAATGCGGTCTGAATGCTCTGTAATCATAACAATAGAATAACAGCGAACTATTGAATTTTCCTAGAGAGCCGAGTTACAAAAATACGTTGTAGGTATTTGACATAGAGTTTCATTCGAAGGCCCAAGCATATTCGGATTGTGGGTTCAAAGTGTTAAGGAACGTGTACCTTCGTTACGTACTCTATCTAATCGGGTACATACAACCTTTGACTCCCCGCAAAATCTCATTTCAGCAGTCTGGATACGAGATTCATTCCTTTGTAATGACACCCATGTTCACCCCCATATGTTATGAGTGGTGTAGTCATTGCTCTATAAAATTTCATTTGGGTGTCCTGTCTCGTTTTCTTTCCTATTGTTCTGCGAATATACAGCACTGAATTTTGCGAGTTTCTCACTCACGTCATCATCTTTTTCATAGGAAATCTTGCGTCCTAAATATTTATAATCTCGAACTTGTTCTATAGTTCGGTTGCCAAATATAATTATTTTTGAGCGGACCAACCATCTTCCCGTGAATGCTATAATCTTTGATTTTTTGCGCCGATATTCTCATGCCAAACTCTGCGCTAATGTTGTGCAACTTATAAATGGCATATTGGAGCCTGTCTTCTGTGCCAAAAATAATAACAGTGCCATCTGCGTACAATGAATTTAGGAATGCGTTATTCCAAAGTTGATTGCCTGAGTCAACTAATGTATATATTCCAAATTATTAAAAGTTCAGGTTAAAACTCGATTTCAAAAAATCGGGTCCCTCCCTCTATTTAAATTGGGAAAGAGAAAATAATAGCTTGTATTATACGAAACAGTCTTTTGTTGCTTATTGTTATCGTCTGTGTGGTGTAATAAAAACTGTTTTTTTTCGACGGTTTTACTTTACATTCAAATCTTTCTGATTTTCGCTTCAAGAGAACGAATACCGATTTTCAGAATTAGAGCTTTTTGGAAAATTGAGTGTTTTATTACTGACATGAAAAAAATCGTCTGTTGATTGCACAATTTTGGAACGGCAGCTAGAGGCGTTTGAACGATATCAACGACATGTTTATAGCAGTCATATCTGTGCTCATTTTAAAATTATAAAATCAGCCTGCTGTTGACAATAGAATGTATACATCCTGTCGCAGTGTTTATTTTGAGTCAATACAGGGCGAGCAAAATTAAAATTTTTAACGGTACTTCTAAGTGATTAAATTAAATGAATATATTGAAGCACGGTTCAACGGAAATTCAACAAAAGTAATACAAACAAGGTAGTAACGTATTATTTGTTTTTTATAAATAAATATATGAAGGTGTATTTTCATGTTAAATATTTAAAAATTTTTTAATATAAAATGAATGTTAAATAATGTTCCAGTAAAAACTAATAAACTTCGTTTAATTTTTTGTAGACATTCTTCATGTGAGGGAGTTTGAAATCAATATTATCAGCAGTAGAGTTCTGTAACATCCCAGTTAACTTATTCATTTTAAATGTAACGTTTTGTTTAGCTTTTCACGACACAAGAACTATTTATGTAAATACTATCAGTTAAATTAATCTATTTGACAGATTTTTTATATCTCTCGCTCTAATTAAAATTTATAAAAAAGTACTTTTTATAATTGTGTGGATCATTTTTATATATTTAACTTCATTTCTGTTCCAATAAGTTACGCTTTATTGAATAAAATTTTCAAAATACTGAGCAAAATATACAAAAATGTCCCGAAAAGTTGTCAAGAAACTCTCCCGTGGAATCACAATTATATGTTATTGAGTCATATTTTTAGTTATTATGGACTTGTAAAGTTGACTTTGCCCGTAACAGGCAGGTGGAGTATTTAATTATTTGCACCCGATTTGCTAGTTTCAGAGGTACAAAAAATAGTTCTGTTTCTTATTACATGGTCAACCAATTATATGACTGAAGCGTTTAAGCACAGAAGAGGTAGAGGTGTAAAGACACTAGGCAGAGCTATCTCCTCTGAGAGTAATGAATTTCATTATACAGTCAGACCCTGTGGTGAATCAAGTGAAGTGTGGTGATTTGCAGGGTGGAAAGTAGATACTTTTCAGAGGGCTTGGCATACTGATAAGCATACTTTTTTACTCAGTGAGAAAGGCATGGTATCCACCTCACTCTTCGTTTTACTTCGTACACCTACTAGGTTTAGAGGTTCAAACCGGCCTTTCGGCTGATGACCTAACGACAACAAAGTAGACTAGAACCGACAATTGTCGGCTTTTCTGAATGAATTTGCTTGGGAAGGGTGGCATTGTTAAACTTTTACATAGCCCACTAATTTTAACATTTAGCCCGTTTTCTCAGTAGCCAGAGAAGATACGCTTCCTTTTAATGATCACAGAAAACACTTGAAAATTTATGAATTCGATAAAAAAAATTAATGAAATACATTATTTTCAAAACCAACGTTATGGCTACTGTTGTTTTCTAAAAACAATTTTTTATCTACTACAAATCTTCTTCATTTAAGAGTGTTAATCGGATTACTCCATCTCTAAAAACTTTAACGATAGCTAAAAAACTGAATAAAACTCGTTTAGTTCCCATGGAGATGCCTGTAAAGATTGTCACTACAAAACGCGTCGTTACTCTTTGGAGTAAGTAATTTTTCTAGTAAATGTACTAAGTTTTCTCTTTCCAATGATACCAAAATCACTTTTTTACCTAAAAATGGAGTTAGTAGATTAACACTCATTAACATCGATACTTTTATTTTTTTAATCAAATCAAATCGCTGATTTTCTAACGCTTCGGTTTTTTGTTGAGGGTTGAGTCGCAGCACTTTAACATTCGCATGACGTAGAAGTCGATTTTCTTGAATCCTTGCGAATATTTCCGTAAAATTCCACATTGAACTTGGTCAATTTTATTTTACAATACCACATAAAATTGTTGTGAATAGCCTATACCATGACAATATACAGGATATACTGTTGTTGTTGTTTAGGTCATCAGCCGAAAGGCTAGTTTGAACCTGTAGAGGTTTTGCTAAGTAGAACGAGGAGTGAGGTGGTTTACCATTGCCTTCCTCGCTGAGTGGAAAAGTACGCTTATCAGTATGCCGGACCCTCTGAAAAACACATATTTTCCATTCTGCAAATGACACCTTCACTTCATTCACCACAGGGTCTGGCTGTATAATGAAATTCATTACTTTCAGAGGAGATAACTCTGGTTAGTGTCTTTTACACCTCTACCTCTCCTGTTCTTAAATGATTCAGTCATTTAATTGGCTGACCATGTGATAAGAAACAGAACTATTTATTTTAGCCCTGCAACAAACAGATTGAGTGTAAATAATTTGACACTCCACCTGTCTGTTATGGGGAGAACAGGATATACTGTAAAGTAAGTAAAATATTGTACGGTTAGATCTATGAGAAAATTGGTGCATTTTGTCGTACCAATTTTGTACTTATTTAAGGTTAAAATAAAAGTTTAATCATATTAAGAGACTTCAAGAGCTAGAACTAAAGGTACAAGAAGTATTTTCTAATTCTTTAAATACACTTTTAATTCAATCAATAAATTTAATAGAAAAAACAAGTATTGTTTTGGTTTGTTTTGTTTACATTTGTTTGTTTACATTTTGTGTGACGGGTCTGTAAACACACCTACATTCTTCTATAGCAGTACTTAAAATATATAAACTGTGAAAAAGATGTTCAGTGAGAACTGTTTCATATCGTTCGTTGTTTTTAGAAAATGTATGTCCAAAATTTATTAATCTACTGAAAGACAATTCTAAATGTATTTGTTTATTGTTATACTGTTCGGGGAGGGGTAAATAATTTAATTATTTTATGCACTCACGTTTAATTACGCCCAGAGAACAAAACAGTGGTTTTAATACGAATATCAGTCTGCCTGCTTGTGTGTGTGTGTGTGTGTTTTGTGGTGTAAAACCTACTTGACCAATTAGGCTGAAATACAAAATCTTTCCTTGTGAAAATTCTGAACAAAAAAGCCCAGTGGAAATTTTATAATTAGTTACGTGGCCTCCAAGTAATAGGAATTTTCTTCTTTTCTTTCTTCTTCCTCTAGCGCTATAGCCCGATGTGAGTCTTAGCCTTCGACATCACACGAACGTCCTCAATCCGTTGCCATCCCCATGTATTCTCTCATCCCAAAAGTTCGAAAATCTTCAGTTACGTCATCAAGCCCTCTTAATTTAGGTCAACCCCTTTTTTCTGGTACCATAATCTTCAGTTTTTCTTTGAAATACGATGTTCGTCCATTTGCTTCTCGTGAGCTATCAATCTTATGCACTGAAACTTGATGAATTTTACTACATCCTCCTGTTTCAATATCTCGTCATTCTCTCTGTTATGTCCGATTCACTATGAATCTGGATATTTTTACTCCGGTCCAAACATTTTTTTTCTAAATCAACCAGAATACTCATGAAGATTTTTAGAATTGGAACTCTTCAAGAAGATAAAGGAATAATTTGTGTTGGTTTTGGGGGTAGTCATCCCTTATTTACTCCGTCGGCACAATTTCTGGAAATGAAAACACTTTAATTTCTTTGTTTAATATTGTTAAGAAATCTTGTAATCGTGTAATTTTCATTACAGGCAGAGGTCAATATCTCTAAAAAAATATGTTTAAAAATTTGAATATCGTAACGAGTTGACGATGTGGTGAAGCCACGAAAGTACTGTAACATTATTCTAGAAATGTTTGATGGATTGTTAAGAATTATGTGTTTTATGGGGTGGAGAGTATTTAACTAGTGTAGTGAATTTCAATGAATGAGATGTTTTGAATAGGAATTCTAGGAAATCGAAAATAGTAGAAATTTTGGTTTTTATTTTGATTCCTTCTACGAAATTTCACTAGAGTGGAGAAAATGTTTGAAGGGTGTAGATTAACTATCAGAACGCTAGTATAAAAACAGTTAGTGCCTTTGTAGTCAGTCAATAATTGAATCTTGAAGGAAAGGTGCTGTCGGGCCATTCGAAATAAGTGTTGTTGGGGAACTAGTTCTACAAGTTGTCGTGGACAGGTAAATCAATTTTTTTGGTTCTTCAGGACAGTGTTCTATTGTTAGTCAAATTTGGTTTAATCTTAAGTTTTGTAATTAATTTAATTTATTTAATCTAATTGTACACATGTTGGTTGGCCAGTTTTAATCATTATTGTAATTGTTAATTGTATAAATCAATATTTAATTATTATAAGTTTGAAGTTAAGTATATTTATTATTTATCATACCCAGATCCCGAACGAACCTAGGGTTAGGTGTTACGTACGTTTCTATTGGTACCTAAGTGTTCTTGCTTTTTCTTTGACCGGTTCTGGTGGTTTTATAATTTTATTTTTAAAAATAAAAGATATGGGCCGCCTCCGCAACGTGTAAACTAGCCTGCTAGCTTATAAAGCGGATGGTCCCTAGTTCATTTCCCGGCTAGAGTCTGAAAATTTTAACGTTAAAACCTACCGTTACACTACCGAAACGCACAGTAGTCACTAGTGACCAAGCTGTTGATGCGATTTTAGATAAATTTTAAAAAAATAAAGAAATAAAATATGTAATAGGGCCTACGTATGAAAATATCGTAGGCGGTTCTGAAAATACATGTTTTTTTTAAATATTGTTTTTCCACGTATTGGTATTAAACACCGGAAATTTAAATGATTGTTTTCCTTAATTGTTCCATAAAAATAAATATGAATAATAAACGGCTTAAATTTTAGTCGGGTTTGTTTTTGAAGAGCGTTTAAACGGCTTTTAAAGTACAGTTCACTGACCTTTCGTTTTAAGTAGAATGAAATAAATAAACAATGTATTGTTATATATGTATATTTAAATATTAAATTTTAATCAAAGTTATATAGCCTATACTAATTTAGACGAAAACGGGGAAAACGGTGTAGGTGTTCAAGGAACGAACAAATATTTACGTCTTATCTGGATTAGCGCCAAATAAATTCGTATTAATAGAATGTACTTCCAGACACAAAACATATAAATATGCTGTTCATGTCGGCCTCCTTTTACCCTTTCTTTTTCTTGGTAGGCTACTATTTTTGAAACGCCACTTATTAATGTTGGGGCCTACTATTAGTATTAAGTAGTAAAACATACTTGACAATGGTATCAGGTTTTAAGACAACAATAAATTTCATTTTAAAAACATTTTCTTACAGCTTAGCATAAAAAAATATAAAGATCTGTAAATAATTTTATATATTTTATTGACTCTATCAAAAATCCTCCATATGAATCTGTACACCTGCTTCCAAAAACATTTTTTTTAAAGCAATAAATTAAAGCGGAAATAAAAAATAAATAGCGGAAAATACTTCAGTCGTAAAATTATAATATTTAATACAATGTTTTTACGAATACGGTAATAGTAGATATCGAAATCTATTCGAAATACAAAAGGCCAAATATCTGGATCGATTGCAGGAAATAAAATTATATATTTTGTAAAATAAATTTACTGAAATTTATCTATCCTGTACAGTGGGTATTTACCCAGGTTTTAACCTAAAAGTTAAATTGTTAACTTAAGAATTTTTTCGGTTTTGAATTTCAAATTTTGAACGGTGGAAAATCATTCGAAGCACAATCAATGAACAATTCCCGTCAAGTGGACGAAAATAACGTCTATACAAAGGAACCGGAAAACGGACAGTTAATGGTAGTCTACTACTTATATTTCGTTTTTTATATTGCATTTAACTGGATGGAAAATACTTCACGCTTAATTTTAGTAAAGAAACCTTTCAAATATGCTGTGTTCTTGTCAATAATAAACAAAAATTATGTTAAATCAATCTTCACAATTTATTTTAAAACTAACCAACCCCTTCGCTCCTTGAAGCATTTAACTAAACTTAGAGCAATTAAGTTCTCATACAACCTTACTCGTTGAAAGCAAAATCACGAAGGTACAAAAAACTAATTAGTTTTTGAAAAAGGAATTTTGTTGACATCATTATGAATCACCAGTGAAAGAGGAGAAATTAAAAATATTTATAAAAATTTATATATATAAGTTACGTTCATTTCTGTAGTCAATATTTGCTTTGAACTTACAGGTCGAGTGTTAAATTATTTGCGCTCAATCTGTTAGTTTCAGCGCTACGAAAAATAGTAGTGTTTCTTATCACATGGTCTGCCAATGAAGTGACTGAATCATTTAAGAACAGAAGAGGTGCAAAAGACACTAGTCAGAGTTGTCTCCTCTGAAAGTAATGAGTTTTAATATACAGCCAGATTGTGGTGAATAAAGTGAAGGTTACATTTGCAGGGTGGAAAATATGTGCTTTTCAGAAGGCCTGCCATGGTGATAATAATACGTTTCCTTTCAGTGAGGAAGGCAATGGTAAACCACCTCACTCCTCGTTTTACTTAGTAAAGCCTCTAGAGGTTCAAAACAGCCTTTCGGCTCATGACCTAAGCAACAACAGTTAATAATAACTTTTAGTGTTAATGTGACTTAAGTGTTAATATGGAGTGTCAAATTATTTACACTCAATCTGTTCGTTGCAGGACTAAAATAAATAGTTCTGTTTCTTATCATGTGTTCAGCCAATTAAATGACTGAATCATTTAAGAATAGAAGAGGTAGAGGTATAAAAGACACTAATCAGAGTTATCTCGTCTGAAAGTACTGAATTTCATTATACAGCCAGACCCTTTGGTTAATGAAGTGAAGGTGGCATTTGCAGAATGGAAAATATGTGCTTTTCAGAGGGCCCGGCATGCTGATTAGCGTACTTTACCACTCAGTGAGGGAGGCAGTGGTAAACCACCTCGCTTCTCGTTTTACGTAGTAAAACCTCTACAGGTTCAAACGAGCCTTTCGGCTGATGACCTAAACAACGTGACTTAAGGGAGACTTATGAAAAACTTGTTATTCATATTATAATAACTAATTTGGTAGATTATTTATGCTTGTACGATAAATATGAATGTGTTTTATGAAATTCAGAAAATTATTCGACATGTTTGATATTTGATTTTTTAAACGTTTTTAATAAAAATATTTTATATCTTACTAAACTAATTGTGAACTCGTGAAAAAGCTTCAAAAGAAAAACGCAAGGCCACGAACGAGGTAGAAATTGGCTTACAAGAACCGAACTAATCTTCTGGTTCAGGAATGAATTAAAAGAGTTACAGCCTATGTATTTAACTTTTATGCTTTGTATTTTGAAAACTTCATTATTCTGTCTTTCTTTATGTATATACCTTTTCTCAGCTTTTATAAGATGTACAGAGATAATTAATTTTTGTGAGTACTCTGACATACCTAAGTCAACCTTTGAGGGAAACATAATATTGTAAATCATTACATTTAAATAAAATTAAAATTTTTATCATCACTTGTAGCTCTAAAACTCTTAGTGAGCTTTGGCTTACTCCACATTTCTCTCTGCCAGTTGCTAGCCCCCTACATCCTCTCTCCCACCATCAAAAACAAATCGTTCTTAACATCATCCTTCCACCCTTCGTAGGACATTCTTTCTTTCTTCATTTATACAGTCTTTCCTTCCCTGTCATTTTAACCATCCTCGTTGTCTCCATTTAAAAATTTGCTAAAATGAAAATTCTTAAAGACAAATTTTACAGAATTTTTCAGTTTATAAAAATCACAAAATTTTACTTAAAAGTAAATTTTTGAAAACCCATTTCTCTAACATTGTGTAAATTTTTAGTAAATTGATAATTATCATTTTTGCTGTGAAACAAGTAGCTACTTAAAGTTGGTTATTGTAAAATTACTGCTCGATGTCTTTCTATAAAATACAAAATAAATAGGCCTAAGTGTAAAAAAAGAGAAGAAACCAGAAAAATCAATGTATCCATTTATTTGATCAGCCTCTCTGAAGTTAGCTTTAAGCCCGCGCGCTTGATTAAATTCACAGATAATAAATGATTTTTTTTGACATATTTTTGTACAAGTTTATTACGAAATGTCGATTTTTGGAACGGGAACATCTTGTTTAATTCGTTTCTAATTTCCTTATTGTATTTTTATGCAGTAGTAGTATATTTTCTGTGGAAGATGTTTTTATATTTTATTTACAGATATCGGATAGAATTTATTTACTGTAATATAAAGGGAAATAAAAAAGGAAAATGTGATTCTCGTGGGATTCAGTTCATTTATATTACATAACATAACCGGAAGTGGGCACACAATTGTCGAACAGACAGACTGAGTTTCTTTTAATATTGTCCATAGGCGTAGATAATAATAAACTGTAAGGTGACGTCTAGAACAAACTTTTGTTCGATGACAATGCACCGTGGTAGAGCCAATCTTTGTCTCCAGAAATTGAATTCACTCTCTGGGGGTTTCCAGTTTCTTAATTATAGCGCGACATAGAATTGATTTCGTCCATTCACGCATCCATCGATATCGGTGGAGAAAAGTTGAATGCGTATCCCCTCCACTTTTTATTAAGGACCACCCCTTACTAATCAACGCGAACCCCTCCTTACCGCGCCAACCTACGGCGTCGCACTTCACGACGCATTATATCCCGGTACTTCCAGTAATTAGTAACCGACCGTGTTCGAACAAAATAATAATCTAACGCAACGTTAAAAGCCTGTTAAATAATCATTATGAGAAATTCAATAATTAGGCCTACTATGAAATGTAATAGGCCTATGGAACAAATTATCTGAAAAGTTCAATTTGACGATATATACACTGCGCTGTGAGCGGCTGCTACCTTTATGTTAAACATTAAGTAAACTGGTTTATTGTATTTCCCGGTTTTTACTTTACATTCTATTTTTTTACCTTTTTTACATCTGCCTGATCTTACCTATTTCTTACTTAAATAAACTGGTTTATTGTATTTCCCGGTGTTTACTTCTTATTCTAGTTTTTACTATTTTTGCATCTGCCTAATCTATTATCTCGCCTATTTCTTAATTATTTCTGATTCTATTTTTCTAGGCGTATAGTTTAGTATTTTACTGAGGTCAGTGGCGTAGTGTGGGTCTACATAATGGGTAATCTAAACTAATGATATAAAAAGTAACATCTAATAATTTATTTGTTTCGGGTTGCTCGAGCTACTGACATTTTCGCAACTTAATCCGTTAAACCATAAAGTTAAAAGCAGAATAAGGAATAACATAAAATGTTTACAAATTTTTTACGGTATTTTACTTATTAATCATTTTTGTAGCTTTTGAGGAAGTCATAAAATTGCGGAAATATGTAAGTGTACAAAATAAATAACTGGTAAAAATTTCAGCCTGGTATGTTTAATGGTTTCCGAGGAAAATATAACCTACCGAAATGTTAAATATCTAAATTTACGGGAACGGGCAAAAACACAAAAAGGCACAAATCCAAAATAAATTGTACACAAACAAGTATATTTCCAATCAACATATGGTTACAAAGCTGAACCAACAACTGAGAGTATTAAAAACAGTAATGCAGATATTTAAAAAAACTAAAACTCCCTCTGCTCTAAAACGATCGGTATAAAATTATAAAAAAAATTCGTTCTTGGCGACACGATAATGTTTTTGGGTAAACCTCCTAAAAACTTAATTTTTTCATTAAAATAATTTTTTTTCACGTGATTTAATGTTTTTGTGGTTGAACTCGGTCTGAACTATTGAAAAACATAAAGAACTAAAATTCGAATTTTCAGTTAAAACCATCATACAGTCTCGCCTTAAGAACGACTAGTTTTCTGTGGAACTATAGTAAAACATAAATTTCCGGAAATTTGTTATCTAATAACCAGCACAAAAATGACTAGGCCTATAGATATATCATTCATTGTTTGATGTATAAACTTTAATTCTGTAGCCTACATTCATTTACACTCATTCATTTTAACATTCATTTTACATTCATTTAAGAGATAAGCCCTTCTCATCTGAAATACCGTATATAGGCCTAAGATATTATTATTAGTTGACATGATATGTTGAACATGTAGGCTATAAAAATACATTTATTGGTTTAGTTTCTTCTCAGTTATATTCCTAACATTATTAATAAAAAAAATAACTGTACTTAATCCTTCGTACAACATGAGAAAATATTTTCTTAATAAAATTAACTGGGATATCTTGTTACATTTTACAGAACGAATTTATTTAACAAATTGTAGGTAGACTTTGAATCTCGTTCCATGTAGGATCAATTTAAATATAATAAAGTAAACTCCCAATTTTCCGGCTTCCGCTTATCCGTCGTTCCGTGTTATTCGGTAAACATTACTAAGTATAAGGGTGAATAAGTAGCTTACATTTTATGTATTTGTTTATTTGGAATTTAGAATAATTTTAAATGTTTATATAAAACATGAACTATTTGAATAAAATTGTTAATTTTTAATTGTAACGTCACTTTTACTTTTATCTTATACCCTTAGTGAATGTATAGGGAAGAAAATTAAGCCTATTGTTTTCATGTCGATCTTTCGAAATCAAGTTTTTACCGGAAATACATGTTTTTAGGCCGCCTTAAGTGTTTTTAGTGATTGGTCTGTGCGAAAAAATGCCTCAAGAACGGAATAGCATACGAAGTTAAAACTTGGAACTTAAATTACATAGGCTACTACAAGGATCCAACTCGAACATTTTCATCAAAATCGATCAACCAGAAGTAGTCGTGCAATTTTTAAAAAAAATTGCCTCAATTAATAATTATTTATGCTCTACAAGATGGTGTAAGCGCCATGTCTGCTAAAATTTTTGGAGGGCTTTTCTCTCGCGATTAAAATGATTTTTTAAAAATTGCGGCCGTAGGCCCTAATAAATGCTATTTAGGGTAAAACTGTATTCAATCGAAGTTATTGAAAATTAAAAATCCTAAATTTTTTACTTTAAGTAGTAGGCCTATATTTTTCTACAGAGCCTAATGTAGAGAATTGGTGATTTTCCGTATTTAGGCTGAAGTCCTACGTAGACTTATTTTCATTTAGCGTTATTCACTCATGTGTAGGCCTGAAGTTAGCTTATGTTTTTCATTTTACATTGTTTACTCATGATTAAACATAGCTTATATTGGTCATTATATACATTGGTTAGAGAAAGTCTTGTGAGTGCTTCGCACTAGATTTTTTTCACTTATTGTATTTGAAATTATTTTGTAAATAAACAAAATTTAATTTAAAATTCGCATTGAAAATAAAAAATGTGTACACTTCCGCTCAATTCGTTTTTTGGCCATCCGTTACTCGGCCTGTCTAAAAAACCGGCATGGTTTAAAAAAAATTAACTTTTGTTGCGGGTAGCCTATCCATTTAGTAAAATCCACCGTAAAGGTGTAATTATGAAACTAACCGATTTTTCAAAAATAAATTTGATGTTGTTTAGTGTTACTACTAAAAATAAATGTTTCCGTTGTGTTAAATACGTATTTACTATAGCTTGAAAATTTTCAAATCTACTTACTAAAATGTGGTGCCAAGAATTTAAAAGTAATATGCGCGTGGGTACAGTTTTTAAAATGTGATAATCTTTAGTGAAATGTATTATTTATCATGAACTCACATATTATTATAATTGCGAAGTGTTTTAAGAGAAGACAGTACTTTGGACCCCACCAATGTTAAATTATGCTATTTTTAGGTACATTTTTCACAGGATTGGTATACGAGAGGGAAATGAAACTTGACTTACTTATATGATGTCGGGTTTCTCTGGCTATTGACATTTTTACAATTTAATCTGTTGAACCATAAAGTTAAAACCAGAATAATGAATAATATAAAATTTTTACAAATTTTATTCTACGGTATTTTACATATTAATAATTTTTTTCAGAATTTAAGGAAGTTATAAAAATGCCAAAATATGTGCATATGCGAGATAAATAACTGGTAAAAATTTCAGCCTGCCAGGTTTAATGGTTTCCTAGAAAAATGTACCTAAATGTTAAAAATTTAAATTTGCGAGAACAGGCGAAAAAACAAAAAGGCACAAATCAAAACAAAACGTATAACACAAAAAAGTGAATTTCTCATCAACAATTGGTTAGAAAAATTAACCATTGGCTGAGAGTATTAAAAATAGTAATGCTGATATTTTTAACGTAGTAAAATTCCCTTTGCTCTAAAACGATCCCTATAAAATTATGAAAATATTCGTTCTTGATGACACGATAATTTTTCGGGGTAAACCTCCTAAAAACTTAATTTTTTTCATTAAAATACTATTTTTTCGCGTAATTTACAGTTTTTGTGGTTGAACTAGGTTGACACAATTGAAAAACATAAAAAAACCGAAAATCTAAATTTTCAGTTAAAACCATCATACAGTTTCACCTTAATGAGGTAATATATTTTCTGTACGGGTAAAAAGTGAACGGTTGTGAAATTTTCTAGATTTCTTACAAATATTGAGTGTTAAGTGTAGAGGTAAAGTTGTTGCCTCGAGTCAGCTGTATAACAGCTGATTTTCGGTGACGATGGTTTGTGATTTAAATCCTAGTAAAGGCAGTGGGGCTACTTTTATACGTATTTGAATAATAGCAGCGGGTGACGTTATACTTTGATGGTCGAGGTTCAATTAACTGTACTCTCTCAGGAATTGTCGGCGAGAGTTTACAAAACTACACCTCAATTACACTTCATACATAAAATCATCCTTGTCTCATTGGGTCTGAGGGTCGCTTATTGTTCTTAAATTGAACAGATTGGAACGTACACACGTTAGGGATTATTAAAAAAATGTATAAAAAATGTATTCATGAAAGATTCACATCTAGGTTTAGCCTAATAAAATTAAAGAAATCATATTTTGGCAGTAATAGACCCTTATAATTTTGACGCATTCTTCTCAAAACCATGTATGTATCTATTATACTCCATTTTCATTTTGTAATCCTTTTAATTATGATTGATTAATTGTAGAAACTCATCAGGTATGGACTTAAAAATTTTATGAATTTTGATCTACGTTGAAATGTTCAGAGGTTATGAACAGTTTCATACTTATGATACACCCGGTATAAACATAGGCGTATATACTTTATTTTCAGTCACATCTCATGTAGGCCTAATTTCTCACCCTACCATTATGGAAGCCATGATATTTTCTACCACCAAGTCATTCACACACTGGCTCTTTAGTCCTTCTTTCATTTCCCCCTACTTAAAACAGCGATACTCTGTGTTCGTAGACATCTGCTTACATATTAATTTGTAAAACACTTCCCTTCCGTACATGCTATAGAAATATTAAGCCTAAACCCAAAAAGTATATTGTTTAATTTTAAATATCTAATAAAATATGTTTAATAAAGAAATATTTGGTGTTGCTTTTTAAATTACGCTTCAGGATAAAGTCATCGTTTAGTACTTTTTTGGCGCTTTTATCAGTGGTAGCTATAAACCACGCGAATAAAAAACCTTGTAAAGATCAGCTGTCTTTCGTTTGCAGACAATTTGGAAAATCGTTTCTAAGAACAATGAGACACCGATAGATGATAAAATTAGTGTGTTTTAAAACCAGGACTTATACTAACAAATCAACTAATACTAATACTAACAACAAAATAAAAATACTAACAAACCAGGACAAATATACTAACAAATCAAAAATCAAGATATCCCTACTTAATACCTAATATTGCATTTTATATTGTTTACTCATGATTACACATCTATATATATAAAATTCGGTGTGTGTGTGTGTGTGTGTGTGTTCCCGTTTATCTCCTAAATTACTGAACCAATTTTCATGCAGTTTTTTTAAGTTGTAACTATGATGCCGGTGCAGGTTTTAGGCTATTGAAACCCTTAAAAAGTTAGCCCTAAAGGGTTGAAAATAATGTTTATGTCGTACATTAAGGCTTTTATGAGGTTAGATAATCTGCTGCTTTTAAACCAGCTAATTCAAATAAAGATTTGTCATATGATTTAGCAAATAGCGACGTGATGCTAAGGATCAGCTGGTGACAACATAACTTGATAATTTTATTGTATTTTATTACGTAGATACGATTTTGTATTGTTGAGTATTTTATAAAAGTAAAGCTCCGTGTTTCTTTGTTTTAATTTTCTTTTAATTGGTGAGTGATCATTTACTTTGATATTTTATTTTGAGTTTTATTTTATTCAACGTAGATTTACGTTTTTGGTTTTGACAATTTTTGCTACATATTTAAAAAAATCTGGTGTGAAACACTCACACAACTTTCTCTTGCCAATGCAAATAATTAATAATAAACCTAACATTATTAATAAAATATTAGAAATAAACAAAAACTAACCTCAAAAACATAACCTAATTTTAATCATGAGTGAAAGACGCAAAATGAAAATCAACCTCAGTTTGGCTTAGAAATACGGAAAATCACTCTTTCTCTCTAAACTAGGCTCTGTAGAGAAAAATGCTCTAAATAAAAGCTGTAGATCTTTTAATTTTCTATAAATTTAATTATATACACTTTTGTCGTAAAATGCATTCTAAGGCCAAAATCTTAAAAAAATCGATTTTTCACACGTTTTCGTGAGAAAAAAACAGAAAATCGCAAATTACCGCTAAACTAAGCGTTATACAAAAAAATGTTTGAAATAAAAGTTGTAGGTTTTTAAATTCTCTACAACTTTTATTATATAAGTTTTTGCGCTAAAATTTATATTAAAGCCGTAATCTTAAAAAAACAACGTTTTTACGTGAAAACAGCCTCACCGAGAATTTCAGCAAACATGGCGCCTACCCTATCTTGTAGAGAATAAAAAATTGAGTAAAATAGGCGATTTAAAAAAAAATCGTAGGACCAGTTTTTGAGAAAATCGCAAAAAACTGAAAAATTATACGAATAAACTACTACTTCCGGTTGACCGATTTTGATGAAAATGTTCGTGTCGCGTCCGGTAGTGGTATGTAACTTAAGTTTCAAGTTTCAAGTTCGTACGATGTTCCGTTCTTGAGATATTCTGTTCACACACAGACACACACACACACACACAGACACACACGCACACACACACAGACAAACACACAGACCAATCGCTAAAAACATGTTTTTTGGGTTCAGGGGGTCTGAAAACGTATAGATCCGGTGAAAACTCGATTTCGAAAAATCGACATGAAAACAATACTTTCCTTCCTATATATTCATATAGGCAAGAGAAAGTAAAAATCTGGTGTGAAACACTCACACAACTTTCTCTTGCCAGTGCAAATAATTAACAATAAACCTAACATTAGTAATAAAACATAAGAAATAAACAAAAAACTAACCTCAACAAACATAACCTAATTTTAATCATGAGTGAAAGACGCAAAATGAAAATCAACCTCAGTTTGGCCTAAAAATACGGAAAATCACTCTTTCTCTCTAAACTAGGCTCTGTAGAGAAAAATGCTTTAAATAAAAGTTGTAGATCTTTTAATTTTCTATAAGTTTAATTATATACACTTTTGTCGTAAAATGCATACTAAGGCCGAAATGTTAAAAAAATCGATTTTTCTCACGTTTCCGTGAGAAAAAAAACAGAAAATCGCAAATTACCGCTAAACTAAGCGTTATACAAAAAAATGTTTGAAATAAAAGTTGTAGGTTTTTAAATTCTCTACAACTTTTATTATATAAGTTTTTGCGCTAAAATTTATATTAAAGCCGTAATCTTAAAAAACAACGTTTTTACGTGATAACAGCCTCACCGAGCAGCAAACATGGCGCCTACCCTATCTTGTAGAGAATAAAAAATTGAGTAAAATAGGCGATTTTAAAAAAAATCGTAGGACCAGTTTTTGAGAAAATCGCAAAAAACTGAAAAATTATACGAATAAACTACTACTTCCGGTTGACCGATTTTGATGAAAATGTTCGTGTCGCGTCCGGTAGTGGTATGTAACTTAAGTTTCAAGTTTCAAGTTCGTACGACGTTCCGTTCTTGAGATATTCTTTTCACACACAGACACACACACACACACACACACAGACACACACACAGACCAATCGCTAAAAACATGTTTTTTGGGTTCAGGGGGTCTGAAAACGTATAGATCCGGTGAAAACTCGATTTCGAAAAATCGACATGAAAACAATACTTTCCTTCCTATATATTCATATAGGCAAGAGAAAGTAAAAAAGTGATTACACCATTTTTCGCGTGCCAAGCCACGACGGGGCATGCTAGTGGGGTCATTATCTACATTGGCAAGAGAAAGTCGTGTGAGTGTTTCATACTAGATTTTTATCGTTCTATTTTAAACGTTTCGACACTCTAATTTAATATCGAACACTTTTCGTTACTCTATTGAAATTAAATGCTTTAAATTTTTACGATTTGTTAGGTTTTTAAAAATATATTTGAAGGAGATTGAATGATGATTTGCACCATTACTGAACACTTGACGGTTGTTAGCAATGAGCTCGAATAAAGCACGAGCGCAATTTCTAGTTCTAAAAATATAAAATCAATAGGTTACATTTGAATAAATAGGCCTACATATTGTTTAATGATGTAAAACAAAGAAATAAGATCTGTCTTTATTCTTTGTGAAAGTTTCTCTTACCACCTTTGAACAACCGTTTTAATTTCAGGATTGTATAACATCCATTAATCTTTCTGATTGATAATCGTATTCAAGTCATTCCGCTTTTTTTCTAGCTATTTATTTGAATGAAAAATTAGCTGTCTTGTATTATTGTCTAACCCGGCAATTACACCCGCGCTTTGCGTGGGCTTATGTTTAGCATCAGCGGAGAGCTTTCTGATGGTAAAAGAGGCGTAGCCCCTACAGTTTTTTAAATTATTCCCAAGAATCTTTACTCTTGCGATCTCTATCTAAATATAAATGGAGAAAGTATCGCTATGGGGCAATATTTTCGATATGTTTTTTTCTGATCTTTACGTTTCATGAATCCTAAAGCAAAAAATCAATTTTTACAAACATTTTTTAGTGTTAATTACGTCCATAAGACTGCTAAAGGAAGTATACGGACATGTCAAGAACTGATAAGTTAACTTATTACCTATATGTTGTTCAGGCTTTACTGAGTAAAACGATGAGTGTGGTGGTTTACCCTTGCCTTCATCACTGAGTGGAAAAGTATGCTTATCAACATGCCAGGCCCTCTGAAAAGCATCTACTTTCCACCCTGCTAATGACACCTTCACTTCATTAACCACAGGGTCAGGCTGTATAATGAAATTCATTACTCTCAGAGGAGATAACTCTGAGTAGTGTCTTTTTCACCCAAACCTCACCTGTTCTTAAATGCTTCCGTCATATAATAATTGGCTGACCATGCGATAAGAAACACAACTATTTTCTGTAGCCCTGGAACTAGCTGAGTGCAAAAATCTAACCCTCCACCTGCCTGTCATGGGCATGAAGGTAATATATATATATAAAACATGTTTTTTGGGTTCAGGGGGTCTGAAAACGTATAGATCCGTAAACGTAAATTATCCATATTTAGGTAATATATATGTATATATATATATATATATATATATATATATATATATATATATATATTACCTAAATATGGATATTAATCTACTTTAATAATTATGTATTAATACTTACCTACAATAAATGCAGGGCAATTCTTTTGCCAATAAATGCAGTATCCTATTGCCCTGAATAAATGTGTCATTTTTTAATGTAGTAAACCCAACTGGACACAGTTTTTTCGGCTTTAGTTTGAACATGTCGAATGTTTATTTATTTATTAAATTTTCACATCGATCAATTAACTTTTTTGCGATTTTTTTGAATGAATCCAAATAAGAACAACATTTTAAAATTTGTGGTAATTAGGCCTAAGGGTGTATATCTTTGATTTTATTTATTAGTTCTTAGAAAAGTACGAAAAGAAAACAGATGAGCTGAAATTAAGTAATAAGGTTGTCTCAACTAATTAGCTGTGTAACCCCAAAATTAACATTACTTTGCTTCGGTTCAAAAATATAATTTTCTCAAAAACGTTTTTGATTAAATATCTCTCGGCTATTATTTTCTAAATGGGGTCAGTACTATGGGATGAGTGTATACCCGGGAAAATTGTATGGAGATCTCTACTCGTGTTTAAAATAAGTTTCTTTAAATCATGACCCTCCCTGAAGAAAACATGTCGTTTCCACAACGATATTCATCTTTTATGTGTTTTTAGGTATATTTGTAATGTTTAAATGATTTGGAAAACAAAAACAGAAAAGAATGATGTCATATTTTAGGGTGGTACTATACCGTACCTGATATCTCACTGTATTATATCATAATGCAATACATTACATACAATAGAAGTAGTCGAATGGAATAGAATTGATGAATAGGTGGAAAAACTAACCTTACCACAGAGATAAAATAAAAGATGACTTCATAATACCAATCACAATCTTTTTCCAAAATCTAAAAATTACGTAGTGCCATATGTAGTCTATGATACTCAGGAAGCTGTAAGCTTCCAAGAGTAAAATAATTTTTTAAATCGGTTGAGTTTTTTCTGAGATTACATTTTACAACAAACAAAAGTTACTTCTTGCTAATTATAGGTAGAAAGAAAGGAAGAACTTTTAGCCAAATTTGAAATTACCCATAATTCGTTATTTTGTGTACCAGTAAAGCTGAAACCCTAAAAAATTATAATCTCCACAAAGACAGGTCATATTCATTATCGTTTAGATTATAGTTTGGTAGATATATTGAAATGAGATTGATTTGAAAGCCTCAGGATGTACGGGTATTATGATGTAACAAATTAATCAGTGCTATTAAATTAATAACATATTGTGAGAGACATTAATACAATATAATTAATTATGAATTAATACAACATAGCTTCAGTAATATCGGTTATTCTAGTAAACCTATACAACAACAAAATTATCAAATTATTTTCTGCCTATAAAAGGTAAAACAATTGTTCATGTGTAGCATAAATCTATTATTTTGCAAACATTGTTTTTACCTAATTAGTAATTGATATCATTTCTACATTTATTAAATTAGGTCTGATTATTTTATTAATAAAGTCATTATTAAAATGGGTCGGTTGTCATGTATTGTTTTCGTAAAACAATAGATATCAGTAAATTGTTAATTTAATTTTTAAAGAAGTACAGGTCATTTGTTCTAGCTAGAAGCTTTCCCTCCAACGCTGTGTGCCGCTGAGTTGTTCTGTTTAGTGGTGGGGGAAGCACCTCGTAGTTGTAACATAGTATACGGTTAGAAAGAGAGGGAATGATCATTAAGTGAGAAGAAGACAACACTTGCACCTTTGAAACTATCCCTACTCTACCTACTCGCCCACCCCTTACAAGCTTCTTCCTAAAACAAACGTACTATATATATTATAGGCCTTCGTGTATTGATGGGCGTTATATTAATAATAGAAAAGTGTGGGTGTTCCCCATTTCAGTTATAGGCCTATACAGTAGAATCTCGGTAGTCCGGCCGTGCAGTAGTCCGGCATCTCCAGTAATCTGGCCCTTAAAATATTAGGCCTGAAAGTATGAAACCTTACCCAGGACAGATTTTGGTAAAATATTTAAATTGATTAGGGAACTCAACTCGAACTAATTACGGCAGATTTAATAATAATATAACATGTATGTTTAGGATTTGATTAAAAAAATGAATAAGCGGACCTTAATTATTGTTAAATGGAATAATTTTTGGCCTTTTATCCAAAACCCAGAACTGGGGCATACTCTACACCTCATGCTGAAGTGACAGCAAAACGTAATTCTTAGAACACGAGCACCCTACACCGCATTAGGCGATGTCAATAGCCGATAATTATGTTTAGTATAATGACTACAGAAGTACTCAGCAAACCTTTTTTAATTTAATGAATGAATTTAATGAATTTTTTATTAAATACAAAATACATTTACATTAACATATATACTAATTCCCGCATAGGACGAGCCTGTGCGCGGGAATGAGTTGTACATTATTATATATAAATTATATCAGTAATTATTACTAAAAATATTTTTAACAATTATTATTACAAAGCTTACTGAAACTTATCTAGTTATAAAATTTACAATTCCAAATAATTAAAATTTACTAAAAACCAATATTAGTTTATAAGTATTAGTTTATTATTAGTTTATTAGTTATTAGTTTATATAGTTTTTCTAAGTTAGAAAAAATTAGTTTATTTAATTTAAAATCACATAAAAATCAATGCATATTCATTTTTTGTTTAAATTTATAATTTATAGTTCCAAAATTCCAACACATTCAGTATTTTCAGAAATCCGGAACCCTCTCGGTCCCGAACAGGCCGGATTACTGAGATTCTACTGTACTGTGTTATTACTCGTACCAACACTTATTCCAAGTGATTTCGGGATATGGTTGTATAATAAACGATAAATTTCTTTTAAACTTTTAACAACTGTAACATAATTTTCTCATAACAGGCAGGTGTATTGTTAAATTATTTGCACTCGATCTGCTTGTTTCAGGGCTACAAAAAGTAGTTGTTTTTTGTCACATGGTCAGGCAATTATATGACTGAACCATTTAAGAACAGAAGAGCTAGATATGTAAAAGACACTAGTCAGAGTTATCTCCTCTGAGATTATTATAAATTTTATCATTATACAGCCAGACCCTGTGGCGAGTATGCTGACAAGCATACTTTTCCACTCAGTGAGGAAGGCATGGTAAACCACCTTACTCTTCGTTTTACTTAAAGCCTGTAGAGGTTCAAACCAGCCTTTCGGCTGATGACCTAAACAACAAAAAAAGTAAACATAATAATAAATTATTACTCCTACCACTACTGTAAATTACAATAAAATTATTTAACGAGATAAATTATAATAAAAAATCTGGTGTGAAACACTCACACAACTTTCTCTTGCCAATGCAAATAATTAACAATAAAACTAACATTAGTATTAAAACATTAGAAATGAACAAAAATTAACCTCAAAAACATAACCTTATTTTAATCATGAGTGAATGACGCAAAATGACAATCGAACTCAGTTTGGCTTAAAAATACGGAAAATCACGCTTTCACGCTAAACTAGGCTCTGTAGAGAAAAATGCTCTAAATAAAAGCTGTAGATCTTTTAATTTTCTATAAATTTAATTATATACACTTTTGTCGTAAAATGCATTCTAAGACCAAAATCTTAAAAAAATCGATTTTTCACACGTTTTCGTGAGAAAAAATCAGAAAATCGCAAATTACCGCTAAACTAAGCGTTATACAAAAAAATGTTTGAAACAGAAGTTGTAGGTTTTTAAATTCTCTACAACTTTTATTATATAAGTTTTTGCGCTAAAATTTATATTAAAGCCGTAATCTTAAAAAAACAACGTTTTTACGTGAAAACAGCCTCACCGAGAATTTCAGCAAACATGGCGCCTACCCTATCTTGTAGAGAATAAAAAATTGAGTAAAATAGGCGATTTTAAAAAAAATCGTAGGACCAGTTTTTGAGAAAATTGCAAAAAACTGAAAAATTATACGAATAAACTACTACTTCCGGTTGACCGATTTTGATGAAAATGTTCGTGTCGCGTCCGGTAGTGGTATGTAACTTAAGTTTCAAGTTTCAAGTTCGTACGATGTTCCGTTCTTGAGATATTCTGTTCACACACAGACACACACACACACACACACACACAGTCACACACACACACAGACCAATCGCTAAAAACATGTTTTTTGGGTTCAGGGGGTCTGAAAACGTATAGATCCGGTGAAAACTCGATTTCGAAAAATCGACATGAAAACAATACTTTCCTTCCTATATATTCATATAGGCAAGAGAAAGTAAAAATGTTATTACAAACTTAAAGTATGAATTAAACTAAAAACAGCAGATGGTTTTTTAGCCTACACTACAACAATTTTATACAATGTTCCTGTACGTAGACCTGCTTTTCTTAACGTGCTTGTTGCAATGCATAAACCGGTTTATTAAAACTAACACTTTATAAAAGCAGTCATTTCATTCACCATCCGATTTACGATTGGAACTAACTGACAAAGGAGCATATAAAGACAGTATTAATAATATTATTACAATAGTCCAATAATCGAAACACAGAAGTCCAGCTGGCGTTTGTCACTATAGTATAACGTGTATTTATTTATTTGTAATGAAAGATAACCATAGCGGTATCAAAATCTGTCGTAGATTGGTCAAAATCGGTTGATGTATGTTCATGAGTTAGTTTAATTTCATCGTTTATTCTACTATTACGGATTCTGTTTTTCTAGACAACTGTTCTTAACTGTTCTTTAGAATTTAATTTAAACAATTGTTTTGTTAATAAGGTCGAATTTTATATGAGGGTATGCAGTTTTGTCTAAAATACAGTACTAATTACTTAAACATACCACGAAATTTAGTTAGGTTGGCCAGAGTGTATTTTATTTACATTAAATGCACGAGTATTATATGTATATAATATGAAATAAGTAGTCTAAAGCCTTTACAATTTGTGCAAAACTTATACATTTAAGTGAGTAATGCAAGTTGAATGAAGCTCGTAATTAAAGTGGAAATCTCCAGCCATTTTCCACGGATGGAAGACTATAATCGGTAAGATGAAACCCATAGAAGATGATTAATGACAAATTTGTATTACCGCTTTAGATCCTTAATGTCTGATGGTCTGTGGAATCCATCTTGCGTATACATCGGAAATGTCAGGGCGCGACCCCTAATCTCCCTTTCAGCATCAAATGTCAGTCCTTCGCCCGCCCACCCTAAGCTTCTTTTATTGCTGTCCACTTCCCTTCCCCTCTCCTATTGCCTTCTTCGAATTTCATTCATCATGTAATTTTGATATATTTTTCAAATGTTTCCTTCCTTTTCCGGTAAGGCAATATTATGGAAATATTATTTTTTATATTCAAAATATTTATTTTATACCAGTTTCTTGTTTACGCAATCAGAATTCTCTGAAATGTTCGAATAATACTTTTCAGGATTATATATTTTACCTAAAATAATATACCGTTAAATTAATGAACTGTAGTAGTGACTAAGAAAATAGATAAATTACATCTACAATATCTAATCTATAAAATCTAATGGCCATCTATCTATATACACATTTAAATTGGATCGTCTACAGTTCATTAATTAATCCTTAAGGGGTAGGGACCACTGTCCCTACCCCTTCAATTGTGTGTTCTTATATGTTGTTGTTTAGGTCATCAACCACTGATCATGTGACAAGAAACAATTTTTTGTAGCCCTGGAACTAGCAGATCGAGTGCAAATAATTTAACACTCCACCTGCCCCTGTTATGACCAGTGTTCTTATATAAAAGGTAGATTTCTATGTATCTAGTATGTTTTCAATAATAGAATTAGTTTCCAGATTTCGGAAGAAATCTTTTATTTCTATTGTGTGCTTATTATCTGGTCTTTTCTATTTCTTCACTAACCCTGGAGGAAAGTTATATACAACCAGTCGGCTTCTCTATCTGCCAGTTCTTATAATAACTCGGGTTTTCAATGAAGCTGTTATGAATTGAAATAGTTTTATAATCGGCTGTTGTTGTGAGTGGATTATTAGTTTAGGCCTAAGTGTAAATACAGATAACTATCCTTTTAAGTTTTCTTGACCTATATGAATATATAAGGAAAGAGAATATTGTTTTCATGTCGACTTTACGAAATCGAGTTTTCACCGGAAATATACGTTTTAAGGTCCCCCGGACCAAAACAAAGATGTTTTGTAGCATTTGGTATATGTGTGTGTGTGTGTGTGTGTGTGTGTGTGTGTGTGTGTGTGTGTAAAGAAAATATCTCAAGAAATGAGTATTGTACGAAGTTGAAACTTAAAAACTTAAGTTATGTAGTAACACAAGAAGGACCCGACACGAACATTTTCATCAAAATCAGTCAATCGGAAATAGTTTATTCGTGAAATTTTTCATTTTTTGCGATTTTCTCAAAAACAGTTCGTCCGATTTCTTTACTACATTTTTACATTTACTACCTTATTTTCTACAAGATAAAGTAAGCGATATTTCTGCTAAAATTTGTAGAGGTGCTGTATTCTCGTAATAAAAAAATGTTAATTAATGTACAAAACAGTCAAACGTAAAAAAAAACAGTTCGGCTTGTACACCTATGAATCCACCATTCATAACCTTTGCTTTTTGTTTATTCATTACAAAATTTGATTACATACATATTCCAATTAAAAATAAAAATATTTTGATTATGAAAACGGAAAACATTATATTGATATAAATAAAAATAATTTAATAGTTTTCTACATTTGATTATAATGTTCATTAGTTGCTTTAATTTAGTCATCTAAAATTCACTTTGAAAGCAACATTTTTGTCAAGTAGTCTATAGTTTTCGACAAGTAGTCTATGTTAATGCTTACGACAAGTTATGTTATGTACGTCGGATTGCCAAATGTATCGTAACGATTCTGCCAAGTGACAACTGTTTTTCTTCGGAATTGAATTAATTTCTTTGTAATTGGGTCCAGTATGTAAGCTGGTTAAAAAATTTCAATCTCTTTATTTTTGTGTAAGGAATGTTTTAAAATTTTATTAGATTTTTCTAATATCACATCGGTATATGAATTGTGGTTAATAATTCTCGGTACATACGATAATCTGCATTATATTTCAGATGATATTAGATTATTTTAGGTTATGTTGGTTTAGATCGAGTCTGTATAATAACAGAATTGATTAGCAGCTAATGGAAATTTCTACCTCGATTTGTGTAGTCTACCGGTTCGGGGTAGTCCCTTGCTCTTTGCATTACCAGGTCCGATCTATATATGTTTGCTGCGGTTTGTTTACGCTTGAATCTAAACTCTTGCAACGGTGGCCACCCATTCTGTTCTGTCTATTACAACCCCCTGATACCGGCCACTTACTTTATGGCTTAATTCTAGTCGGTGCTTTAACGGATTTAATATAGGTTAGGTTAGTTTAGACCTACTGCCTATATTAAAGCTCAGTCTGTTGACTGGTTACCATCCTAGCGCATACAACGGTTTATTGAATCCTACCGTTCTTGGATGTAGCTTCAACGTTTAAACGAGGTTAGATTTATTATGATTTTTTGAGTATGATCTCAGATCTTAGTGTTTTAGAATTTTCAGGTCTGTTTGCGTTAATTTAATTAAATTATTTAAAACACGTATACGATACCAAGAAGATTTTCCAAAAAAAAACTTTGTGCCCAAAATTTAATTAATCAGTATTAAAATTGTGCTCTGTGTAAGCTTTAGAGAACTCCGCATTTAATGAACTTGTAATTTTTTGCTTTTCAGGTTTATGTAGTCTGTAACTCTGTATTAAATAAACTAAGTAAAGAAACTAAGACTACATTTATTTGATTCAAGCGAGCTACGAAGGTCTCAAAAGCAAAAAAAAAGACATTTTAGTAGTTCCATAAAGAATTTACCCAAAATTCATAATAGCGCAACTTCTGGTCATTTTGCTTCACATTCATAACACTCCAAGTGCGGACATGAAGCACACGCACTCATCCATCTGATGTGTAGGTTTTGAATGTATTTTATATTTTCTACTAGGAACCTCCATTAGAACACACCTCAGAAATTTCAGCAGACACTTAGCCGTATTTTGTAGAACATGAATAGTAGTAGGCTAAATGAGACGATTTTAAAGAAAATCGATGGAGCTGTTTTTGAGAAAATTGCAAAAAAAGAGAAACATTAACGAATAAACTTCTACTTACGGTCGACTGATACTGAATTTAAAGTCGCATCGACAGCTTGGTCATTAACAACTACTGTGGGTTTTGGTATCTTAACGGTGGTTTTAACGTGTTAAAATTTCCAGACTCAAGCCGGGAATCGAACCCGGGACCTTTCGCTTTGTAGGCTAGCGCGCTAGTCACTACGCCACGGAGGCGATTTCAGAATAAATTATTCAATTAATTTTTGCTTAAAAGTGTTTTTGGAAATGTTCGGTTTTCTGGACGTTGGCACTTTATCAATAACTTACGGACATCCGGTAAACCGGATGTTATAACTACGTAAAATATATCAACGTCCTGTTTTCCGGACTTTTGTACTGAAAGGGTTAACGCAAGTTCCAAGTTTCAACTTCGTTCGAAATCCTGTTTTTCAGTTATTTTGTTCTCATACACCATACCAATTTTTAAAAATATGTTTTTGGGCTCATGGGATCTTGAAACATACCTAGGTATATTTCCTGTGAAAACTCGATTTCGAAAAATCTTTATGAAAACAATACTTTCCTTATGTAAGCATCATTCAGGGAATGAAAAAAAATAAAAACCTTTTTTGTTTATTTTGTGGTAATTTCAGATGCATTAAATTAATATTTAGGGGTTTAATTTCTGCTGGTTCCACCCCATAATGCATTGATATAGGTGAGGCTTACCGTACTCACTTGTATTGTTATATTCATCTCGCACCTCGTTTGATGTCGAGTATAATTATGTTTATTTCGTCTGAATCTGAATTCCGGTTTGAATGACAGGTTCAATTGACTGAAGACAAAGGAAACCAGCTCCGGACCACCAGCCAGTGCAAAAACCATATCTCTTCACCCCTCTCTCACCGACCGTCTGGATTTTTATTAAATGATGCAGACAGATCTTATTTTATTAAACGTCTTTTAACTGAAACGAATGGACAGAAACTACTCGTAGCCGATGGTTTCTTGTAATAACTAAAAACCAACCAAATACAATAAATTTTTACTAATCTGGGACTCAATGAATCTGACTTTTTGATAATCCGGACCGGTCCGGGTCAGTTTTATGAAAGTTTTAACAATTTTTTTTTCTTTTGTTTAACGTCCGAC
Source organism: Catonia carolina (assembly GCA_035578175.1). NCBI lineage: Eukaryota > Metazoa > Arthropoda > Insecta > Hemiptera > Achilidae > Catonia > Catonia carolina. The sequence continues at coordinate 51,344,029 of JAQMRL010000007.1, forward strand.
TGTTCTGTAATTACTGCTAATGTAGACGGTGAAGGATGAAATGATTTTTTGTAACGTATGAAATTATGCTGTGTCTGAATGGGATTCGAACCCAAGACCGCATGATTAGAGGCGAGCACGTTATTATCATTATTATAACATTATTATCATTTTATCGATTGATGTGTTCATGGATGTGTGAAATTTTTCTTTGTAGTTTTATGCTATTTTTGTTAGTGTCTTGTGTGTTTCTAATTTTCTTTTCTTTGTCTTTTTACTTATTAAATACGTCATTAATTTTATGGTGTAGTTTTTCATTGTTGAGGGATATTTTTGACTATGTAAAATTTAGACTCACTGAAGTTGAGACTTATCTGACATTTATTTTGTGTCCGGTTTTTATTCTTCGTGAAAACTTTTAAAGTGAGCAATCAGTTGTTGGCATTTATTTCAGTCCATTATATCTTCTCGGTTTTTCTCATTTTCTCAATATTCTCTCTTCTTAGACCACTAATCGGACACCTTATCTTTTGTCTCCTAAATATTGCTTTTATCATTCTTTCTGTCCAGGTGTTCGTCGAATTTTATTAATAGGTTTTTGATCGTTTCCGTGAATCGTTCGTTTTTCTTGTATAGCTTTCTCATTCGTCTAATGTGTACTGTCAGTCAGTGTCGGAAATAGAGGGGGGGGCATGAACCCTGGGCGGCAGATATGAGGGGGTGGCAAAATAGGAAAAGTGGTTCACAAAAAAATGACAAGTTATTAAAAAACGTTTAGAAAGTGATTATATCGGCAATAAATAAGTTATCCAAGAAATTAACAATATTTTTTAACTTTATTATGCATAATTTATAAATATACCTATTCGTATTTCAAATTCGTAACTCCCCTCCAAGAAACAAGAATTACCATAATTCTTAGTCTGGAGTGAGAGTAAAACTACTGATGTGATAAATTTTTAATTGTATTTCTTTATACGGTTAGTTGTATAGCTACATTATTCCATAAGTGTATTCTAAAACTTAAGTCAAAATCAGATGTTTGATCCTTGTGTGTAATTTTAGTACTTTATAAGCTGTTATTGGTAAAACAATAATTTACACTGTTATACAAAAATTAAACAATAGTTTGATAACAGTGTACTACATAATATAATAACTGTATTAGTTTTCCAATAAATGTAGCCTACTTGATAAATAAAAGTTTTCAATTATATACAAGCCTAAGTGAATGGTGTTGTGATTTCAACCAGCGCGTATACAAAATAAATAACTTAGATATTATATTTTATTAAAAAAAAAAATAGGTATGTTATGATAGCTTATTGCAAGGAGGAGGTGGAAAATTAAGTTCTGCTCCCCCCCCCCCCGAAAATCTAGTTCCGGCACTGCCGTTCGTCTTAATTTCAGATCCATCATCTTGAAGAGGATCTTTATCTTGAACTACTTTACTTCCCTTTGGCAAACCGCTCCGGAGATTCTAAGAGATTCACTCATGTATTTTTTTTTACAGGCGTGTGTCTAATATTGGTTCAAGGTTGTGAGTTTTTGATGTTTAGTGGCGATTTTTCATTGCCTACATATCTCGCTTACTTTTCTCTGGACCTCTATTGTTTTATCTCCCAAGGTATAGTTAGCTATAAATTGTTCCGTCTTTTGTCTTAAAGTAATACGTGGCTGTTTTTATGTTCGTTATGTAGTTAGGTTTTACATGGGAATCTGCAATCCCGATTTTTCTGCTTGTTCTTTTAACATGTTGATTGATTCTACCGTTGTTGATCTTCATTTATCGCATGGTAGTTGTTTTCGACGCTGACGCTTAAATCATAGGTTTTTCATAGGTTATTCATAGGATCGTTCCGTGAATCTTATTACTTGGTTTAACTTTCTTGACGAGTTGTTCCATTTTCCATTCCTCAATAACTATCTCCTTGCCTGGTGTTCGTTTCCTTTTCTCTTGTCTTCAGCTGTAATTTCTTCACAAGGTACTTGAACGCGTTATCTTCTCTAAAATTATTAGATGTATTGTGTCTTCCATTGACGCGAGACTGTTATTTGTTCGTTGTATCTTAAATTTTTCGAATAAAAGCTGTAGTCCGTTTTTATGCTTTTTTATACATTGGTTTGTTTAATTGCCGTTTTCGTGTTTCAAAAAATCTATTGACAGATTTTCTGCAAAAAAAAGAGTTGGTTGATCTTGACCCCGTTCTTTGATCCGACGATATTTACTTGAATTTAATAGAGTAAATGAAGAAAGCTTAATTAAAATCGTTACCGCCGTTTTTGAGAAATTTTCTATTTTTGCACTTAAGTAAATTATTACCCTAAATTGTTAGAGCGTCTTCTGTTTAGTTGTTTTTGCTCCAGACCAAATTATCAAATACCCCTACGCACACAAACGTAAATTCTGGCAACTAAACAAGATCTTCGTTTGTAAATTTTGGTAGATCGCAATATTTTCTCATTGCTTGCGACAAATATTACGAAAAAGGATAAAACAGCCTAAAATAAAACGGACATTCCTTTCAACCTACGGATTCTTATACTTCGAATAATATATATATATATATATATATATTATATATATATATAATACTACTTTACAAAAATGAGTCAACAGTAAGGTCACCCCACATTATTATCCCTTGTACAGTTGATAAATTTGAAATAACATAAATTTAAACATTGTAAAAAAGTTTCTCACAATATTCAACAGTATTAGCCGTAACCGGACCACCCGGGATTAATTTCTTGTAGAATATTAAGTGGGATCAATAAGTTTGTGTATTTTCTGAATCATCAGTCTGAGGAACAGATGAAAACAAATAATATAATATCCGATGTATGTTTTACTTAAAAACCAGCAATGACAATAAAATTTTATGACCAATATTTTATTTCTAAGAAAGAGCCTATAGAATGTAGGCCCTATTAATATAGGCATACATGTCATAAATTTATGACCACAGAAACATAAATTAATTTTTCAATATTCTTAGATTTATACACATCCGATTCCATTAGTTTTTGTACGTAGCCTATTTTTTGCTTTCTTGTGCTCTGTTTATAGAATCACGGAATCTACTCGTTCCATGACTCTTGATGTCAAAATGTAGTGTTTCTTTTAAAACATGACTATGCTAGACATCCCCCCCCAGATCACTGAGCTTAACGGCAAACTAATATGAAAGGGTTATATAAATTGATAAAAAATAAGTGATTAATAAATTTTTCACACAACCTTACACGTTGAAAGAAAAATCGCGCTGTACAAATAAACCATTAGTAGGCCTACTGGAAACATACATTTTGTTGAAATCAGTAACCTATGAATCACCTGTTAAAGCGGAGAAGTGCGGATATTGAGAATAACTGAATATTTGTTATAAGAACAATTATGTAAAATCTGTTTTAAAAAAATAATTATTGGCTACGATATCTTTGATTTTTAAAAGATTTACATTGTTTTCTATGTAGAAATCGGATGTGTTATTTTTTTGGTCATATTTCTGTAAATAGTTCTCAAAAAATTTTAAATAAGGAAGGTGGAAAGCATGAAATGGATTTGTAGAGCGGCACTGTCCGTATTTGATATCTCACTTCATAATACAATAAACTGTGTATAATAGATAGTAAAATAAAATAGAGTTGATGTACGTAGACTGTAGAAGAGATGGAAGATCGAACCTTCGCAAACGACAAATAAAGTAAAAGTTAAGTTTATTTTACCAATAAAAATTTATTTTTCATAATTTAAAATCGCCTAAAACTTTGCCTAACGCCATGTAGCTTATGTTATTCAGAAAACTCTTAAGTTTTCAAGGCTGCAATCTTCAAAAAAAGATTTCCACGAGAGTACAACCCTTCCTCGGAATTCCCCAGATATGGCGTTTACCCCGTCCGTCTTTTAAAAGTACAAGACTGTAGTACCATAAGACGATTTTAATCTAAATCGTAGGAAATGTTTTCAAAAAATTTCTACAATTAATTAAATATCGCACGAATGAACTACTACATTTTGTGAACAGATTTTGATAAAAATGTTCTTATCAGGTTCCCTTTTGGTACCTAATTAAAGTTCCTTTTTCAACTTTGTACAATTTTCTATTTTTGAGTTATTTTGTTCACACAAAATCGATCGGTAATAATACGTTTTTAGGGCTCATGAGACTTATAAATATATATTCCCAGTGAAAATTCGATCGTATATAGGGCATGAGAAAGTAAAATTACTACAAATTTTACGTGTAAATTGTTTTCCGCCCAACGCTTAGTTTTACTGTAAGAAAGTAGTTGAAATCTGTCATTCCATATTGTTGACGATGTAAAGCAATAATTATTATGAATTCAGTAGAAAAATAGCATATAAAATAAGTAAAATTTGTACTTTTTTATGTTCAGCAATAAAGTTATTGAGGTTTGTGTTATTTATGTTAATATATATTTAAGTATTTACAATATTCAGTTGTGTAAGTTGAAAGGAATTTCCGTTTCACTTTAGATTGATGGTTTCTTTGGTATGGGATCAGTGTTTCAACAACAGTTGTTTCATGTGATGTTATTTAATTCAATTTGTATCACCAATATAAAGGAGTAGGCCTATTGTGTATGAAGCCATCACATTTTTATTGCGTGGATTCCAAGTAAGCGATTATATAGCATCGTCAAACTTATTGGTCATTTATTGATTCTTTTCTTATAAATTCCAGAAATATTCTTACTCTTGTAAGGTTCTATAAGGAATGTAAACCCTTTGTATTTCAGGTCCTTACTTTTTTATTAGGTTCTGATTCTCACATTTTCCAAATATCATCTGGTATTTCCCTTATTAATTAAATTCTGGCTATTAACAATATTGTTATATAAATATTCAGAATTTACTTTTTTTGTTTTAAAAGGTTTAGGGTACATTTAATACTCCAGTAAATCATTTCATGTAGCCTGTACATAAGTCAAAATTTTGCCTTCTTTATATTTACTACAGTTTGAACTAATAGAATTTAAACACACGACTCCATACAAAAATCTAGTGTGAAACACTCACTTGACTTTCTCTTCCCAATGTAAACGATGAACAATGTAACCAATATTTAATCATGAGTAAACAATGCAATATGAAAAACATAACCTAATTTTAATCATGAGTGACGGACACGTTATGAAAATCAACGTCTCCAGAACTTAAAAATGAGATAATCACTAATTGATGCTAAACTAGACACTGTAGTAACAAGTTACAGAATGCTTGAAATGAAAGTTGTACATTTTTTAATTTCCTATAACTTTTACAAATAATAGGCTACACTTTTGTCTCTGCCCATAACAGATAGGTGGAGTGTCAAATTATTGACACTCAATCTGTTTGTTGCAGGGCTAAAATAAAAAGTTCTGTTTCTTATCACATGGTCAGCCAATTAAATGACTGATCATTTAAGAAAAAAAAAAGGTAGAGGTGTAAAAGACACTAATTCAGAGTTATCTCCTCTGAAAGTAATGAATTTCATTATACAGCCAGACGCTGTGGTGAATGAAGTGAAAATGTCATTTTCAGAGTGGAAAATATGTGGTTTTCAGAGGGCTCGGCATGCTAATAAGCGTATTTTTCCACTCAGTGAGGAAGGCAAAGGTACACCACCTCACTTCTCGTTTTACTTAGTAAAACCTCTACAGGTTCAAACCAGCCCTTCGGTGATGACCTAAACAACAACACTTTTGTCGTAAAATGCATCGGCTCACAAGGCCACAATTTTAAAAATGACAATAATAATAATCCTAGAAACAGTTTTTGAGTAAATCGCACGAATAAATCACTACTTCCGGTTGACGGAATTTAATGAAAATGTTTGTGTTGAGTCCCCTAGTGGTTCCTATCTCAGTTAATTTCAAAGTTTCAACTTCGTAGGATTTTCCGTTCTTGAGATATTTTGTTTACACACACACCAATTTGCTAAAAACGTGTTTTATGGGTTCAGGACGCCTGAAAACCTGTATTTTCAGGGAAAACTCGATTTCAGAAATCGACATGAAAAGTACACTTTCCTATGTTTCAAAATTAAAGCTCTTTAGGAAAGTACAGAAATAATATTTATTGATTAGGGGGGTTTTACTGTTTTAGATCCATAAAGTCAAATAGCCAAAATGGCGCAACATCCTTCGCTTTGTAGATTCATCAATATTTCTACGTTGATCCGGAACACACAAAAAACGTTTTTCTTTAAAACACTATTAAATAAAGGCGTATTTAAATAAACCCTTTTTGCTTTTTCTGGTAGCCTTTACGAAGAAAATAAAAGCAACATAAATTGGGTATGTTAATTGTGTTAATTATCGTACGGGGAATAGAATGTAATTATAAGTTAACATTATTTATTAACATATAAATGAATACTATGTATCCATTATTAAACATTAACTAATTAATATCAAAATTTGTTTTCAAAAGACAAATAACTAGCAAATGTTATCTGAATAACTGACCCACATATTTAGTTATTTAGTTATTTAATTATTTATTAATTATGTTTTTATTTTAATTATTAACAGTGTAGTAATTAATGTCTTTTTTTATTGAACGGTTATTTTTTACGTACAAGAGCTCTTCTATTTTACTATGTAGCCCTCCGTGTACTAATAAATAAATTTTTATTTAAAATTGAATTAATTTTGATAAATTTAATGTTTACGTACAAGCTGTCCCTGTATACACAGGAAAATTTGGTAACTGATTCTTTACAAAAAATTAGATATAGCCTATGCCTAAATTTTCTATTGACATATTTCGAAAACGGTTTGTTTTCCGATTGGCCGTTATTTTGCGGTTTTTAAACGAAGATTTATTTGTGAAGAATGGTTGACGGTATCCCATAACATGCGACACATCTGCATTTAATAATATTTAATATTGTTTATGTTATTAACGAAGCTTATATTTGTGAAAATATGTATTTTTTACTTTCTCTTGCCTATATGAATATATAGGAAGGAAAGTATTGTTTTCATGTCGATTTTTCGAAATCGAGTTTTCACCGGATCTATACGTTTTCAGACCCCCTGAACCCAAAAAACATGTTTTTAGCGATTGGTCTGTGTGTGTGTGTGTGTGTGAACAGAATATCTCAAGAACGGAACATCGTACGATCTTGAAACTTGAAACTTAAGTTACATACCACTACCGGACTCGACACGAACATTTTCATCAAAATCGGTCAACCGGAAGTGGTAGTTTATTCGTGTAATTTTTCACTTTTTTGCGATTTTCTCAAAAACTGGTCCTACGATTTTTTTTTAAAATCGCCTGGTTTACTCAATTTTTTATTCTCTACAAGATAGGGTAGGCGTCATGTTTGCTGAAATTCTGGGTGAGGCTGTTTTCACGTAAAAACGTTGGTTTTTTAAGATTACAGCTTTAATATGCATTTTAGCGCAAAACGTTATATAATAAAAGTTGTAGAGAATTGAAAATTCTACAACTTTTATTTCAAACATTTTTTTGTATAACGCTTAGTTTAGCGGTAATTTGCGATTTTCTGTTTTTTTCTCACGAAAATGTGTGAAAAATTGATTTTTTAAGATTTCGGCCTTAGTATGCATTTTACGACAAAAGTGTATATAATTTAATTTATAGAAAATTAAAAGATCTACAACTTTTATTTAAAGCATTTTTCTCTACAGAGCCTAGTTTAGAGAGAAAGAGTGATTTTCCGTATTTCTAAGCCAGACTGAGGTTGATTTTCATTTTGCATCATTCACTCATGATTAAAATAAGGTTATGTTTTTGAGGTTAGTTTTTTGTTTATTTCTAATATTTTATTATTAATGTTAGGTTTATTGTTAATTATTTGCATTGGCAAGAGAAAGTTGTGTGAGTGTTTCACACCAGATTTTTTTTTAAGAAAAACTGCATGAAAAGTGAATTTCTTCAAAATTTATTTCATTTAAGATTACCTGCTATTTTTTTTGAACAAATAACAATTCGGTTGAATTGAAACCGAAAGAATTATTCAAAGTTATAAGAATTATTTTTACTTAAGGTAGTTGCAGGTTCTTAAATTGTATCCAAATTCCAACACAATTCCGTTCTTAATATATTTTGTCCAATTATTGTTCAGATTCTGTAATTATATTGTTGATTCTGAAGTTGTGTATCAGGTATTTTCAACCGATTTGTACTAAAACAATGTAGTCTACTTACGTTCGTAATAAAATGCTTAAATATACTCTTAATCTGCTTCTAAACCCATCTTAAATGGAACATATATGACAAGTTTTCTTAAAAATTGTCGCACGTACCCAATTGAAACTTTGCAGGCCTGTCAATATGGTAGTAAAATTACTCATTTTTGTTCTGTAAAAGTTTAGATGTAAAAAAATTAAAAGTTTTCAAAAACGTCTTAATTTCATCTGTACTAATTTCAATAACAAGTTAATAATCGGGTCGCCTCTATTGCGCAGTGACTAGCGTGCTAGCCTACAAAGCGGGAAGTCCCGAAACCCACAGTAGTCGCTAATCGCCAAGCTGTTAAAGCTACTTTAAAAAAGAACTAAAAAAAAGTTAGTTACCAATGAAACCAATCAGTAGGTAATGGAAACAGGAATACTGCTGACATCAGTAGCCTATGCATCACCAATGGAAGGGATGAATAAGACCTGAAAATAACTGAATGTGTGTTATAAGGAAAAGTAGGTTACATCTATTTCTTATAAAAATGGTAAGGTATGATCTCTTAGATTTTTGGAAGGTTTACATAAATTTCTATTCAGAAATCGGTAGTGGTGTTATTTTTTTTATTCTGTATCTGTTCCGTAAATAATTTATTAATTTAGAAAAAGAAAAGTCTTGGATGATGTATTGTTGAGCGGTATTGTACCGTATTTGCCGGCCGCATTGGCGTAGTTGGTAACGTGCTCGCCTCTCATCATGCGGTCTTGGGTTCGAATCCCATTCAGACACGGCATATTTTCATACTTTACAAAAATCATTTCATCCTTCGCCGTCTGCATTAGCGGTAATTGCAGAACAGTCGGACGTTAAACCAAAAAAAGTATCGTATCTGATACCTGACTGCATAAAACAATAAATTGTATTCAATAGATTGATAAAAGGAACTGATAATTCCAAACGACTTTACACCAAACAAATATAAAATAAAAGATGACTTCGTTTTACCAATCACAAATTCTTTCGAAAATTTAAAACTACAAAATGACATATATTATGTTATTCAGAGAGCTGTAAGTTTCAACAGCGAAAGATTTTTTGAAATCGATCGGGTAGTTTCTGAAATTATCTCGTACAATCGAACAAACAAAACGTAATTTCTCTATAATATTATTATAGAAAATACGGTGGTGAATATACGGAAAATAAAGGATGATGAAGCGTATTGTACTTGTAAAGTTTTTTTATTATTTTAATGCCCTTAATCAATCTCTTAAGTTTGTCAACTGAACTCTTCGCGGAACATCCTGTAGATTAAATGTTTATAGTTCCCGTTTAATTACGGCAACGAGTTCTATTCATTTTGTTGAAAATATTAAATCTTATGTATATATACATTAAACAGGAAGTATGAAAGTTTTCAAAGAATACTAAAATGTCATTGGCAGGGTACTTATTCTGTAAAGCAAGACCAAGTGGTTCTTTTTTAAAAGAGCTCGGTTAAACAGGAAAAAGCGGAAATTAATATCATTTCATAATGTTTTCTTCAACAATATTCTTCTTGCTTTTCTTCATTTTATTTTCCTCGTTTGAAAAGTATAAAATTGTTACCGTGTTTTTTTCATTAAATCGGAAATAAGGAATAAGATCTTGTTTCAAATTTTATTTTTTACAGCGTGAGGTGTTCAAAGGAAAGGAAATTATTGAATACGTTTTCCGATAATGTAAACAGGTTTTTTGGCGTTCAATTTAATTGTAAAATCTTATTATTAGCATTCACAATATTATATATATATATATATATATTAAAAAAAAATGGTTACAAACATTTAACAATATAGGAATTTCGTTTATTGAAAAGAAAGATGTATTTTTCTTCTATAAAATTTATAAAAAATCAATTGTATTATAAATCCTTCTGTGATACATTCCATAAATTTTTGAACTCAACCAATATGTGTCGTACTACCGGAATAAAGTTCAGTAACATATTGTAAGAAATACCGGGAAATGTATAAACAAATAAATGGTCCCAATGAGAAGTGAACTCAGACGGGGTTTTTTTCAAATAATAAACTACATTGTATTTTTATTCTAACTTATACTGACAAAATATCTTCTAACATTTATTTATTTATTTTATTTAGTAAAATATAGCTACATTAAAATTACAATTCATTACTATACTAAGCTATGTACAATATTTTAAACTAAATATACTTATACGCAAAAACTCTTCTTCACAAAGAGTTCTTCTGTCCGCGCATACGAGTATACAGAAGAAAAAAATTAAACCACTTAAATACTTATAACTACTATAAAATTACTAAGTTAAATTACTACAGTTAAACAGGTTACAAACATTGTGTTAAACAGAATTAAAAAAAAAAACATAAAATAAGTGATAAATTCAATTACATTTTACATAAAATATCAATATTATATTTTAATTTTAATAAATAGACATTTTTAAAAAAAAATTTTAAGATTATGTTTGTATATTCTGCAATAACATTTTAAGGCCTATTTTGATTCTGTATTCACCAATTTGCTATTTTTACTTTCTCTTGCCTAAATGAATATATAGGAAGGAAAGTATTGTTTTCATGTCGATTTTTCGCAATCGAGTTTTCGCCGGATCTATACGTTTTCAGACCCCCTGAACCCAAAAAACATGTTTTTAGCGATTGGTCTGTGTGTGTGTCTCTGTGTGTGTGCGCGCGCGTGTGCGTGCGTGCGTTTGTGTGTGTGCGTGCGTGCGTGCGTGTGTGCGCGCGCGCGCGTGTGTGTGTGTACAAAATATCTCAAGAACGGAACATTGTACGAACATTGAAACTTAAGTTACATACCACTACCGGACCCGACACGAACATTTTCATCAAAATCGGTCAACCGGAAATAGTAGTTTATTCGTATAATTTTTCACTTTTTTGCGATTTTCTCAAAAATTGGTCCTACGATTTTTTTAAAAATCGCCTGGTTTATTACATTTTTATGCTCTACAAGATAGGGTAGGCGCCATGTTTGCTGAAATTCTGCGTGAGGCTGTTTTTACGTAAAAACATTTTCTTTTTAAGGTTGCGGCTTTAATATGCATTTTAGCGCAAAACGTTATATAATAAAAGTTGTAGAGAATGTAAAATTCTACAACTTTTATTTCAAACATTTTTTTTGTATAACGCTTAGTTTAGCGGTAATTTGCAATTTTCTGTTTTTTCTCACGAAAACGTGTGAAAAATCGATTTTTTTAAGATTTCGGCCTTAGAATGCATTTTACGACAAAAGTGTATATAATTAATTTTATAGGAAATAGAAAGATCTACAACTTTTATTTAATGCATTTTTCTCCACAGAGCCTAGTTGAGCGTGAAAGATTGATTTTCCGTATTTTTAGGCCAAACTGAGGTTGATTTTCATTTTTAGTCTTTCACTCATGATTAAAATAAGGTTATGTTTTTGAGGTTAGTTTTTTGTTTATTTCTAATGTTTTATTACTAATATTAGGTTTATTGTTAATTATTTGCACTGGCAAGAGAAAGTCGTGTGAGTGTTTCACACCAGATTTTTTTGTGGTTGGAATTGTAAAATGAGTCATGGAACATGAAATGATACGTAGGGTATGATGTAGAATGGTAGGGTTTATTTATAGTTAGCACATCTTAATTCTATGCCAGGAGCTCAGGTTTAATTTCCAAACAGGTCTGGCAATCTTCATCACTCAAATTGTTCTATAACCTTTCATCGTCTTAAGCGGCTTTAAGGGAGGAATGCACCTTCAAAAGTCTTTATGGCTTGTAAATTACCTAGTAAAAAACATTTTTGTACCTAATATTCAGCTCTTCCTGTTTTATAAATTTTGGATAAAAATTATTTCGAAATTTTACCCTCTTCTCCTTAAATCAAGGGCGGCGTTGATAAACGGCCACTAGTTTCAGCTATAATGATTGTTTTTACTTAGGTTAATTTACATGAAATTTCTATCAAATTTAAGGAAAACTTCCATTGTATGGCTTATATTTAAAATATTTCACAATCACAGTAGTAGCATTTGCGTACGAAGGTCCCTAGAGAACAGAATTTTGAGTCATTTTTAAAAAAAGTTTTGAAATCAGTAAAGCGGATTAAAAAAATTGTGATTTCTGCAAGTGATAACTTTTAGATATTTAAAATTTTCGGTAAACTATGTTTAAAAAGTATAATGAGGACTCTTAGTAAGTTACTACTTTTCTTTCTTTATGTTTTGTTGTATCCTCAAAATTACTACTGTCCTTGTACAACTTACATTGAAAATAAAGCGGGTTTGTAAATAAAATAAACATATTAGTGTACTTCAGTTCATAAACAAGATGTGCTGTTTAGGTCATCAGCCGAAAGGCTGGTTTCAACCTGTAGACGTTTTACTAAGTAAAACGAGGAGTGAGGTGGTTTACCTTGCCTTCCTCACCGAGTGGAAAAGTTCGCTTATCAGCATGCCGGGCCCTCTAAAAAGCACATATTTTCCACCCTGCAAATGACACCTTCACTTCATTCACCACAGCGTCTGGCTGTATAATGAAATTCATTACTTTCAGAGGAGATAACTCTGAATTAGTGTCTTTTACACCTCTACCTCTTTTGTTCTTAAATGATTCAGTCATTTAATTGGCTGACCATATGATAAGAAACAGAACTATTTATTTTAGCCCTGCAGCGAACAGATTGAGTGTAAATAATTTGACACCCAACCTGTCTGTTATGGGCAGATAGATAAACAAGATATAAAAGGTTTAAAGGCCGTAATTTTCAGAATTTTTTGTTTATTTTATTGTGAAATTGCTGTCGTTTTTACTTATTTATAAACATAAAACACAATGTTATTAATAACATAATTACAACATTTGTGCTGAATTCTTTACAAAAATACTGAATTTTTTTTTTGAAAAAAGTGTTAAAAGGGAGTTTTCCTTAATGATCTCAGGAATTTATGTTAACGAGTAAAGTTTAAAAAATATTGTTAGAACAATTTCCATCGGAGATGGAAAAACACTTACTGGAATTTGTTAAAAAGGCCTTTGTTTTCAAATTTCAGTTTAATCGGGCTTGTAGGTTTTCTCTAGGTTGTTTAACGAAAGACATTTACGAACAACCTACTCAAAAGCACTACTTTGCTTTAAGAGATTATGGAAATATGAAAATAATTTTAAATTTTCACCGCTGTAATACTTTCTCACACTAGTAAAGATAGAATGCAATAAAGAGAAAAAATGAAAACGAAAAACAGAATCTAGTTTTTTTTATTAGACAAAAAACAACTTTAATATCTCTTTGAGTTTAAATTCCGTTACAATGTTGGTATTTACAAAGTTGTAAAATCTTTATATTTATAAATAAGCCATTTTGGGCCTATAGAACAAGTGGAAAATATAAACAGTAATAAAATTTATTTAAAATGACTATACTCTTTGTGTACTCAATTGGCGGATGAGTAAGGTTACTTTAATTGACCTTATTTGTCTCTCATTGGTGTAACATCGCATCATATTTTGACGTTTTTGAAATGCTCTAATGTTACAGTCCTTCAGCGGAACAAAGTTCGATACCTTGGAGTACACTTAAATAAGAAGCTTACCTGGGTGCCTCAAATAAAAACTGAACGAATGATTCTGAACTAAAAATTTAAAGAACTTACCCGAGTAACTGGCAAACGATCAAGACTACCTCTACTTATAAAATTATTATTATGCTTTATTTTAACCTATTTGGGCTTGTGAATTTCTATTTCGGCTCCGTAAACCTAGCAACATCCAAAATTTACAGCCATTTCAATCTGTATTTCTCCGGCATGTTACCGGTATACCATACTTCGTAAGTAACAAACTCTTCACGATGACCTCAAAATACTGTTCATGAAGACAAAATACGCACGATTTAACAACAGACTAACCGAAAATCTTAGCGAGTTAATACGATAAATTGCAAGATAAAAAATCTTCCTGGAGATCTATGAAACCGACTACGAAGATTGTGTAATGGAGACGTGATTTGTCATAAATAAATGAAGTTAAAAAAGTAGAAAAGTAAAATCAAAATAATAATTTTGCTTGTTTGTTTTTCGAAATTTAGTATCATATACTTTTACTATTTTTCACACTAGAACGTACACCACTGGGTATCACTGATCTATTGCACATCTTTTCTTTCTTATTCTTATACAGATTTACTTATCATTTTACATAAGGAAAGATATTAAAGATAAAAGAAAGTACGTACATTGTAATGTACATAACAGTTGAATCACAGTTATTGTCAATAGATTGAAAAAAATCTGGTGTGAAACACTCACACAACTTTCTCTTGCCAATGCAAATAATTAACAATAAATCTAACATTAGAATAAACATAATTAAAACATTAGAAATAAACAAAAAACTAACCTCAATAAACATAACCTGATTTTAATCATGAGTGAAAGACGCAAAATGAAAGTCTATCTCAGTTTGGCTTAAAAAAAATCCCTCTTTCACGCTAAACTAGGCTCTGTTGAGAAAGACGCGCTAAATAAAATTTGCAGATCTTTTAATTTCCTATAAATTTGATTATACACACTTTTATCGTAAAATGTATACTAAGGCTGAAATCTTTAAAAAAATCGATTTTTCACACGTTTTCGTGAGAAAAAAACAGAAAATCGCTTATTAGGCCTACCGCTAAACTAAGCGTTATACAAAAAACAGTTTGGAACAAAAGTTGTAGAATTTTCAATTCTCTACAACTTTTACTAGATACATGTTTGCGTTAAAATGGATATTAAAGCCGCTATCTTAGAAAAAACAATTTTTTTACGTGAAAACAGCCTCACCAAGAATTTTAGCAAACATGGCCCTTATCTTATCTTGTAGAGCACAAAAAGTTTAGTAAACTAGGCGATTTAAAAAAAATCATAGGCCCGTTTTGAGAAAATCGCAAAAAATTGAAAAATAACACGAATAAACTACTACTTCCGGTTGACCGATTTGATGAAAATGTTCGTGTCGGGGCCGGTAGTGGTATGTAACTTAAGTTTCAAGTTTCAAGTTTGTACGATGTTCCGTTCTTGAGATATTTTGTTCGTATACACACTGACCAATCGCTAAAAACATATTTTTTGTGTTCAGGGGGTCTGAAAATGTGTAGATCCGGTGAAAACTCGATTTTGAAAAATCGACATGAAAACAAATACTTTCCTTCCTATATATATTCATATAGGCAAGAGAAAGTAAAAATTTTGTCAGCCGTAATACGGATTGGTTGTAACACCGTGCTAGCCCTGGTAGGGTTGCCACCCTTACAACGCTGTTCTCGGCATGTCTCCCTTTTCCACGTTATTACCAGGGAACACTGCATTTGTCATAAAAATATTTTTCACAAATAAGATATAGTTTGGTTTTTCTTTTACATAGTAGCTACAATTTTCACCCGCCTATTGATATTACTCGGCTTATAGGTTGTGTAATAATACTATATCTTAAATGTATTACAAATCGATAAATTTCATATGCAAATAACCTGGTAGAAACGATGGACAATAAATACGGTATCACTCAGTTTCACATGGCTGGAATTTCTGGGCACGTTACATTTAAGGTGGGTTGTAAAATATAAGTAATAGTGCATACTATACGTACATTTTATTAGTATTATATTACTGTTATAAGTAGTATAGGCCTAATTTTATGTTCTGTAAGGAATTTCCGTTCCAATATAGCGGGTAATATACAAACCGGCAATGTGTCATTTAATTTCACTAAATACTGGCAGCTGTCATTTTACAATGTTTAGCGACTGCTAAAAATACTTACTGTAAACTTATTGATTATAATATCCGTAATATTGAACCGGCTCAATCAATGGACCGATTTTAATAGAGTTTTTAAAGAGAAACTATTTTACTAAAAGCCTTGTTGCACTGACGTTTGATTTTTTACTCAGCCGATTTAACAATCGGCTGGGAAAAGAATTGCCTTCAAATTATTTTGAACGTACACGAGCGATTGAAAGACTCTCAAAACGTTAAAAATAGTTAATAACTTAGTTTCTATTTACTTCTGGGTTTTAGTTATTTTTTTTTAAGATTTACTAACTAAAATAATGTATGTCTAAAATTATATAAATGTTAAAAAACGGTAGTTATGTAAATTTATGATAGGCTGTTAAATTTAAGATAATTTGTGTAACTCAAATTCTTGTAATGTAGGCCCTACGTTATGTATTATTCAGTTAAGTTTATTATTTATATTATATTTTAATTCTTTACGAGCAAAACTTTTAAAAATAATGTATTCTTAGCGTTAACCTATGATCCAAATTGAATACAGGCCTACCAAATTTCAGATTTCTATATTCTATCAATTGTTTATTTTGTTTTTACCAGATGATAAAAATAATCGTAATGTACTTTAAAATTTTAATAATTTTGTTCTGGAATTTGTCTGTAAAACTAATTCTGTTATTTTTTTGTTTACAGGTAAGTGAACATTGTAATTGTCCTTTTTGTGTACCGGTATTGTGGTAAGTTTTTTACACTATAGACAAAATCTTATTGTCCATGGAAGTGGTTGTACGGAACTAACGTGTTCATTGAATTAATTGCAGTTTTTATCTTGCTTTAATATGCCGTGGTATTGTTTGTAAAATAACAAAGAAACGTAAAAATAACTAGCCGTAAAATTTAAGAAGACATTGTATCATAGTTTTTGGGTAAAATCATCGATTTCAGGTTGTATGCTTTCTTTATTATTTATGTTCTAATTAAATATTAATCTATTATATTTTAATTATAAATATTTTGGGATAAAAGGTTTTGTTAGTGAAATTTTGAAACTTCTTAATTATGACGGATACGGTTCAGGCTGCACCAAATTTTATTAAAGTAAACTATATATTTGATAGGACGTAGGCCTTTCTTGAGGAAATAAATAATGGAATCTTAGCGAAATAGGGGTATGTCTACATGAACTTTTACATTTCTGTTTATTTTCATTCGCAGAATCAATCCTTGAACTCCTTAAAGTCATTTGAATAACTTTTTTGACGTTTTGAAATACTTTGGAAACTTGCCACGGAACACTATTGTGCCGGCCGCATTGGCGTAGTTGGTAACGTGCTCGTCTCTCATCATGCGGTCTTGGGTTCGAATCCCATTCAAGCACGCCATATTTTCATACGTTACAAAAAATTATTTCATCCTTCACCGTCTGCATTAGCAGTAATTGCAGAACAGTCGGACGTTAAAACAGAAAAAAGGAACACCATTGTATATAGGCGCGGTGCGCAGGGATACTTAAGTTCTTCTTCTTCTGCCTTTCAAGGATCAGGCATCTCTGCCTGTTCCGAACCTCTCAAATCTGCCCATCTCTTTCTCGGCGGTCCTCCTTCTCTCCTGTCCTCCGGCTTATAGCCCAGTGTCTGCGTAGGAATCCTATCCTCCCGCATTCTGTTTACAAGGGGATACTTAAGTTTTATTGCCATATTCATAATTCCCAACCCTAAAACCTCTTTTATGAGATTTCTGAGACACTTTGTGAAAGCGCTTTAAATTTCTTTTATAAGCGCTAAAAATGGGTCTTATGTATTCGGAATGCGTTTTCAGATTTATATTGATAACAATTACATTGAAGTTATTCTGAACATATTTGTTAAGCTCTTTCAAAAAACCGCATCTCAATATCCAATATCAATCAAATATTCAGTCCAATATCTGCACTCCGAATAAAATATTTATGATAACTTTGCCTAAAAATGTGCTAAATTTCCTCGATTAATTAACGATGGATTTATGTATGAATTTAGATATACTGAAGGGTTTTAAAAACAAAAACTTTTTGAAATTTCTGTTGATCATAAACATCCTTAAGGAGACTTTCTACTTTAAAAGCAAACATATTTGCGTTGCAAATTAGTGAAATGTTTTTTGTGCGTGAAATTCAGCTATTCCTTCTATTAGATTCTGTGAAAACATGATTTAAACATTTTTCCCTCATCCCCTAAAATAAATTTCGGGGTTGAAAAGTAACTACTGCTTTCAGAAATGATAACTTGGGTGTACGTTACCTATGAGATTACTTAAAATTGGTGTCAAATTAAAGGAAATATCTCATTACAGAGCACCATGTAGGCCTATGTAGATTGTAATATTTTATTTATAGGCTATTCATAGTTCTAAAATATATTTTCTTTAACAATAGAAAAATTGTTGTTCTGCCAAAAAATAAAGTATAGCCTACTAATTTTTAAGAATGTTCAAAACACAGTATTACATATAACGAGCCCTAAAGAACAAAATTTTGAGTAATTTAAAAAAAACGGTTCTTGAAAATCAGTTGAATAGATCAAATTTTATAATTTCTGATAAAAATAGTATCATAACTGAGCAATATTGTCAAACAAGATATTTAAGTTAAAAATGTAGACATTTCACGAAAAAACTGTTGATTTTTGTATAACATTTCTTTCAGTTTTAATTATTTATTGACATGAAAAGTTATCAATAAAATAAGTTCACCATTTTGTTGAGAATAATTTACAGAAATAGCGGAAACTTTTCAAAAACTTTTTTTTTGTAGACTCTCTCCTTAATATTCGATGCAGGGTTGAATTTTTTTTGTTTGTTTAACGTCCGACTGTTCTGCAATTACTGCTAATGCAGACGGTGAATGATGAAATGATTTTTTGTAACGTATGAAAAAATGCCGTGCCTGAATGGGATTCGAACCCAAGACCGCATGATGAGAGGCGAGCACGTTACCAACTTCGCCAATGCGGCCGGAAGGGGTTGAACTCATTAACATAGGTTACAAAAGGCTTATACTGCTCGTGTGATGTTGACGTTAATAGTTCTCAGGAAAGGACCTAACGTGAACCTTAGCTAACCGCTACAAAACTGTATCCTTTGATGATCTGTTTGAATACGTCGACGGACAGGTTTTATCAATGCATTTGCTATAGGCCTATACATTTAGGTGTACAGAAGCCTATGTTTTGCTTTCTATTGTCGATAATTTATGTGTATTTCTTGTGTAAGTTCATCAGAAACCATTGATTGATCTTGGCGGCTATTCTGTTCGTTTATTCCATAAATTTACATTACCAGTAAACATAAATTTGTTTTCAATGCAGAAAAACACATGCCATGGTTTAAATTTTATTAATTAATTTAATATTGCGATCTTGGATTATGTTAAGTTATGCAAGAAAAACTATTGGTATAGTTAGTTAATTAAACTGTGAAGAATAACAATGTAGACTTTGTTTGGCGATAGATGAAATCAGCTTTCTAGATGCGCAGTGGGTGATGTGCAAAGCACAAGGTGGGGAGGGGAGTTTAGACAGTAATCAGTTTCTTATCGAAAAGTAAACAGTAACATCGTATGCAATCGTAATTTGTGAAAACTGTAGTCAGTCTGTATGAAGTTGTTTTTTTCGGTCACAGTAAGTTTTTTAGATTTTAACAGTTATGCATATATCTGTTTACATTATGAGTTACGTTTCGGTACTGCTGTCTTGATTTTTAGATGTTCGTAGTTATTAATTTTTAGTTTTTTCTACTAGTCCCATTCAAAAACATATAGTACTTAAGAATTGACTATAATAGCAACAGACAGGCAGGTGCCTTTGCTCCCCACCGTTTCGGCCGGTCTGTGGTATCATGGCTAGCGCAACTGGCTTCTACGCCAGGGGTCTCGTGTTTGATGCCCGGTCAGGTCTGGTGACACAGGTTTTTTTATCACTTCTTTTTCGTATATAACCGTCTGCATTAACAAAAATGTGCAAAACAATCGGACTTAATGCAAAGAATCCCCTCCGTTTCAGTTTATCTTCTGAAGTACCAGTGTACGTGTTTTCTATAACTCATGTGCAATATAACATCCTAGAGAATGCACGTTTGACGTGTAAAATTTTAGTTGAACGTCATAATCGTTTGAAATCTGGATATCAAAAATATTTCATATCTTTAAATTTTAAATATATATATGTTCATATATGTTCGTGCATTTTTTTATTTATTGGTGACACTTTAAAATTGTCATCTATCATTTTCCTTTGTCTGTCCGTCCGTTACTCCCAGATGTCAAAAACTACAAGAGATAGCAACAAACGGTTTTCGGATTGTAATCTAGACAAAAGGTTAGTGGGCCTGAAATGGTTTGAAGTTTCGGTTTAAACCGGAAGTGGCCCAAAACCGGAAGTCAAGAAACCAAAATCGAAATTTGGAAACAACATTAATTCGATTTCTCTTAAAGAGTATATACAGAAATCACTAATGGTTTGTGTCATAAGTCAAAGGCTTACCTTTTTAAAAATTGCTACCAGCCGTGAGACGCGTCGTCTCATTAAAGAGATTTTTTATTCTTTTAAATTTATTTATTGGGTGAAGATATTTACGTGAGCCTTGTCTTGTGCGGTAATGATAAAAGATAATATAAAGGTGAAAAAATAAGAATCGAAGCCGGGATCTCTGTCATAAATCCCAGTTGTGCTGACCACTATACTATTGGGCATTCCAATGCTTTTTCGCTCAATGGTATAGAAAAGGAAGAAGTGTGAAAGTAAATTAGCTGAAATGCTATTTTTAAAAAAATTAAAATTTGGTTGACTAGTAGATATTTGTGTACAATACTGACAAAAAAGTTTCTATCCCAGTATAATGGCATAAAATTTTTCATATAAATTTTTATTGTAATTAGTTAGGGCATGGTGAAATATCAGGTGAAATGGATCAGGTTTAGTACCCCTTTTGGTTTATTAATCAGCTACTACTACTACTCCCGCTCTATTTGCAACGCAGTGTTGTACTGGGGCATGCACACTTCACTAGAAAACTTTTGTTTGTTACTAGATTGACTACGAGGCCAGCGTTATCTTTCAGGTTGGAAGAACACTGTTCAGGCCCGCTCGTACCAGGGATACTGATAAAACGTTTGCCAGTTTCCAACATGTTGCACCGCATTTATGACATCGTTCTCTTTCTAGCTAACAATTTACCCTTTCGGTTTAATAGTTTAAAACTTACCATTCTATCAGTTTATATGATTATACATATATATAAAAACTAAAGATTTTATGAGGCTAACATTTTTATGAGGCATCTGATTTTTTTATTGAACTATAATTAAAATCAATTACCTTATAACTCTTTACCCACAGAATAAAAAAAATAAACTGGTTTATTATATTTCGTGGTTTTCCCGGTTTCAGTTATGCACTTTCAATGCCAATCGTCATAATTTAAATTGTTTAAGAAGAGTTATAAATAATATTGTAACACCTAATTCTAGGTTCATTCGGGATCTGGGTATAATAAGTAATTAACAGACTTCCTTTAACTATAACACTTGTTTATTGACAGAATTAATAATTACAATTAAATGTTAACTGTAGATTACTACCAAATTACAATCGGGATATTAAATTAAATTACAAAAACCTAAAGTTTGAGCAAACTTAATAAACAATAGAAATAATTTTACATTTAACAATTAGGTACCTCTTACCTACAACCAAATACAATGTGTATTACATCATGTAGACCCTTACTTAACGTACAATGTATTCACACTAACAGCATTCCGTATGAAAACTTGAACTGGCTGAATTCAACTAACTAACCGACAAAAGGAGCTAACTCATATACCCTATTAAGTTTCTAGAAAGAAAGAAGTACAAATGTTTTTTTTGAATTCTTGAAGCAGGAAGCTGTAATAAACAGGTAGATCGTACCTGAAGAAAGAAAAAAATATTTTCAGAAATTTTGTAAGTAAATCATAAAAGAGTTTACACACGTACAAAAATTATAAAACAGTAAAAATTTAATAAAACTTAATCACAAAAGAATAAAAGTAATGACTAAAAGTGCCGATACCACCACTACACCCTTTCCAGGTAGTAGGCCCCAATGTAAACACATAAAAAAACACTCATTTCATACTAGACCACGTCTCACCTAATTAATTTACCTTAAACAATTTTTAGTTTAATGTTACAATATTTATTGTGTTAAGGTAGTTATCTTCTTTGTAATCCTTAGGAATAAATGGTAAAAATTCGATTGGTTGACTTTTCGACTTATAACTTACAGAACATTGATGCCGATTTTTATGACTGTAACTCCAGATGTAAAATTATTTAAAAATAAATTAATGCGTAGTTACATAAACATAAAAATATAATATGAAGGGTGTCGGGTGAAAACAAGAAAGTTACATGTTTCCGTAAGAAGTACATCTGTTAGCACTGTTTAATTTATAAGGAATGGTGAATATTATGATGTAATTTTATTAATGTTAAAATTTGTTTGCAATAACAGTTATTGTGTTTATAAGTGATTTTACTCAAAATCTTATCATATGGACATTCCTTCTTTCCCCCAACATCCTTCGTATGTTTGGTGAACCCAGTTGTCACTTTTGGTTGTGAATCATACCTTAGTCAGATCCAGATAGCGAAATAAGAGTTAGAAAGGAAGATTTTAAGTAAAATTTTTGAACCGATAAGAGATGAAGATGATTGGAGAACACGTAGAAATGAGGAACTGAATGCTGTTATTAACGGGTATGATATAGTCCGTTTCATTAAGGCCCAAGCACTTACTATCGGTTTCATAATCATAGACACCCGAGTTTGAACCCTTGCATCTCCAAAACTATGAGTCGTATTTTAACATACTTTACAACAAAATTTAGCTCATTTTATTCTGCGTTTACCTATAATAGTCCTATATTTTTCATGTTGTTTAAAAATTGCTATATATAGGTTAAAAGACAAAAATACCCGGTTTAGATGGGTTAGATGTGTAATGCGGGGGTCGGGCGCTACTATCCATTTTGCTTGAATCTGACTGTTACCTGAATTGACAATGCAGTCTGTCAATTCAGGTAGACAGTCCGACTGGATGTCACGTACACAAACTAGCAACATGGATAGTAACACCCACCCTTCGCATTACCATCTATTTTTCAAAATTCTAAAAATTCTACCACAGCATTGGCCAATCGATATTTCATATTAATAACATATCTGTACCAAGTTTTTTTTACGCTAAATAAAACGATAGTTTGCCCGTGCCGAACGATTGAGCGGTTACCGAGATATCAAGGGTTCTGAATATTGTTAATAAATCAAAATTAAAATGACGTATGACTTTGAAATTTCGTACACGTAGTAACAATTTAATTGTCTATTTTGTGTTAAAGTTTTAAACTTTTCGGTCAAATTTTTGTCGAGTTACGCGCCTCTAAACCTATAAAATTTGTTGCGGTATCAAGAAAACCGGATCTTTTTGTCTTTCAACCTATATATGGCAATTTTTAAACAACATTAAAAATATAGGACTATTATATGTAAACGCAGATTAAAATGAGCTAAATTTTTATGTAAAGTATGTTAAAATCCGACTCACAGTTTTGGATATGCAAGGGTTCAAACTCGGGTGTCTATGATTATGAAACCGATAGTATGTGGTTGGGGCATATTGAGATACAGAGTCAACGAAGATGGTTAGGATGATATGAATGGAAAGACTGTACAAAAGAAGGAGAACGGACCGTTCTATGGAGAATGATCGATGAAAATCAGTGTTCATACAATGCCAGACTTGACTGGGAATCGAAGTCGGGACCCCTTGGCGAAGAAGTCAGTCGCGCTAAAGTGTGGAGTGAAACTAAAAAACTGGGGGAAGCAATACATATATTTATCTAATGCATCCCTCTGAGTTTAATAATTCTTAGTTAATTCATAAAGGTTTTGTACACACATATTTTAACATTCCTTACATTTGCTGCTAAACGTTCTTATTAATCAAAATCAAGAGTTCTGTTTATCATTAAATTTAAAAAATATATTCATAGCCGCCAAGCAAACGAAACACAGTATAAGATATTATTTGGATGCTGTTGTGTTTGTTCCGACACAGCCGAATCTCTCTTCATTTTGGTTCTCCGCGACTACATTATGCCGTTCACATTGGAGTAGTTACCCCTCGAGACACATCAACGTCTTTCATCTCATCCACTTCACCTCGAAAGAACCGCAGCATCACACCACACCTCTTCGATTACGCCTTCACCCTTTGGACACTTAATAATTCTACGAGAATGCTTATCAACCTGACAACAACGGAATTTAATGGCCGTTATTGCAACACGGCACTGATTAAGTACATTTTTTATTCTTCAATAATTTTTGTGTATTTTGAATTCCAATTATGCTACTTAATTCAAAAGAATTTAGTTTCTAATTTGTCGTAGGAACCGTTTTACGTTTTACTACCAACTAAACTTATTTATTTTTTTACCATCTTGAGCGTTTAAAAAGAGAAAGTATTGAAGGGAAAAACTTTTTGCCATGTATTTCGACTTATCTTCACATTTAATGACCCCTGAAGCCAAAAATGTTTTTAGATCGATAAACTTCTATTTTATATTTTCGTTATTATTTTGGTCTCCAGCAAATACTACTGAATCAGAAAGATTTTCTTAACTAACTTCGAAGGCTTTTTTAGAATTAGCTATGCAGCACTAAAATTAAGGATATAACAACACCACATAACTATTTATTAAAAATTTAAAAAAATTCACTAACCTAAAATTCTATTCCACACAAAATAACTCTTAAAAGTATGTGACATGATTAAGCTGGTTGACTCCTACCACCTTCATTAATTTTATTTTCCCATTTCTTTGCAAAATTCTTTGCAATACTTAGTAGTTACTCTCCTTATGTAGAATTTAAAACAATTTAAATTTATACAATAACTTCGTGGTTGGAAAATTAATCTTTCCAGTTAAGGTTTCTCAGGTTCAAAGGTACATAAATTTAGAGTTTCAGGGGTTATTATCTACCTCTGAAACATTTACGGTACTGTATTAGTGTGTTAGTAATTGAAACTGTCTTAGTAACTTAAATATTAATGAAACTACTAAGAGGGTTTTTTTCATTGTATAGGGCCTATTTTACATCTCGTGAGGTGACTTTAGACGTTTCTGGAAGCTCTTTTTACAGTCCACATTCTCAGTACTCGCTCACTGTAGGAGTTTCTCCTTTCTTCTGTCCACCCGGTGTTCTGTTTTTGCCCTACATGGAAGCCTTTGAAGTCCGTAATTAGTAATCTGAATTTGGTTTGGTTCATTAAGTTTCTTTGGTTTATTCCGGGTTTCTCAATATCCTTTCTGACTTTTTCAAACCATTTATCTGACACCTTACATCTATTGTTTAGTGTCTTATAAATTTGATCTATCAACCGGTTGTCATCCATTCTGTACAGGTATCCGTAAAATTTTAGTCTTATTTTTCTCATCGTTTTCATTAATCGTACAATTTACTTCTTCAGTTCTTCTCGACCTCGTAACCTTTATTGTGCGTCTTCTATCTTCGGACCTATTTTCTTGCGGAGGATATTTCTCTCAAATATCTCTGCTTCTCTTAGACCAGCCTTCCCGGTCATTCGAAGGCTCTCACAAAGGTTTTATCACAGTATTATAATGTCTAGTTTTGGCTTGTCCTGAGAGTGCTTTCTTCTTATACAGTGGTGAGTTCCTCGAAGTGCACCGGCTATCTTTCCTCGTCTGTTGTACGCTTTCATTTCGCTGATCTTTACTCTACTAAGAGAGCTTATTAAAAATAACGATTTTTGCGATATAACCCAGAAAACCCTTTTGATCATAACCAAGACATTAGTGGAACTTTTATCAAAATCGGTTTTGTAATTTTTGAGATATCGTCACAGAAATATATACACTTAAAAACTATCTACCTTTATGTAGCCTACTAGATTTTCACAATTAAGTTATTTATTTTTTAATTTGAGGTCGTCCTCCATCCAAATATGCTTGATTTGTATTAAATAAATTATGTTTCGTTTTTAAAAATTATTAGTATTAACCCAAAATTGTGTAAAACGTTTTTCTCAGGCTTCAATAATCCCTAGTTGTTACAAAGGGGCATTTAATTTTTATTAGGGTAATTTAACTTTTGTCAAGAGTTTTGGGTTCGATTCCCGGTCAGGTTTGGTATATATAACTCAAAATTATCACACCAGAGATGTCACCCGTATTGGATATCAAGCCTCTAGATTGCATAAAACCATTAACAGTGCTGCAGCACATTATATAGCCTCAATCACATACCTTAATATACCAGAGGCTATCCGAAATACTGATGTAACTCCTCAAATATACAAAAGAAAAGTAACCAACTGGCTGATTAATGTAGGGAGAGGGCAGTCTGAGGATTTAATTAGTTCTATGTAATCGAACTAATTGCTTTTCCTCTTGTGTCAGCTAAATAATTTTTTTGTTAACATTGTCATCGAAAGTCTGCTTCATCCTTTGCCATTACATGACATTTTATTTTTATTTTTTAAAATTTATTTTTTATACTATTATCCTTTATTTTTTTGTATATTTACGTTAGGAAATTTTATTGTATGTTTATTTTGTAAATTTTTTATTCTTTTCTTTTATGTAAATTTAGTGTAGATATAGAAAGCTATTATTATTATAGAATAAATAAAATAAACCAACTCATACCCGCGCACAGGCTAGATCTATGCGGGTATTAGGAAATAAGATAAGATAAGATTCATTGTACTTGTTTTAAGCAATAATAAATAAAATAAATAATAAATAATATTACCTTTATTTCACCTACGCACAAACCTAGGCTTATGTACACATAATCACTAAATTAAAAATGAAATTGCTGCACATACGGCTAATAGAAACAATCATAGGTTCTGATTCATTTTCAGACGCTACATTAATGTTCATTCCATTACTGTGGATTCACCGTTTTTCAGAAATGCATCTTGCGCCTCCTGTTAGAAACCGATGCTACAGACAGACGGCGGGAAACTAAGAAAGGTTTAAAGTTTATAGTTCATTCACAAATCAAATGAAATGGTTAGTAATTTACTAAACAGGAAACGAATAGTGTTAAATTTGTATTAACCGGAAATAAAACATTGACAGCAATTAATTATCATTTTTCTTTCTGTCTAATAGACATTCATAATAATCGGATAGTACAGTATAAAATTTAATTGTACAACAATAGCGGGTTACAATTATATGTGCCTGGTTTTTAAATCAAACAAATGTTAGGCCTAAATCTTACAGAAACTTATACCATAATTGGTGAGTAATTTGTTTTCACACATTTTATTTATTTTATTATTATTTTTTTTTTTAAATGAAGTCTGCACGGTCAGGATGCGGTTGTAGATGAGAATTGTGATGGCGCAATGTCAACCGGTTTCGCGTACTGTTAGTAAAAACCGGATTGAACACACAAAAATTCCCTGCGTCCATTCTAATGTGCGGATGTCGTGGTAATATGTGAACTTCTTTTGCTCGTCTTCTGGCATCGGCGGTGTCAAGAGAACAACCTCTTAACCTTGAGCCAAAACGACACCAAATTTGCATTGTTGTATTAACAGCCGTACAAATAGGCATATACAGATTTCTTGAAAAGTATCCAAATCTCTTGATTCTGTTCGAAATATAAATCTAACGTTCATTATATAGGCTGCGGGTACATAAATCTGTTATGCTAAGTGGTATACACTATTCTCCGGAGATAAATAATACATAACGCCAGAGACAAGTTAGAGATGGAGTTTTCATGTAAATCTATTTCTGCTGTAATCTGATTATTAGTATTAAAATAATATTCATAACTATATTAAAATATAAGAACTTTTACCCTTGCTACGCGCAGGTCCATTGATTTTCCCGGTTTCAGTCCACTCTTTACTTTCTCTAAGTAAAAAACAAACTTCTACAAAGTGTTTACCAGTTTAACAAACCTTTGGTTTGAAACATTTACACAACTTTCTCTTTCCAATGTAAATAACAAAACATATAACCTATGTTTAATCATCATTAGTTAACAATGTAAAATGAAAAAAACTTAAATGAAATTGTGAGTGAATGGAAAATGAGAATCAACGTACGTTCGACTTAAAAATACGGGAACTAACTAACTGACACTAAACTAGGCTCTGTAGAAGAAAATGCTCGGAATAAAAGTTAACAAAAACAAAAGTAAAACAAAAGTGTATATAATTAAAGTTTTATTTCCTACAACTTTAATTTTATACACTTTTGTTGTAAAGTGCACACCAAGGCCGCAATATTGGAAAGTCCCATTTTTTTACCAATTTTGGTGAAAAAACTGCAGGGGATCACAAATTGACGCTAAACTAAGCGTTAAACAATTGAATGACAAAAGTAAAACTTGTACGTTTTTAAATTTTCTAAAACTTTGATTATTTATTAGTTAAATACACTTTTGCCATAGAACGCATAGTAGGCGTAAGGGCGCAATATCAAAGAAAAACATTTATTACCGCGAGAGCACTGCCCGTTAGGTTCACGAGACATTGCACTTATCCTATCTCGTAGAGAACAAAACATGTTGTTAATGAGGCAATTTTAAAAAATCGTACGTACTGATTTTGAGAAAATCGCAAAAATTTGAAAAATGCCACCAATGAACAAACTTCCGGTTGATAGATTTTGTTAAAAATATTCTTGTCGTGTCCCCTAGTGGAACCTGACTTTAATTCCAATTTTCAACTTCGTGCGGTATTCCGTTCTTGAGATATTTTGTTTACTCACAGACACGGAGACCATTCTCTAAAAACATGTTTTTGGGTCCAGGGAGCCTGAAAAGTGTATTTCCGGTGAAAACTCGATTTGGAGAAATCGACATGTTAACAGTACTTTCCTTCCATATGTATTCATATTGGGCAAGAGAAAATAAAAGTTTATCTAGTGCAGGAATCGCCTTTGAATAATTGTTTCCTTTGGCAGATAGGTTTAACCCTTTATAGGGCGAATTAATTTTCATAAAAATCTTGTAAATGGATGGTGGTTAAAAATACGGACACTAATAAGTCCTTATAAAATACAAAATAGGTCTTTATTTTCGGGTTGTCCTTATTTTCCTTCTGTCCTTATTCCTTTTTGTCCTTATTTTTCTTATTTCGGATTGTAAATGAACAAATTTGAACGTTATACAACGAGGAATGCCGGGGTATATTCGTAAACGCTTGGAGTTCCTTTTTATGCACACTTATCAAAATTAAAATGTTTGTGTGGCTGGTACTGCACTCTACTTGAAAAGTGTCCTTATATGAAGACACTATCCGTTTCGGTGATTTTAAATGGTTTTTTTGCAATTTTCAGTATTAAACATTAGTATAATAAAACAAAGTCTATTTTATTTATTTTATTATTATTATTCGATTTATATGATATTAATGGCATAAAAATTAGTGAATGAGTTGTAATACACAAATCACTTTGCAACTGTCAACTGCAGAGAAGCTTCGTGGCTAAATAAAAGGACACCCATTTCCAACACAAAACATACTCAAATTTGTTTTTAAATCTATCAAAGTGCATAATTAAGTAACATAAATATCATAAAAGTTAAAAACAAAAATAAAAAAAATTTGCCCATTCAGGTACTTTGTACGGTGGTCTGATATTAGAACACTAACCTGTAAAGGGTTAATAAGCGGGGTTTATCGGCTCACTATTAAGATTTTAAATACAAATTTTACGAATAATAATATTATATTTAAATCAATCAATACATGGTAACGTGTTTCTAATGTACCTACTGTAGCTACTACAGCTTACCTATTTAAAATGAGAAAACTAGACTAATTCAAACATTTGTGTACACCTATCAACAAATAATGTTGCAATACCTGAGCCTAAGCGTAGCTCTGTTCGGGATCTGAGTATAATAAATAATAAACTGATTTAATTTAAATTTAACAATTAATTATTTATTTCCACCAGTAATGATTTAACTTTGCCTACTAACAAATACAATTAGATTACATAAATTAAATCAATTACTAAACTTAAGCTAGATTTGAACTTGACTAAGAATAAAATAGTACCCTTAAGAATCAAAACAATATTGACTTACCTGTTCACAACCAATAGGTACCACACGACCGCACAAGCACTGTTCACGTAATCCAGAACCAGTTCCGTAACGACATTATTTCGAACGGCCCGACAATACTATTTTTTAATAATACAATCACTGACTGACCCACTGTATTGGCGCTAACTGTTTTTATACCTGCGTTTTGATAGTTAATTTTACTCTCCGAACATTTTCTCCTTTCTAGTGGAACATTGTAAAAGTAATAAAAATAAAAACAAACGTTTCTACTACTTCAGTTTCTGAGAACTTCTATTCAAGATATCTCATTCATCGCTGTTCACTATCCTTGTTCGACACACTCCATACAATATACAATTTTTGTATAATAATTAATAATTTTTGGTTAGTATTATAATAAACAATCTATTACATCAACCGTTTCTAGAATAGTTATAATATGTTCATTGTTAAGCTAACGGATGTTTTATTAAGGACGCAACCCTGATTATAAGAAGATAGAAGTAATACATCGGTAAATTTTGTGTCCCCCAATCAGTATGTTGGCAACAGCGTACTTGGCCAACTACCTA
This sequence comes from Catonia carolina, assembly GCA_035578175.1. NCBI lineage: Eukaryota > Metazoa > Arthropoda > Insecta > Hemiptera > Achilidae > Catonia > Catonia carolina. Next base: position 51,374,677 of record JAQMRL010000007.1, read on the forward strand.
AGACAGTTAAAATGTTCCAGTCAAGCATTAGTGTGGTGACAGCAGTCATTTCTTTATATTGTGTCAGCAATGGTTTTTTTCAAGGAAGAACGCGTGTTTATTGTAGAGACTTACATAGCAAGTAAATGTTACAAATGTGTGCAAGATAAGTTTCAGTTGAAATTTCCCCGTTCTGCCGTTCCGAATAAATCGTCAATATTGCGTTTGATAAATAAATTCCGTAGAACTGGGAGTGTGCTCAATGAGAAACCACCTCGCCAGCCAACAAAGTTAACCGCGGAAGTTCTCGAAACTGTAGCTTTCTGCTAAACCTTCCTGATGGTCGGTATCTTTCAGTTTATGAGTTACGCCAATGCGATAAGGATGCAAATGTAACTTTTTCGTAGCTCTGAAAACAGTAGTTAATATTTGCCCAGCTTGCGATGATAATCTTCTAAGCGATTTTTTAGGTGATTGAGTCAAACGATTTTTCAAATCTTCGAGAACTTCCGCGTTTAACTTTGTTGGCTGGCGAGGTGGTTTCTCATCGAGTACACTCCCAGTTCTACGGAATTTATTTATCAAACGCAATATTGACGATTTATTCGGAACGCCAGAACGGGAAAATTTCAACTGAAACTTATCTTGCATACATTTGTAAGATTTACTCGCTATTTAAGTCTCTACAATAAACACGCGTTCTTCCTTGGAAAAAACCATTGCTGACACAATATAACGAAACGACTGTTGTCACCACACTAATGCTTGACTGGAACATTTTAACTATCTTAGGTAGTTGGCCTTGAGTACACAGTTACCAACATACCGATTGGGGGACAGAAAATTTACCGATGTATTACTTCTATCTTCTTATAATCAGGGTTGCGTCCTTAATAAAAACACCCGTCATTTTTCATACAGATCAGACATTATTTTATCAGACTTCCACAAAAAAGTGCAATCAACTAAAGTAAAGCATATTGGTTTATAGCTTCCTTGTAACAAATTATTAGTAATAATATTATAATACATTATTAATTAATATCTGACGACCATATCTGTTAAACTTTATAAAGTTTAATAGTTAAAGTTACCGGCAAACTAAATTAAAGTGTTACATCGCCAATTAAGGTTTGCATAAACTGTGTAAGTATATAACCTATAAACTTTGAATATTATAAACCAGAAACTGAAATAAATCTGGCACATGACACCATGAACCACCATTTAGTAAATATATATAAATACTAACAATTACGCCTACGCTGTGAGCGTCCTCAGTTACTAACCTCAGAGCGGTAAATTAAATAAACTATTTCTAAGCTTTTCTCGGTTCAACTCCCGATTTCACTTTTTGCGTGTAACATTTAACAGGAAGATTATTCCAATATTTAAGTAAACTTATCTTTTTCGTTTTGGTTCTCTCTCTCTATCACCATTTATACATTCCTCTATAAACTTAAATTAATTTTAGCTCAAATAATCTGATGTAAACCACTCACACGACTTTCTCTTGTCAATGTAAAAACATATCAATTTTTATGAGCGGTACATGTCAAACGATTGAGTGTTACAAAACTTAATAAGATAGAAGAATAATTTTTGAAAATTGTAGTTTATAATTTTCAAAAAAAAAACGCTCTGTACCTTCACAAAATTTATAACAGTGTAAATTTATTTATAACGATATATTTCTTATAATTTTAACACAGAAGAGGAAAACTAACGCCGGTACTTGAAAGCATTTACTGCCCTAGAGATGTCATGGTTTTAAAAAGAGCTAGAAAACACCTAGATACAGTTTCTTCTTCTTCTTCTGTAAAGGATTAAGGATCTGGTTGCAAAAATAGAGAACTTCCAATCTAATTCAACAAAAAATTAGTGACTTTTTCAAGTGAATTCTAAAACGCTGTAAAATTAGTCCACTTTGTTATTTGACTACTTGCAATTTTCAGTAGCTCTACTGTATTCATTTTTTATCTTGTGATTCGTGTTTTATTAGCGAAAAGCTCTATCAAGTTAAATAGCATTTTACAGTAGTGCTTTTTTACCATAATACAATATGCCAATACAAGTAGTAGGTACAGTATCATGTTGTTTATTTGCTCTCCTTTTAGTCTATTGAACGTTTAATCCACGTTCTATCGGGATCTGGTTATAATAAATTATAGACTTACTTCCTTTTAAACTTATAACAACTACTCGTATATATTAAAAAAAAATTACAATAAACGATTACAATTATAACTACTGGTACATTTCAGTTTTATTACTTAAGGATAAATTGATTGCGAAATGTTATTTAAGATTTAAAACTTAAACTAAACTTAACAAAAATAAAATACGACCATATACAATTAAAAAATTAATCAATTCTTACCTGAAATCAATTTTGTGTACAATGTTTCCTGTCCGTAGACTTGTTTTTCTAAACGAATTGTTACATAGCATCAACTGATTAAAAAACTAACTCTATAACTGCACTGGTTTCATCACACCTGAATTACTACTGGAACTAGCCGACAAAGGAGCTGGCTGTTTATAATACATACCCTAAGATTTCTTCGAATTTCTAGCTAGACAGAGAAAGGACCAAATAAATAAATAAAAAATAACTTTAGAATTATTTAGAGTAAATAGAACCTGAACAAATGCAATGATAGATAAATCCAGATATTGTATAACAAAATGAAAGATTATGAAATAATACGAAAAGATAAAGAAAAATAAACGAGAGTAAAGGGGTTAATAATAAAATAAAGGAATAAAAAAACTTCCACCTACAATAAATCTCTATCCTTAGAGGTCCACCTTTATTTCAATTAATAACAAATTTTACCTTTATTATTATTTTTTCGCGTTATTATGCGTAACGACACTACTACATCGTTTCCCCCCTCGTATAGGGCCAAATTTAGACCACGTAGGGTGAGGTGACTTTAGACGTTTCTGGAAGCTCTTTTTACAGCCCAATTCTCAGTATTCGCTCACTGTAGGCTTTTCTCCTCTCTTCTGTCCACCCGGTATTTTGCTTTTGCTCTACACGAAAGCCCTTAAAGTCCGTAATGAGTTGTCAGAATTTTGTTCGGTTCATTAAGTTTTATCAGTTTATTCCGGTTTTCTCAATATCCTTTCTGACTCTTTCACACCATTTATCCGACAACTTAGGTCCGTTGTCTTAAATTTTTTTTTCAATCGGTTATCACCCATTCGATACAGGTGTTGTTACTACATCGTTATTAAAAGGATGTTCGAAAATCCGAACGAATCGATAATCCGAACTTTATGTATACAACGTTAGTTCGGATATTTAACGGCTCATTTTATTGGAAAAATTGTATATTGCACCTTTATTCACTCAGATCTTAAATTAATGATTCCCAGAGTAAAATTCAGACTACATTATAATCGTCCAAATAGGCATCAAAAACAGGCTGACGTATTAGTACCACAGATTTATTTAAATGGGAAGTTACATTCAACGCACAAATAGTTAGTTAGCTACTTATCGCCTATTTTAAATTAATGAATCGACTTGACTGAAACACTTCGAACCTGTATTGAATAATACAATACTCTGCGCAAAATACTGTACACGATGGTTTAATTACTGAATTATTTTACCGTTAAAACTGATTTCTAACAAGATAACTGCATTAAACCAAGTGAACTCTATTACAGAGAGCAAAAATTCAATACGACACAAAGAGGTGACAGAGCTGATGTTCTAGTGAACAACGATCAACCACCGTGCGTCATATAACTAGAACCCTGTAGGCCTAATGGTTTCATCTACGTCATGAAGGATTCATTTCGTTTTACCTATTTCAAATGGGTTTCAATGACTATTTTATAAATTTACAATAACAAGAAATGAAACTCTCTGCTAATACTAAAAGTGTTGGTTTGGTATATTGGATCTCATAAAAACATAATGTAAAACAAAAATCTGCTATGAAACACACACGACTTTGTTTTGCCAATGTACATAAATAAACATATAACCTATGTTTGATCATGAGGGAACGAGGCTAAATAAAAATCAATGTCTGTTTTACACTCTAAAGGTTCATACACATCCTGGTTCTACTATTTGCGTCTGCCAAATTATTCAGAAAGAGATGTCAGTTAAGTATTTACGAATAAAAATTGACTGTCTTCTAAGCTGGATGAGTACGTACAAGATTTTTTGCCGGAAAATTAGAAAACTAGTTTTTATGTTCAAGAAGTTTAGATGAGTAATGGATAAAAGAACGTTAAAAACTGTTTATAATTTTCTATTGACCGATCAGTAGAATAGTCAGCTACGGAATACTGAAGTGGGAAGGTATGTGTCAATCTTGTTTAGTTAGTCCTTGTAAATAAAGCTCCGCTCTATTTTTCTGAGAAATTGTTCTTGGATTTTTAAGTACTAGACGTTCGTCAACATAATGCCCAGGAACTAATTATACAGCCACATAAAAACGAAATTGAAACTTACCGAAATCTATTTACGACTACATTGCAAGAAACAAGCATTTGGTTCGTTTACACAGTGCAACAACTCATTTTCTAAAGAAAATTTCGTTACCTGACCCCTCAAACTGAACAACCTGATTCCAAAAGTTACAAAAGTATACAGAACATCCTAAAGTTTATAACTGAATTACAGAAATGGTTTTTCAACATGCTGAAAATATACTGCACAAAATCTGGTGTGAAACACTCACACGATTTTCTCATGTCAATGCAAATAATGAACACTATAACCTAACATTAGTAATAAAACATTGGACATAAACAAATAACTAACCTCAAAAAACATAACCTAATTTCAATCGTGAGTGAATGATGCAAAATGAAAACCAACCTTAGTTTGGCATTATAATTTAGCGTGAAAGAGTGATTTTCCGTATTATTAATGGAAAATCTCTCTTGCTAGAAGGCTCTGTAGGCTCTGTAGACTCTGTAGACAAAAATACTTAATATAAAAATTGTAGATCTTTTAATTTCCTATAAATTTTATAATACACACTTTTGTCGTTAAATGCATACTAAGGCCGAAATCTTAAAAAATCCTTTTTTTAACGATTTTCGTGAAAAAAACCACTAAGTTACTAATTAGCGCTAAAATAAGCGTTATACAAAGAAATGTTTGGAATAAAAGTTGTAGGTTTTTTAATTTTCTACAACTTTGATTATAGGCCTATATACTTTTACTAAATTAAGGCCGCAATCTAAAAAAACAACTATTTTTTTCTACGAGAGCATAGCCTTCCCAAGAATTTCAGCAAACATGTCGCCTACCCTATCATGTAGAGCATTAAAAATGTAGTAAATGAGGTGATTTAAAAAAAAATCGTAGGAGCCGTTTTTGAGAAAATCGTAGAAAAGTGAAAATTAGACGAACAAACTACTAATTCCGGTTAACTTATTTTGATGAAAATGTTCGTGTCGGGTCCTCTAGGAGTAGCTAACTTAAATTTTAAAATTCAGCTTCGTACGATGTTTCGTTCTTGAGATATTTTGTTTACACGCACGCGCGCGCGCGCGCGCACACACACACGCACACACACACACACACACACACACACACCAATCGCTAAAAACATGTTTTTTGGGTTCATGGGGTCCGAAAACGTGTATATCCGGTAAGAAATCGATTTCAAAAAATCTAAATGAAAACAAAACTTTTCTCCCTATAATATTCATATAGGCAAGAGAAAGTAATACGAAGAGTTACTGTACCTATATAAAAATTGTACCAACCCTTACTGAGTTGTTCCACATTGTTGTCCACATAAACTTAGAACAGTCATGGATGCATCATTAAAGTTAAGTGAGTAAAATATTGTACTGCTTGACAATTTACGATAAAGGTAGTGTGGTTTACCGACATACAATTTATCTTAATTCAGTTTACACCTCCGTTGATTTTTGATTGTGTACAAGTCCATAATAGTATGTATCAGCATTTGTTACATAGCAAACATGAATTTTCAACTTTGGTCGCCTTCAAAAACAAGTCACGAACAACCAGCTATTGAAGACACTAGCCTGTTATGTACAGGGTGTTCCACGCGCCTTTACATATTTAAAAACTGATTCCGGACTTCAAATCAAAGAAAAATGTTAATATCATCCTTCGTTTTATGTCTTTCCCCCATTTTTTAAACGTGTTTATTGTTTATTTATTTAAAAAACTGTTTAATATTAACAACGCCCATAACAGACAGGTGGAGTATCAAATTATTTACACTCAATCTGTTTGTTTCAGGGCTAAAATAAATAGTTCTGTTTCTTATCATATGGTTAGCCAATTAAATGACTGAATCATTTAAGAACAGCAGAGGTAGAGGTGTAAAATACAGTAAGCAGAGTTATCTCCTCTGAAAGTAATGAATTTCATTATACAGCCAGACCCTTTGGTGAATGAAGTAAAAGGTGTCATTTGCAGAGTGGAAAATATGTGCTTTTCAGAGGGCCCGGCATGCTGATAAGCGTACTTTTTCGTTTAAAGAGGAAGGCAATAGTATTCCACCTCACTCCTCGTTTTACTTAGTAAAACCTGTACAGGTTCAAACCAGCCTTTCAGCTGATGGCCTAAACAACAAGAATATTAACAAATAAATATGAAACATTAGCCTGTATACATTTATATGTTTTTGCTCGAGTAAGCTGTCAGTCATTACCTTAGCTTCGTCACTGATTCATCCAGAGAAGGTTTCTTGTCCAATGCCATCTTAGCCATCTCGTGGCGTTACCCGGCATGAATACAAGAGGGTTAGGGTATGGGTCAATTTTGAGTGAATTGTTTAGAATTTGTTGTGTAAAGTTGGTGGTAAGTGGAACGTTTAAGTAATAATAATAAGTGTGTCGTTAGTTTCGGAAAAGGGGCATTGGGTTATTGCTAGGAGAATTTTATTTTGTATTGGATACGTTTTGCGGGTGACGGCTTTGCAGATCTATATAGTTGAACGTTATAGGTTCAGATCGCGTATGATAGCTTTGTAATATACTAGTGTGTGTGTGATATCGGTATTTCGAGCGATAGTTCAGTTAAGTGAATGTTGTATTTGGTAAAATCGAGATTTAGTTTCTGATGTGTTTGTTAAGTTCCAAGAAAAAATTTATACCTTAAAAACGATTTAAAGTATAATAAGGAAAGTTGGTATGCATGTACCCTACAAAATTTAAAAAAAATCTTTATATTAAGCTTTTATTTCTACTTACTAACGAACAATTTTGTTCAATCCTAAACTACCTGATATTACCCTAAAGCTACCCTTATTTACAAAGATAAGTATTTACCTATTACTATTCTTGTTTTCTATGTTAAATAGAACTAGATACAACACAATTATCCGCAATTGAATTCGTTCTAGTATGTGTCTCGAGAGACACTCATTATGGTTTGTGGTTTAAGGTATTACCCAATCACTGAAATCCTTAACTTCATCAAATTCTTTCTCTTTAACAACTTGAACCTACTTTGTCAACGTAAAATTATATAAGAATAATTTAATAAGTAGGAACACAAAATCAAAAATGTACTATATATGTATATATATTTGTTGGGCTCAGTTGTCACCTATGAGTGTGAAACGCAGACCTTGGCAGAACTAATTGGTGACATGTTAAGAAGGCGTGAAAAAAATATTTTAAGGAGGATTTTTGGAACTGTGAGAGGAGAACATCACTGGAGAGTATGTGAAAATGAAATACTGAAAACTCATTGAGGACAGAGATAGCGTTAAAGATTGAAATGGTCGGGGAACGTTATGAAAATGGAGTCAACGGGGACTGTTGCGGTGGAACAAAAGAAAGACCCGTTGTGGGAAGAAGTGGATGGATGTTGTCGCAAATGATTTGATTTTCATGGGTGTCAGAGCGTGGAGAGTGCTAGCAGCTAGTACAGAGAAGTTTCAAAAATTTCGCTTAAGAGATTTCAGAGAAAGTATGGGATATGTCAGTAACTTAAGAACTTATATGTTAACTTAATGAGTATTACTTTAATTATATATTAACCAACAACTGCATGCTTATTTATAAATCTCATCTTCAAATATTTACCCATTAGTACACGGTAGGGCTTTAGTTCAAATAATTGAGTGTTGTGGTTAGTAACATAATAATCGTCTCTGTTTCTTGTGTTGTGATGGTGACTACTCATTGATGGAATAATAATTGTGGATTGTACAAAAAGCTCAAGCCCACCAGGGCTGTAGAGCTACAAAGGGGTGAAATCTGTACTACCTTAAATTTGTCAAACTCGTAGCGGAACACCCTGTGTATTCTCATATCTTTCTACGTAACCTATTCTTCAATAAAACACCATACCTTGTCCGAACGCTTCGAAAATAAAATTATATTAACATATATACACAAATAATACTTAATTGTTGGTTGAAATTAAAAACAATAAAAAAACAACTAAGAATTCATCCAGACATTTAAATAAACGTAATTTGTACATCTATTGAAGGAATCTAATAAATAATGAACAATATATAGTACTGTAATTATCATTCAAAACGTATAAATACCCTGTACAAATTACATATTGGAACGGGTCTTTATTTAAATTTTATTGTTCAAGTCAAACAAAAAAAAAACAAGAAATTTGTTGGAAGAAAATGAAAGTTAGATATTTATAATTTCTTCTAACGTAAGGTAAATTTTGTAATCGATGTAATTTGGCTATCATTAGATAATTTTCAGCTGTTTAACACGCAAAAGAGATATAAAAAATGCATCACCTATTAAAGGTAGGCGTCTACATATTGCCTACTAATTTTAACTGTCAATCTTCAAACTTTAATCTTTATAATTCGAAAATACCAAAGCCTAATGATTTTAACGTCTAGGGTAATACATTATTTTGTTCACTAGAATTTCATTGTCGTAATTCAAACCACAAATGTAATATTTTTAAAAAAATGGTTGACAAAGATGTGTACATTTCTAAGTAATTTTTATGTATCATTTTAATCAATTTATGTTTATTTTTATTGCGTCCATAAAATCAATTTACTCAGTTAACAACTTGGAACGATCCTAAATGGAATAGCCCAATTTTGCTGCAGTTTGTTTTTTTACAGAAAATCACCTTTGCCTTTAGGTTAAACGTTGGACAAAAAATAAATACCTATAGTTTATTGAAATATTTATTTGAATAATATCTATGTTTTTCTCAGATTTGAGAAAATCAGCCAGACCTTTAGCAATTAACATTGCTCATGAGTTTCCAGTTGTGCAGATACGACCAAATAACAAAGAAACAATCAATTACGTTAGCAATCTTTTTTGGAATGGGGGCCGTAATATTTTGAGGGGAGGTGTCATGTACTGTTACCCACTGTTGTTTAGATCAACAGTTGAAAGGCTAATTTGAACCTCTAGAGGTAAAACGAGAAGTGAGGTGGTTTACAATTGCCTTCCTCACTGAGTTGAAAGAGTATGCTTATCAGCATGCCAGGCCCTCCGAAAAGCACATACTTTCCACCCTACAAATGACACCTTCACTTCATTCACCACAGGGTCTGGCTGTATAGTGAAATTCATTACTCTCAGAGAAGATAACTCTGACTAGTGTCTTTTATACCTCTACCTCTTCTGTTCTTAAATGATTCAGTCATTTAATTGGCTGACCATGTGTTAAGAAACAGAACTATTTTTGTAGCCCTGAACCTACAGATCGAGTGCAATTTAATTTAACAATCCACCTGCCTGTTATGGACATTGTTAACCACTACTATATTATAAAGAATGACTCATATTACCCCAAACAAATAAAATAAAAGATGACTTCATATTACCAGTGACAATTTTTTTCTTCAAAATTAAAAAAAATATGTTATATAGCCTAAGTTACTCAGAAAACTATAAGTTTCTGAAAAAAGTAAATCCTAACAGTCGGCTTATTTGTATTCCCTACTTTATAATTTCTAAAAAAATAAAGAAAGAAAAAGTAATAATCAAATTCTCAACATTTATCTACTTGTTTTGAGAAAACAATTAAATGAAAGCTATTATGAAAAGCAGCCCATACATTAGCTATTGCCAAAACACTAATTGTTGAAACGCAATGTCCCTTTAACATTATTACATTGTCAATATGTAACAATACATAGTACCAGCATAATAGTGTTCACTTGTATCCAATCCAATCAAATTGTTTAGTAACATGAATTACTCCCAACAACCATAGCCGAATATCCAGGGTATTTCACTAATGAGCCACGGAGGCAGTTTCTTGTGTTTTTATCGTGCAAAAGTTTCAGTTGTTTGATTCCTAATTTGCACCTGACTAAAAGTATTGAAAAGTTTTGATAAGTTATAAAAAAAGTTGTACGCTATTATTCGTATGACCTTAAAAAGTATAGCCTATTTAAATTGTAAACGTGAGATGAATTAATTTATTTATCATTCCTGTTTCATTTAAAATTTAAAGTAAATCACTACAATAAAACCCCGCTTAACCGAAGTATAGGGGCGGACCCAGTTTCGGGTACACGAAATTCCCGGTAACACACAGTCATACCTTTAGGGTTTAAAAATGATTAGTCTATCTGTATTTATTACGACTGTTCATTCGCATGTTTAAATGAAAACAAAGAAAATTCAATAGAAAATAGCAATTTTGTACAGTAATTAATATTTATAGGCTAGTACCTATCCTTTTCCATTTTTATTTACATTCTTTTTAAAAAAGGTGAAATTTTTGATGAAACTGTTTTTTGCGGTAATATCACACCATCATTTTATTAGAAGCACGTCCTGGAGGTAAAGAACGAGTAAACGAATTCCCAGTATAGTGAAAATTTATATTCGTAATTTTTTTTAGTTTAGTTTATTTCAAGTCGCATCAGTTGCTTGGTTATTAGCGACTACGGTGTGTTAAGTGTCTAGAACAGTGAGTTTTGACTTGTGAAAATTTCCAGACTGAAGCCGGGAATCTAATTCAGGTCCTACGCGTTGTAGGCTCGCACGCTAGCTACTACGCTACGAAGGCGGCTATATTCGCAATTTATTTTATTGGAGACTGTTCTGTACTTTAACGACGCTACGTATTTAAATGTTGTACTGTGCGTAAACAGAATATTGAAATTGAGTAATTACCGAATCAAAAAACAAGTATTTCGGATTCGTTCCGGTTCAAGCGGATTGCGGATAATCGGGGTTTTACTGTAATTCGAACAAGGTTGATCCATTAGTATTTCGGAGTATTATGGACGCTGTACTGTATAGACAGGTGAGAAAGTACGAAGAATTGTAGAAAATAGCTTTTCCGGGCTTAAAAACAATAGATCTAAGTGTATCGTGCTGTGCGCTGAGTCAATGTTGTTTAATAGGTAGTATAGGGTAGAATTGTAGCTTATCCAGAGTTAAACTTGTACGTGTACTAATTTCACCTAATCCTGGGTTACTTACAAATTTATAGACTTACAACCGCAATTTTACTCTTAGTATTATTAAACATAATTGGTCCCACTATTTCTGTATTTCTACAAGTAGGTTTTGTGCGTGATAACAGAAACATTATAATATAACGATGTTTAATGTTTGTACAATATTTTATTAGACATAATATGAACGAAGTTATATGGTAATTTTTCACCGTTTTCATATTTTCACGAAGTTACAAAATGTAAATTACACTAATATAATTACAGTTTATGGGAAAACCATTTATAAATAATCACGGGGAATACATACATGCTTACACACACAGGCTTTTTGTAAATGTGTGTTTAAGTACGTCGTATGCCTGTATTAATTCGAATTGCGTGTTTGTCTTGTTTAGATAGTTCAGTTGTTACACCTTTCTGCTCCAATTTGCGCCCGATTAAAATAACTTATCTTATGTTTCAGATCAAAATTGGATTAGCAGTGTTATCTTTGATAAATTGTAAACTATTGAGTTAATAAATATATATCAGGGAATTTTGTGGGTTAGAAAATAAACAGCTGTTTCGGTTTATACAAACGCAAAAGCCCTTAATACTGATTTACTTCAGTAGGCTGATTCTCTAACTTCTCAATCACATAGGCCTATATCTATATATATATAAAATTCGATGTATGTGTGTGTGTGTGTGTGTGTGTGTGTGTGTGTGTGTGTGTGTGTGTGTGTGTGTGTGTGTGTGTGTGTGTGTATGTTTGTATGTATGTGTGGATGTTCCCCTTTATCTCCTAAATTACTGAACCGATTTTCATGCAGTTTTTTATGTTGTATTTATTACGCCGGTCCAGGTTTTAGGCTATTGAAACCCTTAAAAAGTTAGCCCTAAAGGGTTGAAACAAATGTTTATATCCTACATTAAGGCTTTTATGAGGTTAAATAAAAAATGCTTGCTGCGAATCTACTGAATATTTTGTGAACTATGTAGAAAAACGTTGTTTCTATGCTTGCAGCAAAATCTACCGAATATTTTGTGAACTATGTAGAAAAATACTGAACCGTGTTCGAGGTTATGTTTTTTTGATGTACGTGTACTTTGTCGTGATTTTTCATTAATTACATTAGTTGTCATTAATTACATGTTTTTTTTTAATATTGCCGGTTTAATATTTGCCGACGGCGAGCAACGCATGCCGGGTACCGCTAGTACAGATATGAAATTCGGTAAATGAGGTTAAATTTAGAGGTTAAATTGGAAAACATAATAAAATAATACCTCTAAGCCTAGGACCGTTCGGGATCTGGATATGATAGATAATTAACAAACAGACTTTCTTTAAACTTATAACCATTTTATTTATTTGCACAATTAATAATTACAGTTTGTGATTAAACTTAGCCTACTAACAAATACAATTGGATTACATATACCTACGTTATATCAGTTACAAAGCTAAAACTAAACTAGAAAAACTAAACTAAGCTTAAACTAAACTTGATTAACAGTAGAACACTGCCCTTAAGAATCAAAACAATATTGATTTACCTGTTCACAACCAATTGCTACCACCCGTACGCACAAGCACTATTTAACGACATCCAGGACTAGTCCCGTAACGACACTATGTCGAACGGCCCGACAACACTTTTCCTTCATAATTCAATTACTGACTGACCCACTACAAAGGCGCTAAATGTTTTTATACCTGCGTTATGATAGTTAATCTAGACTCTCCGAAAAATTCAATTCATTAAAAAAAAAATTCTCCGAAAAATTCGTTACAAAAATTCATTTCATCCTTCACCGTCTGCATTAGCAGGAATTTGCAAAACAGTCGGACGTTAAACCAAAAAAAAAAAAATAAATAAAATAAAAAAAAATAGACTCCGAAAATTTTCTTCTTTCTGGTGGAACATTGTAGAAGGAATAAAAATAAACGTTTCTACTATTTTTCATTTCCTAGAACTCCTTTTCAAAATATCTCATTCATCGCAATTTACTATCCTTGTTCAACACACTCCACCTCATACAATACACCATTCTTACTATAAGAAAACTATTCCATCAACTATTTCTTGAATAATGTTACAATAACATGTAATTTATCATGAGTAAGTGATGAAAAATTATTCATAACCTAATTTTAATCATTAGTTAATGAGAGAGGTAAATGAAAATCAACTTTAGTTAGACTTTGATTTTGATGATCGAAATACGGAAAATTACTAATTTACGCTAAAATAAGCTCTGCGGAAAAGTGGTTGGAGTAAAAGTTGTAGGGGTTTTTATTTTTTATAACTTCAATTATATACTTTTGCTTTGATATTAAAACCGCTATCTTAAAAAAAATGTTTACTGATACGAGAGTACAGCCCCCTCACGAATTTGAGTAGACACGCCGCGTAGTTCCATCTTGTAGAGCATAAAAAATGTAGTAAATGATGTGATTTTAAACGAATTGAAAGGGCCGTTTATGAAAAAATCGCAAAACAGTTAAACATTTCACGAATTAACATACTTTCGGTTAACTGATTTTAATAAAATGTTCGTGTCAAGTGCTATTTATGGTACCTAACTTAACATCCAAGTTTTTGAGTATACGATATTCAGGTTTTTGTGGATATTTTGTTTACATGGACACAGACACGCAGACCAATTGCTAAAAACATATTTTCTGGGTTCAGGGGATTTGAAAACGTGTATTCCGGTGAAAACTCTATTTCAAAAAATTGACACCGAAACAATACTACCCTTTCCTATATATTCATATAGGGGAATAAAAAGTAAGAAACTGTTGCAAGCAATTGCTAAATTTTATATTTAATGTGGAGAAACCAAAACTTTATTATACTACGCAAAAAAAAAAAACGTTTTAAAGCAGTCAAAATGGCAATCGGCATGATTCTAATGATGCATCTTTAAAATTTATATAATTTTTAGTCCGAATGAAAAATCTTCTTTTTCATTAATAGTAAAAAAATTATATAGAATCTTTTAGAAAGTATTTGCTGGTAGACATATGTGTACGTTACGATTATGTTTTTGTTGTAAACAACTAGAAAATAACTACTTAAGCTGTAAAAAAGTAGCGTATGATTTTTTTCATTTTAATTGAAAGCAGCGCAGTGAAATCCAACGAGCAAAAAGTAATTGTTAGAAAACAATATAGCAATTGTAATAAAATTGTTTCCAGTGGAACAAAATATTTTCTACGATTAAATCATGGAAACTATATTTTTTAAATAAAAATAATCTGAAAGAAATAATAATAATTATTTGTTTCAATTTTTAAACCAGTCATTTTATTTCTTGCTTTAAATCTCCAACAACTTATTTTATATCGTTTTGAACAATGACCGATGTTGTTATTAATAAAAAATACTATAATAATGGCGTGCTTTGCGTGAGCTTATTTATATCCTCTGAACTGTGCGTTTACTTCAATAATTAAATAAATTAACTTTATTTTTGGCCCCCCATGGCTTAGTTATTAGCGTGATATGCTGCAGAGATCCCGGGTAAAAGATCTCGTTCCGTAAAACAAGGAGTGAGGTGGTTTACCATTGCCTTCCTCACTGAATAGAAAAGTACGCTTATCAGCATGCCGGGCCTTTTCAAAAGCATCTACTTTCCACCCTGCAAATGACTCCTTCAATTCATTCACCACAGGGTCTGGCTTGTATAATGAAATCATTAATTTCAGAGGAGATAACTCTGATTAGTGTATTTTTCACCTCTACCTCTTGTAGAGGTTATTTGGAGTTTCCCTCTGATGACGTTTGACTTTACAAGTTTTATTTATATGTCATTAAAAACTTACAAAATTATTACAATAATAAAAATACTACATAAGTTTTTTAAAAAAAAAAATAGGGTAAAAAGTTACGGAATATAATATATATATATATTTTTTTTTTTTGAATATATATAGTCTATATATATATATAAAATTCGATGTATGTGTGTGTGTGTATGTTCCCCTTTATCTCCTAAATTACTGAACCAATTTTCATGCAGTTTTTTTTATGTTGTAACTATGATGCCGGTGCAGGTTTTAGGCTATTGAAACCCTTAAAAAGTTAGCCCTAAAGGGTTGAAAATAATGTTTATGACCTACATTAGGCTTTTATGAGGTTAGATAATCTTCTGCTTTTAAACCAGCTGATGTGATTCAAATAAAGATTTGTCATAAATAAAGTCATATGATTTAGTAAATAGCGATGTGGTGCTAAGGATCAGTTGGTGACAACATCACATGATAATTTTATTGTATTTTATTATTTAGATACGATTTTGTATTGTTGAGTACAGTAAAATCTCTCTATAGGGGAATTGAAGGGACCATGAGGTACCGCCGCTATAAAGAGAGTTCCGTTATAGAGAGAGCGAGTAATTAACGGTGGAGGGAAGTTGGAGTACTAATTTTTCTGTACAAAATAACTTATATACGTATGTAAATGGTGCATGGAATAAGTTTTTGAAAAACTACTGAGTAGATAACTTTATGACGAATGTTTAATACAGTAGATTACTTCAATACAGTGAGATATTTAAATTAATTACATAAAGTGTAGGTTATTAACTTAACAAGAAATTTGGATACAAACTGGTTTTATTAGATGTTGTGTTACTAATGTTTAACAATAGAATTTCACTTTTCGTATTGAACTTTTTTCAATAATCATTCATACAGTACATACCGTAATAGATAGCCTAAAATTAATTAGCACTGAAACTCGTTTTTCACTGAACAGTAATAGACATACATACATACAATTAAAATCTAATAAAACATAGGCTACACAAACACAAAAAAATACACAGTACAGTATATATGTTTTTTGTTATTAAGGAAACAATAACTGTGAAGTACATTTCATTTCGTAAAATAAGTTGTAAATTTTGTTTCGTTTTCAATTCATAAAACATGTCTTCAATCTCATTTTCAATGTTTAAAACTTGTAAATTTTCATTTACATATTGGCAATGACAGTACGTGGAAACAACAAGAATAGCGTCTAGTGCCTGTTTACTTGAAGGGACAACATTTCTGTTTCCATTTCATCGTCATCTTCACTTTCTTGCTCGTTGTTTTGGGCTAAGACATTTTCGATTATTGCATCATCGCCAACATCTGCTGAAGTGGCTAATTCATTGTCTGCCCCTACATAGGCGTCTAAATCCATATCCTGAAGATATTGTTTTGCCGCTATAGAGAGATTTTTGTGCCGCTATAACGAGAGTTAAATACATTATCGTAGTATACGAAAGGGTCGGGGTCGGCAAATAATGCTGCTAAAGAGAGATTTCCGCTATATAGAGTTCCGCAATAGAGAGATTTTACTGTATTTTATAAAAGCGAAGTTCCGTGTTTCTGTAATTTCTTTTAATTGGTGAGTGATCAATTGCTTTAATATTTTATTTTATTCAACGTAGATTTAAGGTTTTGGTTTTGACAATTTTTTGTCGTTGTCTTTTTTCTTTTTTTTCCATTTTCAATAATGCCATCAAAAAAAAAACATCACTAGGAAGAAAATCTTCAGAAGCAAAATAAATGATTACACCATTTTTCTCGTGCAAAGCCGCGACGGGGCATGCTAGTTGTTCATGAAATTAAAGTGCGTCGGAGAGAAGTAAAACAGTTATACACTGAACTCTGATTTCGTGGATGTGACTATACTGTTACTTCAGGCCAGCCGGTGAGTAGGTGAACTCTAAAATTGTCTGTTGAAGCGTAGTGGCTTCTTGGCGGTGTTTCGGTGAAGCCTTCATGTTTCCGAGAAGGCAATTCATTAAATATAATTCTGTTTCTATATCGCGCGAGACTTGTATAACGTAGCGTTATTAAGAAGACACGACGATAATATGACCTCCCTCCTCATTTAAAGTCAACACATTTGAAAGAGAAAAAATTAAAAGAAATTGTACAAAATTTACAAAAAAAAAATATGTATAATTTTTTGGTTAATAAATTAAATTAAAATATTCTTAATTAAATCATCTACTTCAGGAATCTCTCATTGAGTCTGTCGTTTAATTGAGCTGCTAAATTTATCAGATTTTATAAATGTATGTTCTGCCAGAAACTTATTCCTATTTTTCATGCTGTCCAGTAAAAAAGAAATATGGTGAAACATATTTAAGATAGACTTAAGTATAGATTAGACAGAAATGTAAATATCTAAATGTTTTTCGATAAGCGATAAGATTGAAGAAAGTCAGAGAATAATTTATGTACATTACCATTATGTTTGTGTGTGTGTGAGTGTGAATATATATTTATACATTGAATTCTTCTAACAATATGTGTTACGTCACGTAGTATGTAACAACTCTTGGTATGATTGTACATACACACCTACACACACACGTATAAATATATAAATAAGACAAGAGTGAGATGGTGTGATATGGATGTGTAAAGAAGCACAAAGGATAGAAATAAATAGAGGATCGGATAGAGAGATCTTCCCAGGATAGGTGCTAATTTTCTGACCATAAAGATTCCAGCATCAACCTTTTTACTGACATCTTTATATGAGGCTGCCGGTCCGGGTTCTCACACTATCGAATATCGCCTTTTAAACAAAAAATATAAATATCTGTTTTACTCGGTGTTAGTATTAACAAAATAGAACATCTTAAATATTTGTTCTTTATTCCCTCTTTCAAATTATCATTTTCTCTTTTAGCCTCCTCTCGATTTTTCTTTTACTTTTTGTTAATGTGAACACATCCAGTGATAATATCTGCAGCATTCTTTTAGAAATGTTGGCTTAGGTCTATTGAGAATAAATGTTCGCAATGTCTAGCATATTTTTATAATCCGTTTAGAATTTTTTCTGTTGTAGTTATTCTGTGAGAATTGTATGTGGCTATTGTTTTTGGTTATAAGTCTAAAGATATTTTAGCGTACTTAAATAATTTATTATCATATTGTGAATTACAAAGATTCTACCAGTTTACTGTTTTAACAATAAGTTCATTTTTACTTTTTTACGCTCTACGTATTGTACAAAATGAGAAACATTTGCGATTAGGAAACATTTTTTGGTACCTGATTTTCAAAGAAAGTCGAACTTGTAAAAAATTTAAAAAATCAATTATTAGATTTTAACACTCGCATAGTTTGAAATGCCGTACTTTCCAATAGTACCACATTAGATATATTTACAACTACAAATATTTTTTGGACTTATATTAAAAAATATGATGTCATGTAATTCTGCTGCTTTGTAAAGAAGTATTTGTTAGTTTTCTGAAAATCACCTATTTCAAATTTTATACCAGATTTCTCATTATCGATAAATAATGCTGTTACTAAATTTCAAGGTTTGATTCAATAAACTATAACTTGCTCCCTGAAATTCGCTTATCACGCTCAGTTTCTGTTCAAAAACGAAAATTTTAATGTAAATATTGTAATACTTAGTTTTTTTCATTTTCATTGCAAAAATTAGGCATTTAAAGAAAAAAGGGACATTGTATATCTCTTAACAAAAATTAAGACAGCCTACTCTACAACTTCCACCCCCCCCCCATAGATAGGAAAAACTTGATACCATCATCAAGATTAATAAACTATTATAATCGCGTGGTACTTTTGACAATTCAGTTGCCACTTTTTGTATGTTTGTTGTGTTCGTTTTAATAGCAGGACTGTCTGCATTAGCAGTAATTGCAGAACAGTCGGACGTTAAACCAAAAAAAAAGTGTGTGCGTGTGAAAAAACGTCTCAAGAACCGTATATGTACGAGTTAAAACTTGGAACTCATTAGATGACCCAAGGGGATCTGACTCAAACATTTTTATCAAAGTCGGTCAACCGGAAGAAGTAGTTTATTCGTGTAATTTTTCAATTTTTTTTTAATTTTTTGCAATTTTAATAAAAATTTGTTTTTTAAAATCGCCTTATTAAAAAAATTTATGCACAAGATAAGGTCACCATGTCTGCTGAAATTTTTAGGTGGCTGTGTTCTCGCGGTAAAAAATAAAAATGGTTTTTATTTTCAGTTGCGGCCGTAATATCCATTTTAGGATAAAAATGTAGGCTATATAATTAGAATTGCTTGAAATAAAAAACCTTTTTCGAGTTGTTTTTTCTACAACGCTTAATTTATCGTCAATTAGTGATTTTCTGTGTGTTGCTCATCAAAATCGGTAAAACTGGGGTGTTTTAAGATTGCTACATTAGTATATATTTAACTACAAAGGTGTCTGTAATAAAAGTTATTTAAAATTTAAAAAAATCTATAAGTTTTATTTCAACAATTTTTTCTGCATAACCTAGTTATCGTCAATTAGGCCTACTTGATTTTCCGTATTTTCAAGACGTAAAGAGATTGATCTTCGTCATTCACTCATGATTAAAATTAGTTTATGGTTTTCATTTTAAGTAGTTTAGTAATGATTAAACATAGCTTTTGTTGGTTATTATTTACATTAGCAAGGGAAAGTCGTATGAGTGTTTCTCACCGGATTTTTTTAATTGATACCAAATTATATCCTGGTTATTAAAAATTAAAAATTTCATGGTAGCAAACGATAACACTCAACTTGTCATTGTATGATCAGTGTTCTGTACCATTTCTTATTAGATAAACATATTCTACTTGTATCTCGGCTAAAACGCTAAAAAGTATATACATACGTTTATAAAATATATAAACCACTTTTTGCGTTCACATGGATTGTGAATGTGGGTAAAGTTTTTGAAAATATAACCTCTTGAATCGGAACAAAGAGTTTAGTAAAAGAAAAAAGGTTAATACATAAATAAAATTGATGTTATTTACAACCAAGAATTTAAATCGAACAAGTTTAGAACAGTTTTCAGGCAACACTTCAAAGCAAGACTGCTCTTAAATAATTCACCGGTAATTTTACGTAATTGGCTTTGTTAGAAGTGTCTAGAACGTGACAATACGAATGGTAATTGAGATTGAAGTCCGTTTTATGAACTATTGAGGGGTTCATAGCATTTTATAGTTTCCCTTTTAGCTACAATAATTTAATTTGTTACTTCACCGCTTCCTTGAAAATATAACATGTTTTATAGGGGTTTTTTTTTACTTCCCATCTATCTTTATTGTAGACTAGCCACAATTCCGCTCGCTGCCCTTCACGGGAAAAAAAACTTGAAGCGTTAAAATTTTCACACAACCTAACACGATGAAACCCAAATAACTACTGCGCAAATAAAACCAATTAGTACTGGGAACAGAAATTTCGTTGACATCAGTATCGATCACTAATGGAAGACAAGACAAGAAGTACGAATGAGTGTTATTGGCTAAGTGCAAGCACTTGTAAAATCTAGTTCTTAAAAATCTGGTGTGAAACACTGATGCGACTTTCTCTTGCCATTATAAATAATTTCTACAATTAATTTTTTTGGGTAAATGAAATTGCCACCATTTACATGTGACCAATTCAAGCACATGTAAAATAAGGCTATGGGTGATTTTGTTAAAATCACCCATAAACTAAAAACAAAGTAAAAATAAAAAAAACAAATCGGTGGAGCTGTTCTTTTTGAAATTGCAACAAAGTGAAAACACGAAAAAGTTGCACGAATAAACTACTTCTAGTTGACCGATTAAAATTTACGTGTCAGTTCTTTACATCATGAGTAGAGAAGTTTAATCATTCAACCAGAAGTAGTTTCTGACCTATGTGCCAAGTTTCAAGTTCGTAATGACATTCCGTTCTTGATTTATTTTGTACACATACACAGAACAGTTGGTAAAAAATCATGTTCTTATTGGCTTTAGGGGACCTGAATACGAGTACATACGTTTCCTATGAAAATTCAATTTAAAAAATTTTGCGTGAAAATAATATACTTTCCTTACCTATATTTTATAAAGGACATGAGAAAGTGAAAACGGTTTTTTGCTCAAAATTGATTTTTTAAGTCATCCACCTGGTTGGTCTAATGGTACAGTCGTCGCCGTGTGCCAATTGTGTGACAGTTGATGTACGGAAACGAAGTTTCCATAGTTCGAATCCTAGTAGAAGTAGTTACTTTTGTACGGATTTGAATACTAAGCAGCGGTTACCAGTGTACCTTGATGGTTAGGGTTGAATTAACCATACTCTCTCAGGCGGTCTGAGTCTGTGCAAGACTATACCTTATTTACACGTCATACATATCATCCTCATCTCATTTGGTCATGGGGTTGCTTATTGTTCTCAGTTGAACATTTTCCAAGGTATACACATAAGGGTTAAAGAAAATTATCATGTTAACTTACAACTGGTCAAATTAAACGTAGCTTCAAAATAAAAGATAAAGTAAAAAATCCATTTTATGAGACGACACATCTCATGGCTGGTGGTAAGTTTTAAAAAGCTCTGACTTATGGCAAATACCATTTGTAATTTCTGTATCTGCTCTTTAGGAGCAATCGAATGACACAATTTTGGTTTCCAAATTACGACTTTAATTTCTTGACTTCCGGTTTTGTGCCACTTACAGTCGAAACCGGAACTTCAAATCCAATCCAGGCCCACTACCTTTTTGTGTAGATTACGAATCCGAAAACCGTTTGTTGCTACCTCTTGTACTTTCTTACCTTGATTTTTTGACATCGGTTTTGGGTCACTTGTGGTCGAAACTGAAACTTCAAACACAATTTAAGCCTTCTACCTTTTTGTGTAGATTACGAATCCGAAAACTGTTTGTTGCTATCTCTAGTAGTTTCTAATCTTGATTTTTTTGACATCCTGTTTTGGGCCACTTCTGGTTGAAACGGAAACTTCAAACACAATGTAAGTCCACTACCATTCTGTGTAGGTTACGAATCCGTAAACCTTTTTTTGCTATCTCTTGTATTTTGTGACATCTGGGTGTGACTGACGGACGGACAAAAGAAAATGATAGACGACAATTTTAAAAATTGCGACCAACAAAGTCCAGTGTCGGTGGAAGATTAGGGAGAAAGGTAGGTCATTTTGCCGCCCGTTTTCCGTGTTGTTTATTCGTACTTTCTTAGTGTTTCCGGTTGTTACTTAACATATTGTACATTTGATTTCATGATTTTTGCTAAACAGTAAATACATCGTGAGAGCTGTACATTGTTACAGAATTATGGATAGTAACGTCGGGTATTTATCAATGAAACGAAAATAAATTCCGTCATAATTTTATGTCTTTATAAGAATGTTCATTGTCGTTAGGGATTGGTATTTTAAGATTATGAATTAAGCTGTAAATTTAAAAAAGATATTCCATCAAAAGTGTTACAATGAAGAACGAATTTATAATTCCATAGTTTTGATTTTATGTGTGTTGGTCGTCTATTGTCTGGCCGAGGCATAAGCTATACTCATCTTTTGATTACCGGATTGAAGGTCGGATATAGCCGAAGAATTCGATAAATTGTAGGGAAATATGGACCTCGGTTCGTGTTACATACTCCTTTTAAAAGAACGCCCAATTTAATTGCTGTTATAACCCACATCGTATCGAATACAACGCTGGAAGAGAAAACCTCCCACTATCGGAGGCTGACAAAAAAATGTAGTCCGACTCGACCGGTAAGGATGGAATCACAATGCACAGACCATGCACCGTCGTTGCGCATAACACGGTAATAACAGGTGAAGCCATTCGATGGAGGATTCAAAAAAATTAATTACCTCTCCTAGCTGTCGAGTTTCTAGAATCTCATCGTGAGAGTGAAAACCACCATTTAATAGGACTTTGAAACAATGGATCGATTACGTACGAAACACACAGTTTTAAGTTGATGGTGTAACGTTAAAATTACCTATCGTACACAAATTATGCATACAAATATATATCTATATATTCTTATACTCGATTCTTTTCTGAACTTTAACCGGAGTCGTCTTACAAATCTATTATAATGTCCAGAGGCCATTCCTACACGAAGACCGGCGACAATACACGCACACAATCTACCTATCCTGATGCTTTCCTGTCTCACAAATTACATCGCTTTAACATCGAAGAACTTGGGAATTGCATTTTAACGTTCTGGTCATCGAACTCAGTTCCTGAATTCCTTTTTTAAGTAGAATGTAATTTTTTTAGTGATGTATCCGAACGATTGTAATTCTTTCTTATACGGAGCGCTGACCAAAATGATATGAGAGTGACGTGACAGTTACACGATAGTGAAATGATGTTATTTGAATTTCATAACCTAAACACATAACTGAACAGAATGATATTCAGAAATAGATAACTAATATCGGAAAGAACAACATGGAAGTGATTCGGTAAAACACAAGGTTAACTGTGAAGTCCGTTACCATAATTTTTGTGGTAAATAGTTTAAAGATTAGCGAAGTATTTTTTTTTTGCAAATCCTGGCTCACGGTTTTTTAACCATAGTTGGATATGTCAATTTTCACCGTCTCGATTATTGTAATGAAATTCAAATAATGATTCAACTAAAGTTAATTTTAATCATCAGTTCTTTTGCCCATAACAAGGAGGTGCAGTGTTAAATTATTGGGATTCGATCTGCTAGTTCCAGGGCTACAAAAATAGTTCTGTTTCTTTTCACGTGGTCAACTAATTATATATGACTAGCAAAGAACAGAAGAAGTAGAGGTGTGAAAGACACTAGGTCATAGTTATCTCATCTGAGAGTAATGAATTTCATCATTATACAGCCAGAACCTGTGATGAATGAAGTGAAGGGTGCAAAGTAGATGCTTTTCGGAGGGGCTAGCATGCTGATAAGCACACTCTTCCACTTAGTAAGGAAGGCAATGGAAACACCTCACTCCTCGTTTTACTTAGTAAAGCCTCTAGAGGTTCAAACCAGCCTTTTGGCTGATCACCTAAACATCAACATCAATTCTATAAAACACATCATTAATAATAAATTATTCTTTCGTATTATTAATATATTAAGTATTCCCACCACGATTTTGAATGCTTTTAACAAAACAGAAATAAATTCGTAAAGACAAACATTGATAGATATTCTTATTTAAACAATACCCAGTACAGTTTTAAACATTTTAAACGGACCTTGATCAAATTGAGCTGATGAACACTTTTACATAGTTGGCCTACATCATTTGATAATGCGTGCCTAAAACTTAATTTAGCCATTTTCGGATTTTTTTTTGGTATTAGGCAAAACAGGTTTTTAGGGTAATGCGAGCATTAAGAAATCCGAAAAGATCCCTGTCCGAATTAGTTCAATTTAGCGGTGTTGTCGTGTAATAAAATATTTTATGAAAGATTTAAAAGGAATTCAGCTAGATTATAGTACCGTTTATTTGAAAATTTTATATTATTTTAATTACTTTTTAAAATGTAATTTAAGTTGCCGTAATGAAAGATAAATGCACAAATTTTATAAATTTCAAATTGTTTGTAATACGTCAGAATGAATTGCAAATACCGTAGCTTTATAATGTATACCACGTTCAAGTAGTAGATTTTATGAAATGTGTGTGTGTGTGTGTGTTTGTGTGTAGAAGGCTTCGCAGTTATATTACAGTATATATGGATTGTTTTAGTAGTACAAGTATTTGTTTATTGGGCGTTTTATGGAACTGGAGGAAATGTTAACACATTTATGAATCATGCTCTTGCCATAATTTTCTGTTGTCTCTTATATAGCTCCATCCTTTCCTTAAATTCACTATCTCCTTTGCATTCGTTCCATCTCTCTGTTACTGTTAGTGTGTGTGTTTATGTATGGGTAGCAGAATATTAATATTCCAGAGCTGAATCTGCTGTTATACAGAAATGGGGGCTACTCCATGAATGCACCATGATTTCATAATGTATTATTTCAATACTCTATATTCTTGTGTATACTCAGTCGAATCAGAGTGAATCTTTTACCATGATATATATCTTGGTTTCCATTATGTGGACACTAATTTACTTTAATGATATTCCGTATCATTTTACGTATTTTTCTTTGCTTTTTATTCTCTTCCTTACTTTCTCTTGCCCTGTATGAATATATAGGGCAGAAAAGATTTTTTTTTTCATGTTGATATTTCGAAAATGAGTTTTCACCGGAAATACACATTTTCATGTCCCGTGAACCCAAAAATATGTTTATAGTGATTTATCTGTGTGTCTGTGTGTGGAAAAATATATCACAAATGGAAAAGCTAAGTTGAAACTTGGAACTAAGTTAGGTACCACAAGGAGACCCGACACGAACATTTTAATCAAAATCGGTCAACCGGAAGCTGTAGTTTATTAAAATAGTTTTCACTTTTTGCGATTTTCTACAAAACGTTTCTTATGGTTTTTTTTAAAAATTGCCTTATTTACTAAATTTGTTATTCTCTACAAGATAGGGTAAGCGCCATGTCTGCCAAAATTATTGGGCGCTTGTGCTCTCGTGTACGAAATGTATATTTTTTAAGATTGCGGCTTTAATATGTACCTAATTTAAAGCAAAAAATATAATTAAAGTTTTAGGAAATTCAAAAAACCTATAACTTTAATTTCTAATATTTTTTTTTACCACGCTTAGTTTAGCGTGAATTAGTGATTTTTTGTATTTTTCTCATCAAATTCGGTAAAAAAAGCCTATTTTTCTGCTGCGAAGTCAGTTTTAACATAAAGTTTGCATTATACACAATTTTCTTAAAATGCAGAGGAACTTCTTTGATCCCAGATTAGGCTTCTCAGAGTTTAGGAAAGGCCGCTTGGTTTCTGCTCGTTTACTCATTTTCTTCGGACCATCAAATAAAAAAGCAGTTCTAAGATTCTGTGAAAAGTATCTTGCGAGAAAATACTCATGTTGTGTAAAAATTTGAATAAATCGTTGTTTCGTTAGTTTCTGAGAAAATTTCTCTTCCGTGTAAGATAAGAATTTTCTCACTTTGAATTATCTTCTCCCTCTTCTTCTCTTCACAGTTTAGGCCTTGGCCTGTTCCGACATCACTCTCTTCAGCTCCATCTTTTCCTCGGTCTCCCCAGAGCTCTTCTGCCTTGCGGTTTATATTCCCACATCTCCTTCGGTATT
The DNA here is from genome assembly GCA_035578175.1 of Catonia carolina. Lineage (NCBI taxonomy): Eukaryota > Metazoa > Arthropoda > Insecta > Hemiptera > Achilidae > Catonia > Catonia carolina. Next base: position 51,401,024 of record JAQMRL010000007.1, read on the forward strand.
CTTCCATCCGTCATTCTGTTTAGATGTTCCTTCCATCTTTCCTTGTACTTTATGATTCTCTCATGTACGCTAACAACCTGTAGTTCCTCTCTTATGTCCTCAAATCTTATGTGGTCCACCCTTGAGCGTCCTTTTACTGCTCGCAAAAAACTCATTTCTGCTAATTTGAACATTTGTTTTTTCCGTTGCGTCAATACCAAAGCCTCTGATCCGTACAACAGGGTAGGAACCGCCATCACCTGATATTATCGTAATTGTGTATCTCTTCTCGTCTTATTTCTCAGCGTCCTTCTGATTGTTCCGCATATCGTCCATCCAATGGTAAACTAGCGAATATGCAAATTCCCAGTTTTATAGGAGAGCAAAAAACAAATATAATGGTTTCTTCTTTAACACACTTCATGTATTTTCGTAACAAAGTCTGTATCCATAACCGAACAAGATACATATTCGCGAGTTTACTACAACATGTGTTGGGTTGTATAAATCAGCATGCAGTAACAAACTCATATTCGCAAAATTTGCACATTTGCGAGTTTAACATTGGAGGGACCTTCATGTCCTTATTATGAGTTTTCCTTGTATCCTTCTCAGAGTTTATACTTATTCATATCCAAGATATCTAAAATAGATATCTATTTTAGATATCTTGGACTTCGAATTATAAAAAGTAAAGAAATATAGTATTAATTTTTAGTACTGTTGTTTATTTGTAAAATGTATTCGTGTGTAAACTGTGTAGGTACAGGATTATCTATGTATGTATTGTAAGTGACAATAAAGGTTATTTTTTAACGCGTATTTAACTTTTGCTGTGGTCTACTAAGATAGGTGAATAGTCTAGTGCATAGAAGCTTTCAGCTGCATTTTCCTTCTACTTACATTTTATTGATTTTTATCGTTAGTATATTTTTTTATTACTTATATTGTATGCATTTATGCATGTTTGTATGACACCTCCCATAATCTCCTGAGTTGGTATTATTCAGTTTGGTTGTGTAAAGAAGAAAAACCTTGGAAGACGTTTGCATATTAAAAGGCAATACATCACAATATATGGAACGTTCAATAAGTGAGGGTTGACATAAGCTGTGACTGATGATGATCAAACATGTGTGTGTATAAGCCTAGGCCAGCCTACAAGCCTCTCGATTCTTAGATGATTCCATTAAATGGAAAGTTTTTTATTATATTTCGTGAAATTTATTTGCAGTTCAGTTGTAAATTTGTTTTACATATTAAAAATTCTTGGATGCTTCACTACAACTGAAAGAAATTTACAGTTAAATTCAATTTTCTAATAAAATACTTTTAACAATTTACCTATAAACAAATTTTCTGTACTTTACCATTTTAGACTACCTAGTTTCACTTTTGACTTTTATCGCAGCTCTTTTTGCAGCTCATACTTTCAGAATTCTTTCATAGTATACTTTTCCTTATTTCCATCCATTCGGTAATCTTCTCTTGTTCTTTGTGGAAGCTCTTGAAATTGTCTGAATTTGGTGTCCCTAAAATTTTAGTCTTCGAATATAGCCTAACCAGTTTCTAAAGAATTGGGTCAACTGTCTCGTTCGGGTGTACATATTCATTTTATAAGTTCGTGGTTATGACACGTTATTTTTAATACAATTTAAAAAAATTCTTTCATATGTTATTTTTCTTATACTACTCTTTTAGAAATTTTTTTAAGGTCTATCAACTTATTTAAGTCACATCAACTTCTCGGTCGTTACCGACAACGGTGGGTTTTGACTTGTAATAATTTCCAGACTAGTTGGGAATCGAACCCGGAACCTCAGCTTGCGCGCTGACCACTACGGTACGGAGGCGGCCCATTCTAATTTTTTTTACTAAAATTAACTATCAAAAGACTATTAATTTTTATTCAAAATATGTGTCAAATTTAAATATTAATGTTCACATTTCTTATAGTCCCTTACATTTTGCCTCTAAAGGTAAATATAAAATGAGCCTTTAAAATCAAACCCCAAAGGGGTTTCAATTGTTGAAATTTAAAAGTTTCGTAGGTTTATAATCCTATGATTAAAAACCTGAAAAGAATTAAAGATTGTCAATAAAACTAAAGCATTGCCGGGTTGTCATTGTTTGTTTTTTATTCAATTCCTGAGGAACAACTCTATTGTTCAGTTAGTAGATTCGTTGTAGTTAGAGGCTCTGGTATCATTGGATAAGTCTGTTTTATTTTGCAAAATTTTAGAGAATATGAAGATAAGATTTTTGTCTTTCTCAGAGTGTGAAGTTACAGCCTGTTACGTCATCCTCTTTGAAATTGGTCCTTTCAAATTTTCAACGGCCGACCCAAAGCTTTTCTATCTTGTGGTATGTGTTCATCGACACGACGGGGAATTCTTGCTGCATCCATACGTTATATGTGTTAATAACATTTTTTCTTTATACTCCGTAACTGTATCAATTTAGTGGTTGTAGGATCAGTTCCCCTCTAAAATGTCGATATTTCTTTATCTGTCGGATTAAGTGGAGGCAGTCTAACTAAAAATAATTACAAATTCAAAAAATTTTTATTTACAATTCGTTTGTCCGACCGTTATTTTAACTAGGCCACTTGTGAAAAAATCAATCAGAAATAATTTTTTTAAAAATTGCAACCTTGTGTTGCATTGTAAGGAAAAAATTGAAAGTTTAAAAGTAAAAAAAAATCAAAAATGTCAAAACGTTTCTGACAGAAATTTTTGTGTTCAAAATTTTGTTTTGCGGTCAGTTATTTTCTGATAAAAGCTTATGAAAATTTGTCTCTTCGTTAGCCATCCCACATTTTTGACCTTATAAACAGATAAAACACGTCAAATAAATGTCATGTCAAGTTTTGGAGTAGGGAATGTACAATTTTGATTCTACTCTGAATGGAATATTAAAAATTTTCCGTGATTTCGTGAAGCGTTAAAGGAAAATGTGAAAAAATCTATATATATATATATATATAAAATTCGATGTATGTGTGTGTGTGTGTGTGTGTGTGTGTGTGTGTGTGTTTATGTTCCCCTTTATCTCCTAAACTACTGAACCAATTTTCATGCAGTTTTTTATGTTGTAACTATGATGCCGGTGCAGGTTATAGGCTATTGAAACCCTTAAAACGTTAGCCCTAAAGGGTTGAAAATAATGTTTATGTCTTACATTAAGGTTTTTATGAGGTTAGATAATCTGCTGCTTTTAAACCAGCTGATGTGATTCAAATAAAGATTTGTCATAAATTAAGTCATATGATTTAGTAAACAGCGATGTGGTGCTAAGAATCAGCTGGTGACAACATCACATGGCAATTTTATTATGTAGATACGATTTAGTATTGTTGAGTATTTTATAAAAGTAAAGTTCCGTATTTCTTTAATTTGTTTTAATTTTAATTGGTGAGTGATCAATTTCTTTGATATTTTATTTTGACTTTTATTTAAAAAAAAGAGATTACACCATTTTTCGCGTGCAAAGCCGCGACGGGGCATGCTAGTAAATTTATAAAGAAATAAATTTCACACGAATTACAGTTATTCGTTTTTAAACTGTAATAATACAGTTTTAAAACTGTATAAAATACACACAACCACCAAAAACTATACTAAACTAGGAACAGGGCCATAAAGTACTCGAAAGAAAGTAAGCTAAAAGAACGGCGCCATTTTTTAGTTAAGGAAAAATGTATAACTTTGTCGATAAAACAAATAAACATTTTTTTATTTTTGTCCATATTATTGTTTTTAAAAAGTAAGTTGAAATTTAAAAGTAATTAAGCTACATTGTAACTTTGTGTAGTGATATTCTAGAAATAGTTTATTGTAATAAATTGTGTATTGTATGAAGTGGCGTGTAATGAACAAGGATAATGGATTGCGGTGAATTTGGTGTTTTAAATAGAAATTCTCGCAAATTGAAAAAACTAGTAGAAACGTCTGTTTTTATTTTGATTCCTTCTACTATGTAATGGTAAATCAGCGAATTTGTCTAAAGGATCTCGATTGTTTGGGAATCTATCATACCGTTGGTATAAAAACAGTTAGCGACTTTGTAGTGAGTTGTTACTTGAATTATGAGTAGAATTTGTTGCCGGGCTGTTCGAAATCGTGTTGTTACGGGACCTTTTCTGAATTAATAAGTAAATAGTGCATTTGCCTACGGAAAGTAGCAAGTGGTTGTGGACAGGCAAATCAATTGTTTTGATTGTTGAGTGGAAGTGTCTTATTTATAGTTTTGTTTAAGCTTAAGTTTTGTAATTAATTTAATTGAAATCTAATTATGTTTGTTATTAATCAAGGTTTAATAATGAATTATTTGTTGTTTCGATAAATAATTGTTATTAGTTTAAAGGAAGTCTTGTTTAGTATTTATTGTACTCGCCGGTTTCGTCTAGAGTCAAAGTCGTCGCCGCGAGTCAGCTGTTTAACAGCTGATTTTCGAAGACGAAGATTCCTGGTTCAAATTCTAGTAAAGGCAGTTACTTTTTTATAAAGATTTTAATAATTCTAGACAGTGATTACAGGTGTACTTTGATGGTTGGGGATCAATTAACCATTCTCTCTTAAGAATGGCCAGAGTTTTGTACAGACTCAGGCCGACCTACCCTGGAGACCTCATTTACAAGTTATTCATATCATCCTGATCTCGTTGGGTCATGGGGTTGCTTATTGTTTTTAAATTGAACAGATTGCAACATACACACATTATGGTTAAAAATTATTTATTTTGTCCAGATCCCGAACGAAGTTATGCTTAAATGTTAAAATATTGTTGATGCTGATGACAATGATTGTGTTGATGTAAATGATGAAGATGATTCATTATAGTCAACAAACATTATAAAAGCATTAGTTCAGTAGTATCTCCGTTCCAATAACGATGAATAGTTCTATTTAGAAGTGCCATATGGACAGCCTTTATTTTATTTTCTATTGTTATACACATGTTTTCAGGAAGAGGATTCAGCGTGATTTTCAAGGTTAAAAAATAATTTTTTGTAATAGTTTGAAAACACATCTTGGGCGAAGGAATTTTTAAGTTGAATATCTGATTATAAACTTTTATTTATTACGTATTTTGATGCACCCGTAATCTTATAACTTTTAGTGGAATACTTGAATGATTTTTATATTAAGATTTTTGCTGACCGATAGATTTGTACTCCATACTTCCAGATAATATGTTGTAAGAGAATTTTGTAAATTAACAATTTTAACTGAAAGGGAAGTGTATATACCTTGGACAATTCGAATTGGCACCAGCAGCTTCAGTGTTTATCTACTCCACTCTTTGCCCGTCGCCATGCTACGACGGTACAGTCACAGAAATATACAATCGCTACTGTAAGTGCGACTCACGCACGGTCACTACGCTTTGTTTTCACTGTTGTTATTAATAATCTGTCAGACATAATGATCTAACTAATTTGTTTTTATATTACCACATGATTTTCTGTTCATTATAATATATTCAGACCAATTTGTTTAGTTAGTTCCGTGCGTCTGTAGGGTATAGTTTAGTGAGTTTTTGCAGTTTAGTTCTTGTAATTTATAGGCTAATTTATAGGGGTTAGGTAATTTATTGCCAAGGTGCGAGTGGGAGAGGAGCTGTCGGAGGAAGTGCAAATCCGCCGTGGAGTTAGACAGGGATGCGTGCTCTCACCGATGCTCTTCAACTTATATTCGGAGGCCATTTTGTCGGAAGCTTTGGATGGATGCAGAGAAGGCATTATAGTGAATGGAGAGGGCATCAACAACCTGAGATATGCCGACGATACAGCGCTGATTGCAGATAGCGAGGAAGATCTCCAAGTGTTGCTGGAACGCGTCAACACAATTAGCAATGCATACGGACTACGGATGAATATACGTAAAACCAAGTTCATGGTGATCGGTGAAGAGGCGGTCAACGCAGGAATCACACTCGCTGGCTCCGCCATTGAACGGGTGCACACGTACAAATACCTTGGGTGCTACCTAAATGACAAATGGGACTACGGTCAGGAAGTTAGAGCGCGTATCGAGCAAGCCAGAGCAGTGTTCACGAAACTAAAACACCTATTGTGCCAACGTGATCTTAGTCTCAACACGAGGCTCCGAATTCTGAGGTGCTACGTACTTCCTGTACTTCTTTATGGGCAGGAAGGATGGACACTAACGAAACTTCTAGAAAGGAGGCTGGAGGCGTTTGAGATGTGGCTATACCGCCGCATGCTCCGTATATCGTGGACCGACAGAGTACGAAACACGGACGTACTGACTCGGATGGGTAAGGAGATGGAACTGCTATACGACATCAAGCGACGAAAACTGCAGTACTTCGGCCATGTTATTCGAAACGGGAAATACAGACTTCTTCAGCTGATAATGGAAGGAAAGATAGCAGGAAAGCGCCGGCCGGGCAGAAGGAAAGCGTCCTGGCTGAAGAATTTGAGAGATTGGTTTGGTCTCAACTCCACGTCACTGTTCCGAGCAGCTGTTTCGAAAGTTAGAATAGCAATGATGATCGCCAACCTCCGACGCGGAGACGGCACTTGAAGAGAAGAATTTATAGGCTAATTTAAATTTTTACTGGGACGAATTAAATACATATTTTAAAATAAAATAATTATTTGTATGTTTGTTCATTGAAAAAAGGTTGTAGGCATTTGCGTACATTAAAAATTTGTAGACCTTGTTGAAAGAATAGGTTATGGATATACTTTATGCGGATCTGTGTGTAGACGAGAGTAAGAGTGTGCCAGTTCGAATTGTCCACAGTATATTAAGATTAAGAAACCTTACAAAACTTTCAAAAGTTTATTTAAGTTAAGATTTTATATGAGGACTCCAAGTCCAGTTTATTCTAAGTACAAGTTTTTGTAACTTAGTATTGATATGATATATTTATTATTAACACTGTATTGAGTTTTCATTGTGTGCAATGGTCATTTGTCCTCTTGTATTCTGGTATTATTTAGCGATATGTAATGTTAACCTTAAGGCTAAATTCGGGTTGAATAGAGCAGTAAATTGACCTGTGTCCTTACGGCATTCTGCTATCTGTATATGTCATGTTATGTCTTCATTGCTCTTGGGTATTACCCAGTAATCGTATTCCATAGTTCTTCGAAAACATTAATTTTTCGTTGGAAAAAAATATTATTGTAAATACTGAATTTATAACAGTTTTGAATTACATTATATTAGCAGTCGTTCATAGTTACTTAGAATTCTTAAATATTTTATTTCCTGATTTTACAGTATTATGTACCAGTGAATTGGCGAGATACGTCTACAAATATTGGTATAATTACGAGGGTCATTGGGGAAGTAAACGTTTTTCTTTATTTTGATTTTTTATTATTATAGCCAAACGAAACTTTTCTACAACATACTTGGTACTTAACCCTTTATAGGGCAGTATTACGGGCAAAAATATACATGTTGTAAATGTTAAATTTTGTTTTATAGGGACCCGAATAATATATTTCTAGTGCCACAACAATAAGATATTTGTTTTTTGTTGATGTTCAGCCCTGGTAAGTATACTTACCAAGGAACGTTTATTGAAATGGAAATCACAAAATGTTTAGTGGTAAGAGTGCTTATTAAAACAACTTGTAATCCTATATAACAAAAAAATGTGTAGAATAACTTATCCTAACTTTATATTAGCATGAATGCTTAGTTTCTTGTAAAAATACTCGAATTTTCTAAGCACTGTACAAAAGTAACAACAAAAAAACACGGTAGCACTTGCTGATATGAATCCTTACCACAATCGTGCTACTCACGAAGCAAATAGCCGCTGCGCACTAATTTCTAATTGTGGATAGCCTACTTACCAGATAACATCTATAAAACCGTAAAATGCCAATAAGGTTCAACTGCATAGCTTATTCTTAATAAAATCGACCTTATTGCCAGTGGTAAGTATACTTACCAATGACCTGTAAAGGGTTAAACTTTTTTTCTACTTCATCGCCGTATAAATTTAAACTCTTGTCTGTCTGTTTTACCAATTTTTCTGTGCTCTCTGCGTACTCAGTTACCACCAAGTTGTTTAACCACTAACACCCTCTTTCAGTTCGTCGTCACTTCCATAGTGGCTCCCGCCCAAAGCGTCCTTCAGTTTGGGAAACGGATATCACTCGGGGCCAAGTCCGGGCTGTAGGGCAGATGATCCAAAAGCTCCCATTGAAATTGTTGCAGCTAGTTCTTCGTCAATGCAGCAGAATGTGGTCGTGCGCTATCGTGCAGAAACACAACAATCCGCGTAAACGCAATGCACCATTTCGAACTGAAGCTTCGTTCATCACATTACCAAAAACCTCCGTTATTTGTCTGCAAATTTCGATAGATTCACTCCTTTAGCATTCAAAAAGCGTATTACACTACACTCCTCGGATTCAGCGGAATCGTTAATTTTGTCCCATATTTTAAAGACTTACAAGTAATCAATGTACAACTTTTGTCGGCACTCTGTTAGCGCTAGACAGGCTCAAGGTTAGTGGAAGGTCAATTACTTCGCGGTGGAGGTGGTGGGGGAACTGCGCGGCTCGTCAGATCAAAACGTTCTTTACTTTCCGAATGATCCTCGTAGTAGTTGACATAGTGGTTAGCGCAACTGGCTTCTACGCCGGGGTTCCGAGTTTGATTCCCGGTGAGGTCTAGCATTATTTTCATCACTCATTTTCATATATAATCATTCTCCACCGTCTGCATTAGCATAAATTGCAAAATAGTTGGACGTAAAAAACATATCGTATTTAAATATATATGGATAAGTTAACTTTGTGGTTACCTGGTCGTAATAGAGAGTGATTTACTCAAATATATCTGGATATAACGCTATTAAATAATAAGCCGGTTCAAATACCGAAAAAACCCAACTGTACAGAAATATTTTCTTCTATTCAGCAACGTTACATTTTAAAATAGATTAATAATATTGTAGCACCTAAATTTAGGTTTGTTCGAAATCTGGGTAAAAAAATAACAAACAGACTCTTCTGAACTTATTACAATATTTATTTAAAAAATAAATTATTACAATGAATTATTAAACGTAGTATACTAACAAAAAATATTATTACATTACTTCACTTTAATTACAAAACTTGAAGCTTATACTAACTTAACTAAGAATAATAATGATTTTATAATAAATTATATCCTCTTACTAACAACTGTGCATTACAAGACCTTTTTCTAACGTACTTATTACCAGGTACAAACACATCCTAATAGCAATTAGTCATTCGTAATCGAGTCGCAACTTTAACTGAACTGAACTAAAATGGTTACCGCCTTTAAATATTTATGGTGGTTATCGTTTCTAGAAAAGCATAGTGTTTGACATGATGAGGCACAAGGGGAGACCCAAACTACGCTTCCAGAAAAATTAATTTTCCAGAAAAATCCAAAAAATAGTAGAAATGGTCCATAACAGGCAAAACAAAGGACCTACTATCTCTTTTCTAAGAACTCCCATTGTCTTTCTCACCGAATGGAAAAGTATGCTTATCAGCTTGCCAGGCCCTCTGAAAAGTATCTACTTTCCACACTGCAAATGACACCGTCACTTCATTCACCACAGGGTCTGGCTGTATAATGATGAAATTCATTAGTACTCTCAGAGGAGATAACTCTGACTATTAAAAACAATACTTTCCTTCCTATATATATATATATATATATATATATATATATATAGGCAAGAGAAAGAAAAAGATAGTGTATTTTACTCCTCTACCTCTTCTGTTCTTAAATGCTTCAGTCATATAATTGGCTGACCATGTGGTAAGATTAAGAACTCTTCTTGTAGCCTTGGAACTAGCAGATCGAGTGCAAATAATTTAGTAGATCGAGTGCAAATAATTTAACACCCCTCCTGCCTGTTATGGGCAATGTTCTTTTCAATTGTAATTAATAATTTGTTTTTTTTTATTTCAGGTAAGTGAATGTATATAATGTGTTAACTACTTCTTACGGTAAGTTTGAATTAAATCTACACCTTTCTGGTCCGGAATCTTGTCAATTAGTAGGTAAATAACTTAGTTAAACCAAAATTAACCCAATAGATGTTGTGAATTAATTTAAAGCTTCGTTTTATTTCTGGTGTTTAAAGTAAAACAACTTATAATTAACTAATTATATAATATAATTATATAATTAGGTATAATAATTATATAATAGTAATTAATTTGAGAGATTACAATTTTACTTTCAGTAATCTAAATAGAAAATTTAGTTAAATTTGCCATACGACCAAAATCTGATGTAAATATTTATACGCACTAAACAGTCGTATGGTCGTGCTTAATAGAAAAAATATGTAGTCTATACTATTTTAAATTTATGAAAATATTAATTTTACTAGCCGTCAGTGTCAGTGTCACTAGTAACAAATTGCTATCTCGGTTCTACATAAAAATAGGTGAAATTGTTTATCTGTTTATTACGGTTTTCGTAGTATATATATCCCTTCTGATTTCTTTGAAACATTTATCCGACACCTTAGTTCAATTGTTAAGTGTTAAAAAAATTTGTTTCATCAATCGGTTGTCATCCATTCTATACAGATGTACGTACAATTTTAGTCTTGTTTTTATAATAGTTTCCATTAATCGTTAAGTTTCCTTGTACAGTTCTTCTCGACCTTGTAACTTGTACTGCCCGAATACTTTCTTCGAATCCAATTTGGGGAGGATCTTTCTCTAAAATTTCTTTGCTTATAATCACTATAAATCTCTATATTATAATGTCTGATCTTGGTTTTTCTTGAGAGTGCTTACTTCTTATACAAATGGTCAGTTCCTCGGAGTGCATCGGCCATCTTTCCTCGTCTGTTGTTCGCTTCCTATTCGCTGGTCTACAGTTGTATTGAAGTCATTTATCTCGCTGGTCCCCGTGATACTTAAAACTATCAACGTTTCGAGTTTTTCAGTATCGTGTCTTCAAGTGACGCGGGGCTGTTTTGATGTTCGTTAAGTTCCTACATATTTTGTCTTTCGAAGGAAATTGTGGTTCTAGTTTTTCTCCGTGTTTTTTTAACACGTTGATTTGTTCTACTGCGGTTTCCGTCTTCTGAAAACACACACTCACACATACAATACCTGTATATATAAATACTAGGAACGCCCGCTCACTTCGCTTCACAGTAGCTAATGTAGGCCTCATTAAATTATTTTAAAACCTCTCTATATACAATATTTGTGGTTTGCTGCCCTGTGGCAGCAAAATAAAATTTTTTTTCTGCACGTCCAGCTCTAGAAAGTCCGACATAAAGTTGTCCATGAGTGAAGGAAGCACTCTTGTCTCAAAATCGATGGCCACCGTTTTAAATGTTTGTCCCTGCGATTTAACATTTGACATTTAACATTTGAATAGAATGCATAGAATACCGATGGAAAAGAAAGAGACAGTTGATATATATATATATGGCTGAAGTAAGAGCCAGTAATACGTGGGTGCCGTACGCAGAGTAATTAAGAAATATATGACTTATTCGCTACTTTTGGAATGAAACAAATATATGAAATACAGTACAAAAATAAAAATGTTGAATATTTCAGAATTTTTAATGTTTTTGGAATCGAATGTTATTCTTCACGTTTTTCTATGAAATATAAAAGTTGAATCTTGCTTCTAGCCCAAAAAATACACCATCCAGAGGACTTGGAAAAAATGAAAGTGCTATGCACTCGATAAACTAAAACATGCGACATCGTTACAGTTTAAGTTGCTTAACTCACTTAATTAAAGTTACTTAAAGTTGCAAAATAGCGTATATTGATCAGGAAGCATCTTTTTAAAATCTGTTCAGTAGTTTCTGAGATTACCTCATATAAACAAACAAACAAACAGACGTTTCTTCTTTATTATATTAGTATACATATATACGCATGCACGCAGATACACGCAACTAGTAATATTAGATCTTTGTTGTTGTTTAGGTCATCAGCCGAAAGGCTGGTTTGAACCTCTAGAGGTTTTACTAAGTAAAACGAGGAGTGTGGTGGTTTTCCATTGCCTTCCTCACTGAGTGTAAAAGTACGCTTATCAGCATGCCGGGCCCTCTGAAAAGCACATATTTTCCACTCTGTAAATAATAACTTCACTTCATTCACCACAGGGTCTGGCTGTATAGTGAAATTCATTACTTTCAGAGAAGATAACTCTGACTAGTGTCTTTTACATCTCTACCTCTTCTGTTCTTAAACGATTCAGCCATTTAATTGGCTGACCATGTGATAAGAAACAGAACTATTTATTTTTGCCCTGCAACAAACAGATTGAGTGTAAATAATTTGACACTCCACCTGTCTGTTATGGGCAGATTAGATCTTTGTAAATCCCTATTTAATACAACAGTTAAAGGAAATTTGTTTGAAGAAATATATATATATATATTTTTTGTAAAACTTCCAGTTTTCTAACTTACAACGAACTGGTATTTTATTGAAAGTATTTTTTCCATGATTTGCTAACCGAACTGTAGTTTATATCCTACTTATGTTGAGGCCTTTAATTCTGATTTAAAAAGTCGATATAACCATTTTTGAAATATTTGTGTGTACCAAGATGAATTTAAATTTTATAATTCCATATTTTATGTATCTCTGCAGAAACTTTATGCTAATTTATTCAATTTTATTTTTGTTATGAAAATCGAATCGAAGTGAATCAGAAAATAATGTAGTGTAATTTATTATATTTTTATAATCCACAAGTAATCCTTGTCGTAATAGCTTTTTATAATAAATGTAATCATATAGTAATGTAAGAAATAGTTAATACTAGTAAAAATTTTACACGATTTTGGAAAGCTAATTTTTTTCCATTATCGTAACCGGTTTTTTATTTATCGCTTTTTAAAATTATATTTTTATATAAATTCCTTGTAAATTTAAATCAAAATTTTATTGGTATCAAGTATTTATTTTTATTGAAATTTTTATAGCACTCACCTAGATATCGATAAATTAACTTGTAATAAAATTCCTTTTTTGTAATTCCCTGCGCCCTATGTATTGTAGAGAGCGGGAAATAATGGAGATAGCCTAGAGCTGTTTTATTACCTGTATTTCAAATTATCTTCACGTTTCATGACCCTTAAAGGCAAAAAAGTGATTTTTAAACCGATAATGATGTTGGTTTATATTATTTGGTCTGAATCCAGAACTTCTGTACGAATTCCGCTGAAATCTAAGGGGAGTCCGTATTTGTATTTTCCGTAATGATAACTTCGGTACATATTTCTCAAGAATTATTGAAGTTAGGCCTCAATTATTTTTATGTACTGTGACGTTTATTCCGAGTTCCTTTCAGGATTTGGTTATTTCTAAATATAAAACTTCTTTTAAATTCGTAGAAATATTTATTTACATATTAATCTCTAACAACTATTCAATTCGACCATACTATCTCTTTGCATAAGTAGATTTTTTTGTTTAAACAATTTAGTATTGTTAATAGTGTAATAGTTAACATTTAATAGGCCTTTAATAGAAAATTACAACTATTTCAATTATTTAAGGGGAGACTGTACTTTGTATTCCGCCAATGTTAAATTTGCTATTCTAGGTACATTTTTCATAGGATTGGTGAAATTCACGAAAATGAAACTTTACACACTTATAGTTGTAGGGTGGTTTTAGCTACTGACATTTTTTCAAAATGATATCAAAATGTAATCTGTTGGACCATAGTTTTTAAAACAATAACAAATAACATAAAATTTTTACAATTTTTTTCTACGTTTTTTGCGTATTGCTATTTTTTTGAGCACCTTAGGAAGTAAAAACAATGTCGGTAAATGTGCTTGTACATGATAAATAACTGGTAAAAATTTCAGCCCGGTAGGTTAAATGGTTTTTGAGAAAAACGTACCTTACCTAAGTGTTAAAAATCTAAATTTACGGGAAAAGGCACAAATGAGAAACAAAATGTACACAAACAAGTTTAATTTCCCATTACCAGTTGGTAAGAAAGCTGCACCAACACCGGAGAATATTAAAAATAGTGAGGAGATGTTTAAAAATAACTAAAATTTTTTTTGCACTAAAACGAGTAATATAAAAATATGAAAAATATTTTTTCTTGGCGTTATGTTAATTTTTTAGGATACACCCGATAAAATCTTAAATGTTTTTCATTAAAATAATTTTTTTGTTGTAACTTAATGTTTTTGTGGTAGGTCTAGGTCTAAACTATTAAAAAACCTTGAAAACCGAAAATCAAAATTTTCAGTCAAAACCATCATACAGTCTCACCTTAAAATTTTAAGTTTTTTCTGTGTTACTCGTCATACCTATGACTAAAATTTTTTAATTATAAAATTAGTAAGCAATTCAGAAGTTAACCCATGCAAAGTACCCAATTTTTAACCGGGTTTTCTGATAATGAGCTTTTAAAACCTATGTTATTTCGTCCAGGCTAAACATAAAGAAAGTCGGTGATCACGTGTGTTAAAGATCACATATTTTTCTAAAAAGTGAATATTTTTGGTACAGTCTAATATTTCTTTTAGTATATACCAGCCACTTTTTTAAAAATTGCTATTTCGGCTCCGTGTAGGTAAAGATAATTGAATATTTTTTGAACTGAACCATGCAATATTTTTTATTTTGTTAGTTGCGTTCAAGAGACTACTAAAAGAATTACAGGACATTTCAAGAACTTATAAGTTAGCTTAATTAAATATTATACTTAAATACTGCATACTACTTAAATATATCCTTCAAGTTACTTTAAGGGGAGACTGTACCTTGTGTCCCGCCAATGTTAAATTTACTATAGGGTGATTCAAAAAGAGCGCCGGTTTTGATATATCAAATTAAGAGATTTATTTTATTGAAAAACTGAAAATAAATACATCAACAAGTTCATCTTACCTTCCGATTTCATGTATGAAAAATGATGTCATGCATGGGTCCTCCTCTACTGCGCTGGCACGCATCAACTCTGTCCATGAAATTGGATATCACTGCACGATAAGTTTCGACTTCCATTTGCCCGATAACCCGTCGAATTTCCTCCTTCAAGTCATTGATGTTTCGGGGTTTATTGGCATACACCAATGACTTCAGATGACCCCAAAGATGAAAGTCACAAGGCGTCAAGTCACACGACCTTGGTGGCCATTGATGGTCGGAATTACGAGAAATGATGCGATCCTGGAACCGTTCACGGAGCAACAACATTGTTTCTCGTGCAGCAACTGAATTTTATACGGGTGATATTGGAGATCGTACCGAAGAATTCTCCGTACAGAAGAACATCGTAAACCCAATTGTTGAGAACGGTGACGTATTGATTTTGCTGGGCTAACAGCCACACTGTCACGAACCAACGCAACGTTCTGCTCAGTTCGGCCAGAACGACGACGTCCAGAACTTTTAAGGTCGACTGTTGAACCCGTCTCAAAAAACTTTTTCATGAGCCTGCAAACTGTTGTTTCATTCGGTGCTTCATTACGTCCTAGAGTACCGCGAAGTCGCCTGACAGTAGCCGCATAACTCTCTCCACTCTGGTAAAATGTTTTGACGATGAACACTCGTTGTGCAATAGTAAACTTCTCCATGGTTAGACACAGACTGCGAGAGTACTACACTGCGAACAAGAGAAACTACAACTGAATCGTCAATCGGAATGTTCTCCGAAATAGAAATGAGGTCTAACAATGTTGCCAACCGATAAACAAAAATTTACCAGCCGTTTAAAAACCGGCGCTCTTTTTGAATCACCCGTTATATTTAGGTACATTTTTCATAGGATTAGTAGAAGATAGGGAAATGAAACTTTACACACTATAGGTGTCGGGTTTCTTCTCAAGCTACTGACACTTTTCCAATTTAATCTTTGGACCGTACCATTTTTTTTAAAAATTACGAATAACAAAATCTTTTACAGATTTATTTTTCACGTGTTTTGCGTATTACTAATTTTTGGAGCTTTAGAGGAAGTCATAAAAATGTCGGTATATGTGGATATACGATAATTAACTGGTAAAAATTTCAGCCTGGTAGGTTTATTAGTTTCTGAGAAAAGTGTACCTAAGTGTTAAAAATCTAAATTTACAGGAAAAGGTAACAAACAAGAAAGCACAAATCAAAAACAATATGTACACATACAAGTAAATTTCCCACCAACACTTGTTTAGAAAGCTGAACCAACAGCTGAGAATATTAAAAACCGTGATGCAGATATTTTAAAAACTAAAATTCTCTTTGCCTAAACCGAGCAGTATAAATTTTAAAAAAATGTTAGTTCTGCGTAACATGATAATTTTTCTGTGTAAGCCTGATCAAAGCTTAAATTTTTCATATTTTTTGACGTAATATAATGTTTTTCTGGTAGATCTAGGCCTAAACTATTGAAAAACATAAAAAACCAAAAATCGAAATTTTGAGTTAACACCATCGTGCGTTAACAGGGGGTTAACACCCCCTTCATGATACATTAACCAACTACTACATTCTTTCTTACTTACTACAAAAACTGTCAAGTAATATTTACTCAATAGTACACGGCTTTCTTCAGAATTTGCTTGGATGTTTATTATTTAAAATAAAAATTTATTTGGAAAGGAATTCTTGTACAATGTAAAATTAGATCAAGTCATAAAATGATATCACCGATAAAGTAATTTTTCAAATTATTTTAAAATGAATACTAATTATCACAAATATTTTTAAATTATGGTAATTTATCGTTGTATTTTCTCTTTGCATGTGTAAGTGTTTTTGTTTAAACAATTCAGTGTTGTTAATAATGTAATGATTTTTTTTCTTCTGTAATAATGTTGGACTTTTACATTTTGCATAATGGTATTTCGACTAACATGCATTATCACCTGAAAAATGTAGAGTACATTTAGAGAACTGTAAGCAATTCAAGATTTTTAAATAGTTGTCGGCAGAGATGCTGTAATTGGTTTCCACCTTACACACCTAATAACTTTCTTTTGAATTTTAATAACCCTATTTACGTTACTTACTCTAGAATTACCCCACATTGAAATATCTGAACGGTTATGAGACGGAATTATACCAGGATTAGCTTCCATGGTAAATCAGCAATATGGTTCAACGCATAAATGAACAACCTTTTCATTTGGTGTATCATTCAAAATTTTTCCGTTTGGTAGTTTTTGAAATAGATTTCTTCAAATGCAACGGATTTCGTTCCTGACAGTCATTATGGTTGAAGATTCGAGGAAAAGTTATCCTATTTTAAATTTAAAAAAATTAAATT
Organism: Catonia carolina; assembly: GCA_035578175.1. Taxonomy (NCBI): domain Eukaryota; kingdom Metazoa; phylum Arthropoda; class Insecta; order Hemiptera; family Achilidae; genus Catonia; species Catonia carolina. The sequence goes on from JAQMRL010000007.1 coordinate 51,418,258, forward strand.
AGGCTATATCATTATTTACAATTCTGTATTTTTCTACTCATAATTAAACTTTAATAATATGAATCCTAATTGATTCTGGAACAAGGGCAGAACTATTAATATTTCTATGTAGTTAAATAATTCTATCTAAATAAAAGATTTTGAAATTTATTAAACGTATAATTTTATATTTAAAATGCTCTTTTAAATTGTTCTAGCGGAAATAAATAAATTATTGCAATTCAGAAGTAAATAATTATGGTGCAACGAAAAGTTTTACTCGGTCATAATATAAGTTATTTTTATTACTATTTGCAATAAATTTTAGAATGATTTGTGGAGAAAGAAATTATTTGTTCAGTTGTTTTTTTTTTAAATTAAATGCAATGTTTTTCAAAGTACTTACCTGGATAAAATAACTTGTTTGATAATTTTTCCGGAAAACATTTGTATCTCTATGTTTAATCAAACTCACAGTCAGAAAACCGCACTTTTTTATTGTTCTGTTTTAGGAGTACATTTGACTGTTTTGCAATTACTGCTATTGCAGACGGTAAGAAGGGTGATAGATGAAAATGAGTGATGAGAAATGCCAGACCTTACCGGGAATCGAACCCGGCACCCCGGGGTAGAAACCAGATGCGCTGACCACTACATCATGGGCCGGCCCGCAATTCTAAACCGTACTAATTTTCTCTAATCTTCTATCAGTACTAAAATTTATTCTTATGACCAATTTTGATGAGGTATTCATAACAGTCATAAGTTTACTTGGTAAACGAAGCATTTGTTAAATGCTTATTATATCTGAAAATGTATTTATTTTAAATAAAAATACCTATTTATTCGTACTCAACCAGGTAAATTTTTTTTAGGACTGTATAACATATGTATATTATTCATTGAGTGTTGGAAGTAAGCAGTTCACGTGAACATCTGTGTCAGCCAGCTTACTAGTTCGTTTGTAGATTATTGTTGAGTAGCTGTTAGTTTCTGTTTCACCCGGGTATTATGTAATTTTTTTAATAATTTTCAAATTAGGGTTATAAAAAGATAAAAAATAAGATTTTCTGATTTGGAAAATTTTTAAACATAATAATAGACACATTAGGTTGAAATTTGCAAACATTTAAGGATTTAATGGTTGAATACTCTACAACGCCTTAGGGGTACATTTTGGGAATTACTAAGGAATAATTTTTTAGGTGCACTATCGGTAACTCCTCCGCTGAGTTTCAACCATCCGACTCTGTCTGTAACTGAGAAAACTAAAAATATTGATTTCAGGGTTCAACACCGTTTTCGACCACTTACGGGTACATTTTTGTAATCGTTAAGGGATAATTTCTTAAGGTGCACTATAGGTAACATCACCGAGTTTCAATCATGTGACTCATCCGAAACTTAGTAAACCAAACGGGGTTTAAGTTGTTGAAATCTTAAAAATTTCGTAAGTTTTTATATTATTTTATTTGTTTGATGGTCTTCTCATCTCCACTTATAGCCATCCCGGTTCACCACAAAGAATAACGTACTCTACTCTATCAGATTTCGACACTTAAAATTACATTCAAGTTCAATTTTTAGATTGTAATATGTCCGCTATATCGATAAAAAGTTTCTACACGGATTTGGAAGTAAATAATGGATGCTTTCCTTTGGTTTGTCTTATTGTAAGCTTTCTTTTTCTTTATCCTGAATTAATATTATATAATAAATCTGTCACATGTAACAAAAAAATGTATTTTATTTTGCATGACAATAATTATTTATTTTTATACAAAAATAATCTTTTAGTTTTGAATTTTTTTATTAAATTCAAAATTTATTGCAGTATTAGAAAGTTATATTATGCTAAAATTATTTATGTTTATTTGGTAAATATTTTAAAAATAAATAATATGAAATGTAGGAATATTAGAAAAGGCTGTATTGTGGGTGACTATAGGTCCTATATTTCTGTATTACATTGAGGGGCACAATTTAAATTATCCGTGGGTTTCAACTACGTTTATTTTTGTGCTTATGCAAATATTGCATTTTGTATGGAAGTGAAAGTAGGGAGAGTACGAATGTTTAATCTTTCATGCATGAAAATATTCTCCTAAAAGTGTTAACCAACAAACATTTCAGTAGGTATTTTGTTATCTTTCGGATGACTATAACTGTATGATTTTTGATTATGTGTGGGTAAGATTAAGTGAAGAAATTTTACAAATAAATTTGTTTGTAAATTGAATAGGGTTTAATATTAATATACTTATTGTATTTTGACAAAATTAAATTTGTTTGAAACGTCCAATATTAAATAGGTGCTATGCGGTATTATGTATAGCCTCGAAAGGTTGGATTAAAATTCGATTTGTAAACATCTCTGGGGGAAAAAAATTAGCATTAGGATATACATGCACGCACCATTAGTTGTCTTAATTTTTTGATAAACTAAAGAGCTAAAATTCGGCAAATGTTTCTTTAGGGGTTGACAGAAAAACTAAAGCATTGACATTTCATCAATATTTACCAGCTTTGGAATCCAAGCAGCCATGTAGATTTTGGTTTGGAGGGCTGAGTCTGAAGAGGTTTCTTTGGTTTTATCTTCAATTTATGCATATTAAGGTTAGTGAAATGTTATAAATGGAAACGAACGTCGAAGAAATCAAGACCTGAGCGATAATCGAATCCTAAATTCCGAAATATTAGTCTGGTAAGAAATTTGCATTTACCGTTCGTGGAGGCGGCTGGAGCCTCTTATGTCTTCATGGCTACGTGCCTGAACCCAAGGATATAAAATCATAATCCCTGGATAATTTTAAAATCAATGAATCAGTGGCGACTGGAGAATTCACATAATGGTAACTTCTCATAAAATCCCCAGGAATTCATTTAACCAACTTAACTTAGCATTACCCTTGTTTCTATAAGATTTTATTATAACCAGAAAAATATTTATGGGTACGTTTTTGTGAGATTTTTTCAAGGAAATGTAACGTAATATGTTTTCCAGTTTTCATAAAGTTGTGAGTCTGTAGATAGATAGCAATCCATATTATGGATTGATCAGTGTTCAAAAGTTTGATTTTCTTGTATTTTTATATATTTAATTAAAGATCAATTTAGGGAAAAGAATTTCACTATCACAAAACTTAAACTTATCAGTTATTCTCTTAACTATCGTAAACTCTACTGACATGACATTTTTCAGATTGTGAGGAATCATTTTAGCCACAATTTGAAGTCTGTTATCTAGGTATTGTTTTTCAGACTCCTTCAGATTGAGACTTAATTTCCAAAACATTAACTGATTTTTCAAAACTAATCGTGTTTAAAATAATATTGTTAGTTAATTTTACGGGATGAAGTTGTATCTAGAATAAAATTTTGTACTTACAGCTGGACAGTAGCCTACATATAATTATTTAGTTTTTTTAAATTTATTTATTTAAAGTCACATCAACTGCTTGGTCATTAGCGACTACGGTGGAGTATGTAACATTGACTGTGGGATTTGACACGTGAAAATTTCTAGACCCTGGCCGGGAATCGAACCCGGGACCTCCGCGTGGCAGGCCAATGCGCTAACTACTACCCCACGGAGGCGGCCTTTTTAGAGTTTATTGTGAACAATATCTTTTTATATTGTTAGATTTTGGAAGCTTGAATTTATTTCTTTGGCGTAATTTTAATATCTATGTTTCTCAATTATTTAGGCCTACTTATATAGTATTACTTATAGGTAAGACCTATTTATCTCTCGAAAAAAATCGCATATGTCAAAGAAAAAACCTAAAGATATCTTAGAAATTCAGTGTTGTTGTTTAGGTCATCAGCCAAAAGGCTGGTTTGAACCTGTGTAATAGGATTGTAATAGGAGATACACATACGAACACCTAACGCATAACGAACAGTACGCACAAAACAAAACAAAACATAACGAACAGTATGCACGTAACGACATTCCAACGTAAACATAAACACTCTTACAGCATCAACATCAATGTACCACCAGATGATCTTATTTACACAACGTCAGATGTGAGTACAAAAAAAAAAAAAAAGAAAAAGACAATTTTCTTAATTTAAATAAATTGGATTGTTGTCCTCACTCTCTTTTAAAACTTTTAAAGGGATAGGTGATATACAATTTTTATAAAAAACAGAAAACAAAATATTAATAATTTATTAATTTTTTTCAACTTTATTTTGATGAAAGTATTTTAGAAGATTTAATAATTACTCCAACTGAATTTAAAGAATTTTAATTTTTTTTAAGAATTTTAATTGTTTTAAGAATTTTTAATTGTTTTAAATATTTCAACATTGGATCTGATAAGATTTTTTTTCTTGAATAAAACAAAACACTAGTTGGATTTTCGATAAAAACTTTTGAATTTTATTTCACGAACCTGGGACGTAACAAAAATGGTGCATCGACCGGGAAATTAAACAAGGATAAACCAGGACAAAACAAGGATAAACCAGGATAAAAACAGGGATAAACCAAGATACGACAAGGATAAACCAGGATATAAATCAGAATATCATAAAAACTAAAACAAAAATTCAATAAATAACATCAATAAATCTTCTAAAATTCATAAAAATCAATTATCAATAACAATTTCAAAAAACGTAACAATCTCACATCTGGAAAGTGTATTGAAATTATCTGGTAAGGCATTGTTTACATACATTTAAATAGTCATCATTACAGAAAACAATAAACAGGTAGAAACATGGATAGACAAGTAGCACCAATTCTTGACCCCACTAAATTAGACGAAACAAACGTTAATTTCCAATTACGAATACGAAAAAGTACAACAATAGGAAACGTAAGACAAAAAAGACAAAGGTTACAAAAACTCTTAAATAATGGACGACAAATTGACTTAACTACGCTACATAGGTTTGACATAGACAAACAACTGACGGAGTGTCAAAACTATTTGGTAAAATTACGAAACTTAGAAAATTTAACTGAAGTAGAAAAGTATAATGCCGAAACATTTGATGATAGGCTTAATAAATTATTAACATTCATATTAACTAATAAACCAGATAAACTTGTAGGATTTCAAAATTTAAAGGGAGAATTTGATATTTGGAAACTTAATAGGTTACAAAATTTCGAAATTGAGCCTAATTTAGAACAAAACAACATAAATATTGAAAACGCACATTTAGGAAATGATTTCTTACTTGATCAACAAGAAAATTTTGGTGTTAACCATATTAATATTTTACATTCCCCAGTAATGCAAAATCCTGTTCTTAGAAACGAAACTCCTGATATATTAATACCGAATGCAGTAGGTAATCATAATCCAGCCTATTTTAATCGTGAGTTAAACTTCAATTGGACGAAAATTGCAAATCCAATTGAAAATGAATTAAAGCAATTAACTATAACTGATGGACGTGATATTGATATACTAGTACGAAATATCAAAATAATTAAACAAATTCAGAAACGCTATGCAGTAGATTTACCTTTAGTATTGTTAACTCAATTTATGACAGGCTTTACTGAACAAATCTTTGAGAATTCAATTAAAAATAATCATAATTTCGATCAATTTCATAGAGATTTAGTCAACAAATTAATAACGCCAAAAATGAAAGAAATATTAAAACTCAAATTGTTGTACCGAAATCAGTCGCAAACAGAGACACTTAATGAATACATAAAAGAAATTTTAGAACACCATGAGGTATTAAGATTAGATCTAACAGAAGGTGAGTTAATTAATATAATTTTAACCGGTTTAAATGAAGTATACGCCGCACATATAGGTATAATTGGCCAACCTCGTAACTTACAAGATTTCAATAAACTAGATACCTATGTCTATGAGAGAGTTTATGCTAGGACTCTGAATGACATCGGCGTATCTAAAATAAGTGATACGAGCGTAATACAAGATATAAATAGCATGGTACCTTCACGAGGTAAACAAAATATATTAAAAGATACAACTTACAACACCGTTAGATCACAAATGCCTGCAACCACTTTAAAATGTTTCTATTGCCATAAATTAGGTCATATCAAACGAAATTGTAAACTTTTACAACAAAAAGGAAATAATAAGGTTTCAAAAAACTAAATGTTTACAAATGTACTGACCATAAACATATGATGTGCATTTGTAAAAATAATTCAAGTAAATATTTAAAGTTGAAAGAAAATAAGTTAAATTGTAATTATTCTTTAAAAACATTACCAATAAAAATTAAAAATAACATATTTAATGCCCTTATCGATTCAGGTTCCACCCATAATATTATAAATCAACAACTGTATACATTTTTAAAAAATAAAAAGGCAATTATAGAGGAAGAAAACATTAATACAATTTGTCTCACAGCTGATCGATTTCCTTTAAAAATAAATAAACAAATTTGGATTAAGGTTAATCTTCAAAAATTATCATGGAAAGTGAATTTTAAAATATTATCCAAATTACAACACCGAATAATACTCGGGATGAATTTTTTACAAACAACCCGCGCAATAGTTAACCCAACAAAATCTTTCATAACTTTTGATTGGGCAAGAGGTAAACAATTTCACTTAACCGACCTATCTCCAGAACAAATTAACAACGTGGAACAAAGTGAGTATATTAAAAATACAATTAATGATTTATGTAAAGAATTTCCTGATGTTCTTACAACTAAATTAGGTTGTACTCATGTATTGAAATACGATATTGTACTTAAAAATAATGAAATTATTAAATCTAGACCCTATCCTTTAAATCCGATAAAAACGTTTCAAATGAAACAACAAATTGACAAATTATTAAAAGATAAGGTAATTCGAGAAAGTATTTCCCCCTATTCTTCCCCAGCATTTTTAATTCCGAAACCAAACGGAACTAGTCGTCTAGTTGTAGATTATCGTCAAGTTAACCTAATAATTGATTCAGAGGCACAACCTTTGCCGAATATAAATCATGCGTTCCAATGGTTTTCCAATGCAAGATGGTTTAGTACGTTAGATTTAGCACAAGCGTACCATCAGATCCCATTGACAGAAAAATCTCGTCAAATTACTGCATTTTGTACACCAGATGGTTTGTACGAATATGAAAGGTTACCTTTTGGTTTGTCGACTGGTGCGCAAGTTTTAACTCGCCTTATGAATACATTATTCAAAAATATTAAATATAAATTTGTATTTAATTATATGGATGATATATTAATATATTCAAAAAGTTTTACAGAGCATGTTAAACATATCAAAATAGTATTGTCAATTTTACGGAAAGCTGGCATTACAGTTAATCCTGATAAAGTGACATTTGCTGTAAATGAAATACCGTTTCTCGGACATGTATTGTCGTACAAAGGAGTCTCTATAGACTCAAATAGGACACAAAAAATATTACAGTACCCACAGCCTATGACAGTAAAACAAGTACATCGATTTTGTGGTATGGTTAATTATTTTTCCAAATTTATCAAAAATTATGCTGATAGAATTGAACCACTAAATAAATTACGTCGCAAAAACACTCCGTTTATCTGGCACGACGCTCAAAAACTTGCGTTTGAAGATCTCAAACAGGCAATCGCTAATCCACCGGTATTAGCAATTCCAGACTTTTCCAAAACTTTCATTTTGCAGACGGATGCGTCTGATACAGGTCTAGGAGCTGTCCTACTTCAGGAACAAGAAGGATCTAGGAAACCTATAGCGTATGCTTCTAAAACACTAACAGAAGCAGAACGAAAGTTTTCAGCATATGAAAGAGAGTGTCTTGCAGTTGTTTTCGCAACGGATCATTTCAGGACCTATTTAACACATCGCGAATTTCTTTTAGAAACTGATAATCAAGCCTTAGCCTGGCTTCTTTCCAAACCAAAACAGTTAGGTAGATTAGCTAGATGGTTACTCCGAATATCTGTCTTTAAATTTAAAATTAATCACATCCGTGGTTCAGATAATAATGTTGCCGATGCATTATCGAGGATGTATGATCTAAATAACGAAGATATTCCGCAGGATATAACTTATATTAATAGTTTATTGTCACAATTCCCCCTATCTTTTACAGACGTCAAACTACATCAGGAACAGGATACCTTTATCCTACAACAAAAACAACAAAGGAATAATAAATTTTGTTTATCCAAAGGAGTCCTATGTTCAAAAAATAAACATAATAATCCAACCAAAATCGTACTTCCCGACTCTTTAAAAGATTTAGTATTTAAATATTTTCATGATTCGGAGATTGGTGGACACTTAGGTGTTGAGAAAACTATACACAAAATCACACGATATTTTTATTGGCCAGCTATATATCGAGAAATTCCTCTGAAAGTCAAGGCTTGTACGACCTGCCAACGAAGCAAACCTGGGATAAATTATAAATGGGGAAATCTCAGTTCCAGAGTTCCGACAGCGCCATTTGACACACTGTTTATTGATACCGTCGGTAGCCTAGCAAAAACCAATCAAGGATATAAATATATTCTAGTGGTAGTCGATAGTTTCTCAAAATTCACATGGTTAGCCCCGTTAAAAAACACTAATACATCCTCTATTATACATGAATTAAAACGTATTTTCCAAAGTTATTCTATTCCAAGATTGATTGTCACAGATAATGCTAAAAATTTTAATTCCATAATGTTTAAAAACTTTTGTTTCAATTTAGGCATAAAACGAACCACCCTCTCACCCTATCACCCTCAACCATCGCATGCAGAACGTTTAAACCGAAATCTTAGGTCTATCCTTATTGCGTATCATGCAAAGACTCAAGCAACTTGGGACAAATCTTTATTTTGGTTTCAATTAGCTTTCAATATGGCTCAACATAATGCTCATGGGAAATGCCCATTTGACATATTGCATACTTTCCCAGCTCACACTCCATTAGATAGAGCATGGAATATCCAAGATATCCTCCATAGAAATCCTATACGTTCTAGTAATATGATGTCTGATATTAGAAGAAAACTAGTTAAATCACATAATGATATGGCACGTCGATATAATGCTACACGCCATCCCAATCCATTTTCAGTGGGAGATAAAGTTCTGCTAAAAACTCACCCCGTTAGTTCAAAACGAAAAAATATTTGTGCCAAAATGGCGTATCGATGGTCTGAACCTTTTTATATCATCGGCTTCTCTACTCCAGTTACAGCATTACTTCGTAAGACTGTAGGAGGAGATATCACTAAAGAACATATTTCTAATATTAAAAAAGTTAAATAGTATACTCATAAATTACATAATTTATTTTTAGGTGCTGTCTGTAGCGATCCTCGAGTTTGGGATGATTGTAATAAAAAAAAAAAAAAATGCTGTTTGCATGTTGTTTGAATGTTTTATTGAATGGGGCCCCAAATGAATGTATATTACCATCTCAAGCCGACAACTGCTACATACTCATCTTCTCTTTTTCATTTTAACACTCACCCCCTTTATTTTGCTTACACGTACTGTGTGCTTCTCTTTACTCTCCGGGGGGAGGGGAAGATTGTAATAGGATTGTAATAGGAGATACACATACGAACACCTAACGCATAACGAACAGTACGCACAAAACAAAACAAAACATAACGAACAGTATGCACGTAACGACATTCCAACGTAAACATAAACACTCTTACAGCATCAACATCAATGTACCACCAGATGATCTTATTTACACAACGTCAGATGTGAGTACAAAAAAAAAAAAAAGAAAAAGACAATTTTCTTAATTTAAATAAATTGGATTGTTGTCCTCACTCTCTTTTAAAACTTTTAAAGGGATAGGTGATATACAATTTTTATAAAAAACAGAAAACAAAATATTAATAATTTATTAATTTTTTTCAACTTTATTTTGATGAAAGTATTTTAGAAGATTTAATAATTACTCCAACTGAATTTAAAGAATTTTAATTTTTTTTAAGAATTTTAATTGTTTTAAGAATTTTTAATTGTTTTAAATATTTCAACATTGGATCTGATAAGATTTTTTTTCTTGAATAAAACAAAACACTAGTTGGATTTTCGATAAAAACTTTTGAATTTTATTTCACGAACCTGGGACGTAACACCTGTAGAGGTTTTACTAAGTAAATCGAGGTGGTTTACCATTGCCTTCCTCACTGAGTGGAAAAGTATGCTTATCAGCATGCCGGGCCCTCTGAAAAGCACATATTTTCCACTCTGCAAATGACACCTTCACTTCATTCACCACAGGGTCTGGCTGTACAATGAAATTCATTACTTTCAGAGGAGATAACTCTGATTAGTGTCTTTTACACCTCTACCTCTTCTGTTCTTAAATGATTCAGTCATTTAATTGGCTGACCATGTGATAAGAAACAGAACTATTTATTTTAGCCCTGCAACTAACAGATTGAGTGTAAATAATTTGACACTCCACCTGCCTGTTATGGGCAAGAAATTCAGTATTGTAAATAAATACATCTCATTGAAAAACGATAAGCTTTTCTTGTAATAAGTGAAGACCATTTATACATAAAATATATCTGTATTCATTTATTAAAACCAGGCGATGAATAGATAAACGAGTTTTGAAAAAAAAAAGAGTTGAAGGAGATTAAATAATAATACAGAAATGTGGACAATACAGTGTCTGTTAGTACAGTTATTGAATCTCATTAGTTCAGCCTGCTCGGGAACGATAGGTGTCGGATTACCGAAAACACCGGTTGGTTTTTAAAAAAATTAATTCTAAAATGCAAATAAAAGATAAGATTTATTCATTTCTTTATTACTATTGTATTTTTGAATGAACTTATTAAAAAAGTTAAACAGTTGAATTAACATTCCCACTTCCTGATACATAAAAATTCACTCACTACAAATAGAGAAAATGTCATTCTGATGGAAAAGTATTTGTAAAAATTAACAAATCTTTTTGCGTTGTGCGCACTAGGAATCAAATCTACACAGTTTTAATTTCTTTATTGTTCAAAAGTCCTTCTTCTTACTCTTTATTGCTATTTCCTTTCTTTTCCCATTTTTGAGATTCATAGTCTGTTTCTTTTTTCTGTAAATCTAGACTTGTCAGATTTTTTCTAAAATTTCAGGGTTTCGATTAGATCATCTGAAGTATTCAATATTTTAAGTCCTTTCTAAATTCCTTGAATTATTTAGTTTTTATTGTTTTGTTTTCATAAATAATACTTTTTTTCCATATTGATCTGTTTTTATTCGTTCTAAAGATATGCCCGTAAAATTATCTTTCCTTTTTTAATTTTTATGGCCTCCATTGCATTTAAGTTTTTTTATAGGTACGGTTCTTCAGTTTTCTGTTAGTCTAGGGTGACCAAGTAATTCTTGAACAGATCCTGGACATTGCAAACCTACCGGGTGTCCGGAATACCCTCATGGCAGCGGTTAGTGCAGGTTTTCAAATTTCAGGGTTGAAAAATGGCTTTTGAGGCGTTCCGAACTGCTTGGAGAATATGCTGCAATGTATTTATACTCGTAGTTATCCTAACAAGTTGTAAAAGCTACTTAGCTGTATAGTGACTTTGGCAGTGTGCTTGGAGTGATTGAGCGAAATTTCTTTAAAAAATTAAGTGTGAAACACTTACATGACTTTCTCTTGCCAATGTAACTAATGAAAAATATAATTAATTTTAATCATGTGTGAATGACGCAAAATTAAAATCAACCTCTGTAGAACTAAAAATAAGAAAAATCACTAATAACACTAAACTAGGCTCTGTAGAAAAAATATTACTTATGCCTGTAGGCCTACAAAGAAAATTCTGTACAGGCATAAGTAATATTCTTTACTTATGCTTGTGCAAGGTTTCTTTGTTTCAGTACCTTTTAAGGTACATCTAAAATAAAAATCGTCTGCATTAGCAGAAATTGCAAAACAGTTAGACGTAAAACAAAAAACCAAATAATCTGTAGAAAAAATGCTTTAAATAAAATTTGTAGGTTTTTTAATTTCCTATAACTTTAATTAAACTCTTTTGTCGTAAGTTGTAGGGGAGACCGGGGCTAGTTGGCGCACTTTTTATATATATATTTTTTGTAGCTATTTATGAAGTATTTGAGATTTTGTTTTATGCTGATGACAAAGCTTAACATATTAGCCTTAAAGTCTCAATTTTTTTAATTTAAATATTTTTTGAGGTGACTCATTAAAACCCATGCGCCAACTTACCCCAACCTCGGGGTTAGTTGGCGCAGTACCTGGGGTAAGTTGGCGCAAGTTATTATTCATTCATTAAACAGTTATATAGGTGTGTGGCGTTGCTAATAATATAAAACAACTTCTGAAACGAATTATTTTAATGAACGTTATTGATAAACTAATATAAAACTGGAATACCAGAACAGGTAATGAAAACAAAATTAACTTTTCCAGTAATCTACTGTTTTAAAAATCATATTTTAATGCTTATCAGACGTCTAAATAGGTTTACTCATTTTAACCAAACGAACTACAAAACTACTTAAAAAAAAACAGATTCCTTCATATTATTTGGGTTAATTTTGGATAAAGTAATAAACATAAGGAAACTTTAAGCCGTTGTAGGAACCGAAAATCATATGACATAGGACTATTCAATTTCGTTACATGAATCTCAATTACCACACCTAAAGAAAAGTTTTGGCTCTTCTGCACAGCTTCATGGACCCACAACCACATACAACATGAAGTTTTTTTTTGTTTAACGTCCGACTGTTCTGCAATTACTGCTAATGCAGACGATGAAGGATGAAATGATATTTTGTAACGTATGAAAATATGCCGTGCCTGAATGGCATTCGAACCCAAGACCGGATGATGAGAAGCGAGCACAACATGAAGTGCACCTTATCTAAGGCTCTTCTGGTTTTGCTTTTTTTGTAAGATGAAAGACAATACAAACATAGTGTGCCGTCCTCGTCTTACTGGATACGGTGTTCTTTTCCTTTCCTCCCTGTAGTTTTAACACGTTTCTTATCTTTGGCAAGAGACTTCCTAGACATTTTATTCCTTGTTGCATTTTTTCACCTTCTAAAGAACTTTCACCTATCCTGTGGCAAGTTGGCGCATGCGCCAACTTGCCCCGGGTCTTTTGCGCCAACTAGCCCCGATTCATCTTTTTGGGAAAACGATGGCGTAGTTAAAAAAACTAAGCAATCAATTTACTTAAACTTGGCACAGTAAAAACCACAAAGAACTGGTGAATTTAATGATATAAATATTAATGGGTTATTTAACCGTACTTTTGTATGAAAAATTAATTACAGAGAAACTGAAATTTTACTTGCCTGTGGTAAAAAACAAAAAATTAATGTGGAAAGTAGTTGCGCTTTCATAAACGGCTCAAAACACAATGAAATACTCACAGTGACTGCCGAAAACAGTGATCCTAGTTCAGGATTGACAACATCTAAACAACAGATTTATCGCGAGTGCGCGTACTAGCCCCGGTCTCCCTGTACTAAGGCCGCAATATTGTATAGATTTTCGTAAGCAAAATATAAAATCACTAATTGACAACAAATTAAGCGTTGAAGAAATAAATGCTAGGTATAAAAGTCGTAGGGTTTTTAATTTCCTACAACTTTGATTATTACACTTTTTCCCTGAAATGCATAGTATTAAGGCCGCATTAATAAAAAGAAAACTATTATTTCTTTGTTTCATCTCAATCTGCAGCCTTCTTGTGTTTTTCTTTCACCGTGTATCATTCTTAAAATTTTTCTTTTTTGAGTAAGTTTCTGTTCCCGGTAGATTTGTGATTTCCATGCCGTATAAGATAACCGTTAGGCTATACAACTATGTTATAGTGCTGTAATTTTGTGATCATAAAAAATCGATTTATTAATAGATTTTAGTAAAAATTTGTATAGCCAGAAGAAATTTAAAAAAAATTCTGACGTGAGTTTTCAATTTAATGTAAGCCGGGTGAAGCGCATGTGCGTTTTTGGTTAATTGATTAAGTATTTGTTCCCATATAAATTTACATCTGCCAGTTTGTTTATACGTCAGTTTCTTTAGCCTGTAGGCCTATCATGTCAAGGTATCTGCTCTAACAACATGTGGGATCTGTAAATAATTCCTGACGATGGAGAAGAAAATGTACTATAACTTGCTTTAAGTAAGTCTAATTAACAAAGGTAACTTTACAAACAAGTGACTTAATTTAAGTTATGCAAATGAAGTCGAGTAAGTTGTGGCACGTTATTTATTGCGTCTTATTCAAACGATTTTATTTTAAGCTTGCTTCATTTAGATTCATTCGCGTTCTTTAAATGTATTTAGGTTATAAATTTAAATTATTCTTAATCCATTTTATGGCGATGTTATAGATGTTTTTAATTGTGGTTTTTTCAAATGAATCTATTGAGGCAGGTCATTTATCTAAACATACTTGCGCTCTACCTTAAGAGAGTCGAGATGTATGTGTGTGTATATATGTGTTAGAAAGAGAAAGAGAAAGTTTTGCAATAGAGTAAACTTTTCTATAACTTTAATATTAGGCCTAACAATTTTATTTCTCAAGAATTGTACACAATTTTTATTTAAATTTAATTAATTGACTTACTATATAATCTTTGTAAGACAAAACTTTGTTGTTATTTCTTCTACTTAAATGATTCGATTTCAGTAACCCTCTTTAATTATTAATTTCTCAAATCTTAATATTTTGTATTTTATTATTTTTCCTTTTCTTACCCCGTTTGAATATTTAGGGAAGGAGACTATTGTTTACGTAAAAACACCCTCACCAAGAATTTCAGCAAACATGGCGCCTACCTTATCTTGTAGAGAATAAAAAATTGAGTAAATGAGGCGATTTTAAAAAAATCGTAGGACCAGTTTTTGAGAAAATTGCAAAAAAGTGAAAAATTATACGAATAAACTACTACTTCCGGTTGACCGATGTTGATGAAAATGTTCGTGTCGGGTCCGGTAAGGGTATGTAACTTAAGTTTCAAGTTCGTACAATGTTCCGTTCTTGAGATATTTTGCGCGCGCGCGCACACACACACACACACACACACACACGCACACACACGCGCACGCGCACACACACACACACAAAGACCAATCGCTAAAAACAGGTTTTTTTGGGTTCAGGGGGTCTGAAAATGTGTAGAACCGGTGAAAACTCGATTTCTTAAAATCGACATGAAAACAATACTTTCCTTCCTATATATTCATATAGGCAAGAGAAAGTAAAAAATACTTAAGTAATAATGTAAACATATAACTTTATAGAAAAATCGATTATAATTTAAATTATGTATTTGTAATAACCTACACCTACTAATTCATCGGTAGTGAAACGGGACTGAATTCGGTATTTGGTTTCTATTTGATATAAAACTATTTGGAACGGCTGGCAATTAATATTTATTATTCTAAGTGTGTGGTCTTTATTAATATAACATAACATAACAGTATTACATAACTATTTTATTACATAAATTTATTGCAGACCATAGGCCTTTTAATTCTTGTTCACAATATTAATTTACGGGTCTCAGTAGTTGAGGTACACTCCTTCATTTTTACGAGGTTCATGATAGGGATACATAAAATAAATAGTCAACAATCTGCATTACTTTTCTCGCAGACTTTCAAACAGTGCAAGCGGGGTCGTCATAAAAAAATCAAGAGGTGTACATGACTTAAAGGGAGTCAGGGGTTCAGAAGAAAATAACTACTTTCTATTATTACTTTCTCTTCTATATGAAGGTAAGAAAAGTTATCTTTTTATGTCGATTTTTCGAAATCGAGTTTTCACGGGAAATACAATTTTACAGGTCCCTGAACCCAAAAAAAACATATTTTTACTGATTGGTCTGTGTATAAAATATATTTGTGAACCAAATATAGTATCCTATCTCAAAAACTGAAAATTGTATGCAGTTGAAACTTCGAAGTTAAAATAGGTACCATAATGGGATTCGACAGGAAATTTGTATCAAAATCTGTAGCAAATCTAATCATGTAGCAGTTTATTCGTGCGAATATTGATTTTTTTTAAATTTTCTCAATAACGGCTTCTACGATTTTAATTAAAATTGACTGATTTATTGCACTTTCTTACAGTGGCGTCTCGTGCCTTAAAAAATAGATGAAGAGTGTTAAAAAACCAAGAACAACTGGTATAAGTTACTAATAAGTATCCCCGAGACTCCCAAGAGTAAAAAAAATGTAAAATATACATATACACATACAAAACAACTAACGTACGTACATATCCTACATAGAACGTGTAGGTGCTGTAGGCTGGTCGACTCGCCGCAATCTTTGCACTATTCGTGGTCGGGTGGGGAGAGTTATGCGTGCATATTTGCCGCAGACGTCTCCGTTATCATGGCAACCCGCTGTGCGCTGGAAGAGAAGCGACGGCCTCCCGTCAAACTCTTCACTTGAACATTTATTACGTATTTATGGTTAGACTGTACGATGGTTTTGACTGAAAATTTTGATTTTCGGGTTTTTATATTTTTCAGTACCTCAGACCTAGACCTACCAGAAAGACATTAAATTACGTAAAAAATTATTTTAATGAAAAAATTAAGTATTTAGCACGTTTACCGAGCAAAATTATCATAATACCAAGAACGAATATTTTTTGTAATTTTAAACTTCTCGTTTTAGTGTAAAGGGAATTTCAGTTTTTTAAAATATCTGCATACTGTTTTTAATATTTTGAAAACTGTTGGTTCAGCTTTCTAACCAACTGTTGATGGGAAATTTGCATGTTTTTGTACATTCTGTTTTTGATTTGTGCCTTTTTGTTTTTTGTCTGTTCCCGGAAATTTGGATTTTTAACATATAGGTACATGTTTCTCGAAAACCATTAAACCTACATATAGTAATTTTTACCAGTTATTTTTCTTGTACATGCACATACACGGGTATTTTTATTACTTCCTCAGATGCTCCTAAAATTAGTAATATGCAAAAACACGTAGAAAGAAATTTGTAAAAATTCTATGTTATTCGTTATTTAATTTTTACTTTCTCTTGCCTATATGAATATATAGGAAGGAAAGTATTGTTTTCATGTCGATTTTTCGAAATCGAGTTTTCACCGGATCTATACGTTTTCAGACCTCCTGAACCCAAAAAACATGTTTTTAGCGATTGGTCTGTGTGTGTGTGTGTCTGTGTGTGAACAGAATATCTCAAGAACGGAACATCGTACGAACTTGAAACTTGAAACTTAAGTTACATACCACTACCGGACGCGACACGAACATTTTCATCAAAATCGGTCAACCGGAAGTAGTAGTTTATTCGTATAATTTTTCAGTTTTTTGCGATTTTCTCAAAAACTGGTCCTACGATTTTTTTTAAAATCGCCTATTTTACTCAATTTTTTTATTCTCTACAAGATAGGGTAGGCGCCATGTTTGCTGAAATTCTCGGTGAGGCTGTTTTCACGTAAAAACGTTGTTTTTTTAAGATTACGGCTTTAATATAAATTTTAGCGCAAAAACTTATATAATAAAAGTTGTAGAGAATTTAAAAACCTACAACTTCTGTTTCAAACATTTTTTTGTATAACGCTTAGTTTAACGGTAATTTGCAATTTTCTGTTTTTTTTCTCACGAAAACGTGAGAAAAATCGATTTTTTTAACATTTCGGTCTTAGTATGCATTTTACGACAAAAGTGTATATAATAAAAGTTATAGAAAATTAAAAGATCTACAACTTTTGTTTAGAGCATTTTTCTCTACAGAGCCTAGTTTAGCGTGAAAGCGTGATTTTCCGTATTTTTAAGCCAAACTGAGTTCGATTGTCATTTTGCGTCATTCACTCATGATTAAAATAAGGTTATGTTTTTGAGGTTAGTTTTTGTTCATTTCTAATGTTTTAATACTAATGTTAGGTTTAATGTTAATTATTTGCATTGGCAAGAGAAAGTTGTGTGAGTGTTTCACACCAGATTTTTAATTTTATGGTCCTACAGATTAAATTGAAAAAATGCCAGTTGCTAGAAAAACCCAACATCGATAAGTGTGTAAAGTTTCATTTTCTTATCTTTAACCAATTCTATGAAAACTGTACCTAAAAATTGAAAATTTAACATTGGCGGGCTACAAAGTACAGTCTCATCTTAAGGCCAACTTAATCTATCTTAGTATTATACAAGGGCTATTTAAAACATTAGTAAGCTACAATTTTATGTACGTTTTTACACGACAGTTCGTCATTCATTGGAAAAAATAATTATAACAGAAGTGATAATTATTTTGTGAAAGAAATAAATCTTGATACTATCCAGAAAATAGAAGAAGAGGCTCTTCACCTACTTCACCTGAATAGCTGCCGCTGCCTTCTTTTGGTGTAGGCTACAAGATAGGAACCAACGGCACGTAGGCCTATGCCGCTCATTGGATGAATTCTGGGGGGAGGGGCTGTGCTCTTGTGGTAAAAAATATATATATTTTTAAATAGCTGCCTTAATATGCATTTAACCCAACATTGTAGCCCTGTAGGTCTATAATTAAAGTTATGTAAAATTAAAAAATCCTATAAGTTTAATTAAGGTTTTTTTTCTACAGAGCTTAATTTTGTTTCAATTAGTGATTTTCAATGTTTTGCTCATTTAAATCCAACAGAAGTTAGTTGTCATTTAGCGTCAAATTAGGTTATGTTTTTAATTAGGTATTTATAATGGCAAGAGAAAGTATGTGAGTGTTTCACAATATTTTTTTTAATTGGAAGAAAGCCTTTAGTATGATCCTTATCTTAGTATTATATTGTTGGAGGAAAGCCAGACTTAAATTATTTTTATAGAGAATTTTGTGTTTACTTTCAGTTGTGTAAAAATGCACTAAAGGAATAAATAAAATTTTTGACTTATGGGCTTTCCGACATGATTATTTCAGTTGACATTTTGGTTTTTGTTTTATTTTATTTCTCTACAGAATATAATTTACAACCTGTCAAGTACAATAAGAAAAATACCTGATAAGTGGGAACAACTAGACCCAATGGTGCATCTTTATAGAAGAGAATCATAATTTTAACACGATAGGAAATTGAAAAGTTTGATTAAATTTTTGGAAATATGTGTCGTTGTTTAAGTCAACAGCCGGAAGGCTGGTTTGAACTTCTAGAGGTTTACTAAGTAAAAACGAGGAGTGAGGTGGTTTACTATTGCCTTCCTCACTGAGTTGAAAGAGTATGCTTATCAGCATGCCAGGCCCTCTGAAAAGCACTTACTTTCTATCCTGCAAATGACACCTTCACTTCATTCACCACAGGGTCTGGCTGTATAGTGAAATTCATTACTCTCAGAGGAGATAACTCTGAGTAGTGTCTTTTGCACCTCTACCTCTTCTGTTCTTAAATAGTTCAGTCATACAATTGGCTGACTCTGTGATAAGAAACAGAACTATTTTTTGAAGCCCTGGAACAAGCAGATCGAGTGCAAATAATTTAACACTCCACCTGCCCGTTATGGGCATATTGAAAATATATATAAATCAAGAAATAAATGAAATAAAAATCATCTGCATTTTTCAGTAAGGTCGGTTGGATGGACTTTTTTTAAAAGTCCGTCGCGTCGCTGAGTTGTGCTGTTTTCTATAAGTTGATAGTTTCGTGATTGAGGAGTTCCAATTTAATTTTGTAATTGTTGTTTTATTTTGTTGTTTCTTTTTGTACTGTGTAAATGTTCATCTCCCGATATAATATACTATTTGTTATGTACCAAGCAGAATCGATTATTGTTCGTAAAGATTTAGATTGGAATCTATGTGGAAATTCGATGTTGGTGCTGGCTGTTCCCCATAATTGAATCCCATACGTCCACATAGGTCTAAAAATAATTATGCCGTCTTCATCTCATAACATTGTTTAGGCGTAGGCCTACTGCCTGTTCCGGTCCCAAGGAACCTCATTGCTATCTTTTCCTCGGTCTCCCCTCACATCATCTTCCTCCTAGTCTATACTCCATAGCTGGGCGTGGATATTTATATCATGATCCATTCTTCCAACATGGTTTTTCCAGGTGTATTTTCAGTGATATATTTGGTCCTTAATGGCTTTCACATTTAATTCTAATATCTTCTTGTCTCATTAATATTTCTTGTCTAATATCGACTACGTTCTATGTTCTCTGCTACAGCCTTTTATAAAACGTAAAAAGTTCATTTCTGCACCCTGTATTCTATTACTGTCACTAGCCAATGAAACCTATGTTTCGGATCCAAGTATTAAAGTAGAGACTTCCATCACATTGGAAAATTTCAAATTTGTTTCCCGTCAAGAATCGTTTTATTGTATCACAAATATCCTGAAATAAATGTGTTACTTGTCCTATCGGTAAGTTGTTATTCAGTACTATTTTTATGCGGATGGATTCCTTGCCAGTAAAAGCTATAAAGGAAAAAAAAATAGTATTTTAATAAACAATGTTTTCTTTTGATAGTTTTGATTTTCTGTTGAGTATCTTGTGAAATCATTGAAATTTGTGGTTTAGTGGTTTAAGTATTTATGCGTTTTCCGTGTCAGTCAACAGTCTAGGTGTACCTAATCCAAGGTTTTTGACTGAATCTACTTATGGGATCAGTGTGGACATTTTGGTATAGAAAATTTTACCCCTTTTTGCAATACTATAGATAGAGCGAGGGAAATAATAATATTAACTGTGAAAAAACTTAAAATAAATTTACTTTCAGAATATTAAAACTGAACAACGTTAATAGGGTTTCAAGTAAAGCGGATTTAATTTAAAAAAATAAATAACATACAATAAAGAAAAAACAAACAGAAAGATAAATAAAACTTACACGATTTGTACTTTTTAGTTGGCTAATGGGATCGCAGATCATCCTTATTAGTAATTCTTACCTTGTCACCGCACTAGAGTGATGCAGTGTAAACTAAGAATTGTATTTTTCAATATTAATGAATAGTTTAGAACGACAACTATATATAACCAACTACTTTATAAAGTTTGTATTAGTTTTTTCACAAAGGATTGTCCTCCAAAGCCGAGTTATTATCAGCATTACCTTTATGGTACAACGCATAACATGTTTTTATTAGAAATTTTTCTATTTCTCTTACAGAGAAATATTTGATTATTATCGATTTATAAATATGCTAGACTTACTTTTTGATTTTTACTAAATTCTGATAAACTTTATTGATCTTACTTGGTCGTAAATACATTCCATGAGTTATAATACCGGACACCAAATTTTTTGACCTTCTAAGCTCACTGTTTACTTATATGAACAATACCTGATCTAAATCCGTTAACACTTTGGCGAATAAGGTTTTATGTTAATTTCTACTTAGTGTTTTTAACATAAACACATTTTAAAATCAATACCAAATATGTTTTTAAGATATAACCTAGTAATGAAATAATTCATTCGTATCATAATAATTCTGGAAATTCTCAAGGTACTTCAAACAAATTTATGCATTTATTCATGTATTTATAAAAAGAGTGTATTGAATATCAATTTTTTAACAATAAAAAACCTAAAAGTACCTACCAACGTTGGCCTACATGTAACCCAAGAAACCTGTAGTTTATCATGATAATATATGAGCGCCACAGTTCTTGAAATACGGTTTTTACTTTCTCTTGCCCTATTTTATGAATAAAGTAGCCCTATATAGGGAAGGAAAGTATTGTTTTCTTATTGATTTTTGGAAATCGAGTTTTCACCGGGAATGCAATTTCTTAGGTCCCCTGAACCCCGAAAAACATGTTTTTTTTGCGATTGGTGTGTTTGTGTCGGTCTTTCTGTGCACGAAAAAATTATCTCAAGAACGTAATACCGAAGTTGTTACTGGAGTTTAAGTTAGATATCACTAGAGAACCTGACAAAAACATTTTTATCAAAAAACTAAATTTTTGAATTATATTTATATATAAATCAACCAATTAAATACATAAAAAGCATCTGAATCAGTTATAAAAAAAATCGTAGTATATTAGTTTATTCATGCGATTTTCCACTTTTTGAGATTTTCTCAAAAACGGCTACTATGACAGTTTTTTAAATCGCCTTATTTACTAAATTTTGCATGCTCTACAAGATAGCCGGCATAAGCGCCATGTTTACTGAAATTCTTATTCATTATCGCGCAAATAAACTACTGTTTCCAGTTGAGCGATTTTGATAAAAATATTCTTGACGGGAACCCTAGTGATACCTAACTTAAATTTCAAGTTTCAACCACGTACGATATTTTGTTTTTGACGTTATTTTGTTCACGTATCCCACAGACCAATCGCTAAACACATGTTATTGTTTTGGTTTAGGGGCTGAAAACGTGTTCCGTTGAAAACTCTATTTCGAGAAATCGACATGACAACATAACTTTCCTTCCCAATATAATCATATAAAGCAAAAGAAGTAAAAATTATTGTAATTAGGGTTTTCCATACATATTTACTGTCAAGGCGGTTTGAACTTGCAATAGTATAAAACTTTCTTCTAGAAACCACTTTTTTTTGTTTATTCGTGGGATTACAATAATAATTTCATTTTTTTAAATTTTTACACACACACACGCATAACTTGCACAACTGTGAACTTACTTAAATACTAGGTACGTAAACTATCCAACTATGGTTTAGTATGTCAATGGTTCGTGTAGTGGTCAGCGCATTTGCCTTTTATGCTTGGGTCCTGAGGTTCTATTCCTGATAAGGGTTGGCATTTTTTTATCACTCTTTCTTCTATCACCCTTCATCTTCTGTATTAAACTTCGTTTTTTGGTTTATTTACAGTCGTATCGGCAGCTTGATAATTAGCGATTACTGTGGGTTTTGTCACTGTGATGGTGGGTTTGTAACGAGTTGAAACTTTTAGACCCAAGTCGGTAATCGAACCCGGGCTCTTCCGCTTTAATGACCAGCGCGCTAGTCACTACGCGACGGAGGCGGTCTCTGCATTAAATTTAATTTGCATAATAGTTGGATGTAAAAAACAAATATGTAAAAATTCCTAAAGAACAAAACTTGTAGGTTAGTTTGATGTATCTACAAAGAAAAGTCCTGTTTGAGGCTGGTCGAGCGATAAAAATTTTCATTCTAGTGATTTTTATAAACTTTGATAAAACATTTCATAGTTCTCAGAACAAATAAATAAGAAAATTCTAATGATTTGATACAGCTTTGATTTAATTTACGAAGAAGAACTGAAGATGGAGTTAATTTGTAGCTGAAATACTAAATTAATTACTCGAGTGGATCTCATTAGAATGTATATATATTTAAAAGAACAGTATTTCAGTTTGAATAGCCTCGAATAAGAACAAAAGTATCGATAGTCTTACGTACTGAAAATTGCGTTATTAGAATAGCAAATAAACTTCTGGAGAATTACAGCCTTACATTTAAAGAGTTTACTTATTCCACCTTTTGTCTTTTCCTTAACAAGCGAAGCGCATTTACTTTTTACCGTAACTTGTTCTTTTTTCCTGATTCCAACATTCATGCATACAAATGGAGCAATCAAGATGTCAACTGTTCCTATGTTAGTTAAACTTTAACTCGGTCATTAACTAAGATTGTTTGCGTTGTCTTATTCCTGGATGGAGGAAAGCTTTGCTACGCGCATTCCCATTGTTTATCTTCACATCTGTTACCCTCGCTTGGTTTATCTAATGGACAACTTCCGTTTCCGCCGGTGGAAGAGGACGAATGGGTGTCGGTCTTGGTATAAAACAAAAAGAAGGGAGGTACATCCCTGGCTATAATTTAATGGGTTAACACGGTTTGTCAAGTGTTGTTACTGATTAAATAATCAGTATTATTGAAATCAGGCAAGCGCGGTATGATATCTAAAACTAAACGTCTTGTCATTCAAAAATTACTGTCCCTGACGTAACAATATCACACAATGAAGGTCCAAACTTTTCAGGATTCATGTGTGAAATAATTGGACGTAAAACAAAAAAAAAATCTGGTATGAAACACTCACACGACTTTCCCTTACCAATGTAAACAATGAAAAATATAACGCATGTTTAATCTTTAGTAAACAATGTAAAATGAAATAACCTAATTTTAATCATGAGTGAATTACGCTAAATGAAAATCAATGTTCAACGGCTTAAAAGTACGGAAAATCACTCATTGACGCTAAACAAAGCGTTATTGAAAAAACGCTCGAAGTAAAAGCTGTAGGGGTTTTTGTATATTGCACACTTTTCTCTAAAATGCATATTAAGGCCATAATCTTATAAAAACAAAATTCTTACCACGATAGCATAGCCCCCAAGAAGTTAGGGAGATATGGCGCTTACTCTGTCTTGCAGAGCATGAAGAAATTAATAAATGAGACTAAAAATCGTAGGAGAAAATATATTAATGAGAAAATTGCAAGAAAGTGAAAAATCGCACGAATATACTTATATATTTCCGGTTGACCGATTTTGAAGAAAACGTTCGTGTTGAATTCCCTTCTGGTACCTAACTTAAGTTCCAAGTTTTAACTTCCTAGGCTACGCTATTCCGTTCTTGAGATATTTTGTTCAAATACACACACTCACAGACGCACACGCCGATCTCT
The DNA here is from genome assembly GCA_035578175.1 of Catonia carolina. Classification (NCBI taxonomy): domain Eukaryota; kingdom Metazoa; phylum Arthropoda; class Insecta; order Hemiptera; family Achilidae; genus Catonia; species Catonia carolina. The sequence goes on from JAQMRL010000007.1 coordinate 51,442,746, forward strand.
AAAAACATGTTTTTTTGGGTTCAGGTGGCCTTAAAAAGTATATTTCCTGTAAAAACTCGGATTTTAAAAAATCGACGTGAAAACAATACATTTCTTCCCAGTACGTTCATATATCGCAAGAAAAAGTTTAAAAAAGAACTTACAACATCAAGGAAATGCTTGCGGGTCTGTAGAAAGAAAGCGTTGGCAATTGATCGATCCAGTTTGTGTATCAAAAGCGTATTTTTGGGGAAATTTAAGAATTTCTTAGAATGATAAGTCTGTCAGATCTTGCAAAAAAAGGTCTTTAAAGGTTTTTGATTAAACTTCTCTCAGTTACTCATTTGGCTGGCCCGTTAGTGTAGTTGTCAGCGCAACTGCTTTTACTTCAGGTCTTCGAATTAAATTCCCCGGCTTTTTGTGATATGTTCAAAGGTATATGCCACCTCATAACATTACGTACGCCCAAGTCAAGGCTGAAGTAGCCATCGTCTCTCGGTAAATAAATGAATGATGTCTCGAAAAGGACGTGGGGAGGCTCTGCTCTCGTTCGAAAATTGTTTTTAATATAACGGCCTTTCACTACAGTTTAGATAGCTAAGATGTATGTAACGAAAGTTAGAAATAAATAAAAAGTTTTAGGTTGTATTCACTTCAAACAAAACGATGTTGCAGGTCGAATTCCATCTTACTACAGAGAAAGTTTTTGTTTCGAAAGAAGCTTTTTAAAATTTTTTTTTTTGTTATTGCTATTTTTTCGTTTTAATTTTGCTGTCTTTAGTGAGCTTACTTCCCAAATTACATGCATTTTTCGTGTAGAAGTTCATATAAAATTTGGTGTGAACACACACGACTTACTCTTGCAATCTAAATATTGACGAATATACCATCATGATTATACGTAAGTTAAATCTAGACTTATCTATACAGTCGTGATTTAGCTTTCAATGTGTAAGGTTGTATGAGAAAATAAACGATTTAAGTTTAGTTTACCGTAAAGTGTAGTGAGCGGTTGCTAGTCGAATAATTAATATGACATACAGAGAATAAAATGGAGTACTGGTTGAAGATAAATAGGAAAATCTGTCGTTCTACTTATTTTACTGGGGAATATTCTAAAACTATTTCTTAGTGAAGTTTATTACGAAAATCGAAACAATATTTCTAATTACAGCTCTTTTAATGTGTGCTATTTATTTGCACAGATTGCAGCGTCATTTACATAGGGTGTATTTACTCTTAAGAGATATTTCAATGAAGTGGTTTCCTTTAAGTTCTGTCTCATACCTGTACCAAGTTTGTAAGCTTCCATTGCCTTTCATAATTTCTAACATAAATCATCCTTTTGGAACATATATACCTTTATGAAACGGACCATTTATACATCCTTACATTATGATTTACAAAAGGCAACGCGCAGCAGAAACTGTAATCTATCTTTTGACTTACACATCACTACTATCCCGAAATGAGAAATTATGTTTCGTACTAGTGTTATATCATATGCACATGTCACTTGCCAATTGATTTCATGACCTTTCACGAATGGTTCATGTTTAATTGCAATGTTCTTTAAATACTAATTTTAATGGAATCTTAAAATTAATAATTCAGTTTTTTTCACAAACTACTAACTTGTTAGCTAATCGATAATTTGAATGGCAAAAAATCATACGGAAAAATAAGTCTTTACGGAACGAGCAAAATTAAATGCGGTTTTGCACTGAAAATTAACTACCTACACATAGAGGCTAAAGTAATTGCTAGATAAATAAATGTCAAATATAAAAGATATCGCAATTTAAATTCTCAACTTGGATTATATATACTTTTTTCTGTACAATAAAACTAATAAGTGCTGGAAACAAGAATTTTGTTGACATCAGTATGAATCAACAGTGGAAGGGAAGAAAAAACTGATAAGCCTAGTATACGTATGATTGGTGGGAGTTTTTAAAATTAACATCTTGCATTTTCCTTTGTCCGTCCGTCCGTCACAAACGGTTTTCGGATTTGTAATCTACTCAAAAAGTTAGTGGGCCTAAAATGGGTTTGAAGTTCCGCTTTTGACCGGAAGTGGCCCAAAACAGAAAATCAAATCAAAGTCAGAAACTACAAGGGATAGGAACAAATGGTTTTCGGATTCATAATCTGCTCAAAAATTAGTAGGCCTGAATTGAATTTGAAGTTGTGGTTTTGACCAGAAGTAGTCTAAAACCAGAAGTCAAGAAATCAAAGTCTCAATTTGGACACAAAAAAAATCTGGTGTGAAACACTCCCACAACTTTCTCTTTCCAATGCAAATAATGACCAATATAACCTAACATTTGTAATAAAACATTAGAAATAAACCAGAACCTAACCTCAAAAAACATAACCTTATTTTAATCATGAGTGAAAGACGCAAAATGAATATTAACCTCAGTTTGGCTTAAAAATACGGAAAATCACTCTTTCACGAACATCCTTTCGATAATCCATGTTTAATATTAAATGTTAGATTTTTGAATTATTTTTTGGTGTTATGCTCATTTTTCGGAAAATCCGAACAGGTCCTGATTCGGATTAGTAGGGTTGTTGTGTACTAACATGATGTGAAAAAGTATTTTTTGTTTCCGTGTAGCCTTAAAATATGTTAATTTCTTGTTGATTCATTCCACATTTTGATCACATGTTCGTATTGAAGCTTATTACAATTCAAAATTAAAATCGGTTTTAAATTGAATAAGAATATTGAGAAAATAATATCGGTTTACCATGCTTTTAATTTAAACACAAACATATAGTAGGGTTTTTATTATGTAGCTAAAATAATAAATGAAATTACTTGAGTTTTGTACATCGGTCAGTAGAATTTTAAGTTGTGTTAATATAAACTTAAGTAAAACAATAATATGTAAGGTCTATATCGCGTTTTAGAAACTCATTCATAGAATAAAATATGTTTGATATTAATAATTCTATCAAAACATAAGGATATTTTTAACTATACAATTCCATTAATGCAATAAATACGTTATTACAAACTTGGCATGTTCATTTTATAATGCCATTAATATTGTTACGTACACGCCTACTCTATTTCTTTACAATTACTGCAATTTTTAATGTTAAGCCTACATCCATTTTATTCTTTGTTTCTTAATAATAAACATTTTCATTATTGTATAAAATGCTGTCTAATAATTAATAAAATCTCAAACAGTAGATTGATGGAAAGACTTGGCTTCAAATTTGTTATAACAGAAGAAGTAACAGCGGATAATATGTTGCAGAAAAACTCCTTGAAAATAATTATCGGAAAATTAAAATGTTCAAAATATTTAAATATTTCGTGGAAATTATTCAGAAATAATCTAATCAAAAATCTTTACAACAAAAAGAACTTACTACAGTGGGACGTAACTTTTTATAGAAAATTCTACCATGAGTTCAAAATGCACGCGCCAGTAAACTAAACTCAAGTGACTTTGCAAGCTTGCTCCTAAACTACAAGATCCAGGACGTGTTTGCCGGCGCATGTAAAAATAAAAAAACTTACCGCCAATTCAAAGTTTAGGAAATCAAAACTAGTTCCGGCAAACACTGGCTCGCAATAATGGTGCGTTTCCGAATGTGATTATATGAACTTCTTTTCTTATTTTAAGCTGAAAAATAAACTCCGAGAGTTTACCGAGGGGTTGAGAATTATTATCTGTATAATATCAAACTTTATATATTTTATATTATTAGTAAAAATTAAATCTTTTATTGACATAATTTATATTGTATGATATCGAAAAATATGACGCATTAGTAACGTATAGGCCTATAAAAGGAATTTGATCGAAGGAAGAGATTTAGCAGACCCTTCAAACGAATTATACTACTAATCACAATAAAAATTTCTTTTGCTTTTTAAAAAGGAATTAAAAATCGTTTGTTAAATTCTGAAAAATACTTGAATTTGTGAAGCAACAAAAAAACTCGAATATTTTAGACTTGAGGTCATTATTATGATTTTGTTGTCATTATGAAACTGCTTAACGAAAAGGATTTCTAGAGTTAGGATCAAAAAGAAATTTTTTAGAAATAAGTACTATCAGATTTCAAAACCAAATTTTTCTTTGAAAAGTAAAATCTGATGAATTGTAAAGAAATAAGTATCAATAACTTCAATGAAAGAATTCTGTTGAATTGATATTTCAAGCGTAATCGCTGGAGGGAAGGTAATATAATATTTTAACAGAATTGAATGAATAATAATGATAATACTAGTAACGAAAATAATAAACACAATAAGCGTATAATATTTACAGATCGAGAGTATCGCAACGCGATTACCAGAAACCTTTAAAGATTAAATTTATGCCCCTGAGTAACTTTTCTATCGTATTGCAAAACGAAATAACCGATTCCAAGTTAAGAACGAGGAATAATGCAACTTATTGTAATGTTTAACCCTGACAAAGACAGGATAGATACACCTTCTTTTAATTTATTAAAATTATTTATTTATAATAAATAGCTGACGGCTTGTATCGTAGTTTAGCTTTCCACGAGAGCCGCTGTTAACGATGGGCTATGTCTTGCAGCGCCCTAACCTGCCGATTATATGAGTAACCTCCGATCATATGATGAACTTGCATATCTCTCCCGTTTCCTTGACACCCTTACGATTTTGCATTCAATAATAAATTATATAAGCAATATAAATAATAATAATAATATACTTATCGACATATTTATTCATATCTGATTATAAATATTATTGTTTCATTTTATTACCAATTTAAGATCACGTGAAGTGACTTAAAACATTTCTGGAAGATCTTTTTCCGTCCTACATTCACTGTGATCTTTTTCCATCCCCCTGGTGTTCTGTTTTTGTTCTTTATGGAAACTTTAAGTGAGTAATCAGTTGTCTAACTTTTTTTATCCATAATATAACTGGTTTTCTCTATAACATTTTTGAATTATTTAAACCACTTATTGGACACCTTAAATATATTATTTAGTGTCTTACAAAAAATTTCGTCGACCGTTTCTCATCAACGTAGAATTTCATTCTTAGTTTTCTGTTTTCCATAATTCGTTCGTTTTTCTCGTAGGCCTACCGTTCTTCTCTTCCTTGTAACCTGTATCGTCCGCCTACTGTGTTCAGACCCTTAATTTTTGGGAGAATCTTTTTATCAAATTTCTCTACTTCTCTTATTTTTTATTTATTTATTATTGTTAAAAACAAGTACAATGAATCTTATCCTATCTTATTTCCGAATACCCGCATAGGTCTATAGCCTATGCGCAGGTATGAGTTGTTTTTTTTATTTATTCTATTATAATAATAGCTTTTTATATCCACACTTAATTTACATAAAAGAAAAGAAACAAACATTTACAAAAAAACATACAACAAAATTTCCTAACGTAAATATACAAAAAACAATAATAGTATAAAAAAATAAATTAAAAAAATAAAAATAAAACGTCATGTAATGGCAAAGGATGAAGCAGACTTTCGATGACAATGTTAGCAAAATATTTTTAGCTGACACAAGAGGAAGAGCAATTCATTTTAATACATAGAACTAAACTTAAAATTAAATCCTCAGACTGCCCTATCCCTAAATTAATCAGCCAGTTGGTTACTTTTCTTTTGTGTATTTGAGGAGTTACATCAGTATTTCGGATAGCCTCTGATAAATTAAGGTGTGTGATTGAGACTATGTGCTGCAGTGCTGTTAATGGTTTTATGCAATCTAGGCCCTCTAGGGGCTTGATATCCGATACGGGTTACAGCTCTGGTATGATAATTATGAGTTATTTTCTGTAGTACAGAAAGTTTATTAGATCTTTAGTACAGTAATAAGTTTCTTGTGTAAAGTTGCTGAATGTCAAGTACCCGAAATCTACCGTATAATAAATCAGAAGGGAATGATAGAAGCCTTCCTGGTCATTTTAAGGCACGCACCCGCATACACCCACACATGATTTATAACAGTATTGTAACGACTGATCTTGGCTTGCTTCAGAGTGCTTTCATCTTGTACAAGTGGTGAGTTCTTCAGAGTGCACCGGCCATCTTTCATCTTCTACTGTTTTTGCTTCCTTTTCTTATCTTCATTTGTATTACCTCCTCGAAACACTTGAAGTTACCAACTTTTCCGATTTTTCTGTATTGTGTCACGGAGCTGTGTCGCGGAGCTATTTTGATGTTCGTTTATTATTTATTTTTTCGAAGGAGATTTATAGTCTTGCTATTTCTGCTTTTTATTAATTTAAAATAGAAACTATTGGAATGATTGCTGAAATTTATAAATTAAGGTTTTCCCAAGTAACCTTACCTCAGAGGTATTTTCAGATTAGTGTGCAACTCGACCTTATTGGTATCAACCAAAACATCAACACTTAGTGCCTTTTCACCAACACTTTTTAAAAATTAACCCTTATGCGTTTCGGCTTCTATGGGGGGATAAATAGTAGCTAGAAGTGCACCAATGACCATCTCAACGGTTTTCAATGTACGAGGGGTGTTTAGAAAGTAAAAGAGAGCTATACAATTGATATGAAATATAATTATGCAACCGAAGACCTATCAGTCAGTAATTTTTCTTATGGAAATTGGTAAAAATTTGGGTTTTATAAGATTGCGCCCTACTAAGCTGTTTAGGGCAAACATGTGTGTACCCAAAGTTACATAAAATTTTAAAAAATGTACAATTTCTTTTCTCCAACCCTTAAATTCAGCGTCAATTAGTGGTTTTCCGTATTTTGCTCATCGTCTTCTTCTTCTTCTTTCTCTCTCCCCATGTGCCTTACAGCGTCGGGGTAGTCTCGGACAACTTCCTCCATTGTACTCTATCTGCCGCCAATCGTCTCATTTGCCCTAGGGCCATGCCTCTTTCCTCTCCCAATCTTCGTATGTGCTCATCATATGAGTATCGTGGACGTCCTCTTTTCCTACTCCCGCCAACGATCACGTTTGCATACTGCTTGGCTTTCCTTTCGTCATCCATTCTTTGTATGTGACCCCACCATCCCAATTGTTTTCTATCTATTACCTCCTTCACATCCTTCATTCCTATTTCCTCCCTGATTCTTTCACTTCTTACTCTATCTCTCAATGTCTTCCCAGCTGTCCTTCTATGGCACTTCATTGCAACTGCCCTGATTCTGCTCATTTGTTGTTGCTTCAAGGGCCAGCTTTCTGCACCATACAGGACTATTGGTTCAATAATACTTTTATAGACCCTGTTTTTTACTGTGGCACCCACTTCTTTTTTTCCAAAAATACAATTTCTGGTTGCATAGAAGGCCCGACTAGCTTTAGAGATTCTATTTCTTAGTTCATCATCTATTTTCCCATCGTCCCTTACTACTGTACCCAGATACTCATATGACCTCACCTGTTCCATTACCTGTCCTTCCACATCTATCCTAATTCTTTCACCTTCCAAGCCATTAACCACCATCACTTTACTCTTATTGATATTCAGTGTCATGCCTTTCCTTTTAATCTCTTCATTCCATTCAATTACTGCAGTTTGAAGCTTTCTTTCAGAGTCAGCAATAAGAACTATGTCATCTGCAAATAACAAAGCTTGAGCAAATATGGGCCTCAAGTTCCAACGTCCCACCATCATTCTGTCAGTTCTTCTTTTGCAGATTTTATTAATTTCGTCCATTATCATCACAAAAAGTAGTGGACTCAAACTGTCTCCCTGCTTAATTCCTTTTTCCATTTGTAACGGTCTTGAAATCCTTCCACACGTTCTGATCACTGCAGTCACATTATTAAAAACACTTTTTATTGCTCGCTGTAATTTTGGTGATACGTTTTTGGCAACCAGCGTCTCCCATACAACACATTTTGGGACCGTATCGAAAGCTGCTTTGAGGTCCAAGAATGCCAGATAAACCCGTTTTCCCTTTTCTATAGACTTCGAACAGATTGATCTCAGCGAGAAAATATGGTCTTGAGTTTGTCTGCCTGGTCTGAAGGCACATTGTTCCTCCTCAAACTGGTCCTCCACCACCGCACGAAGTCTTTTCTCTAGAATTCGGGTATAAATTTTCAATACAACCGATGACAAACACACTGCGCGATAGTTTTCACAATCAGTTGAGTTACCTTTTTTATACAGTGGGATAATGATATTTTGTTCCCTTTCTTCTGGAATCTTTTCCTGTTTCCAGACTTCCTGCAATAATTTTGTTAGGCTATTCACTATGCATTCACCTCCTTTCTTCAGGTATTCAGCATGTATTTCATCTATTCCTGCTGCTTTCCCTACCTTCATTTTTCGAATTGCATCCCTAACCTCTTCCTTTGTTATATCAGAATTCATTTGATAGTCCACATTTGCATCATTGACCACATCTACAGTGATAGCTTCCTCAAACCTATCCTCTTTGAACTTATCTTCGAAAAACTGTTTCCAGGTTTCAAGTACATCTTGCGTAGCCGTCATCAGTTTCCCTTCTTTATTCTTTATTGAGTTCACTTGTTTTCCAAACTTTCCACGTATACTTTTGCAAATTGTCCAGAACTTTTTTACATTATTTTTGAAATTTCTATCGATTTCATTTCCAAATTCCTCCCAAGCCTTCACCTTCGACTCCTTCACTATTTTTTTTGCTTGGTTTCTGCACTCAATATATTTCCGCCAATCTTCATTTCTTCCCGATCTAATGTATCCTCTATATGCATTCTTTTTGTCTTTGACTTTCTGTTTCACTTCTTCTGTCCACCATTTTGTTCTCCTCTTGAATTGACCCACTTTTCTTTTTCCACATACCTTATTTGCTGCTTTTAATAAGGTTTCCTTTATGTTTTTCTCCACTGAACCTCAATATTTGTGGACAGAGCTTCATCTGTCATTTGAGCTTCAGCTAGAGTCAATTCTCTCTCCACTTCAGCCTGAAATGCATTCTGTTTATCAATACTTTCCAATTCCTCTACTTTAATCCTTTGATAGACTTTCTGCTTCATTGTGGTTTTTCTCTGAAAACTGGTGTCTGCAACAAGAAGTTTGTGATCTGTATCGATCTCTGCACCTCTTATAACCTTCACATCCTTTACTGCATATCTCATAGTAGATGGGTACAGAAAGTAGTCAATAATACTTTGAGTATCTCTGCCTTCAGCCACGAAAGTGACTTTGTGTATGGTTTTATGGATGAACCACGTATTTCCAATCAGCAGCCGGTGACCAATACAGAACTCCAACAGACGTGTTCCATTATCATTCCGCACTGACTCCCCGGCATGTTTTCCCATACAACCATGCCATCTTGTTTCATCATTTCCTATTCTTCCATTAAAATCACCCATTATAAATGCCTTTCGACCTGTCTCTACCTCTGCCATTGTTCTACCTAGATCTTCCCAAAAACAATCCTTTTCTCTAATATCTGCATCATCAGTTGGGCCATAGACCTGAATAATGGAAATATTTTCTGACAGTTCTAGATCAATTCTTATAATCCTGGGACTCCTGGCTTCCCATCCACTTACTAATTTATTAGTGTTCTCGTCCAGTATGACACCAACTCCTCCTTTTAACCGTCCTGCATCAGTCGTTCCTGAATATCTGAGCACATATCCATCATCCAATTGTCTCTCTCCACATCCTCTTTTCCGAATCTCACTAACTCCTAGAACACTCATTTTATACCTTTTCATCTCCTCTACTATTTCCTTTTCCTTTCCAGTCAAAGTGCGTATATTCCAATTTCCAAATCGTAAATTAGGTTTGTCCAGTCTTTTATTCCGAAAATTCCTGTCCTGTCCGAGGCTATTTATGTGACTTTGAATCCGCTTTTTCAACGTGTGGGTGATTGGCCCAACGACGTCGTTTTTGGAGTACTTCTTCGTCTGGCTCCTACCCTTTGACCTGTCCGGCTTGGGAGGCCCTGCTGGTAGTTACACTACCGCCGGCATAGCTCTCCGGGTCTTGGGAGCACGCAAGCCCCTCCACCATCTACAAGGTCCTGTACTCCCTAGGAGGGGGCTCATCGTCTAACAGAGGTTAATTTTTATTTAGTATCATTCACTTATATTTAATATTAAGTCATGTTTTAGTTGAAGATTGTTTACTCATGATAAAACATAGGTCATGTTTTCTGGTTGCATTTTTAGGGGAAGGTCGTGTGACACACTAGATTTCTTTTATTTCATTCGTTTTGGAATCCACCTCTTTAATTTGGTGTAGTGTTCTAACAGGAAAAATAAACTGAAATTTTATTATCCGATTTAGTTTTAAGGTTACTTAACTTAGATAATTAAATTTTAACTTATCCGAAGTAAATGGAAGCATATTTTATTAGCTTATTTTAACACTTCACTAAAGAATATAAAAACTAGTTTGTACTTAACTGCAGATAATACATTTCAAAAGCTTAAATCTTAAGTTTATAACCGAGATGAAAGTTGTAACAACTTTACAATGTAAATTATTAAAAGTTCATATTACCTTATTTATTATTTATTTCATAAAGATTAGTTATTTTACAATGTAAACGATGTGCATTTTAAATGAAGATTTTGAGTTGAAATACAACGAGACATGTTATTTTCATCATATTGAAAACTTTGGCAGATTTTCTATAGGAAATCGGATATTGAGGTTACTGCAATTTCCCGAAAATCCCTTATAAACTTCACTGATCTTTAATCAGAGATACTAAAAATGAACTCCGCTAATATTATACGTTATATTTGCCTTCCAACGTCAGTAATTTTCATCAAAACTCAACGAAACTGAGTATTAAGGTTTTCTATAGAAACGAAAGGATTAGTTCATTAAGGGGTAGAATCGTAAATCGGCTACAAGGAGAGGGAATTTATTGGGAGATCAAAATATAAAACCAAATAATTCAGGTTGTAGAAATAGTTTTTTCTTTCGTATACATTCTATAAAATTTATATTCTCACAGATCGCTCATTGGCTAAATTGACTGGGTCAGTAAGGGGCAATTGTAAGCTACAGTATATCTCGGTAATGTAAAATTACCTATCCCCATGTACCCTTTTATCAGAATTTGCTCAGATGAGAGATCTACAATTTTCATATGTTTTGTAAGTAACAACTTTTTTGGAGAAATTTCTGATCATATAATTTTAATCTTTAGTTGTTTAATATTGTAACGTTTGCTCCAGGTTATAATAAATAGCAGATAAATTTAAGAAAATAATTATAACAATTTTTTATTAACAGAATTTTGTTTTTTAGGTCATCAGCCGAAAGGCTTGTTTAAACCTCTAGAGGCTTTACTAAGTAAAACGAGGAGTGAGTTAGTTTACAAAAGCCTTCCTCACTGAGTGGAAAAGTATGCTTATCAGCATTCCAGCCCCTTGGAAAAGCATCTACTCTCCACCCTGCAAAATGACACCTTCCCTTCATTCAACACAGGGTTTGGCTATATAATGATAAAATTCGTTACTCTCAGAGGAAATAACTCTGACTAATTAACAGCATAATAGGTTATAATAAGTTACTATGCTCACATTACGAGATTAATTTACAAACAAGTTATTACAAACTTTTAGCTTAAAATAAACTGAAGTAGAAATAGAAGATGCTTATTTGCAATTAATAATCGACTTTAACCTACAACCAATTTGTATACAATATTTACCGTACGTACACTTGTTTTTCTTAACGTACTTGTTATAATGCATAAACTGGATTACAAAACTAACACTTTTTTAAAGTTCTCGCTTCAATCACAATTCGACTTAAACTGGTACTGTCCAACCTTAGAACAACCTTAGAACAAAAAGACACAGAAACATGGGGTGTGATGGGGTTTATTATTTTTTTATCCCTAATGTAAATAGAACAAGAATGCAGTGCTTGATGAATCCAGATAATGGAAGAATACAAAACTATAAACAAAAATAGATAACAAAAAGAGGTCAATAACAGCCCACCTACAATAGGACATCCTCCTTAGACGTCAAGTAACCATTTTTTACAGCTGCTAGCAACACACAACACAAAAACTATTGTATTCAAAACATAATTTTACCTATTTGTCACGATATACACGAATTGAAATTTTTGATTTCAGACGACTCTTTTGATATAAACTGTTTTGATATTTACTAGTAGAAGTCACGCTCATAGCAAGCAGGTGGAGTGCTAAATTAATTGCACTCAATCTGTTTGTTTCAGGGCTACAAAAAATAGTTCTTTTTCTTATCGCATAGTCAGCCAATTTTATGACTGAACTATTTAAGAACAGAAGAGGTAGAGGTGTAAAAGACACTAGTCAGAGTTATCTCCTCTGAGAGTAATGAATTTTACTATACAGCCAGACCCTGTGGTGAATGAAATGAAGGTGACATTTGCAGGGTGGAAAGTAGGTGCTTTTCAGAGGGCCTGGCATGCTGATAATCATTCTCTTTCGACTTAGTGAGGAAGGCAATAGTAAACCACCTCACTCCTCGTTTTTACTTAGTAAAACCTCTAGTGGTTCAAACGAGCCTTTCGGCTGATGATCTGAACAACAACAGTAGAAGTCAAACAATATGTAAACTTTTATATTTAAGAGATGAAAATAATTGAAGCTCTTGGTGATCAAATTTGTAAAAAATGGCTACTAAACTTTTGCTTAGTTTTAGTGTATTAGTGAAACATATTAAGGGATTAAATGAGTCTCCCTTCGTACCATTTTCACTATCTATTTTTATAATTTTATTGGATTTTATACATACGGAATATATTCAAGTTATTGATAAATGGCTTATAAAACGAGGAGTGAGATGGTTTACCATTGCCTTGAGCGGAAAAGTTTGCTTTTCAGCATGCCTTCTAATAAGCACCTGTAACTGACATCCACCCTGCAAATGACATCTTAATTCATCACAGGGTCCGGCTGTATAATGAATTTCATTACTGTCAGAGGAGATAACTTTCACTAGTGCCTTTTACACGTCTACCTCTTCTGTTCTTAAATGCTTCAGTCATATAATTGGCTGACCATGTGATAAGAAACAGAACTATTTTTTGTAGCCTTTGAACTAGCAGATCGATTGCAAATAATTTAACGCTCCAGCTGCCTGTTATGGGCAAATCAGCTTCAAGAATTGTCAAAAACTGAGAATTATTTACTTGCAGAATTATATAGGAATTTCAGTGTCTCAGTAAAAATTCCTGCCCATAACAGACAGGTGGAGAGTCAAATTATTTACTCTCAATCTGCTGTTGCTGGGCTAAAATAAATAGTTCTGTTTCTTATCACATGGTCAGCCAATTAAATGACTGAATCATTTAAGAACAGAAGAGGTAGAGGTGTAAAAGACACTAATCAGAGTTATTTCCTCTGAAAGTAATGAATTTCATTATACAGCCAGACCCTGTGGTGAATGAAGTGAAGGTATCATTTGCAGAGTGGAAAATATGTGTTTTTCAGAGGGCCCGGCATGCTGATAAGCGTACTTATCCATTCAGTGAGGAAGGCAATGGTAAACCACCTCACTCCTCATTTTACTTAGTAAAACCTCTACAGGTTCAAACCAGCTTTTTGGCTGATGACCTAAACAACAACACCAAAAATTCATTTATTTGGCGATAAAATCAATCTCGTCTTACAAAGGAAGGTTTAAATAACAGAAAAACAAAAAATTTAAATTCTATAATTTTACCGAAAACTGTGGTCCAAACTCCCATTACGAATTAATCGTCCGCGGGAGTTCTTTTTAAACTGTATCCAGAAGACTGAAAATAGGGAGTATATTATGTTAAGATAAAACTGGTTTCTAAACTTTGTTAGATTTGTTGCGTACCAATTCGTTTCAATTTAACTGAATTATTTTTATTGCTATTTTTATTGCTACAGCCTACGTGCTTACTTACCTACTTATTTGCTTCAGTAAGCGTGTCATCTAATTTCTACTCAATAATTCACTTTTTAACTTAGTCTTTACTTAGAAATTTATTTAATTTTAAAAGGAAAAATTTGGTGTGAAACACCTACACGACTTTGTTTTTCCAATGTAAATAATGAAGAACATAACTTACGTTTTATCGTGAGTAAATAATGAAAATAATTTAAAAGTAAATATTTTTAATCATAAGTGAATCAACCTCTGTTCGACTTGAAAATACGGAAAATCACTCATATTGACGCTAAAGTAAGTGCTGTAGAAAACAGTAATGCTTCAAATAAAAGTCGTAGGTTTTTAAATTTTGTATAAGTTAATTAATTAATAAATAAATCTTAATTTGCCAGCGACCAAAAAGGAATTGTCATTGTCAAATATAGTATAATATACATTAAAACTATTTTAAGAAACAATTTATACTATTTATTACTTTCTCTTGCCTATATGAATATATAGGAAGGAAAGTATTGTTTTCATGTTGATTTTTCGAAATCGAGTTTTCACCGGATCTACACGTTTTCAGACCCCCCGAACACAAAAAATATGTTTTTAGCGATTGGTCTGTGTGTGTGTGTGTGTGTGTGTGTGCGCGCGCGCGCGCGCGCGTGTGTGTGTGTGAACAGAATATCTCAAGAACGGAGCATCGTACGAACTTGAAACTTAAGTTACATACCACTACCGGACCCGACACGAACATTTTCATTAAAATCGGTCAACCGGAAGTAGTAGTTTATTCGTGTAATTTTTCACTTTTTTGCGATTTTCTCAAAAACTGGTCCTACGATTTTTTTAAACTTCTTCCGACAAGATTTTCCGGAAATTTCGCAGAATAAAACACATTGAGCTTATAGACTGTTCAAAAGATAAGATGTTTGTGATTTTCAGGTTAGTTTTATCTGTGTACTGCAATTATTTACAATTTGTCGTACATCTGTGTCGTAAAATGCATTCATAAGCCAGCAATTTTAACAAAATCCTATTTTTTAGCGATTTTAATCAGAAAAATCTGGTGTGAAACACTCACACGACTTTCTCTTGCCAATGCAAATAATTAATAATAAACCTAACAGTATTAATAAAATATTAGAAATAAACAAAAACTAACCTCAAAAACATAACCTTATTTTAATCATGACTAAATGACGCAAAATAAAAATCGAACTCAATTTGGCTTAAAAAAAAACGGAAAATCACACTTTCACGCTAAACTAGGCTCTGTAGAGAAAAATTCTCTAAATAAAAGTTGTAGATCACTTAATTTTCTATAAATTTTATTATATACACTTTTGTCGTAAAATGCATACTAAAGCCGAAATGTTAAAAGAATCGATTTTTCTCACGTTTTCGTGAGAAAAAAACAGAAAATCGCAAATTACCGCTAAACTAAGCGTTATACAAAAAAATGTTTGAAATAAAAGTTGTAGGATTTTAAATTCTCTACAACTTTTATTATATAAATTTTTGCTCTAAATTGCATATTAAAGCCGTAATCTTAAAAAAACTTTGTTTTTACGTGAAAACAGCCTCACCCAGAATTTCAGCAAACATGACGCCTACCCTATCTTGTAGAGAATAAAAAATTGAGTAAATGAGGCCACTTTAAAAAAAATCGTAGGACCAGTTTTTGAGAAAATCGCAAAAAAGTGAAAAATTACACGAATAAACTACTACTTCCGTTTGACCGATTTTGATGAAAATGTTCGTGTCGGGTCCGGTAGTGGTATGTAACTTAAGTTTTAACTTTCAAGTTCGTACGATGTTCCGTTCTTGAGATATTTTGTACACACACACACACACACACACCCACCCACACACACAGACCAATCGCTAAAAACATGTTTTTTGGGTTCAGGGGGTTTGAAAACGTATAGATCCGGTGAAAACTCGGTTTCGAAAAATCGACATGAAAACAATACTTTCCTTCCTATATATTCATATAGGCAAGAGAAAGTAAAAATACAGAAAATCACTAATTGACCTAAACCAAGCGTGTAAAAAAATCTTTTGAATAAAAGTTATAGGTTATTTAATTTTGTACAACTTTTTAATTATGTCTGATTTCGCCCTAAAATGCATAGGCTCTGTCAAAGGCTCAATCTCAAAAAACAATTTTTTACCATAGCATAGCCCCACCAAAAATTTCAATAGATATGGCGGTTACCCTATCTATTATAAAGAACACAAAAATGTAGTAAAGGAGGCAGTTAAAAAAAAGTTGTAGGAGGTGTTTTTGAGAAAATCGCAAATAAGTGAAAAATTACACGAATGAATACTATTTTCAGTTAATAGATTTTGATGAAAATGTTCGTGTCGCTTTTGTTCACCGTACCTAATTTAAGTTTTTACTTCTTACGAGTACTTATTCCGTTATTGAGATGTTCTGTTAATACACACACACTTACATACTCGCGCGCGCAAACACACACATACACACAGACACAGAACAGTATAAAAACATGTTTTTACGGTTAAGGGGGCCTGAAAAAGTAAATTTCTCGTGAAAATTCGATTTTGATAAATCGACATGAAAACAATACCTACTCTCTTTTCCTATTTTTACTTTCTCTTGCCTATATGAATATATAGGAAGGAAAGTATTGTTTTCATGTCGATTTTTCGAAATCGAGTTTTCACCGGATCTATACGTTTTCAGACCCCCTGAACCCAAAAAACATGTTTTTAGCGATTGGTCTGTGTGTGTGTGTGTGTGTCTGTGTGTGAACAGAATATCTCAAGAACGGAACATCGTACGAACTTGAAACTTGAAACTTAAGTTACATACCACTACCGGACGCGACACGAACATTTTCATCAAAATCGGTCAACCGGAAGTAGTAGTTTATTCGTATAATTTTTCAGTTTTTTGCGATTTTCTCAAAAACTGGTCCTACGATTTTTTTTAAAATCGCCTATTTTACTCAATTTTTTATTCTCTACAAGATAGGGTAGGCGTTATGTTTGCTGAAATTCTCGGTGAGGCTGTTTTCACGTAAAAACGTTGTTTTTTTAAGATTACGGCTTTAATATAAATTTTAGCGCAAAAACTTATATAATAAAAGTTGTAGAGAATTTAAAAACCTACAACTTCTGTTTCAAACATTTTTTTGTAAAACGCTTAGTTTAGCGGTAATTTGCGATTTTCTGTTTTTTTCTCACGAAAACGTGAGAAAAATCGATTTTTTTAACATTTCGGCTTTAGTACGCATTTTACGACAAAAGTGTATATAATAAAATTTATAGAAAATTAAGAGATCTACAACTTTTATTTAGAGAATTTTTCTCTACAGAGCCTAGTTTAGCGTGAAAGTGTGATTTTCCGTTTTTTTTAAGCCAAATTGAGTTCGATTTTCATTTTGCGTCATTTAGTCATGATTAAAATAAGGTTATGTTTTTGAGGTTAGTTTTTGTTAATTTCTAATGTTTTAATACTAATGTTAGGTTTATTGTTAATTATTTGCATTGGCAAGAGAAAGTTGTGTGAGTGTTTCACACCAGATTTTTCATATAGGGGGCTAGAGAAACTACTTATTTACTATAAAGGATTTCTTATATGAAATGTTTCATCGAACAAGTACTTTATTAGTTATTTTCAAACAGATGTAGAACCACAACCTTTAAAAAATCGTTTTAATGTATTGATGTATTTTCTTGCTGTACAAGTAGGTTTTTGTTAAAAAAAATGGTGTTGATAAACGTAGAAGTAATCAATTTGGTTTCTTGGGTTGTGATTCTTTTAAATTCTGTGAACTTTATTTTCTTTAACATACACTGTCACTTCAATAATTTTTACTTTCTCTTGCCTATATGAATATATAGGAAGGAAAGTATTGTTTTCATGTCGATTTTAAGAAATCGAGTTTTCACCGGATCTATACGTTTTCGGACCCCCTGAACCCAAAAAACATGTTTTTAGCGATTGGTCTGTGTTTGTTTGTATACAAAATATCTCAAGAACGGAACATCGTACGAACTTGAAACTTGAAACTTAAGTTACATACCACTACCGGACCCGACACAAACATTTTCATCAAAATCGGTCAACCGGAAGTAGTAGTTTATTCGTATAATTTTTCAATTTTTTGTGATTTTCTCAAAAACTGGTCCTACGATTTTTTTAAAAATCGCCTGGTTTACTCAATTTTTTATTCTCTACAAGATAGGGTAGGTGTTATGTTTCCTGAAATTCTGGGTGAGGCTGTTTTCACGTAAAAACATAGTTTTCTTAAGATTGCGGCTTTAATATGCAATTTAGAGCAAAGATTTATATAATAAAAGTTGTAGAGAATTTAAAATTCTACAACTTTTATTTCAAACATTTTTTTGTATAACGCATAGTTTAGCAGTAATTAGCGATTTTCTGTTTTTTTTCTCACGAAAACGTGAGAAAAATAGATATTTTTAACATTTCGGCCTTAGTATGCATTTTATGACGAAAGTGTATATAATGGCATTGATAGAAAATTAAAAGATCTACAACTTTCATTTAAAGCATTTCTTTGTACAGATCTTAGTTTAGCGTGAAAGAGTGATTTTCCGTATTTTTAAGGCAAACTGAGATAGATTTTCATTTTTCGTCTTTCATATATGATTAAAATTAGTTTATGTTTATTAAGGTTAGTTTTTTGTTTATTTCTAATGTTTTATTTCTAATGTTAGGTTTGTTGTTAATTATTTGCACTGGCAAGAGAAAGTTGTGTGAGTGTTTCACACCAGTTTTTTTTTAATAAAGTACAGTGAAAAAAATGTATGTAATTGAAGCTCCTAAATATAATGATCTTTATGAGATAAAGTGTTTTGCACCCAGAGTACACTTGAATGTTTTTTTCTGATTTAAAAAATTTTCCATATTAGGCCTACCTAGTGAAGAAATATCCTTACTAATATATCATACCGAATATGAGGTAGAGTTAGAGAATAATGAATGATGAACAGATATTAGGAATTTTTTATCATTTAATCTGGCAATTTATTTTAATTCAAATACCCTAATCCATATTTTACTTGATAGGCTACTTGATCAGTATGAACAGTAAAGAAGTTCTCTTTAAAAAATTGTTTTTTTTTTACTTTCTCGTTGCCTTATATGAATAAGAAAGGAAAGTAGGCCTATTGTTTTTAAGTCTATTTTTCGAAATCGAGTTTTCACCGGAACCATACATGTTTTCAGATCACTTTAAACCAAAAATTATGTTTTTTACCGACTGGTCTTGTGTATACGTGTAGAAAAATTATTTCAAGAACAGAATATCGTACAAAGTTGAAATTTGGACCTTAAATTAGGTACCACGTGGAAATGAAACACGAATATTTTTATCAAAATCGGTAAATCGGAAGTAGTAGTTTTTCGTGTAATTTTTCACTTTTTACGATTTTTTCAAAAACGTCTCTTACGATTTTTTTTAAATTGCTTCTTTACTAAATTTTTTGTTCTACTTACAGAACAATACGGTACAAATTTGGTTCTCTGTTCTGAATTTGTTTGTGGTTTAGAAAATTCCTCGTCTTCTCTTCATGTATTGCGAGTCTGAGGTTCAGGAAACAATGGTTAGATTCTACTGACATCCGTAAGGACTGATGGTAATTAGTTATTTATTTATTTCGTTTATTACTCCTCCAAAAGAGCAAAGCCCGTCCTTGAAGGAGGATTATTCAAATAACAAGACAACATAAACCACAGTAATAATTAGAATACTGCAGTAATAGCACTGCTAAAAAACCAATTAACGATACATCACTTATTACATAAAAATATCTGGTTTGAAACACTCACACGACTTTCTCTTGCCAGTGCAAATAATTAACAATAAACCTAATATTAGTAATAAAACATTAGAAATAACCAAAAAACTAACCTCAAAAACATAACCTTGTTTTAATCATGAGTGAAAGACGCAAAATGAAAATCAACCTCAGTTTGGCCTAAAAATACGGAAAATCAATCTTTCACGCTCAACTAGGCTCTGTGGAGAAAAATGCTTTAAATAAAAGTTGTAGGTCTTTTAATTTCCTATAAATTTTATTATATACACTTTTGTCGTAAAATGCATTCTAAGGCCGAAATCTTAAAAAAATCGATTTTTCACACGTTTTCGTGAGAAAAAAAACAGAAAATCGCAAATTACCGCTAAACTAAGCGTTATACAAAAAAATGTTTGAAATAAAAGTTGTAGGATTTTAAATTCTCTACAACTTTTATTATATAAAGTTTTACGCTAAAATGTATATTAAAGCCGTAATCTTAAAAAGAAAATGTTTTCACGTAAAAACAGCCTCACGCAGAATTTCAGCAAACATGGCGCCTACCCTATCTTGTAGAGCATAAAAAATTTAGTAAACCAGGTGATTTTAAAAAAAAACGTAGGACTAGTTTTTGAGAAAACCGCAAAAAAGTGAAAATTTATACGAATAAACTACTACTTCCGGTTGACCGATTTTGATGAAAATGTTCGTGTCGGGTCCGGTAGTGGTATGTAACTTAAGTTTCAAGTTTCAAGTTCGTACCATCGTACGTAATAATGTTCCGTTCTTGAGATATTCTGTACACACACACACACACACACACGCACGCACACACACACACACACACACACACAGACCAATCGCTAAAAACATGTTTTTTGGGTTCAGGGGGTCTGAAAACGTATAGATCCGGTGAAAACTCGATTTCGAAAAATCGACATGAAAACAATACTTTCCTTCCTATATATTCATATAGGCAAGAGAAAGTAAAAAACCACAAAAAGAGAAAATTATCAAATAGGCCTAACTAACTGTTGGTTACCGTTAACACAAATGTCGGTTTCTCGATAACGTGGTCGAACTATTCACAGTGCTGAACGCAATGTAACAAAATGTTGTGTTAAACAAAAAGTTAAAGTTAAAAGTTGAAGCTAAACAGAAATGCCTGTCCGTGCCTCTTAACAAAAGCCGTGAGTGAGCGGCTAACTACTATGATGTTTCTCTTTCCACAATTCGAAAAATGAAGAAGGAAATTAAGGACGCGAAGAAGCTATTCTTTAACAGTTTTGTTGACACCTGGTAAAAAAAGTAAACGGTTAAAAATGAAGAAGGAAATTAAGGACGCGAAGAAGCTATTCTTTAACAGTTTTGTTGACACCTGGTAAAAAAAGTAAACGGTTAGGTAAATACTAGAGAGACTGATTATGAAAACGCCGGTGTCAGCAATAGTAAAGAAGGCGATTCATTCGTAATTACAGTAAATGAAACATTTCTAGTCATTTTATTAAGCTGTAGGCAATATTACAGGTCATATTTATTTCTTATAAGGTTTATGACTGCCCATAACAGACAGGTGGAGTGTCAAATTATTTACACTCAATCTGTTCGTTGCAGGGCTAAAATAAATAGTTCTGTTTCTTATCACATGGTCAGCCAATTAAATGACTGAATCATTTAAGAACAGAAGAGGTAGAGGTGTAAAAGACACTAATCAGAGTTATCTCCTCTGAAAGTAATGAATTTCACTATACAGCCAGACCCTGTGGTGAATGAAGTGAAGGTGTCATTTGCAGAGTGGAAAATTTGTGCTTTTCAGAGGGCCCGGCATGCTGATAAGCATACTTTTCCATTCAGTGAGGAAGGCAATGGTAAACCACCTCACTCCTCGATTTACTTAGTAAAACCTCTACAGGTTCAAACCAGCCTACAGGCTGATGACCTAAACAACAACAACCAAGGTTTATGAAGAAAATCTTTTCTCGGAATAAACCACAGCTTACAAAATGTATCTAGAAACTGCACAGTAGTGAAATGTATGAGTAGTGTCTCACTGTTTAGGTTAGCAGCACTGCAAATATTTCACTTCCCTTCCTCACAGCCCATATATAGTCTACGCAAAAGGCAATCTCGTGACTTCAGTATCTATAACTCTAAATTAGTATATTTTAAACCTCTACCTCTTCTGTTCTTAAAAGCTTCAGTCATCTAATTGGCTGATCATGGAATAAAAAACAGAACTATTTTTTTGTAGCCCCGGAAATAACAGAATGAGTATTAATAATTAAACACTCCGCCTGTGTGTTATGGGCAGATAATTTTATGTATAAACCATTAAAATCGGAAATAAGTGTGCTAAATTTGCTTGAAGATTAGCGAGGAAGGTTTTGCGGTTTAGTTTATAAAATATTATAAAATTTATCATTCATTATTTGATATGTTATTTACATTGTTTCATGTATTTTATCATTCAAATCATTTCATACGCTGTTTGGTTTAATGATGTATTTATTTTAATTAGAACATTGCTTAATTAATTACACTCTGTATATAATGGAGAGTGTTTCGAATAGACTGACTATTTGAGTATTTATTTTATTAAAATAATCTCTAAATTTATTCAAGTACGTTTTTAGTCGCATTTTAAAATAAATGAATAGATAACTTTAATTTATTTAATGCAATTTCTATAGTTATAGAACTATTTAAATTAATTTGTTATGATGTTTAACAAATAAACAAAATTATATACTTTTGAAAATTGTGCTCATTAAAGTTTGCTTAGTCGGTGGGAATTGAATGAATTAAATAGAAGTAAGATACAATAATCTCTAGTTATCCGGTCTGATAATTGCTAGAGTTTATCCGGATATTAGGGACAGGGAAAAATATGTTATGGAATAATTGGCAAATTTATAATATACCGAACTAGAAAGGTGAAAGAAAGAAAACATTTTCGGGAAGTGGGAAAAGAAATAAATCAAATTTATTTATTTTAGCTTTCTAAGGCTAGTTGTTAATAATTTTAATATGTTTATACGAGGGGGTACCCAAAAGTATCCGGAATAGCTCTGCTGTGGGCGGAGCTTGTGCAGTACAAATTCCCGCCACTAGGCTGCTTGTAGCGCTACTCATTGCCATTTTGTTCGTTGATCTAGCTTGTTCTGTTCTCGTGCAGTGATTGTTCTCGCTAGTGCTGTTTTGTGCTCGTGTCGTTTTTCATGATGGCAAGTTTTAATGAACAACGTGCGGCTGTGAAATTTTGCTTCTTGCTCGGTAAAAACGCCGCGGAAACAGTTGTAATGTTGAACACAGCTTACAAAGACAACGCTATTGGAAAAACCCAAGTGTACGAGTGGTTTTTTCGCTTTAAAAATGGCGACATGTCGATTGAGAACAAACCTCGTTCTGGACGACCGTCGACTTCCCGAACAGACGAAAATGTTGTGAAAGTGAAAGAAATTGTACGAACAGACCGACGACAGACCATTGACCAAATATCACAGGTTAAAGGGTTATCTTGGAGCTCAGTCCAACGCATTTTAACAGAAGACTTGACAATGAAAAGAGTCGCTGCCAAGTTTGTGCCTCGGGTTCTGACAGACACTCAAAAGGAACGTCGAATTGAAACGTGCAGTAATTTGAAACAACAGCTTGAAACTGATCCAGATTTCATGTAAAAGATCATTACGGGTGACGAGTCTTGGTGCTATGGGTACGACCCAGAAACCAAACAACAATCCAGAAAATGGAAGACTTCATTATCACCCCGACCAAAAAAAAGTCGTCAAGTCAGATCGAACATCAAAACAATGCTGATTTGTTTTTTTGATGTGAGGGGAATTGTCCATTCAGAGTTCGTTCCACCAGGCCAGACGGTAAATCAAGCTTTTTATCTTGAAGTGTTAAGAAGACTACGAAACAGCATTCGTCGTAAAAGACCTAATTTGTGGCAGGCAGGGGACTGGTTTTTCCACCACGACAACGCGCCTGCACACACGGCAATCTCGGTTACCCAGTTTTTGGCGAAAAACGGCATGGTTTTGCTACCACACGCACCGTACTCACCCGATCTGGCTCCGTGTGATTTTTTCTTGTTCCCACGCATGAAAAGGGGCATGAAAGGTCTCCGATTTAACAACGTTGATGATGTCAAGAAAAAAACGACGGATGAACTGGCAGCCATCACTGAAGAGGAGTACAAAAAATGTTTTGAACAGTGGAAGCACCGGTGGGACAAACGTATTAGTTGTAATGGAGAGTATTTTGAAGGGGATAAGGTTCTTTTGTAAAAAAATTAAAAATAAATAGTTTTAAAAAATAATTCCGGTTTCTTTTGGGTACTCCCTCGTATTGCTTGTTTCTGCCCATAATAGACAGGTGGAGTGTCAAATTATTTACACTCAATCTGTTCGTTGCAGGTCTAAAATAAATAGTTCTGTTTCTTATCACATGGTCAGCCAATTAAATGACTGAATCATTTAAGAGCAGAAGAGGTAGAGGTGTAAAAGACACTAATCAGAGTTATCTTCTCTGAAAGTAATGAATTTCATTGTACAGCCAGACCCTGTGGTGAATGAAGTGAAGTTGTCATTTGCAGAGTGGAAAATATGTGTTTTTCAGAGGGCCCGGCATGCTGATAAGCGTACTTTTCCATTCAGTGAGGAAGGCAATTGTATACCACCTCACTTCTCGTTTCACTTAGTAAAACCTCTACAGTTAAACCTGTAGAGGTTTTACTAGCCGAAAGGCTGGTTTGAGCCTTTCGGCTGATGACCTAAACAACATTGTTTGTTTAAGCTGCTATTGAAGAAATCGTAATGTTGAACATCACTTGTTTTTTGTAATAACTAAATTTAAACGGTATTCCTTGCAGTTTATGTAAAATTTGGGTAGTTGGAAAATTTCAGTGTTTCTTTTTCTTAACATCAATTACGTATTTTTTAGGTATCTTCAGTTTAGTAATTTTGTTTAAAATTAAATCATAATAAATAGAAATGTAACTGAAGAGTTCAAGATACGAAACGTACATTTTCAAAGGTAAATACGTTTCAATTTGCTAGTAGATTGAATTTCTTTTACGCAGAAAAATTACAATTTTGAATTACACATTCAGGCGTTATTCTTACTTTCTCTTGCCTATATGAATGTATAGGAAGGAAAGTACCTATTGTTTTCATGTCGATTTTTAGAAATCGAGTTTTCACCGGATGTACACGTTTTCAGACCCCCTGAACCCAAAAAACATGTTTTTAGCGATTTGTCTGTGTTTGTGTTGGTGTGTGTGTGTGTGTGTGTGTGTGTGTGTGAACTGAATATCTAAAGAACGGAATATCGTACGAACTTGAAACTTAAAACTTAAGTTACATATTACTACCGGACTTGACACGAACATTTTCATCAAAATCGGTCAACCGGAAGTAGTAGTTTACTCGTTTAATTTTCACTTTTTTGCGATTTCCTCAAAAACTACGGTTTTTTTTTAAAAAGCGCCTGGTTTACTAAATTTTTTATGCTGTACAAGATAGGGTAGGCGCCATGTTTGCTGAAATTCTTGATGTGGCTGCTTTTACGTGAAAAATTTTTTTTTTTAAGATTACGGATTTAATATGCATTTTAGCGAAAAAAATTATATAATAAAATATGTAGAGAATTTAAAATCCTACAACTTTTATTTAAACATTTTTTTGCATAACTCTTAGTTTAGCGGTAATTAGCGATTTTCTGTTTTTTTCTCACGAAAACGTGTGAGAAATCGATTTTTTAAGATTTCAGCCTTAGTATCGATTTTACGACATGAGTGTATATAATCAAAGTTATAGGAAATTAAAAGATCTACATCTTTTATTTAAAGCATTTTTCTCTACAGAGCTTAGTTTAGCGTAAAATAGTAATTATTTGTGTTGTTAAGGCAAACTGAGGTCGATTTTCGTTAATCGTCTTTCACTCATGATTAAAATAAAGTTATGTTTTTTGTTTATTTCTAATGTTTTATTACTGATGTTAGGTTATATTGGTCATTATTTGCATTGGCAAGAGAAAGTTGTGTGAGTGTTTCACACCAGATTTTTTAACTATAGTGCTCTCGATACTACAGCTCACCAGGGGGAAAACTTGAACAAAAAACGGTCTACTGAACAGTCGCATAGCTTTTTAAGCACTTACCGGTAGCTTCGTGTACGAGACATTGTATCAGACATTGTTTGTTTAGTGACTAAAGTTACTAACTGGTTTATTCCGATTTCAGTAGCATCATGATATGGGGGCCTGTCTGTAAAATATAAGGAACGATCAATTCATAAGTTTAATTTTAATTTGTAGAATGATGGATAATAACATCAGAGTAGAATTTTTCTACTTGATTAACAACAAACATCGGTTATTAATAAAATAAAGTTTACTGATGCGAAATCATAACCGGTGGTAATTTTATTGAATTATTAGAGAATAAACAACGCATTATAATCATAATACAAACGGAAAAACCGATAGGATTGATTGAAATAATTAATGGTAGAATTCCAGTGCCTTGTAAACTGTTAATATAATTACTATAGACACAAGGCAACACATCAGTCTGTAGTCAGCGTTAAGTACAGAAGCGTGTACTGACAAGGGAGAGTTCGATCAATAATTCTTCAGTTACTTATGCCACCTCTTACAAACACACACTTACACACACTAGCACCTGGGTTGGTACAGACAATAAACAAATACACACCGGGAAATCATATACCACACAACATAAATATTCAATATCAGTAAAAAATTTGTTGCATCTTCTCATGTAGAAAACAAGAAAGGAAAGAAACCGTATTATATGCACCAACCAACAACACATTTTGTGCATTTGCATCCAGTTTTATAGGGTGTCTCAAAAAACAATTTGCCATTATTTTTACTTGCGAATATAATTCTATAACACAACTTTTAAAATTAATAAAGTTAAATTGCTCGTATTTTGATTAATTACTTGTAAATTTTTTGAAGAGATTTGATTTGAAAGAATTATTAAAAAATATAAAAATTAGTGTAGGTGAATGCAAATGAGAACTTATTGCAGGTGTGAAAAGAAGGAGTGTGAAGTGACTGATTAAACTATGCGTCATATTATTGTGAAATTGATGGTCGAATAAATTAGCCACAGTATTGTCGGATCGCATTTGCTATGTGCTACTTGTACGATAACCTCACTTAAGGTGAGACTGCCGATGATTTTAACTGAAAATTTCGATTTTCGGTGTTTTATGTTTTGCAGTACTTAAGGCCTAGATCTACCAGAAAGACATTAAATTACGTAAAAAAATTATTTTAATGAAAAAATTAATTATTTAGCAGGTTTACCGAGCAAAATTATCATAATACCAAGAACGAATATTTTTCGTAATTTTAAACTTCTCGTTTTAGTGTAAAGGAAATTTCAGTTTTTTAAAATATCTGCATACTGTTTTTAATATTTTGAAAAATGTTGGTTCAGCTTTCTAACCAACTGTTGATGGGAAATTTGCATGTTTGTGTACATTTTGTGTTCGATTTGTGCCTTTTTGTTTTTTGTCTGTTCCCGGAAATTTGGATTTTTACTTTCTCTTGCCTATATGAATATATAGGAAGGAAAGTATTGTTTTCATGTCGATTTTTCGAAATCGAGTTTTCACCGGATCTATACGTTTTCAGACCCCCTGAATCCAAAAAACATGTTTTTAGCGATTGGTCTGTGTGTGTGTCTGTGTGTGTGTGTCTGTGTGTGTGTGTGTGAACAGAATATCTCAAGAACGGAACATCGTACGAACTTGAAACTTGAAACTTAAGTTACATACCACTACCGGACGCGACACGAACATTTTCATCAAAATCGGTCAACCGGAAGTAGTAGTTTATTCGTATAATTTTTCAGTTTTTTGCGATTTTCTCAAAAACTGGTCCTACGATTTTTTTTAAAATCGCCTATTTTACTCAATTTTTTATTCTCTACAAGATAGGGTAGGCGCCATGTCTGCTGAAATTCTCGGTGAGGCTGTTTTCACGTAAAACCGCTGTTTTTTTAAGATTACGGCTTTAATATAAATTTTAGCGCAAAAACTTATATAATAAAAGTTGTAGAGAATTTAAAAACCTACAACTTCTGTTTCAAACATTTTTTTGTATAACGCTTAGTTTAGCGGTAATTTGCGATTTTCTGTTTTTTTCTCACGAAAACGTGAGAAAAATCGATTTTTTTAACATTTCGGTCTTAGTATGCATTTTACGACAAAAGTGTATATAATAAAAGTTATAGAAAATTAAAAGATCTACAACTTTTGTTTAGAGAATTTTTCTCTACAGAGCCTAGTTTAGCGTGAAAGTGTGATTTTCCGTTTTTTTTTAAGCCAAATTGAGTTCGATTTTCATTTTGCGTCTTCCACTCATGATTAAAATAAGGTTATGTTTTGAGGTTAGTTGTTGTTTATTTTTAATATTTTATTAATAATGTTAGGTTTATTATTAATTATTTGCATTGGCAAGATAAAGTTGTGTGAGTGTTTCACACCAGATTTTTAACATATAGGTACATGTTTCTCGAAAACCATTAAACCTACATATAGTAATTTTTACCAGTTATTTTTCTTGTACATGCACATACACGGGTATTTTTATTACTTCCTCAGATGCTCCTAAAATTAGTAATATGCAAAAACACGTAGAAAGAAATTTGTAAAAATTCTATGTTATTCGTTATTTAATTTTATGGTCCTACAGATTAAATTGAAAAAATTCCAGTTGCTAGAAAAACCCGACATCGATAACTGTGTAAAGTTTCATTTTCTTATCTTTAACCAATTCTATGAAAAATGTACCTAAAAATTGCAAATTTAACATTAGTGGGTTACAAAGTACAGCTTCGCCTTAAACAAGCACACTAAAACGACAAAAAGTCTCTACCTATAAATCCAATACGATACTGATGTATTATAGTTCTTTTTGATTTTCGGTTTATTATATTTACTTATATTTATAGTACTTTGCCTATCTATTATATGACATAATCTCATATTACTTCTACTTTATACGCGGCAACGCTAAAAGACTATTAGTAATGCTGGACGTTGACGCTTACACGAATACGCGCGCTTTCTTGTAAATTAGTGAACAAATTAGGAATTAATTATGCCCATAAAATGCAGGGGGGTGTTAAATTATTTGTACTCAATCTGCTAGTTCAAGGGCTACAGAAAATAGTTGTGTTTCTTATCACCTGGTCACCCAATTATATAACTGAAGCATTTAAGAATAGAAGAGGTAGAGGTGTAAAAGGCGCCACTCAGAGTTATCTCCTCCTAGAGTTGTGAATTTCATCATTATACATCGAGACCCTGGGTGAATGAAGTGAAAGTGTCATTTTCAGGGTGGAAAGTAGATGGTTCTGAGATAGCCGGCCTGCTGATAAGCATGCTTTTCCACTCAGCAAGGAAGGCGTGGTAAACCACCTCACTCCTCGTTTTACTTGGTCCTATAGAGAATCAAACTAGCTTTTCGGCTGATAACCTAAACAACTATAGGAGTTCATTGTTATCATAATTTTCAAATAAATATTTCAAAAACAATACAATTTAATACTATATTTCTTGTCTGGATATTTTTTATTACGAGACTTAGTAGCTAAAGAATGGAAAATTCATTCTTGTATTTTCCTTCTATCTTCACTCACTCCTCATGTGTCATAACAGGTTCCTCTAACGTTGGCAGCGAAATTTTCCTTATTCCTTGCTAGACGGAACAGCTTCTCATCGCTGGCTGTTTCTGTCCAATTTCTTAAGTTTTTACACGTATCACCCACCAATTAATTGCACGGATCTATAATTTTCCCTTTTAATATTAGCTGGAGCAGTTATCAATGGTCATCTCGAAGAAATATCCC
Organism: Catonia carolina; assembly: GCA_035578175.1. NCBI lineage: Eukaryota > Metazoa > Arthropoda > Insecta > Hemiptera > Achilidae > Catonia > Catonia carolina. The sequence goes on from JAQMRL010000007.1 coordinate 51,472,226, forward strand.
AAATATGCCAACTTTCTGCTCATAACAATCTTCAAATATAGTTATTGTAAGTTAAAATAACCCTGCTTATATGGGGAAAAATTACATCAACTAATTACTATAAGTTTGAAAACATTGTGGTTATCTGTATTTCTTTAAAAATAATTAAAATAATACTTATTACTTCCTCGTGTTCTATATGCGTATTATGAGGAAAGGAATTATTGTTTTCATGCTGATTTTTCGAAATTGAAGTGTTACCGGAAATACACGTTTTCAGCCTCCCTGAACTCAAAAACCATGTTTTTAACGATTGGTGTGTGCATGAAAAGAAAATATCTCAAGAACGGTTCATTAAGCGGAATGTTTATTGAAATTCTTTGTAGGGCTGTGCTATCGTGGTAAAAAAATGTTTTTTTTAAGATTGCGGCTTTAATATGCCTTTTACGGCAGAAACGTATATAACTAGAGTTGTAGAGAATTGAAAACCTGCAACTTTTAATTCAAACATATTTTTCTACAACGATTGGTGATTTTCTGTATTTTGTTCATCAATGCGGTAACAAATTGAGTTTTTATGATTGGGGCCTTAGTAAGCTTATGCATTTTACGACAAAAGTGTATAAAATCAAAGTTATATAGAAAATAAAAAATCTATATAACTGTTATTTCAAGCTTTTTTCCTACAGAGCTTTTAAGCGGCAATTAGTGATTTCCCGTGTTATTAAGTGGAACAGAGGTTGATTTTCATTTACATTATTCACTCATTATTAAAATCAGGTTACGTTTTTTATATTACATTATATACTCAAGATTAAAGACAGATTAGACTATATTGTTGATTATTTACATTGGTCAGAGAAAGTCGTATGAGTGTTTTCACCAGATTTTTTTAATAAATTTTCTTCAGGACAAAATATTGCGAAAAGAAAATGATTCTCAATTTATGAAACACCATATACTAACATAAGCTTACATTTAAAGCTTTTGTTTTATTATACTCTGTCAGTTCGTACGATAATATATCTTTGATAAATAATATATTTTTAATGTTTCGGAAGAAAAACGCCTCAGTTCGCAATTTTATTAACAAATATACGGCTATCATCAAGTCTTATCTAAGTTATGTATGAAGAAAGAGCTGGTAATGTCTTACGACATAAAATACAAAAAACAACAAAAACAATCAACAGTAAAGTATCCCTCTTAATATTCCTGTACCATAACTTTTTCTTGTTTATAAAACATACAAAAAAGTGCAGGTTATAATAAATCGATGGCAAACTGCACTAAATTTCTTGCTAATCATTAAGCAGTACATTTTTTATTACCGATTTTGATGTTGTATTCACAATATTTATAATTTTATATGGTCAAGAATGTCGAAAAACCCAGCGTTGGTTGAACAAACATTTATTACTTTATTTTGAAACTGTTTAAGCACTACACTACTACTACTTTACAGTAGAACCTTTTCGATCGCGGTTTCAGTTTTGCGTGGATTGCTAATGCGTTTTCGAAAATTTATTTCACTTTTACTCGGCTTTTTCACTGGATACTATTTTGTATTTTCATCACGACTTACAAAAGTAAAATTTTTATATTCTCTGTACTGTGTAGTCAGTCTATGAATCAATTACTCTACAGAAAGACCTAAATGAATTGGAAAAGGTTTTGAACATCTGTAGGCCTATAGAAGATCAAAATCAAAAAAATTTACCTCTTAGTGACCTTTTTTACTTTCTCTTGCCTATATGAATATATAAAAAAGAAAGTATTGTTTTCATGTCGATTTTTCGAAATCGAGTTTTCACCGGATCTACATGTTTTCAGACCCCCTGAACCCAAAAAACATGTTTTTAGCGATTGGGCTCTGTGTGTGTGTGTGTGCGCGCGCGTGCGTGTGTGAACAGAATATCTCAAGAACGGAACATCGTACGAACTTGAAACTTGAAACTTGAAACTTAAGTTACATACCACTACCGGACCCGACACGAACATTTTCATCAAAATGGGTCAACCGGAAGTAGTAGTTTATTCGTATAATTTTTCACTTTTTTGCGATTTTCTCAAAAACTAGTCCTACGTTTTTTTTTTTAAAATCGCCTGGTTTACTAAATTTTTTATGCTCTACAAGATAGGGTAGGCGCCATGTTTGCTGAAATTCTGCGTGAGGCTGTTTTTGCGTAAAAACATTTTCTTTTTAAGATTGCGGCTTTAATATGCATTTTAGCGCAAAACGTTATATAATAAAAGTTGTAGAGAATGTAAAATTCTACAACTTTTATTTCAAACATATTTTTGTATAACGCTTAGTTTAGCGGTAATTAGCAATTTTCTGTTTTTTTCTCACGAAAACGTGTGAAAAATCTATTTTTTTAAGATTTCGGCCTTAGAATGCATTTTACGACAAAAGTGTATTAAATAAAATTTGTAGGAAATTAAGAGATCTACAACTTTTAATTTAAGCATTCTTTTGTACAGTGCCTAGTTTAGCGTGAATGAGCAATTTTCCGTATTTTTAAGCCAAACTGAGGTCGATTTTAATTTTGCGTATTTCACTAATGTTTTTTGAGGTTAGTTTTTTGTTCATTTCTAATGTTTTATTGGGACTAATGTTAGGTTTATTGTTAATTATTTGCATTGGCAAGAGAAAGTTGTGTGAATGTTTCACACCAGATTTTTTAAATAATAAAGCAAAATTTTATTTGTACTGATAAAAAATTAAAATTGTACGACCGAAATAATAAAAGGATTTTAAGTGACCCGTGGAAGGTTTGAGGAATTTAAACGTAATATTTTCTCGATTCATAATACGAAACTATTGGATGAGTGGGCGGGCGTCAGCTGATAATTAGGGAGAAAACTTTTCAGCGGAGTTGTTAGATTGTTACTTTTATCTTAACTTTGCTAGTTAATTACAAATAATACCATTTTTCAATCACATTCAGTGTGTTTCAAATTATATTAAGTATTTTTATTTATTTAGTGCTTTTAATAAAAATTAAATGATTTCATTGGTACCTACGTTTCTCGCTAATAAAAATTGAAACTTACTTGCAGTGTTTATAAAAAATAATACTTGTTTCTCAAGCTTTCTCATTGCAACTAGTGTTTCTAATGTTTGGTTTTCATTATCACTGCATTAGCTATAAAAAGATGAGATTTTACAATTGATTTTATTAAGAGGTGTTTTTTCCATATTTAGGCTATGGGAAAAACACCTCTTATTTACTACACCAAGAATTTCAGCAAACATGGCGCCTGTCCTATCTTGTAGAACATTAAAGATTTAGTAAACCAGCCGATTTTATAAAAAACAATTGTAGAACCAGTTTTTGTGAAAAAATACACGAATAAACTACTACTTCCGGTTGACCGATTGTGATGAAAATGTTCGTGTCGGGGTCCGGTAGTGGTATGTAACTTAAGTTTCAATTTTCAAGTTCGTACGATGTTCCGTTCTTGAGATATTTTGTACACACACACACACACACACGCGCGCGCGCGCACGCACACACACACACACACACACACAGACACAGACCAATTGCTAAAAACATGTTTTTTGGTTTGGAGGTCTGAAAACGTGTAGATCCGGTGAAAACTCGATTTCGAAAAATCGACATGAAAACAATACTTTCCTTCCTATATGTTCATATAGACAAGAGAAAGTAAAAAATAGGAAATAATGAAAACATGTAACAAGAAAGAAAAATTGAACGATAAATTCATAGCCTATACAAGAATTATAAATACAAGATTCTTTAAATCGAAGATAGCCAAAATTTTATTATTTGTGAACTAAAAAAAATTGAAAAAGGGTGTAAGTTTCTTGACGATATAAACTAGTTTGTCAAAAATAAAATGTAACAAAAAATGTCTGTCTGCGTGTTTGTTTATCAGTTGCTACACAATAATAGTTGAACCGAATTTATAGAAATCTGCTGACAAGTTATATTGCATCATAACGTAAAATTTATCCCATATTCCATTGGGGAAATCGTAAAAGAGAATCTCCGCCTTCACATGGCTGTTAACTTATAAATAATGTATTTAAAGTAAAAACTATAAAAGAATATATAAAACTGAGTCAGAAATATAGCTAATAAAATTACCTACAACGTCTTATTATAACAACTTTTATATTCTTTAAGGGGATCCGCCCCACGCTTGGTGAGAATATTTTCTTTCTTGCGCTGTATGTAGTATCTGCTCTATAGAGTAGCCTCTACATAGGATTTGTTGTTGTTGTTTAGGTCATCAGCCGAAACGCTGGTTTAAACCTCTAGATGCTCTATTCAGTAAAACGAGGAGTGAAGTGGTTTACAATTGCCTTCCTCAATGCTTATCAGCATGCCAGGTCCTCCGAAAAGCATCTACTTTCCACTTAGCAAATGACAGTTTCATTTCATCCTTCACAGGATCTGATTGTATAATGAAATTCATTAGTCTCAGAGGAGATAACTCTGAGTAGTGTCTTTTACACCTTTACCTCTTCTGTTCTTAAATGCTTCTGTCATACAATAAATTATGTGGTAAGAAACAGAACTATTTTTGTAGCTCTGAAACTAGCAGATCGAGTGTAAATGATTTAACACTCCACCGGTTTGTTATGGGCAAACTCATTACTTATGGTCCTAATAATTTTAAATATGACTTAATTTCACTGGGATAGCTGAAATATGGGCGAAACATTTCCCTAGCTGTAACATGTTAAAGGAAGCGTTTTGTGATCTGTATGTATGTGAAGATCTTTTTTTATTTTTAATACCGCAGATCCCAAAAGATTGCCGTGCAGTTTCAACTTTAAAGAACTATTGGAAATATTTTTTGGACTGAAGACTTCTTACTAAACTTTTTATTTTTTGAGCATCTGTTTAGTGTAGATTTCGTTGTGTAAATACAACTGTTTTTCTCTTTGATATCAGATAAGGCAATTTGAACGTGTATGCAGTGAAGCACCTAAAGAAAGAGAAATGAAACTTGTAAGAAATCCTTTTTTCTCCTGTTTTGTGTAATCAGCTTGTTACTATACGTTTCTAAAAGTGATGTTCCTACTTACACTCGTGTTGTTTAAACATTCATTGTAAATAAAAGCTTGTCGCATGGTTTTACCATTTAGACATATTACTGTTGTTAGTAAAACACTGTAAACAGTTACGATTTCAAAGATTAGTTTTGTCACCTAAAAGGTTTTACTTTTTCTCGCCCTATTTTTAGTAGGCTACTGTTTAACAAAGTATTGTTATGGAGAAACATTGTTCGTATCCAGATTTCAAGTAGTCTTTACGGTTAATGATTCCTTGAAGCCAGGAAAAGGATATTTTTCTTTAGTTGTATGTTATTTATTCTGGATCGAATATTACTGAAGTGACTGAAATTTTAGAATTAGATTCCTTCAATAAACCCCTGGGACTTTTTGGAATTACAGTAGCTATACCTCTCAACTGTAATGGTAGACTTAAATTATAATATATTAAGTAAAGTATTGTAATGTTTTTTCCACGTTCTTTCACGATCTGGTTATGTAGTAATAAAACTTTATTTTAAGTTATAACAAGTATTTATTACTAAATTAAACTTTGTAACTTAATCTATGTATATAAAATTCGATGTATGTGTGTGTGTATGTTCCCCTTTATTTCCTAAATTACTGAACCAATTTTCATACAGTTTTTTTATGTTGTAACTATGATGCCGGTGCAGGTTTTAGGCTATTAAAACCCTTAAAAAGTTAGTCCTAAAGGGTTGAAAATAATGTGTTTGTCCTACATTAAGGCTTTTATGAGGTTAGATAATCTGCTGCTTTTAAACCAGCTGATGTGATTCAAATAAAGATTTGTCATAAATGAAGTCATGTGATTTGGCAAATAGCGACGTGGTGCTAAGGATCAGCTGGTGACATGACATGATAATTTTATTGTATTTTATAATGTAGATACGATTTTGTATTGTTGAGTATTCTGTAAAAGTAAAGTTTCGTGTTTCTTTAATTTGTTTAATTTTCTTTTAATTGGTGAGTGATAAATTGCTATGATATTTTATTTTGACTTTTATTTTATTCAACGTAGATTTCAGTTTTTAGTTTTGACAATTTTTTTTTGTTGTCTTTTTTTTGTTTTTTTCCATTTTAAATAATGCCATCGAAAAACATCACTAGGAAGAAAATCTTCAAAAGCAAAAAAATTTCAAAAAGCAAGAATTTCTGAAAAGTGATTATACCATTTTTCGCGTGCAAAGCCGCGACGGGGTATGCTAGTAGTAGAATAAAGATTATATTTCAATACCATACCTGTAACCGTAGGTATTTAAAGTAAATTACAAAAGATGTAGGGTATTGCAGATACGTTGATATGAAACGACTTGCGCCAGATAGAACAGCTTGGATAACTGTATCAAACCAGTCGAGAGGCTAATGACAAAAAACCTGTTACTAGTTCGTACCCAGTAACACCTGAGTGTCCACACATTGACTCGCTCGATAATTTCGTTACTGCTGAACTGCCCGACAAAGAGCTGGCTGCTTTTATAAACATTACCTTAAAATTTCTAGAAAAAAATAAGGAATACAACAGAAAAAGGTTAAAATAGACTAATAAAGACTGTTGTTATAAATAAATAAATTCACGATAGAACCTTCTACTTTAGTTTAGAAATATAACAAATAGTACAACTGGCGATACTCGGGGAATAATCGATCACATTGTCAAAACTCTTTTTCCGTCTATTTCTCATTGTCAAATTTGTTTTTATTATTTCCAATAATTGAAGAGCTGAGTGGATGAAAGTGTTATGTAACATTTTTTTCAAAAATTGAGTTTTTGTGAATAATAAAGATGAAATTTTCATATTCAATATGTAGGCCTAGATGACATATCTATGTATCTTTGCAGCTCAACAAAAACGTAGTAGATAAAAGTTCTATGTACTGCTTAATTTATTACTTAATTTTAGTGGATGTAAAAGTAAAGAGCATTGGACAAATTGTTCGCCAAGAATGGTACGATCCCATTGACATTGCCTGTTTTGTTTTTAAACTACTAGTTAACTGTGGTATACTGTGGGAAATTCGAACTGGCACAACTCTTGCTCTACGTGTACACACAGTTCCGCGTAAAATATATCCATAACCTATTTTTTCAACAAGGTCTACAAATTTTAATGTTTGCAAATGCCTACAACCTTATCTCAATGTACAAACATACAAATTATTATTTCATTTAAAAATATGTATTTAATTTGTCCCAGTAAAAAATGTAATTATAAGTTACAAAACTATACGGCAAAAACTCACTAAACTATAATCTACGTACGCACGCAACTAACTAAACAAATTGGTCTCAATATATAATGAACCTGCCCATAACAGACAGGTGGAGTGTCAAATTATTTACACTCAATCTGTTAGTTGCAGGGCTAAAATAAATAGTTCTGTTTCTTGTCACATGGTCAGCCAATTAAATGACTGAATCATTTAAGAACAGAAGAGGTAGAGGTGTAAAAGACACTAATCAGAGTTATCTCCTCTGAAAGTAATGAATTTCATTATACAGCCAGACCCTGTGGTGAATGAAGTGAAGGTGTCATTTGCAGAGTGGAAAATATGTGCTTTTCAGAGGGCCCGGCATGCTGATAAGTTTACTTTTCCATTCAGTGAGGAAGGCAATGGTAAACCACCTTACTCCTTGTTTTACTTAGTAAAACCTCTACAGGTTCAAACCAGCCTTTCGGCTGATGACCTAAGCATATAATGAACAGAAAATCGTATATGAAAACAAATTATTAATTATTATTATTAATTATTAATTAATTATTAATTATTAATTATTAGTCACATCATTATGTCTGACAGATTATTAATAACAACAGTGAAAACAAAGCGTTGTGACCGTGCGTGAGTAGCACAATACTGCAATTGTATATTTTTGTGACTGTACCGTCGTTGCATGGCGAGGGGCGAAGAGTGGAGTAGATAAACACCGGAGCTGCTTGTGCCAATTCAAATTGTCCAAGTATAATAAATATTTATACACATCAGTAAAAGGTGTTATTAAGTATTTCTTTTAAAAGTCTCTAATGAAAAACTTTAGTATTACTAGGATACCACAATTCTTTGAGAATACAATGTACAGTACATATTTTTGGTGGATAAAGCTCTTATACGGGTGAGGCAGTGAATCGGGCGATTATGAAAACACCGTGAGGAAGTTAAAAAATGTAGTTTAATTAATTTAGAATATACCAAGTAATACTTACATATTTACAATTTTTTATAAATTACTTGAAAATCATATCATAAAGATGTCCTCCATTTTGTCGCACACATTCCTGAACTCGTGCACGAAGGTTATTCATCACATTTTGTAATGTGGCTGTAGGAATTCGTGCCACTTCTTGACGTATCCGTTCTTTAAGTTCCCGTACATTTCGAGGCGGTGGAGATTGGAAAGCACGTGATTTTAAGTGTCCCCATAGAAAGTAATCACATGCAGAGAGATCTGGTGATCTGGCTAGCCATGAAATGTCTCCGTTCTTAGAAATAACGCGATTGGGAAACAAGCGTCGCAAAACATTAATTGAAGCCCTGGATGTGTGGCAGGTAGCACCGTCTTGTTGAAAAAACATGTTTTGGTAAGCCGGATTACGAACTAATTTCGTTTGAAGACAGTTCTCCAACATGTTAACATAGCGCTGTGTATTCACTGTAACTGCACGTTCATTGTCATCCTCAAAAAAATATTGTCTGACTGAAATATTGCCTGTGTTGATATTGCACACCAAACCGTCACTTTAATACTGTGAAGCGGCTTTTCATGTATTTTTTGTGGATTTTCGCGTGACCAATATCTAAAATTCTGCTTATTTACGAAGCCCGAAAGATGGAAGTGAGCTTCATCACTCTTCCAAAGATTTTTGAGAAGATCTGCGTTGTCATTCATCATGTCCAATAATCGATTACAAAAAGTAAATCGGGATGCGTGATCAACATTATTCAAAGCGTGCACTAACTGAATTTTAAACGGATGGAATTGTAGATCTTTGTGTAAAGTCCTCACACTACGATTAGAAATGCCGAGTGATATTGCATGCCGTCGAGCTGAACACGTAGGACTTCTTAACACACCCGCCTGCACCTTGTCAACGTTTTCTGGTGTACGGACACTTTTTACGCATCCAGTTCTTGTCTTTAGCGTTTAGCCTGTTTCTTCGAAGTTTTTAACCCATATTTTTATTGCATGGGCTGAAGGTATCGGATCATTACGCGGAATATTGAAATAATTTCGAAATGCGCTCTGCGCGAACACGTAAATATCATTATTTTTATAATACGCCTTAACAGCGTATGCTCGTTGTGCACCGCTCCAAGACTCCATTGGAACTAAATGATAAAACAGACGCTTCAAGATGGCGGTAGTCTCATTCTTCTAGTCGCACTACTGGAGACTGTATGCAGTGTTGCCAAATCGCCCGATTCACTGCCTCACCCGTTATATACTTAACAAAGTTATAAAAATCTGATGGGAAACACCCACACTTTCTCCAGTGTAAATAATAAACCATAACCTATGTTTAATCATTAATAAACTATTTTAAATGAAAATCATAACCTAATTTTAATTATATGTGAATGACACAAAATGAAAATCAACCTCTGTTCAACTTAATAATACGGGAAATCACTAGGCCTGATTTACGCTAAACTAAGCTCTGCAGAAGAAAATGCTAGAAATAAAAGTTACAGAGTTTTATTTTCTATAACTTTCCGTTTATAAATACGGTTTTTTCGTAAAATGTATACTAAGGCGGTAGTATTAAAATATCCCATATTTTTGTAGATTTTGACGAGCAAAATACAAAAAATCACTGATTGACTAAGCGGTGTAAAAAAATACTAGAAATAAAAGTTGTAGGTTTTTGTACATCAACAATATTAATTATATATATACATGCCCCAAAATGCATGTTAGGCCTAAGACCGCAATCTTCAGAAAACCAATTTTTGCCACCAAAGCAATCGCCTCCCCTCCCCCAAGAACTTCGGCAGACATGGTGCTTACCCTATCTTGTAGAGCATAAAACATTTCGAAAATGAGGCAAATTTTTAAAATTCGTTGGAGCGATTTTGAGAAAATTACAGAAAATGAAAAAATTCACGAATAAATGACTACTTTCAGTTGTTATTTTGTTCACACACACACACTCTCTCTCTCTCTCTCTCTCTCTCTCTCTCTCTCTCTCTCTATCTATCTATCTATCTCTCGCTCGCGCACGTACACACACACACACACACACACACACACACAGAGAGAGAGAGAGAAATTAAGCGCTAAAAACATGTTTTTGGGGTTTTGAGGACCTGAAAATGTCTATTTCCGGTGAAAACTCAACTTCGAAAAATCGACATGAAAAATATTTAAGTTACCTTCCCTATATGTTCATATAGTGTAAGAAAAAGTAAAAATCAGACAATTGGCAAAAACCTGTGAGTCTGAGAACTTCAATCACTTCTTCTCAAAACTGTATTTTACCTCAATATGCTGGGCATTGATACTCGTAATTGCGTACAGATGAACAGTTAATTCTAGCAATAACCAAATTATAATTTGTAAATTATTTTGAAATATATTTACTTTTATCATTACCTAGTCCTTTTGTTTCCGGTGGAGAAACGTACAAAGCATATTATAATTACTACTTTCTACCTCATTCTTTTTTAAAAATTACGTGATTTTTGTGTAAACTTTATAATTTTTCTAGGGAAGAATTGTCTAAATATGAACACTATTGAATTTTAGGAACCAAAGGATATTATGAATTATCAACCATTTTAAATTTTTTGTGGACGAAATAAATGCATAGCCTTATTATCAAGTTAAAAAAGCTATATTTTGGCCATGAGAAGTTTCTAAAAAAGTTTCCACATCGATTCGTGAAATACAACTTTAAATATTCATGATAAAGGAAACAAACTGAAAATAAAGTTTCGACTGTCACTTGTCTTTTCAGAAACATTAGGATTTGAATTTTTTAAATAATTTCACGTCAGATTCTCTCTTGTTTGTTTTGGGTTCAACTCAGTATTTAAATAATCGACCCACGAATTCCCCTGACGTGTAAACTTCTCTTCGCCTAGCACAATTACAAAAATTTAATATTAAACATCACTAAGTGATATACCGTGTACATCTTTTATTATGTATGATCCAAAACCTAACTTACCAATTTTTTTACACATTTTATTTTTAGAATCCGAATAGGCCTATGTACTTTTGTTTTTGATTAGCCTATATACCCGATTTCACGCTAATCTTTGATTCGTTTTGTTTAATACTTGTACCTGTTAGGCCTACGTCTTAGTACTTATTACTTTCTTTTGTCCTATATGACTACATAGGGAAGGAAAGTAGGCCTATTGTTTTCATGTCGAATTTTTGAAATCGAGTTTTCACCGGAAATACGCGTTTTCAGCCCCGCTAAACAAAAAACATGTTTTTAGCCATTGATTTGTGATCACAGCCCATTGCTTAAATGTGTGTGAACAAAATATCTCAAGAACGGATTATCTTACGCAGTTGAAACTTGAACCTTTAGTTACGTACCATAGGAGACCCGACGAACATTTTTATCAAAATCGGTTAACCGGAACTAATAGTATTTTCGTGCAATTTTTCATCCTTTTTGCAATTTTTGTCAAAAACGGCTCTTACTATTTTTTATAAAAATCGCCTCATAAGTACATTTTTTATTCTCTACAAGACACGGTAAGCGTCATGTCTGCTGAAATTCTTGAAGTGGCTTTTCTCTCACGGTATTTCCGTATATGGTACTTAATTTAACGGTCGGTGGGGAAAATTTTACTTTCAGGAGAATAGGTAGGCCCAGCCAGTGCTATCACTGGGCGCTTACATTCTCCGTTTAGAACTACGGGTGTTAGGTCTACTCCATTTTCGTTTTAGACGTCGCGTACAGTTGGGAAGTTCCTTCTAGTGTTCTGTACTACCGGGTGATTTTTTTTAGTCCTGTTACCCAATTGTTAATGTCTGGTAATTTTTTTCTAAGAAAGGGATATTTTGTTTTGTAACACAAAGTTGGTAGCCCTACTCAACCGGTATAGATACGACAGTTTGAATTGATTCTCCTTGAGTTGCGTAAAATTTTGTGCTGTTTCCAGTTGTGTTACAAACAGAATGTCTTTTACCCTAGAACAACGGGTTTTCATTCTTGAACAATATTTTGCTACGAAATCGTATGCGAGTGTAAAATAATCATTTCAAATTAAATTTTTTGGTGTTCCTCCACTCTGTTCTAGTCAATTTCTAGGCTAACTAACTGATTTTTAGAGGCAGGTATTGTTTGCAGCAGAAAACGTAGTGGCCAACTCTCTTGACAGATGACGTTAGAGAATGTGAAAACAAGATTGCTCAATTCTCCATGGAAAAGTTTACAAAAACTTTCCTCGCATGTTGATTTGTCATGTTCGAGTGCTCAGAAAGCTGCTAAAAAATTGAAATTGTATCCGTATCACATACGATTAGTTCTAGAGCTTCAGCCTCCAGATTTAAACAAGAGATTGTTTTAGGATAAAAGACATTCTGTTCGTAGCACGACCGGAAATGGCACAAAATTTTACACAGCTTAAGGAGAATCAACTCACACTGCCATATCCATACTGGTTGAGTAGGGCTACCAACTTAGTGTCACAAAACAAAATTTATTTTTTTTAGAAAAATACCAGACATTAACAATTGGGTAACAGGACTAAAAAATCACTCTGTAGTTGCTTGGGATGGTCATCTAGTCGTTCGTGAAATTTACTATGAAAGGAAGCGGTTTGTTCTTTACTGTCGAAATTTTGACTGAAAGTCGCCCGTATCGACTTTAATCTGTACCGTTGCTCCAAAGCCTGGACACAATAAGTCCAGATTTGTCTCAAAATTATTATTTAAAAAAATATTTTCGTACGCAGCTTAGTCTAACGTCAATTAGTGATTTTTCATATTTTCTTCTCATTCAAATCGGTTAATATGGGTTTTTTTTAAAAAAAGATTGCCCCCTATACGCATTTTAAAGTCCAATAGATGTTGATTTCCATTTAGTGTCATCCACTCATGATTAAAATTAGGTTATGGTTTTAATTATTTTCATTGGCAAGATAAAATCGTGTGAGTATTTCACACCAGAATATTTTAAGTTAGTTAAAAACAATTTGTTATAGGCATTGCTTGAAACCCCCTCACTATAAAATGTTTTTACTGAATTTACCTTATTGTAAATCATTAAAAATTTAAATTTATTTAAAGTAATGTATAATTAAATTTTTACCTTCTATGTCATTTTCTCATTAATTCTAAATAAAATGTCCATAAATAACAAATTATCGCACTTTATGTCAATAATAAGTACAGCTTACATAGTTTTAAGTGAACTTGCGAGTGGCGATTAGATTGCAGTTTTTTATATTGTTTATTTGTTTTTAATTATTTATTATAAAATATCGTAGATTTTTTTTATAAACATTTTTAAATAACAGAAGTTGCGTGTCACCATATCAGCACACTCATTGTTGTTAAAAATGGGTAGTTTACGCTAAGATACCCACTTAGGTTGGTTATTATATAATGATGAATTGGACTGATAAAAATACTTTTCTTTAATTTTAGAACGCACTAAATTAAAATTCTTTGGCGGTTCCGTGTAAACTCTATTATTTACGACTCTTAACCACGTTCGTGAAATTAAAATTAATTTAATAGTTTGTTTCTAATAAATTTATGTTCCAGTGTTGTTTTTATGTTCTCTTGCCATATGAAAAATAGGTAAGGAAAGTTTTGTTTTTATGTCAAATAATATTTGAAATCGAGTTTTCACCGGAAATACACGTTTTTAGATTTCCAAAAAGCATGCTTTTAGCTATTGGTCTGTATGTGTGTGAACAAACTAGCTCATAAACAGAAATCTGTACGAAGCTGAAACTTCGTTAGCTCCCAGCAGGAACACAGTATGAATATTTCATCAAAAACCGTTCCAACGATTTTGGTTAAAATTACTCCATTTGCTAGATTGTTGTGCTCTTCAAGATGGGGTGAGCAGCATATTTGGATAAATTCTTTGTGGAGCTGTGCTCTTGTAGTAAATTTGTTTTATCTTTTGCGGCTTTAAAATGCATTTTAGGACAACTGTGTTAGTATGTAATCAAAGCTATAGACAATTTAAAACCTAAATCTTTTATTTTAAGCGATTATATCTACAGAGCTTACTTTAGCGTCAACTTATTATCTTCCATATTAGTGCTCATCAAAATCAGTAAAAATGGGTTACAAAAATAGGTTTTTTTGTAACATGGCTAATTATGATTTTATAAATCTTGGTAAAGAAATCTGCTTTGTTTTATTTATTCGTTTGCTATATCAAAAATCTCATGAACGGAATAGCGTACCAAGTTGAAACTTGGAATTTAGGTTCCACCAAGAGACCCGACACGACATTTTCATCACGAGGGGGCCAGTGCTCTCGTAGTAAAAACGGTTTTTTTAAAGATTGCGGCCTTAATATAGATTTTAGGACGAAAGTATATATAATGAAAGTTGTAGGAAATTAAAAAACGTACAACTTTAATTTTAAAGATGTTTATCTACAACGCTTAGTTAAGCATCAATTAGCCTAGTTATTTTTTGTGTTTTGCTCATCAAAATCGGTAAAAAATGAGATTTTTAAGGATTTTGGCCTAGTGTGCGTTTTGCGACAAATATATGTATAGAATTAAAGTTATAAGAAATTAAAAATTTTACAACTTTTATTTCAAGTATTTTTTTTTATAAGCTTAGTTTAGCGTCAGTTCATGATTTGACGTATCTTAAGTTCTACAGAGGTTGGATTTCATTTAGCGTCATTCACTTACGTCAGACATAGATTATATTTTTCATTATTTACTTTGACAAGAGAAAGTCGAGTGAGTGTTTCACACCAGATTTTTCATATTAAATTACAAATAGCGGCAAACTAAGCGTTCGCCAAACAAATGTCAAATACAAATTTTAACCACTGGCGTAAATAATAGATGCTAGTCTGAAATATGATAAACATCTCGTGATATTTAACCTAAGTACACGTGAATTATTAGCCCCACGTACCAACTATTTAGTGAAAGTAAAATAGTAAAAGAAGCAGTTGTTACTTTCATTACAGAATTACTTACAGATTACCTGTTTTAAGAAATACTGTCCTTAAAAGGAGAATAATTAACACAATAAGATAAGAAAAATAACGGCGAAGATTCCTTTTATGAAATAGAAATACTTGCGTAACTGAAATAAAATGTAATATCCATTTATTAACTATATTAAGTTGTGATTACAATTTACTGCAATTATTTCTATTGTATCAAAATTATATTAAGCTTGTCTTACCAACCAACTTGTGAAGTTACTTTTGCTTTTTTTACTATTTCTTGCCGTGTATGAAATATGGTAGGTAAGGAAATTTATATTTCCATATCAATTTTTCGAAATCCAGTTTTTACCGGAAAACACGTTTTCAGGTCCCCAAGTTGTAAAAACATGTTTTTATTGGCTGGTCTCATTGCTTGTGTGTAAGTGTACGTATATGGGTGTGCGCGCGTGCGTGGATGTGTGTATTTGTGTGTGCGAGAGAGAGAGAGAGAGAGAGAGAATGTGTGGGTGTATGTGTGAGTTAGTGTATACCTTTGTGCTTGCTTACGTGCGTATTTATATATGTGTGTGATTGAGGGAGTGAGTGTATGTGTATACTCTGTATGTGTGTGATTGAGGGAGTGAGTGTATGTGTATACTCTGTATGTGTGTACGTGTGTTTGTGCGGGGGCTATGTGTGTAGGTGAGAAGATTTGAGGGCTAGTGCGCGCGCGCTTGTGTGCAAAATAAATTAAGAATGGAGAATCGTTCGAAGTTGAAACTTGAAACTTAAGTTTGGTACCATAAGGAGACTCGACACAAACATTTTCATCAAAATCGGTCACCGGAAGGAGTCTTTTACGCGTGCAATTAAACTTTTTTGGATAATTAAAAAAAACAGCTTCTATAATTTTAAATAAAATCTCTTGTAGTAAACATTTTCTTATTTAAGATTCCAGCTTTAATATACAATTAAAATACTTTAATTAAAGCAAAAGTGTATATAATCAAAGTTACTGAAAATTAAAAGACCTTCAACTTTCATTTCAAACATGTTAGCGTCAAACCTAGTTTAGCGTCAATTAGAGTGATTTTTCGTATTTTTAAGATATACATAAGTTGATTTTCATTTTGCATCATTCACTCATGATTAAAATTACCATTATTATAATGGGCATTGCTTCGCATCGTAATTTTTGTTTGTTTAACGATTGTTACATCGTAATTTTTGTAATTAAGCGTTTGTTGACAATTTTTTTATGGTTGATACATCATTATACTGGGTGATTCACGAAGATATGCAGAAACTTTGGGAGCCCATTGTACATGTACAAATTTTGAAAAAAGTTTATATAAACATGGGCCCAGAAATGCTTCGTTACCGAGTTACGGCTAGCGAAAAATTTCGCCCTGATTTCAGCTCACCAGGTGAAATGAGGTCTTCTTGAAATTCTGGTAAGGTAGATTAAGGGGCGAATTCAATCGTTTCTTATGGTTTTTGACCTGATAAATTGAATAAAACAGGTCCCAAAACTGTAAGTTAAATAGTTTTTGAGAAAACCAGTCTCAAATGCAAAAAATGGAGTGAAAAAAAACATATTTTTTCATCTTTGTTTTTTCGGTTAATTTTACTTTGTACTGTTATGAATAAAAATTCATTTAATCAAACATCTATTCGCTTTCTGTGTACTTTATTTACACCAGTTTGTTGAGAATAAAATTTTCTACATGCTTTATTCAAAAATTTTAACTGTTTTATTGTGAAATAACAAAGTTATTCATGCCCAAAGATGAAAAAAATTTGTTTTCACTCCATTTTTGCATTTGACACTGGTTTTCTTAAAAAATATTTAACTTACCGTTCTGGGACCTGTTTTGTTCAATTTATCAGATCAAAAACCATAAGAAATGATTGAATTCGCCCCTTAATCTACCTTACCAGAATTTCAGGAAGACCTTATTTCACCTGGTGAGCTGAAATCCGGGCAAAACTTTCGCTTAACTCGGAAACGAAGCATTTCCGGACCCATGTTTATATAAACATTTTCATTATTTTTACATGTACAATGAGCTCCTAAAGTTCTGCATATCTTCATGAATCACCCTGTGTAGGGTTTATATTTGTGTTTTTATTTTGGGTTGATTCGGGTAAGATTTATTTAAATTAGGTTATGTTTTTCATTATTTACTATGATAAGAGAAGGTATTGTGAGTGATTCGTACCAGGTTTTTAGTATTACTAGTCATCCCTGCTCGTTTCGCTTTGCACTGAACGCAATGCCGATAAGGACTATTTTTTCATTTGTTATTCTTTCGATTTAATCAAGTATTGCAATGGAGGAAATTATTCCAAATTTTAAACGATTTTCTTAAAGTCTTTTCAAAAACAGCAATGGTTCCGTCCATTATGTTTTGTCAGTTTTTCCGATTTTGTTCAATATCCTTTTTGATTTCATCAATCCACTTCCTCGACACCTTAGGCCCTAGGCCTTAGGGATGCGAAGCAATCAGTTACAGCAAATCGCTGTAACTTGCTCGCTAAAACTAATCATAATTTGATGGCCTCTTCATCTTCTCATATAGCCATTCGTTCCGCCACGAAGAAATATCCGTCCATTATGGTTTTTGTTTGTTTAACGATTGTTACACCGTAACATTTTTGTAATTTAGCGTTTGTTGACAATTTTTTTATGGTAGATACATTATGTAGGATTTATAGTTGTGTGTATTAGACGGTTTAGTATTTAAAAATCTTCATGAATGCTTTTGCTTGATCGTAGAATTATCTCATAGAAATGGGTAATATTAAGTGTTGTGACTCAAAATCTTTTCTTTCCTGGACAAATCGTAGGGTTTTTCTATACAGTATATTTCCTTCCTGGTAGGTAAAATTCAGTACATTATTTCTTTTTACTTACTGTCCTACTACATTTGACTCTAGATCAAACTTAGGTCACCCGCTTCTCTGTTCAGAGTAGATATTTCTTCGTGGCGGAACGAATGGCTATATGAGAAGATGAAGAGGCCATCAAATTATGGTTAGTTTTAGCGAGCAAGTTACAGCGATTTGCTGTCTATTTATTTAGATATTATTGATTCCACATAATTAGATCACGTAAACCCTTTTCGTCCTCACGCAACTGTGATTGTGTGCATTTACCTTCGTTTGAGATGTGAGTAAGGAAAGAGCAGGAGAAAATTGTATTTCAGTTTTTTACGGTCGTGAAATGTGCAGAATGCATTTTCATTATATAGTGCAGGTTGCTCTTCTATCGTCTTTCGAAGCAGTAAATTTTAACTGATGCTATATTCATTTCAGTAGTGTGTGTGCGAGCAATAAAATATAAGAAACCCTTCTAAGATAAAAACCTTTTGCAATAAAATTAGTTTATACTTTCTCCTATACTTCTCTACTTCTTTTTATTTCTTTTTCCGAGTTATAAAATCCATTTTAAAAATTAAAATCACGTCGTCTAGTCAAACCCTTTGTCAAAATATACCTACTGGATATAAGATTTTACTGATATATTATATTTCTTTCTCCCACTCCATCCATTTATACGAGACTATGATGGGGGAATATTGTAGATATCCGGATTTCATTCAAATGATCTTCTCTAAACATCATTTCTTGAAACCAAAAATATGCTTTTAAAATGTCTTCGTATGTAAGAAAACTACTGGACCGGTTGGATTCAAATTTAAAAGTTAAGGTTATCTCAACCTATCTCAAAAGGGTTTATGAAATTAAGAATCTAGTTTCAAAAATAAGAGTACTTTACTCGAGTCCAAAAACACAAAAATATAATTTTATTAATAACGTATTTAAACATTTTGATTAAACTTTTCTCATTTATTACATTTTTTGAGCTAATTATAAATTGTGTTTGGGAAAATTTATTTCACGTTGAGTAATTGTTACGTATATCCTAGAAAACTTTATTATTATTATTTGTTAATGTTTAGGTCATCAGCCGAAAAGCTGGTTTGAACCTGTAGAGATTTTACTAAGTAAAACGAGGAGTGACGTGGTTTACAATTGCCTTTCTCACTGAGTATAAAAGTACGCTTATCAGCATACCGGGCCCTCTGAAAAGCAAATATTTTCCACCCAGCAAATGACACCTTCACTTCATTTACCACAGGGTCTGGCTGTATAATCAAAATCCATTACTTTCAGAGAAGATAACTGATTAGTGTCTTCTACACCTCTGTTTTCTGTTGGAGCTGTTCTTAGCTCTGCAACGAACAGATTGAGTGTAAATATTATTATTATTATTTTTCATATTATTAATATAAGTAAATTTTTATTTTTGTAAGAATCATTCCAATAATCTTCCTTTTAAGGTGTTGAGAACCCGACATCCACTATCTTCCATTCTGCTACATAACAACAACAACAACCCACACTGCGCCATGAATTTTCCCATAGGTTGAGAAAAGGGCTCATGGAAACAGGATTTCCTAATCAAAGGCTCAAATCAAGGCAAATCAAGGTCAAAGGCTGGTATTGGCTTACCAGGCAATTACCAGCCTTTGACCTCCTTAGCTTACTTTTAGATATGGACATTTATTATCCGTTCCAACTAGTTGCATGACATAGCTAAGTACAGAATGGAAAAATGCGAACGATTTAAAATGCTGCAACTGTTTTTATAATAGTTTTGTTCAACGCTTAGTTTCGGGGCACTTCGTGAGTTGTAGATTACAACACCTACAATTTTATTTCAAACATTTTTTCTACATTGCTTAGTTTACCGTCAATTAAAGATTTTTCAAATTTTCAAATTGAATTATGTGAAGTTCAACGAGAGTTGATTTTCATTCACTGATGATTATGAGGTTGTTATTCATTTTACTTTTTTTCATGATTGAACATAGGTTATATTCTTTATTGTATAAATTGGCAAGAGAAAGTTGTGTGAGTGTTTCACACCAAATGTTTTTAAATAAACCACATGAGAATGGGTCCATTGGATGTTGAGTCCTTCCACATTGTTTTGGACCTTGTAGCTGTTATGGAGATATCATCAAAATCAGACACAAATGAAGTACAATGGATTACTGAAAAAGTAAATGCGGTTTTCTCTACCATTTATTTTAGTTTAGAAGTGATGATAAATTGTTCACTGATATTAGCCGCAAGTGAAATACGTGTCATTTAGTGCTACCCCAGCATAAACTCGGTACAAAATAATATCTGGTTTTATTATTCTCATGTCTGTATTGTTTTATGAAGTGTTATAAAAAGTTGAAATGTTGCTGTAAAATTAAATATTTGATAAGATAAATACAGTTATGATGTTCGTTTAAAATTTATATATATATAAAACAATAAAACTGAAGCATCAGGCTCTACAGTAAAATATTTGTGACTAACGCTGTTTTTACTTAATGACTGTGTCACAAAGGAGTGATTCAAACCATTTTGCGGAGCATTGAGTCTGTTTATTACTTCAGATAACTTAAAACTCATTCATCCGATTATATTTCAACTTCTATAAGAATAGAATGTATATTATGCGTCTCTAAGTTAAATGATATGAAATCCATACGCATTGATTTTACTATTAGGTTACTATTAGTTTACTATTAGTTTACTATTGGGTTACTATTAGTTTACTTTTAGGTATTATTCTAGTGTTTATAAACGGAAATACGTCACTCAAGTATCGCTGAATACCTGGATATAATACTAGATGCTAATCTAAGACGGAACGAAAACGTGAAAGAAAAGAGAGAAAAGCTTGCCGTCAATTATAAAAATAATTATTGATTTTTAAGAATTGCTTAAAAATTGTGTATTAAATTACTTCTGTACAGTCAGATCCTGAAATTTTATGGATGTGCAGGATCCAACTGTAGGGTTGTACCAAACCAACAAATATTAACATAATCCAGCGCGTCCCTAAAAAACTACTGTAGAACATCTTAAATGTACTACATCCAGAACGCCGATTTTCATCGGCACTTAGGGATAAAAACAGTGGGTAAACAATATAAAATGGAAAACATAACCTAATTTTACAATGAAACCTCTGTAAAACTTAAACAACACGTAAAATCACTAATTGCCGCCAAACTAAGCTCTGAAGAAAAAAGTGCTTCAAATAAAAGTTGTAGATTTTGATATTTTCTATAATTTTGATTATCTTAAATTTAAATAATTTCTTGAAATTTCATATTGGGTTGGAGTAACTGTCTTGGTGAAAAATAAGTAATTTTAGTTAGTGGTGGAAGTAGGATATTTTTTGGAGGGGCAAAAGTGGGTTTCGCAATTTATGTAGAGATTTTATGTAGGTATTCTGTTTATGACTATAATAAAACTGGTCTGAAATGCGCATTTGATTTTTAAGTATTTTACAAATTTAATATCGTAATACTGTAGTGAATAAGGAATGTATTGTTAAAATAAAATTAACAATACCGTTACTTGTTTAACCTTAACCTCAATACATTACACAAATTTCTTTCTTAAAATTACCAATTTCTTTAGATAACATCACCTCTTTACTTTTTCTCTGATAAAACAACAAATGCCCGTTATTTCTATGATCTTATTGTGAAGAATATCTTGTTAAACAATATGGAGAATTTTTTCTTATTGATTTTTTCTATTTTTAACGTATAAAAATAATTTTATGTTAGAAAAGATAGATGTGAACACTAAAATTTGTATTATTTTATGACGAAGAATAGATTAATCTTATTATGGATCAAGTTTTTTCACTGCAATTGCTTTTCTTGTAACAACATTTAGGCCTGCATTGGTACAGTGTACTTTACTTGACTACAGTTCTAGGTTACGTGTGTGATTACCACTCTAACAACGTATGTGCTTACAAAAGATGTAATGTTCCCAGGCTTTTATTGTGTAAACGGTAATTGCCTACAATCGTGTTCATGTTTTTTTCTCCTATTGTTTCTATTTATTTTTTTATATTATACATCTTGTATTATTTCGGTATAGAAGACAATTTTTTCTTCGCTTTTGATCTTTCTTATAATTTTATTGTAGAAATCCTAGAGATCTATTGTAAAAATATTCATTACTTATTTATAAATTTTTCATTACTGTGTTTCTATAGAAATAAAACTAATTAGTATTACATTTGCACATATCATATAAATTGAGTATTTGTATCCGAATACTCTATCATACCTGTATACTAATTAGATATGTTGCGTTAAAATTTAGTTCAGAAACATCACTAGATAAATAAAAATCTGGTGCGAAACACTCACATGCTCGCCTCTCATCATGTGGTCTTGGGTTCGAATCCCATTCAGGCACGGCATATTTTCATACGTTTCAAAAAATCTTTTCATCCTTCACCGTCTGCATTAGCAATAATTGCAGAACCGTCGAACGTTAATAAAAAAAAAAAACAACCGGATTGTTCTTGCCAATGCAAATAATGAACAATATGACCTATGAACGGATGAAAGGAGAAAAATCCAAAAGTGAACAAAAGTTGAGAATGTCGGCTACAAAAGAGCTTCCAGAAATCTCTAAAGTTACTTTATTATTGTATTAACAAAGGCTAAAACAAAAGCTTGTTAGTGTGAAATAATGCGGAAAAAATAAATCATAAAAAAATTTACATTGTAAAATCAGTAAATATAATAAACAAAAAAGTTAAGATAAACTTATAATATTCTGAAATGACTAATAATTAAATTTTTCAGTGATTCATCTGAAAGTTTGAAGACATTTAATGTAGGCGCAGTGATAGCACTACCGGTAAGCCGCCTGTTCCAGAGATTGACCGTAAGCAGCGAGAAGAAATTTTGTTTCGTAATTGAGCTAAAGCGGTTCTTCAGTAGAGCAGCCGTGTGGCTCCGAATCCTAGTTTCGAGATCCCTAATGAACGACGGAACTGGAGTTGAGTAGAACCGTTATTAGTTTGCGATAGGATCCCCACGCAACGACGGTATATCTGGATAAAAAGATTCAAATAGTGAAGTCTGTATTTATTCGAAAGAAGTCTAAGCACAGGCGCTGGCTGTTTTGGTTGCACACCGCTGTACCCACTCCAGCCGGTTCATAACCTTACTTTATATGGTCTAAATATAACTAAACGAGGCAAAGCAAGTAGTTACACTCAAAGTTGCCCTTGCAAATGGTTTTTTGTGGCTATTCTAAGACAAAATAACAATTTCGTTATTAGTTAATTGATCTATTCAATCTAGTTACTGGTTTTTACGCCAGGGTCCCAAGTTCGATTCCCGGTCAGGTATGACATGTTTTCATCACTCACTTTCATTATCATCATTATCCACCGTCTGCATTAGCAGAAATTGCAAAACAAAAAAAAAAAGTTTAATCTAAGAATTTACCAACTATTTAAAGTTGTTCTTAGTTTCTGTTTGATATATTCTGATACACTAACTATGTTTAATATTTATTAATCAGTTGATACATTGATTATATTTTTGTCTTTACAACACTTAAAAATACAAGTAACTATTAATTAACGACTTAATAACTTCGGAATGCTCATTACAACAGTTCAAATGGTTTCACGCGAGAAAGTCTTGTATTCAGATGTGTATTGTCGAGCAGTCATGTAGCTTCGACATTCACATTATGAAGAAGTCGTGTGTTCATGACTCTTGGAAAATTTTCGAATTACCTCGGTTATGGAATCCATCCCTAGTCCCGGTTCAAGTCGTCGTTCCTAACATACCAGGGAGCGTTGATAATACTTTGTTCTGGAAACTTTGTATAATAATTAGTAGGTTTGATACTTTTGTACATCCCCAAAGATTAATTCCATAGGTCCAGACGGGAAAATTAGTATTTTCTTATATATTAGGAGTTTGTTATAAGCAGAAATGCCGATTTCCTACCTAGTATTTTGTAAAGTTTCTTGAATTTGATTTAGAGTTCTTGCCTTTTATTTTTTACATGGCCTTTACAGCGTACATCAAGAGTCATGCCCAGATATTTATTTAGCTGTTTTTAAATACGTCTTTTTTGTTAATATATAAGTAGGTAGTTTACGGATTGTTTTATATGTAAAATTATATAAACAGGCTTTCCCTTGCAATCGCTGGAATAGCAAAATATTTCATTGAGACTTATGGAGCAGCTTGTGAAATTTCAGCTGTCTGTGTTATCGGCAATTAGTGTTGGAGTATTAGTAACGGTGAGGGCATTCGCATTTATTTAAATACTGGTATAATAGTGTTTATTCAGTTTCAAATGAAATACATAAATTTTCAAGTTAAGCTATTAAACAAATTTACCGTTAATTGTTGGATCTAGTTACCGGTACCCTAAATTTTAACGGTACTACCTTCGCAGTTTTTTTTAGTAGACTTTGCACTTATGCGGGCAGTATGGCTGTGTGAACGTGATTTGCGGTTTCTAATTCTAGGAATAAAATAAGGCAAAATGGTCTCTTTATACTTCAAAAACTTGATAAATAGTACCCACAGTTTTGGTTAGTTTATTTTATGAATAACGTACGAAGCACCGGTTAAGATAAGTTACTCAATATTATGTAAAAAATACAATTTAAATGTATTTATTAAATTACTTCAGAAATTCCATGTATTTAATTGTGTCAACTAAGTTTTGTAAGGAAATGGAGAAAGGAATGCCGGATTGTGACTTGTGACATCTGATTATACATTATCTTATCAGTAGCCCTACATATAAGCACAAAATTAAAATTTTTATTTCTAATGACTCTTAATAGTTGTTTCCGTTAAGTTTATGGTCGTTAGCGTGGTAGACTATATTACAGAGCTCACGGTTACAATTTCTGGTTAGGTTTTTTAAATTATTTAACCACCATTCCATTAGTCTGTACTATTCTACGGAAAAATGAGGTGAATTGGTACTAACGTATCTTATTTGGACCCTCTAATAAAATTCACTAGCTGATTTTTTGTTCATAAGAGGCAGGTGAAGTTGAGTGTTAAATTACTTGCACTCGATCTGCTAGTTCCAGGGTTACAAAAATAGTTCTGTTTCTTATCCCATGATCAGTCAGTTATATGACTGAAGCATTTAAGAACAAAAGAGGTAGAGGTGTAAATTACACTATTCGGAGTTATCTCCTCTGAGAGTAATGAATTTCATTATACACGCAGTCTCTCTGGTGAATGAAGTGAAGGTTTCATTTGCCGAGTGGAAAGTAGATGTTGTTCGAAGGGCCTGGCATGCTGATAAGCATATTTGGCATACCTTTCTTTGCTCTGGGAGTAAGGCAATGGAAAACCATCTCACTCCTCGTTTTACTTAGTAAAGCCTATGGAGGTTCACACCAGCTTTTCAGCTGATGACCTAAACAACAAGGTGATTTTACGAGTAATTAATAAAAAAGTCAACTATGATATCCATCGGAGCAGCTTATTCTAGAATTCCGTATACCAAATATTTGCGGGAAACGCTCTTATTTACAAATAACAACTAAAATTTCTACACGAACCCAATCATGAAATAGAGGGAACACGAATCTTATTTACTTTTGCATAAGGATTCTAAAACGTTGTACCAAAGGCATTTCTATACTTGGCACTCCAAAAGCTGCACAATCGACCCCCTTTACAACTTAAAAATATACCAGACATCGTAAAATATAAAAAAAGCACTAACCATGAAGTTAATGGAAGTATAAAGAGACATTTAAAAATGGTTACTTCAGTAATCCTATGAACTCAGTTTTCGTGAATTTTCATGTTTTATTTTTATTGAATTTATTTTTTATATACGTATGTTGTAGCATATTTTAATAGCTTTCTTAGTAGTTTCGTTAATATTTAAGCCTAAAACAATAACACATTCCCGTATTTACTGAAATAGTAAAAATATAAACTCAGAAGAACTGAATAGTTGTTCTTCCCTTGACCATGGGAAACCATTGTTGGGAAAGTAAATTTTTTCACCATAAAGTAAATGTATGTAAATTTTTAGATTTTACGTTGTAAATCAAGGAAAGTGAATAAAGTAGGTAGGTTATTCTGTAAAGTGATGGAACAATAAATATCTGACAGTAATAATATGTAGTAATCTAGCTATTGACGTGACTTAACTTTAAAAATATAACTTTTATGTAAATTTTGCATGGTGATAAAATTGTTTCAATCGTTCTATAATTTAAAAAAAAATACTTTGAGGAACATTATCCTTTTAAATAATTGTTTTTTAGAAAATAGGATCTCTCTTTAACGCTTTTAAATCAAAATTAATTCGTAAATTTTTGTATTGTTCAACAGATTCGAGCAGAAAATTTGCTCTGAGATACAAAATTAGTTGGTTTCTTCTCGTTTGTATGCTAAAGCCTTCGTGTAATTACTGCAACCACGAGTTCTTGGCAGTAGGCCTAACCGTTCTCATCTCTATGTACTTATTGAATATAATATCCTGCAAATAATCCTAAGTTTTGGTTCCTTGACTTTCTCATTCTTACCCCCAGTATCTTTTCACAAAAAATCTGGTGTGAAACACACAACTTCTTCTTACCAATGTAAAAAATGAACAATATAATCTATGTTTAATCTTGAGTAAACAAATGTAAAATGAAAAACAAGCTAATTTTAATCATGAGTGAATGACGCAAAATGAAAATCAACCTGTAGATTTTTAAAATACCGAAAATCACTAATTGACGCTAAACTAGGCTCTGTAGAATGCGGTCTTGGGTTCGAATCCCATTCAGGCACGGCATTTTTTCATACGTTACAAAAAATCATTTCATCATTCACCGTCTACATTAGCAGTTATTGCAGAACAGTCGGACGTTAAACAAAAAAAAAAAAAAATCTGTAGAAAAAATGCTTGAAATAAAAGGTAGATGTTAAATTTTCTGTAGCTTTGATTGTATACATTTTTGTCGATATAGGCATACTAAGGTCGCAATTTAAAAAAAAAACTTTTACCGATTTTAATGAGAAAAATACAGAAAATCATTAATTGACGCTAAAGTAGCCTCGCTAAAGTAGTCGTTGTAAAAAAAGAATTAAATAAAATTTTTAAGCTTTCAAAAGTTCTACAAATTTTATTGTGTACACTTTTGCCCTAGAATCCATTTTAAGGCTGCAATCTACAAACTTTCTTTCTTCGAGAGCACAGATCACCCAAGGATTTTAGCAGACATGGCGCTTACCTTATCTTGTAGAGCCTACAAAATTCAGTGAATGAGGAGATTTTTAAAGAAATTGTAGGAGCCGTTTTTAAAAAAAATTGCAAAAAGTGAAAAAATATACGAATAAAGCACAACTTCCGGATGACCGATTTTGACGAAAATGTTCGTGTCGAGTACCAACTTCGTTTGAACTCCGTACAGTATTCCGTTTTCAAGATATTTTGCACGCACTCACAGACCAATTGATAAAAACATGTTTTTTTGGGGGCTCAGGGGCTCTGAAAAGGTGTATTTGCGGTGAAAACTCAAATTCGAAAAATTGACATGAAAACATTACTTTTTTCCCGAAACTACATTTACATTAGGCAAGAGATTGTAAAAATTTTCAAAATTAAATAATTTTGTCACATAATGTGCCCGATATATTTAGATTTCATTTTGTTTTAACTTTGCAGTCAGTTCCCCTTTCGTGTAATTCCCAGTGATTCTTTGTTATTAGTATTTTTATCGGTACAGTTGATCTTCAAGATGTATCTCCGTACTCCTTCTCTTCTAATCTTGCTTTATCCTGCTTTCTTCGACTTCCACTTAGTAAACGCTTCAGAATGTCTTTGTCAGAAACTGTTAAAAACCGTGTTTAGCTAGAGTTATTTGTCATTTTATTTCTCTTTTAAATCAGTTTTCATTTGTAATCAAACTTCTTTAACGACATTAGTTAAGGAGTACTGCTTTACTTAAATTTTGAGTCTTCGGTTTATTATTTACTTTATCATTTGGGTTACGGTTCTGTTAATAAAAACCTATTACCTTTCTTTTCTTAGAGTTTATTTTCAGGTTTTTCCTCCAATATCTGTGCTAAGAAGCCGAACATTATTTGCGTCTCATAGTCTGTTACTTGGAGTATATCATCTGCAAACGAAAAACAATGAATTATTTTCCGTTATTTTTATACTTCGATTTTTTTTTCTTTCACTTTTGTTCCAGCTTCTTCTATATAACAAATAAACAGGTATGGTGATAATACGCTGCCTTGTGTAACATCCTTTCTTATTTTTCCTATTCATTTTCTTTCATTATAATTATTTCTATACTCACTCATGACTTTGTTCTATAATAAGGTGTACTGGCGTGGGTGTGTGCACAATTTACTTTTAACTGTAAAGACTGGAATTTTAAAATTAAAATATCTGTTTCAAAATTAATTTTACTTTTCTAGTCTGCATAATTTTATTAATGGAAACAAAACAATAAATTACGCTTCAGTTACATTTATCTTTACAGACTTAATAATTTTAATGTTAACGAAGTTAAATTTGAATTTATGTTAAAACATTTTCGTTGTAAGTTGTAATGCAGTGTTTTCATCAAACATTATTTAAACAACTTGACCTTAAAGAAAATTAATATTTTTATTTTTTTAAATTATTTTTAAATTATTGTTAGCAGTAATTTAATATCATGAGTTAAACCACACAAATCCTAAAACTCCGCTCGCTGCGCTTAACAGAAAACTGAAATTAAAGCGTTAAACTTCTCACGTATACACGTTGAAAGCCAAATCATGACTGCACAAATGAAACCAATTTGTACTGGAATCAGGAATTTTTTTGATATCAGTATAAATCACTTATTGAAAGAGAGAAGTAATTTAATCTTCTTACTCCTTTACGGATTAAGCACATTGCCTTTTCCAGCTTCTATCCATCTTCTTTGTGGTCTACCCAACGACCGTACTCCTTGCGGACGGGGTCTTAAGGCCAGTAGTGGCTATCGATCCTCTGGCATGCGGCTTGCATGTTGGAACCATCTCTCCCTATATTGTTTTTCTTCTGCCTCACAGTTTCCGTTCTACCCAAATTATACCGGATTGTCTGAATCTTGATCCGATACCTAAGTGTTGCTCCTCTCATCGATCTCAACAAACGCCTCTCAGCTGCTTCTAACTTCCTACCCTCAGATTTCCTTAGGACCCGTGTTTCACTACAATACAAAAAAAGAGGCAATCTCATTACATCATATATCCTAAACTGCGTTTCTTTCAGGGCTCTTGCTTTCAATGTTCTTTTTATGTAACCGCAAACACGTTGAAACCTATAAACTTTCATCATTAGATCAAATTCTCCTTCATATGTCATATCACAAGCCAAGAACTTAAAATGCGGAACCTGCTCTAACATTCAGTTTTCCTATAATATCTTTGTCCGAATAGGTACCTTACCCCTAAAAGACATTATTTTTATCTTATCGGTAGAAATAGGGCTAGTCAGAGAGTACTCTTCACAAAGCTGTTTTTGCAGAAATATCGACATATGAATAACGTCCTCCGATTCCTGAATGATCTTTAAATCATCTGCGTATAGAAGCGAGTTCTAGAAACTCCCATCAGGCAAACACACACCTGGGGTCACTCTATTTTTCCATCTTCGCACCAAATCATCCACGTTTACCTGTATTAAAAAGGGTTGGACACAAACTACAACCCTGCCTGACTCCTCTGTTAACCAGCTGTGTTACAGTTATCTCTTCTCCAACCTTTACAGCAATCTGTATTTTTACACATTCTCCTCACCACCTCAATCAAATCCCTTGGGTAGCCCCTAGATTCCATAAATCCCATAAAGTCTCCCTGAATATATATTATAAGTAAAAGTAGGTAAAACTATTACGTAAAAGAATGGTACAATCTCTTTGAATACTGGAAGGTTTAACTTTCTATGCTGAATTGGGATATGGCATTAATTTTTTGATATTTTTCTCGAATATTATTTTCAAAATATGTTGAAAAAAAAAGTAAAGGATTGGACACATATTGTAGAGCGGTATTGTACTGTACCTGATACGTGACTGCATGATATAATAGACGGATTAATATAGATAAAAGAACTAATTTTCCAAACAACCTTATTTCGAAACAAACAAATAAAAGATATTTTAATTTTACCAAACTCAAGATTTTTTCAAATGTAAAACTAAGTAATACCATACGTTACTCAGGAAGCTCTTCGAACAGTAAAAGATTTTTGAAATCGGTTCGGTAGTTTTTGAAATTACCTAGTACAAACAAACGTTTATAATGTTAGTTTAGATGAGTGAATTTCACTCAATGATTCATTCACTTATTATGAAATCTCCGGAATCACAAGGTCTAGATAGTTGAAATACTATAAGTTTCATTTGGGCCGTAGTTCCTCACTAAGAAAGTTTTTTGAAAAATTTTATTTCTAAAGTAAAAATTGAAAATTTTATCATTTCCCATCCTAAAATTAAAAAATTGAATAATTGGAATGTGAATTTAAGCGAGCTACTTCTCAACGTTTCTATTCTTTTGTAAGGCTAGGAAAAGACTTCGGTGTGCGCATGATGCAACTTTTTATTACCATACATTTCATTTTATAATTGTAGTATTAGTTGTATAACATGAAGTGTTATTACTAATCGAATTAATAAAGTTATTCATTTTTAACATGAATTTTGTTTTTGTTTCAGATTCAGGATAGACAACACAGATCACATAATTGATGTAAACAAAGGTAATATACCTTTCGAATACGACCAAGTAAATATAATATGTCCTGTGTACACACCAGGCACGCACGAAGAAGACGCAGAAAAATATATTATTTACAATGTAAGTAAATTATTTTAAATTTTTTAATGCATGAACTGTAATTTAATAGAGAAATATAGTAAAAAAACGTGGTAAGAGAATTGACAAACGAAATTTGTTTTGTTGAACTGAAAGAATAAGGTTTAATTTTAAGAGTGATTATGTAGGGTGTCTCACGAGTAACCTGACAAACTTCTAAGGTGGTTTCCTCTCATCAAAATAATGAAAAAAGTTTCTATAAACATGGATCCGGAAACGCTTCGTTAGCGAGTTACGGCTAGCGAAAGATTTTGCCCTGGGTTCAGAACATACGCCTAAATAAAGTCATTCTAGAGGTCTAGGAACCCAATTTTATAAGTAGATTTTATGGTTTCTTATGTATTTTGACCCGAAAAATTGAATAAAATAAGTTCCAAAGCCATATCTCCAGTAGTTTTTGTAATATCCAATGAAAAACGGACAAATCTGTGCATAAAAATACGTTTTTTAGGTTTGAAGAACAATAACTTTCTTAAATGACTAATAAACGTGTAAATTTATTTAGCAAATTTGTAGAGTTTTTATTTCTGAAGAGAATGATGTAAAATAGGCCAATAATAAACAAACAAAAAGTTTTAAAAAATTTATGTTTAGCTAACGAAGGTTTTCCGGACCCATGATTATATAAACTTTTTTCATTATTTTGATGAGAGGAAACCACCTTAGAAGTTTGTCGGGTTACTCGTGAGACACCCTGTATATTGAGATGTGCTAACTTTTCGATGTATGGATGTCAATGTGAAGATCACGTTTTATGAATAACTGAAGACAAAATAATGTGCTAGAAATGAACATTTCTAAAAATGTTCTACATTATTCCAGGTGGCGCATATGTCACTTTCATCATGCAATTGGATATTTTTTTACGCCGGCCGCATTGGCGTAGTTAGTAACGTGCTCGCCTCTCATCATGCGGTCTTGGGTTCGAATCCCATTCAGGCACGGCATATTTTCATACGTTACAAAAAAAGAATTTCATCCTTTACTGTCTGCATAACAGTAATTGGAGAACGTCGGACGTTAACAAAAAAAAATTGGATATTTTTCGTTAGGTTGGCAGCTGCATGTATAATATTCCATTGTTTTTTATATCAGTAGTAATTTGGTATGGTTTAACTGATATTAATCTTCGCATTGTAGTGTTTTGCAGTGTTTTAAAATGTTCACTAAAGAACAACGAGTTTATATGGTGCAGTTGTGGTGGAAGTATGTTGTTGAGAGAACTGGTGTTACTGGAATTTAAAAACAATGTCAATGATAATTTTAGTCGCTCGTTTGCCAACATGATGTGAACTTTAGCGCACTTTGGAATATAAGTTAGGATTTTTTTAACTTTAAATTTTAATGAACGATTTGGCCGCCATGCCCCAATCGATTAGCCCCCACGACTTAAATACGTATAATTTTGCTCTATGGGGTATGGGGATTACTAAGAAATTATTTTTCAACCGTAGTTTTAAAATAGGATGACGTAATCTTTCTCACCTTCGTCGCTTACACGTAACTTCAGCATGTATAACTAACCTGGTGGTAACCGTTCTCACAGGTTGGGAATCTATGAAAGAAAGAACCACAGCTTTTAGGAAGCCGGACTTGGAACTTAACAGTGTTAAAAATAAACACCGCATGCATGATCGGGAGGAAGAAAAAAGCCTACATTGAAAGAACGCTGAGTGTGGGCTGCAGAAAGAGCTTCCAAAAATATCCGAAGTTACTTTACATGGTCTATTACGACCGTAAACAAAAGTAATTAGTAAATTTGTGTGTCATAAACAGATGAAAATTTATAATTTTTGTTGTTTCAAAATGTATGGCCATTTAGAATAGACTGAACAAAATGAGTATAGAACAATTTTTTGACTTGTTCTGTTTTTCTCTAGATCCCTGGAAATAATCTTTTGTTATGTTTTTTTCTTTTTTTAGAACATACTTATGTGTAAAATATTTTCTTCGTGTTTTATTTATTTGGAATGAATTCAGAAACATTTAGAATACGATGATTTCCGGGTTTTTATTTCATTTTCTTTTGTTTTAGCGGTTTTAAAAATCGTTGAATGTATTATAAATTAATGCCGTCTGTTTGATCACAGGATGCAGGAATAATAAAAATAAAATTGTCTTCTTTTTCCAACGGGACACAAAATATTACTTGGTACAAAGTCAAACTCAACAGAGCAGTTATTTTTTAATTCCTTTCTTAATTTTCTTTTTAATAATTCTAGGAATCATTTTACAGCGTCTTTATATTTCTTCTGTTAATGTTTTATTTTTGTCATTTTTATTTCAGTTTGGAATAAGAATTTTATAATTGAAATTCTAATAGAAATAGGACAGGACGTCATAGCGTACGTTTTAGTAATTCATTTTATTTTTTGCACTCTAGTATTATTGTGAAAAAAATATTGCGATGGGGAAAAATGTTAATACCCGGATTTAAAATTTTCATGTATTATGACCCCTGAAGCCAATTAGTAGTTTTCAGAAGGCTGTCCGTGTGTATTTATTTTTGTGTGTATAGTTTTTTTTATAATTTTTTTGGAGCAAACACT
Organism: Catonia carolina; assembly: GCA_035578175.1. Taxonomy (NCBI): domain Eukaryota; kingdom Metazoa; phylum Arthropoda; class Insecta; order Hemiptera; family Achilidae; genus Catonia; species Catonia carolina. The sequence goes on from JAQMRL010000007.1 coordinate 51,505,650, forward strand.
ATCAACTAGGTTGAAATTTGATGACTAAAATTACCTTAATAGAATTCCCTTGATGAAAGAGGAGACCTGTAACTATAAATCAGTTCGGACTATCCGAAATTTCGGATTAACGGGGTTCTTCTGTGTTTCATAATGAAACAACTAGCTATGTGCAGTGGTTGTGTCACGATAAAAAAGCGAACAGATTGTATATATAATTTACTTTGCAGTCGACGATCCATTCGAAAATCTCTAAATAAGTTAATTAAACGATTAATTAATGATTTTAACAAATTTTTAATATTTAAAATTATAAGTTGTTATAATGGAATGTCCTTAAGCCGTTCATGGAGTTTCCTGGATGCACTTTTAAAAACTTGAGTAATTATTTATGTTACTACTTCAGGATTACAGAGAAAGTTATTACGAATTAACTCTCCCATTTACTTTGAATAATCATTGGTTGACATTTTTCAAAACTACAAAATACGGAGGAGTTTTGTTGTTACTTAAAAGAGTTCATATAATATTTTATACTTTGAAAATTTTTTACAATGTATTCGGTATTATTACTTTAAAAAATACTTTACGAAACAAATTTTAATATCATTTTTTACTTCCTTAAAGATTTTAATATTTTAATTTCAGATCAGTTTTAAAAAGAACGTAACTTATAATATTTTACAATTTTCATTTTTTCAGTCTGTTGAAACTAATTAAATTCTCACCAGCCTTAGATGTTTATTGATTAAAATGCGGGATCTCTTTGTGCTATTCAAAGACGGTATTACTGGAGTTTGGAAAATTATTTTTTAAAGTAAGTTGGTAATGAATATTAATAAATGGCCTTACCACGCTTACCGTCTTTCAATCTTCAGCCATTATTACACTACTCATTTTAAGACCGATTTTGATGTTGTATCCTCATAGCTATGATTTTGTGAACGATATAGAGTGGAAGTTTTTCCCGACAGTAATTCGTAAACGTCGGACGTTAAAAAAAATTGTACAGCCATTATTTCCGTTGTTTGCATTCATAAAACCAAGTACCTTCCGAAAGTAATACTGTTCTGAAAGTCGACATTTCCATCTTATTTTTGCGTACAGGGCCAATTCTAAAACACTTAAAGTAACTTTAGACATTTCTGAAAGCTGTTTTTGCGGCCGAAATTTGCAGCATTCGTTCACTGTAGGCTTTTCTTCTCTATTCCGTCAACCTAGTGTTCTGTTCTAGCTCTTCGTGGAATCTCTTTAAGTCAGTAATTAGTCGTCTGAATTCGGTTCGATCCATTGTATTTCTCGGTTTATTCTTTTTCTCAAACAGTTTTTTCGCCAGTCTTCAGAGATTTAAAAACGAACATAACTGAGTTTTTATTACAATATGTACTTACAATATAAGCAGCTTACTGTTAAAAAATTTCTTCTAGTTCATTACTCAATAATCTTGCTTACTATTTTTTACCACTTGTCCAACAGCTTAAATCGTTTGTTTAGTATTTTAAAAATGAGTTTGTCAACCGTTTGTTATCCATTCTGTACAGGTGTCCATAGAATTTTAGTCTTCTTTTTCTAATAGTTTTCATTAATCGTTTTTCTTGTTTAGTTTTTCTCGTCTTCTTATTCGTACTGCCTGTGTTCTATCTTCGGACACATTATTATTGTATAAACAACAACCCTGCTAGTTTGAACTGTTTTATATATTTTTTTAATACTATGCTCACGAATCATACTTATTTTAAAATTACAAATAAGTAACTTTACAATGAAAAAAAGTTAAATAAATTTTTGAACATAAAAATTAAATTTTAATGTAATCCTAGTTGAGATTTAAAAACGAACATAACTGAGTTTTTATTACAATATGTACTTACAATATAAGCAGCTTACTGTTAAAAAATTTCTTCTAGTTCATTACTAATCACGAGAAATTATGTATTTTCACGACGGCCTTACTGCACAAAATCACTAATTTTTTGTATTCGTAATGCCGGAAAACTGAAAAAAGAGTGAGTAGTATTATTGTGGAGCTTTACGTACTATTTCCAGGAGTTTCGCTGCTTCTAAATGTTAAATAAAGTACTCCATGTTACATACTTAATAAGTTTATTCTGGATCTTCGCGGAAGCTCGGCATGACTACGGAAAATATTTCTTCATCTAAAAACTGAAAACCTTTATTCCTCTATCTCTTCCGTGGTAAGCGCTTGCTAGTACAGTAGTTCAATAACTATTATATGTGTGGTATTCTCACTTAATTATACACTTTGTCAACACTATTCCGATATAAAATTTAATTGACAAGCTATATTTAAATTTTTTTTGTAATTATACACATTTTTCGGATAATTCAAACAGGATCCGGTCCCAATTAGTTCGGATTAGCGGGATTGTTGTGTATTTCATTATCAGATGTATATTGTTACCAATAGTTGTAATTTTTATTGACCCAGTGATGTTTGCAAATTCAATGTAAACGGAGCGCGGACGCAAATGTTAGTTTCTAATAAAAAATTTATTTATAGTTAATATTATTTCGAAATCTAGTTGTATTGTGAAATTTATTAACACGTATTGTACATAATAACCGGCAATAAAATGTTAGACATTTATTCGATAGAACAAGAAGTATGCAAACGATTGAAAAGGATATATTTGCTGATCCGATAATAAAATATAAGGTAAATTAAAGTTTAAATCGGATAAATTCGACGATAATATTCAATTTAAATATTCGTGGAATTTAAATAGTTAAAAACGTGATCGCAATGTGCAATAATTTTCAACTTAACTGGAGAGGAATAACGAGGGGGGAGAAGTAAAATAAAAATTAGGAGCGTTTGGAGGGAGGATTTTGTACAGTGAAACAGGAGGGGGCAGTCGGTTTGATCTTTCTAGCAATAATTACCTCACCGTTCGCGGCCGCCGTCAATTTTTTTCATTGGCCAGAACACAATACATAGATAGAACCTTTCACTGTCGGCTTTCACCGATTGTACACGAGAAGAAGTACTGTACAGTAATAAGGGCATTACCCGACCGGCGGGCGATTATTGCATCAGTAAAGTCACGAATCGACTCCCACACCCCGCTGGACAGGGACAGAATACACGAGACAGAAGTAAACAACAGCTGTTCAACAATACGTACTTACAAAATAAACTTACATACTGTTGTAAACAAGTCCATCACCTTCTGCTGTATAAAAGTATGAAATTATTATCGTAAATTCTGCAACAATCTAATCATGATCAAACGTCTATCGATCTTTGTTATTGATGTCCCAACTGTTTTCTTTTTATCTGAATCGATTTCTTTTATTTAAATGTTATGCTGAATTACTTTACGTAAAAGTGACTTTTTTAAACTTATGATTCGTTGTGTTGTTTAGGTCATCAGCCTATTTACTAGTCATTAGGTCTTCAGCCTATTATCATCGTCATTTAGGTCATCAGCCTATTTACTAGTCACTATTTACTAGTCATCAGCCTAGTTTAGGTCATCAGCCTATCAGGCTGATTTGAACATCCAGAGGCTTTACTAAGTAAAACGAGGAGTGAGCTGGCCAGGCCTTCTAAAAAGCGTTTACTTTCCACCCTGCAAATGACACCTTCACTTCATTCACCACAGGGTCTAGCTGTATAATGAAATTCATGACTCTCAGCGGAGATAACTCTGACTAGTGTCTTTTATCCCTCTACCTCTTCTGTTCTTAAATACTTCAGTCGTATGATTGGCTGACCATGTGATAAGAAACAGAACTATATTTTGTAGCCCTGGAACTAGCAGATCGGTGCAAATAATTTAACATTCCGCCTGGCTGTTATGAGCATTTTTTAAATTTATGTTACTTTTAGTCATTTTAGAACATGAACAGTAACTTAAGATATTTCAAGAAGCTCTTTTTTCAGTACACATTCCAAGTATTCTTTCACTGTAAGCCTTCCTTCTTTTGCACATCCGGTACCGGCTTTTGTTCTTCGTAGAAGCCCTTAAAGTTAGTAATCAATAAAATCTGGACTTAAAACGTTCTATGTTTTCTCGGTTAATTCCAATTTTTTGTACATATATCCTTTCCGACTTCTTTAAACCAGTTTTTCTGACACCTGAGGTCTACTGTTTAGTGTCGTAAGATTTGTTTTGTCAACGGTTTGTCATGATTGTAGAATTTTATTCTTAGTTTTCTGATCGTTTCCATTATTCGTTCGTTTTTCTCGAGCAGTTCTTCTCTTCCTCATAACCTGTATTATCCGTCTACTATCTTCAGACTCTTTATCTTGCCGAAGATCGTTCTGTCAAATTTAGACCAGCTCGGTCATTTATGGTATTCGCTTGTGTACTGAGCCACAGGTTTTTTCACGGTATTGTAATGTCTGATCTTAGCTTGTATCGAGAGTGTTCTCTTCTTATACAGGTGATTAGTTCCTCGGAATGAACTGGCTATATTTCCTCGTCTTTTGTTGTTTACTTCCTTTTCACTGGCCTTCAACTGTGTTATTTTCAAGGTTGAGAGAAGCTATCAACCCTACAAGAAGCTATAAACTTTTCAAATTTTCCGTATTTTGTCATTTACCGTTGGACTGTTTTGACGTCCATCATATATTTAGTCTTTCAAGTTCCATTTCCCAATCCCGAAAATTTCTTCGGCACATAGTTGAAGGGAACAGGTGACAGTCCATCATCCTGCCCAACATCAGTTTAATTTTAAAGTGTTCGGACAGTTCTTCTAAACTATTTTAAACCTTTTTAATATTTTCATGAGAATTTCTTTTAGTTACTGTAACTAGTTATTTATAGCTATCAATATATGTATATATTACTGTTTCCCCTACGCAGAGTCATCCACTAGTGGGTGACTATACTATAGTTTCACTTAAATTGATGTAAAGAGCGTTTTTGTAGCTCTGTGTAGAGGAATTAAATGCTTGTCTTTTGTACTGTTGCGGATTCGTTCCGAGAAGTTCGCTGGGTTTTTGTGCGCCTGTGTAATTAGTTCCCGGGTAAATATCTAGTACTTGGAAATCCTTCATCAATCGCTTAGAAGGATAGAACGGGTAGTTATTGATTAATACTTGGAAAATTAGCAAATACTACGAAATAATAATAATAATAAGTATATACTAACAATCCTTTCCGTTTACCGTTAACATTAGACCTACTTAATTTAAGAATTTTCACAAAAAATTCTATGCTAATTTAGGTATTCGTTTCGAAATCTATACCAGTTAGCAATTACTTCTCTAAACCTTTTTAATACTGGCTATACTGGCGTATCCGGAATTCATTTTAAAGAATATATATGTAGAAGAACTATTCAAGGACTGTATGTAAAAGATGTGAATGAAGATTGGTAAGGACTTGTGCATTCGAGCGAGGAAAATGAATTCTTTATTACGGATTTTTACGGGTTAATAATACTGATCTAATTGAGTGTTTTCTCTTTATATTTCAGGTGTCTAAAGAGGAGTATGACACGTGCCGGATTACTAATCCTAATCCACGTATAATTGCGATCTGTGATAAACCATATAAACTGATGTATTTCACAATTACATTCCGATCGTTCACGCCGCAGCCAGGCGGCTTAGAATTCCAACCAGGTCAAGACTACTATTTTATATGTAAGTGCATTCATTATTATTATTATTATTATTATTATTAGTATTACTTTATTTCCTATTCATAATAACATTAAATTGTGAATTCTAGAATCCCTTCATGCCCATCGCAGCTAATTTTTCAGGAGACACAAAAACCTTCATCTTAAAAATTTTGTGATTTAAACGGCTGTAGTTTTAATTTTTCTTGCCTTATATGATTAATATAAGGAAACAGCCATAGAAAAAATCAACACGTTAATAAAACAAGCCGAAAAAGTAGAACTACAGATTTCCTTCCAGAAAATTAAATATATAAGGAACATTAAAACAGCTCCGCGTCACCTGAAGACACAATATGGAAGAATTTGGGAGTTAATAGCTTTAAGTACCTCGAGGAGATAATACAACCAAAGATCAGCGAAAAGAAAACGAGCAACAACAAACGAGAAAAGATGGCCTTTGCACTTTGAGAAACTCACCTGTATCTGTATAAGAAGAAACACTCTCAAGACAAGCCAAGATTAGACATTTCAATACTGTGATAAACCCTATCACAATACTGTGATAGTGTTTCTGTACGTGAGTGAGTGCCTTAGAATGACCGGGAGGCCTGGTTTAAGAGAAGCAGAGAAATTTGAGAGATAGAGCATCCTCAAGATATTGGGTCCAAGATAGTAGACGGACAATATAGGTTACGAGGTCAAGAAGAACTGTAAAAAGAAAATGAACGATTACTGGAAACGATTTGAAAAACAAGGCTAACATTTTACGGACTTCTGTACAGAATGGGTGACATCAGGTCGATAAAACAAATTTTTAAGACACTAAACATTAGAACTAAGGTGTCGGATAAATGTTTAACGAAATCAGAAAGGATATTAAAAAAACCCGGAATAAACCGAGAAAACTTAATGAACCAAATTCAGACAACTAATTAAGAACTTTGAGGGCTTCCAAGAAGAGCAACAACACAACACCGGGTTGACAGAAGAGAGGAGAAAAACCTAAGTTGAACGAACGCTGAGAATGTGGGCTGCAAAAGGAGCTTCCAGAACGTCTAAAGTCACCTCACGTGGTCAAAAATTGGTCCTATACAATATTATTAGAAATGTATTAAAGAAAAGATTTATGAACTTATTACTTAAATTTTAAAAAAGACCTTAGTTTGGATTATTATAGGTTTGTAAATAAAAATCTACGATGTAATTTAGTCTAAATCTTACACAGATAACATTTGGAAAGCATTTTTGTAAGATAATATAGAAACTCCTGATCAAAATTTTTAAAATGGAGTGTTATTTTATATGGTACTGTAATTTGTTGAAAAACCGAATGGAGTTATAGTGAAGTCCTTTCGTGAACTTTAAATTTTTTTTAACTTTGTAGTGATCGTTAGGCGAGTTTCATAATTTATGATTATACTTCTTTTTGTAAATGACATTGTTTTCCTTTACGCGAATATAAAATGTAATAAATGTAAAGATATTAAGGGGAGAATATTTTATTTAATAAATAGCCTTTTGCTAGAATAGTGCTTTGGAATGTTTACGATAAATTGTAATTATATATTTTTGTATGCGATAAACTTAAGGTGTTCGTTTAAGTTGTTCTACTGCATATCCCCATAGCTTAGAACAGAGTGGAATAACGCGAAATATGTCATCGTGATTTCTCCGACAAAGTTTTTCTGAGATTTCGTAGAGACACCGAACTAATAAGAGGGTTCAATAGGTTAGGTACGTCTGTTTTCCAGAATAACTCTAGATTGGGTTTATAGCGTTATAACGAGCAACCGTAGTGGTCTCTTGTGGTTGTGGAGCTTTGCACAACACCTCGGTACCGTGTTTGTGTTAGCAGTATCCAATATTATTATTATTGTGGGTTGTTATCCTGCCCTGCTAAGTTCTCATTATTCAGTCATCTCAGTATACATGTACGTACAATCAATTCGTTTGGTATTTATCTCAGTTCAGTACACGAGTTAATTTTGAAGCTCTATGACCTGAAGAAAGGGGTGGAGTGTGTTTGACATTATTCACGTTTGATCCATGTTACATGTCCAGCTTGCATCACTCCCTACGATCGTTTGTCGGTAATGCTATCTGTAGCTCACCACAGAATTCGTAATAAAGTGTTTGAAGCGTTTAGTCGTAATAAACAGTAGAGCTGTTTGTGTTTGATGTACTATTCCGTGCTGTGGTGGAATTTAATACTGAAGCAAAGAAATTTGTTTTTGACAACCACTTACACTCTTTAATCACTCCATTACTTCTCTCTCTATGTACTTGTAGGATGTATAAAAATGAACTTAAAATAAAGAACATGAAAACAGCCCCGCGTCACTTAAAGAAACAAAAACGGAATAGTGGAGAAGTTGATAGCTTCAAGTACCATGGGGAGATATTACAACCGAAGACCAGCGAAAAGAAAACGAACAACACCAGGGGAGGAAAGATTGCCGGTGCACTACGAAGAACCACCTGTACAACAAAGCATTCACGAAACAAGTCAAGATCACAAGATCTCATATTATATTGTGATAAAACCTGCGTGTCTGCACGCAAGTGAATGCCTTTCAATGAATAGGAAAGTTGATTTAAGAGCAGCAGAAAAATTAAGAGAAAGATCTTCCGCAAGATAATTGGTGAGAAGAGCGAATATAATAGTGATGAGAAAGAAAATAACTACAAAAAGAAATTTTTGGAAACTATTAAAAAACTATGACTAAAATTCTACAGTCTCCTGTATAGAATTGATGACAAACGGTTGTCAAAATAAATTTTCAGGTCACTAAATACTAGAATATATAGGCCTACACGCTATATACCGAAGGTATTTTGCAATTGGTTAAACTAGTTTGTAAGGATATTGAGAATATTACAATTAACCGAAAAGATATAATTGATTGAACCAAGTTAAGATTTTATTGGTTACTAGAATATGACATGTTTAGAATAGATGGAAAAATTAACCTTGCCCAGTAAAATAAAATAAAATATGGTGTAATTTTACCAATCATATTTTTCAGAATTTAAAAATTGCTAAATGCCTGTGTTACTCAGCCGCAGGCGAGCTTCCAACAGTGAAAGAATTTTTGAAATTGGTTGGGCAGTTTCTGAGATTACCTCGTACAAACAACGTTACTTTTCTCACAACCAAGGATTAGGCTTCCGCCTCTTCCGACTCACAACAGAGATAAAAATCTGTTGAATTATTGACATCTCTTGCATGGCTTTCCAACATTTCTCCTTCCCACGTGTCTGTATTTCAAAACGTTGAGGAGGTCCTTTGCTCAGGCATTCTCTCTACGTGCCCCTCCATCGATTTTGATATTCTGTGATCTTCTCACCCAGATTGTAAACATCCAGTTCCGTTCTTTCTCCTCATTTCTTAGCCGGTCCCTACGATCGCAACTCTTTGTTCTCCGTAGGAGTCACATCTTTGCCGCCTGTACTCTACTTTCTTGTGGTTTTGTACTAATCCACGGCTCACTTCCATAGAGTAGGACTGAGGCAGCCTTCAACTTGTAAAATTTTATCTTAACAAACTCTCATCAGAAACGTTACTTCCTTATAATATTACGTGGGAGGTTCAATGATTAACAAGACAAATATATGTAGACGTAAAACTATTCTCTACACAAAAGACTATATCAATGGGACTTACACTACTTTTCTATGTAGTCTTCAGCAATATTTAGACACTTGTCCCACCGTTCTGTAAGCTTTCTTATTATCACTATGGAAAAGTTTTTACCTTGCTGTTTAAACAATGTGTGTTCCGCTGTTTTAACCGCTTTGTTGTCGCCTAACTTCTTGTCGTAACAAAGTCTTTGAGTGAGCCGAACGAACTAAATCGGACAAGACGAGGTCTGGGCTGTAAGGGTAATTTGGCAACACTTCCCAACTCAACTTCTTGAGCGTTTTTCTCGTTTTCTGAACGGTGTGGAGGGGTGCGTTGTAATGCAAGAGAATCATACCTTTTGATAGAGTGCCCTTACTTTTTCGCCTTATCGCAGGTCTCAGTTTCTGTTGAAGCATGTTAGATTAGTACTCATTGTTCACAGTAAAGTGTTCTAAATAGTCACAAAAATTGGCTCTTGCGAGTTCTAGAAGACCGTCAAAATCGCCTTACCGGTTGATGCATAAATTTTGAAAGGTTTTTTGGTTGGCGAATCAGGATGTTCTGCCTGAATTTCAGAGTCCCACCTACTTATACACGTTACTGCGGTTCAAAAAAAATTCGCTATACTGTTTTAACATCCTTGAGTACATATCCACCGGTTTTACCTTTGGATAGCAAATTCTTATCACTATACATTCCTCTTCTGGTGTACATGTATCAAGCGGAGCTGACATTTGGAAACGAACAAAAGAGGTTATGTTTATAATAATTATGATCGAACAGCTTATTAACAATGTTTCAAAGGTGGCCAACTTGAACCTCAAAAGGTTTCATTGTCATTGAATGAACTCTTTTTCTTTACATTAATTTGTCTTCTTAATTATTGAACGTCTCTCGTAGCATAGACTAATTCTAAGGGCTTCCACGAAGAACAAAAGGATGGACAAAGAAAGAAGGAAAACCAACAGTGAATATTGATAATTTTCATAGTCCAAAAAAGCCTTAACCGAGAGAAAATATACTTGCAAACTTTCACTCTTCTCTTCGAACAATAACTTAAGTGCTTTTTACCAACTTACTTTTTTCTGATATGAATTACTTTATATTATTTCTCGTCCGGAAATAAAATCTTAACTGTGGTAACCTGAATCACCCACGAGATTTTATCTGAAAAATAGACGTGACAGGTCCCTCATTCTCTTACGATCGCATCGTGTCAATAAAAATCAAATGTTCTTTATTGTATGTAGGATACGAAGTACATATCTATAAATTGGTACCATGTTTTTTATAAACTTTCTAAAAAATGTATTGTGGTTGTACGGGTATTCATTGAACATCAGTAACTATTTTTAACCTACATCTATTGTCCGTATTATTAATTTCTGTTCGTTTTTTTATTTTTAACAAGTTTTATAGAATTATGAAGGGATTTCTCTGCTTCATGTTTTACTTCTTTTATATTGTGTTTTTGAAAAGATATTATTGTAACAAGTCGTGAGTATTAGCCCTGCAAGAAATTCAACTCGATTATCGTTTTTATAGTTGTTATTTATTTAAAATTTGTATTCAAATTTAAATTATTGTGGAACAATTTCCAGTTTATTATAATAAAATAATTTGGTACTTTATTGTAAACCAGCTTTTTTAATCATTTATCTTTTACGTTTTCATTTTCAGTAATAATGTATCACCGTTTTATTAACTGCATGAATAAGCAGCTTATTTCTTCTTAGGTAATTGTTATTTTCCCATAATAGAATTATTTGCGAATGTATATTATTAAAACGACTATCCAAGACGTATTTCAGATAATATCACGAGTATATGGTGACGTTTATTCCGGGTTCTTTTCAGGATCTGGTTTGTCTAAATAATAAAACCTCCCTATTAATTCAAAATAATTATTTATGTACAAAATGTTTACGTACATTAATTATTATAGATATAGTAACTAGAAAATTACAATAAACTACTTAACTTAATAACATACCAAATTTATTACAATTTTTTTTAAAACTCAATCAATATTTAAACTAAAGTAAAAAAATTTGGCAATTTGAAATCTAATAAGTAATTTTCTCTTATTTGCCAACCAAAACAATTGTATTCTTGCGTAAACTGCTTCAATGTGTAAGATTTTATATGCAAACTGGTTTTAACAACTCACTTCATTTAACAACAACTTTACAATGGTTCACATATTACTAACTACTTCACAAACTATTTACATACTACTGACTTGACTAAACTATGACTGCTTTTATACAACCGACTTTAGAATTTCTAGAAGGACAATAAACATGAAGAGAATTTCAGATAAATAAATACACAGAAAAACACAATAGAGTAGTAGAATCCACAGGAATACAATAGACTTTTATTATATTACATTTCAATAGAAGATCATTCACACAACAAACCCCTTTCACAATTGTCAGGTCCATATATGTCATAATTACAATTTTATACTAGCCATCCCCCCTGTTCACTATGCTTTACCTCAAACTAAAATTTAATCATTTAATTTCTCACACAACTTTACACATTGAAAGCAAAATCATGACTGTATGAGTAAGATCATCAATGGTGCTTTACAAATTTGATGAGCATATTTCTTCATTCCCTTACAGGGTTGATTTTTTCATTCGTGATAAGTTTACAGAACGTAACACCTGTCAATAGCAAGAGACTGCTGTCTCTATGCTCATTTTTTTTTTTTTTTTGCTTAACGTCCGAATGTTCTGCAATACGGTCGTGCAGTCGGGCAATTTGACAATTTGTATAGATTTTATGGAAAATCCTTATTTCATTGATTTAGTATAATCACAGATTGATTTATAAAATCCTGATATTTGGTTAGATTTTTTGCGTCCAATGCGATTACAGATTTTGTAGCAGCCATCAAGTTCTAACATTTCATAAGTACAATAAATGCATGATTAAAAAACTGATGTGTCTGATTGTGTAGTGTGCCAGGCGGTGAGGCACTGGATTTTGGTGAAAAGTGAAGTTTTGGAGTTTGGTGATATAATGAGAGTTACCTTTTATTTAGTTCGTTAAGTTACTAGTATTTAATTAACAAATAGCAAAAAAATATTTATTTGTAACTCCCAGATAAATTTTATTATAAGCCCGAATGATTTAAGTATACTTACTGTACAAAATTTTATTAATTAAATAACAGTCAGCTGGATTAGCAGTAGTAAATTTTTGTAAGTTGGTAACTACTTAAAACTTAATGTTACTGGGTATAGACTGATATCTCAACATTGGCTTTGGCGAGTCCCTTGAATAGGCATTGTGCCTCTTTAGTAGATCTGGATGCAGTGTATTGCTGGATCTGCAGTAACATACTTAACAGATGTGGCAACAGGCCTCGGACATCGAAATGTACCCTACAACTTCTATTATATGTCTCGGTTATCTGTGGTTTTAGTTTATTTTTTAATATTTTACGTTAATTAATTTGAAATGATAGATACGGACTTAAACAAGATGGGCGATTTTACTGTATGATAACTAGTACATGCTTGGTTTTCTTTAACGTGAACTGATTAATTAGGAAGTAAGAAATATAATGTATACAAAGTGGTAGTTAAGTGGGAAAATTGAAGTTAATTATGTAATTATAGAATTTGGTTTTCCTTTGTAGACTAGATTGGATTCCGTACAGTTACAAAATGCAAGAAGATAAAAATTGAATTCTTAGGAAGATTTATTAAAATTAAATTAAATTCAACCAAAAAAATAGCATTATTTATTTAGAATGAAAATGCTTATTCAAAATAAAATTCCCTTTTCTACAATATATATTTTCTTTGGTAGTACTGTATTAATTATACAGTGAAACTTCCAGAAGTGAGAGTGTCTTCTGGAACTGACCGGTATTTTTTGAAACCAAAAGATCTGGTGTGAAACACTCATACAACTTTCTCTTGCCAGTGCAAATAATTAACAATAAACCTAACATTAGTATTAAAACATTAGAAATGAACAAAAAACTAACCTCAAAAACATTAGTGAAATACGCAAAATTAAAATCGATCTCAGTTTAGCTTAAAAATACGGAAAATCGCTCATTCACGCTAAACTAGGCACTGTACAAAAAATGCTTAAAATAAAAGTTTTAGATCTCGTAATTTCCTATAAATTTTATTTTATACACTTTTGTCGTAAAATGCATTCTAAGGCCGAAATCTTAAAAAAATAGATTTTTCACACGTTTTCGTGAGAAAAAAACAGAAAATTGCTAATTACCGCTAAACTAAACTAAATGTTATACAAAAAAATGTTTGAAATAAAATTTTTAGAATTTTACATTCTCTACAACTGTTATTATATAACGTTTTGCGCTAAAATGCATATTAAAGCCGCAATCTTAAAAAGAAAATGTTTTTACGTAAAAACAGCTTCACGCAGAATTTCAGCAAACATGGCACCTACCCTATCTTGTAGAGAATAAAAAATGTAGTAAACCAGGCGATTTTAAAAAAAATCGTAGGACCAGTTTTTGAGAAAATCGCAAAAAAGTGAAAAATTATACGAATAAACTACTACTTCTGGTTGACCGATTTTGATAAAAATGTTCGTGTCGGGTCCGGTAGTGGTATGTAACTTAAGTTTCAAGTCCGTACAATGTTCCGTTCTTGAGATATTCTGTTCCCACACAGACACACACACAGACCAATCGCTAAAAACATGTTTTTTGGGTTCAGGGGGTCTGAAAACGTATAGATCCGGTGAAAACTCGATTTCTTAAAATCGACATGAAAACAATACTTTCCTTCCTATATATTCATATAGGCAAGAGAAAGTAAAAATTGGTATGGTTGTCTGTACATGTTTACTCCCGCAATGTAACCTTTGTTCATGAATCTAAATTATTATTTATTAATTATTTACAGCAACATCATCCAAAGATGACCTGCATCGGCGTATTGGAGGGCGCTGTTCAACGAATAATATGAAGGTGGTCTTTAAAGTTTGCTGCCGTCCACAAGCTAACCACAATCAGAGTGAGTATTGTTATTATTTATATTTTTAACTAGAGATTCAGTTTAAAGAAGAGAAATTGTTTGAAAAACTTTATCTGTGAAAACATGGAAAAAGAGAAGCTCTTTATTTTACCTGTATCTTTATCATCATCCTATTTAATTCTCTACCAAGTTTTTTACGGTTAAGCCCAACACAACTACCTTTCTCTATTGCTGAACTATTTCTCCTCCGTTACTGTCTTGGAATTGCATCTTTTTTCCAATTCATCTATAATTGAATTCATCAACTTCACAATTGATCTACCTGTTGGTCTTTTTCGTTCCACCTTCTAGTATATCTTTTTCAACAGGGTACTCTCCTCAGTCCTTCTAAAATCCATATTTGTGATAATGCCTACATAAGTCTTGACTTGTGGGGAAGTAATTATATGAGGTGATATATAGATGAAAAATCCCAGATCTAACCGGGAATTGTATCCAGGCCTTTTGGCGTAGAAGCTAGTTGAATGGCTCAACAGAAAAACGTTGCAACTGACAAAATTTACAAAAGTGAGGTTTCAGTGGAATACGTTCTATAAATCCTCTATTTGATCATAATAGAGAATTCTAACGGGTAGAATTATAACTAAAATCTCAAAAATTCTTGAAACAAAATCGTTGTACAGCTAAGAATCAGATGGTATCTTTCACTTTCTGTAAAAATTTGTTTTTGTTACTTGCAACATTTTTCCATTAACCCATTCAGTTGTGTTGACCACTACTCCAATGAGCAGACCAAACTATTGCAGCTGTATTGTAGGTTTGTCTGCCCAACTCTCCTTTTCAGGCTATCCATCCTGAATTACATATTTGAATGGCTCAACAGAAGAACGTTGCAATTGACAAAATTTACAAAAGTGAGGTTTCAGTGGAATACTTCCAATAAGTCCTCTATTTAATCATATTAGTGAATTCTAATTGGTAGAATTGTAAATAAAATTTCGGAAATTCTTGAAACAAAATTGTCATACAGTGAAAAATCGTTATACAGCTAAGAATCAAATGGTATTTTTCACTTTCTGTAAAAATTTGTTTTTTAATTTGTTACTTGCAACGTTTTTCGTTGACCCATTCAATTTCTCATTCTACCTCTTTCTTGTCTTTCCTAGCATACTCCTCTTGAACTTCATTTCTGTCTGCTACTATCAACCTGTCCTTTCCTTCCACCTATTCATGTTTTCACTGCTTAAGTCAGTATTGGCACAAAATATAGTTCATACTTAATTTTTTACAATACTTTGGAACTTCTTGATTCCAGACTAAGTTTTGTATGCTTTGGAAGAAATCGGTTGTTTTTTGCACCATTTTACTTGCCTGTATATTGGAAATAAAAATGTTTTACTAAACCATATTTTTCTATAGAAATTATGTGAAGATTTACAAAGCATGAAATCCTTCTGTCATATTATGTAGTATCAGTGCTGATGTTGAGCTGGCTCTGAACTTATGGAATACAACATGGTTTAAACGAAATTGACTGATGCACCAGAGTTTTAATGTTGGCCACCATATATTATATGAACAAACGACTGCTGATGAAGCGAGTCATAGGAGATTGATACTTTAAACCAAATAAAAATGTGTACAAGGCATTTAGTACACAGAATAATTATAGCTCAAGTCCCAGCTCCATGTAGTTGGAAGGAATGCAATGCGGTTGTTATAGTAGTGGGAGAATGAATGAGTTAGTAGTATTTCACAGCTGATGCATTTGTAGTGGTAGCGTGTACTAACTAGACTAAAAAAATATACTTATCCGGCGCATTAATTTAACAAATACCTACCGGATTATTAACTTGGTCGGATTCATAATATTTAACTTGCTAAATTATATTAAAATATGTAAATAAATAAATGTAACAAATACAAACAAATATTTTAAATACGGAAAGTTTGAAAACTAATGTTTTGTATTAGAGTAATACAACAATCGTATTCCCAGCATGCATCACTCATTCATTATACCTCACCCGTACCCTTCACCCCGCAACTACACAGAGCTTGGACCCAACTATACCTGGTACATTATATATCAGTTATAGATTACTTACTGATTACACATGCATTCCCTAGTAGAGAGTTTTGAAAATACTCATACAAGGATGTGAGTGACAAGAGGAAAAATATTTGCATTGTAGTAGGAATTATATGTGTTAATCAATTTTTAAAATTGTGGAGTAGAAATGAAAGAGAAAACATAGTTATGAAGTGCTACATCAAATATAAGCAGTAATCTTGGTGTTACTATTATTATCGTTATTTAGTATGTACTTACGACACACTGGGTTAGAGTGAAGAGTGCAGTTGATGGTGTATAAGACTTGGCCAAAGACTGCAGTAGGATTGATGGAAGGAGTAGCAGTTGTGGTTTTAGTATTCTCTTATATAAAGTCCAAAGTACTGGTCTCCTACAACTACCTTGTCACTAGTTCTGATTGAACCAAGTAAAATGATAATAATAGTCTTTCTTTGCCCAGTTGGCATTTGACATTTCTTTATCGGTACTTGGTACAAAAGTATAAAATGTATTATGTATTAATTACTGTTCATTACTTGTACTGAGTTGTACCAGGAACAGAAAATTCAAGTTTAACCCAATGGCCAGCTTGGTTTAGTATTCAGTATAACTAGCTGCTATGCCGAGGATTTTGGGTACGATTCTCAGTCAGGTCTGATATTTTTTCATCACTCATTTTCATCTATTACATTTCACTATCTTCATTAACCTTAATATAACAGTTGAGACATAAAAGTAAAAAATTCAACCCAGGACTACAAATTACATACCTAAAATTTTGATTTTATTAACTTTTCTTGTTTTTACTGTTGAAGTACAATCTTTATTAAAGCTACTATATGAACATAAATTTAGATTTTCCTATAGGTGGTAAATATGTTTGCTTATTTTGTTTTAGGTCTGAGTGAAATGACCAGTGTCAGTACTCCTGGTCTTGTTACCAGTGCAGCGCCACCTAGCCGGCCTCCAAGTCAACGGCCATCTACATCTTCACCACATCCTCCCCCGCCCCTTCCTCCGTATTCAGTTAAACCTACTCCCACTTATGTCAAACCAACTACGAAGAAAATGAGTAAGTTTGCATACTTAACTTTTTGTAAATTATATTACCATGTTAGTATTCCTTTGGTGCATTCGAAGAAAAGTATAAGTCAAAAAATGTAATTTTTTCTGGAAAATGATGGAACTTTTTAATTTATTAATTGTATTAATTTTAAATGTTCTTTAAAGTTTTTTAACAACATAAATTGTCAATTTTCAATTAGAGTCATTTTTGACTATGTAAAATAATGTAAGACATTTCTGGGAGCTCTTTCTGTAGCCCACACCCTCTGCACTATTTCATTATAGCCTCTTCAATTTTTTTCTTTATGTCCGGTGTTTATTCTGGTCGCATTGTTCATACGGCTTCCAGAAGGCTCCAGCTCCATTATACATGTTTGTACTGGCTCCGCAGAATGGGTGTGCACCAAGAAGTGATAGTGGGTCCCCGGCTGAAGGTTGTTACCATCTCGGGTATTTCTATTAAAGAAACATTCCTTAACACATGCTAAAGTTACTTTAAAGTAACAAAGGTGGGAGAGATTACTCTATCTGGTTTTAGAACTATGGTTGTAAGCCGCTGAGCTCTCCTCTTCAATTCAGAAGAGCAGATAACCAAGGCTACCATATGGAGGGTGTACCTCAAAACCTGGACCTTACTGATCATCTCCTACAGAAGGTTTTGCCAGTTCTGATTGCTTCACTCTTTTCTGTCCACGAAAATGAAGTATCATATTATGATCATTTTCTGACTTATACTGTTTTACAAATAATTTGGCACCATAGAATTCTTTACAACTAAAATAATGTCTAGATGGATTTATGGATGGATTAAATAACTAACCTTACGCCAAAAAAATAAATTTATTTTATAAATTATTAAAGATTTTGTTTTCCAATCACAATTTTTTTTCAAAACTTAAAAACTATATTATTTCATATTACAAATGTTACTCAGGGAGCTCTAAGCTTCCAACAGTAATAAAATATTGAAATTGGTTGGGTAGTTTCTGAGATTATCTCATACAAACGAATGTATCAATAACCTATATGTACGAACAAATGTATTATAAAGAAGGATCTTCATAATATTAACGTAGATTGGACATCAAAGTAGTTTCATCATTTTAAATAAATTTCCTTTTTCAATTTTTATTTTCAATGAGTTATAAAAAAACTTAAAAAATAAAACGCGCTAAAATGATACAATTTTTAAAATTTTACTCATTAGAATTACTAATTGTATTTCATTTCGGATAAAACATTTTGGATGCTTGTTTAAAATTATTGTCATTTGGTATTTTTATTATCATTAAAATTACTACAATTTCGTTTGACAGATTTGTTTAGTAGGGTTGTATAAATGTCATTCGAAATCAATTCATTTATTTGAGTGTAACAGACTGCATCAAAGAGAAGTGATCTGTGTATGTAATATTTAAAGTATGATGTGTAATTGCACAACCACGACTTTCAATTTTGCTTCCCTGCTGTTTGTGTGTTAACTATATTTACAATAATCTAACCAGTCTGCCAGTATTTTCACTGGAGTTTTACCAATAGTTAGAGAAATACGAGGTAGGGTCAAAAATTTCCCGGAATGGTCGCTTACAGTCACGTATTTGTAAGCTGAAAGGGAAATTTTTGTTTGTGAGGTTGGCATAACTGGTAGTGAATGTGCTTTTGAGGTTAGCAGGCAGTTGTAGTTGGTTCCGTGCGTTCGGTGTTTAATATTGTAGATCGTAGTTTCTGTCTTTCGTCGGATTGTGCAATGTCGTCATTAGAGCAGCGTGGCAATATTAAATTCTGTGTGTTGCTGGAGAAATCACCCTCGGAGACTCTTGAGATGCTAAAAAAAGCATACGGAAATTCTGCGATGAAGAAAACAGCAGTTTACGAGTGGCATAAGCGTTTTCGCGACGGTCGCACAACAATTGAAGATGACGTTCGGACTGGGCGGCCTTCCACTTCCACTACAGACGACAATGTTGAGCGCGTTCGACAAATTGTGCGTGCGGACAGGCGAACAACCATCAATACTATTGCCTCTGAAGTTGGTATTTCACATGGGAGTGTTCACAGCATTCTTCATAATGACTTGAACATGCACCGTGTTTGCTTGCACATTGTTCCAAAAATGTTATCCCCTGAGCAAAAGGAAATGAGAGTGACCATGTCCAGGGACTTGATTGAAATGGCTGATGCAGATGACAGCTTCCTGCGCAAAATTGTTACAGGTGATGAGACATGGTGCTTTCTTTACGACCCTCAGACAAAACGGCAGTCCGCTGAATGGAAGTCAAAAACTTCACCAAGAAAAAAAAAATTTCGCTTGGACAGAAGCCGGGGTAAGGTGATGTTGGAGGTGTTTTTTGATTACCGTGGAGTGATTCATTATGAATTTATTCCTGAAGGGAGAACAGTAAATAAAGAATTGTACACAGAGATCTTAAAACGGCTACGAGATGCAATTCGACGAAAACGACCTGAAAAATGGGCAGAGAATGACTGGTATTTGTTGCACGACAATGCCCCAGCGCATCGATCCCTAATGGTGAAACAATACCTTGCCAAGAATAATGTTACCACTCTGGAACATCCTCCATATTCTCCCGATCTCGCACCACCAGATTTCTACCTGTTTCCAAGGTTAAAAATGGCATTGAAGGGACATCGTTTTGCTGATTCGTCAGAGGTGATTGAAAATGCGACGGAGCGGCTGAAGGAACTTTCAAAAAACGGCTTTCAAGAGTGTTTCCAACAATTATATGAACGGTGGAATAAATGTGTAGATGCAGGAGGAGAGTATTTTGAAGGGAAATAATGTAAGAATGTTATAAATATTTTTAATAAATTTTTAATAACCAATTCCGGGAACTTTTTGACCCTACCTCGTATATAGTTATACATTATTTACTGTGTAATCTGATATTTAAAATAGTTAATTTTACACCATGTTGAATTAGTTCTGACTAAACTTAAATGTTTGGAAACCAAGTAATGAAAAGTATATAGAACTCACAATTTTGTCTAAATTATCAGAGTGATTTCTGTATTACTTATATTATAACAGTATGTTACATGTTCTTCTTTCATCTTCACCTACTAAGGACGACATGATTATTTTTTCACATAATGATGTTTTCACTTTTTCATTGCTATTTTTCATCTTTTCCTTAAACCCTTTCTTCTGGCCTTACTCAAATTCTTTAATATTTTCTTCAAATTCACCTCTGACCTCTATCCTATCTCACCTTCTTATCTTTTTCAGTTTCTACAAACCAACTATTTTGTTCTGTAATTTTTGTCTGTCAAATAACTGCTTTGTAGATATTTTCTGATTCATTTATAAGTATTAAAAAAGATTTTCCTATTAAACTGAATTTTTCTTTTTCTCATAGAGTCTGATATCTTTTCTATTTTCCTATCCCCATGTGTCTTTTCTAGAGGATTAAATGGAGAATATCTTACATCTTTTAAATGGATAATATAGGTTGTTGTTGTTGTTGTTTAGGTCATCAGCCAAAAGGCTGGTTTGAACCTGTAGAGGTTTTACTAAGTAAAACGAGGAGTGAGGTGGTTTACCGTTGCCTTCCTCACTGAGTGGAAAAGTACGCTTATCAGCATGCCGGGCCCTCTGAAAAACACATATTTTCCATTCTGCAAACGACACCTTCACTTCATTCACCACAGGGTCTGGCTGTATAATGAAATTCATTACTTTCAGAGGAGATAACTCTGATTAGTGTCTTTTGCACCTCTACCTCTTCTGTTCTTAAATGATTCAGTCATTTAATTGGCTGACCATGTGATAAGAAACAGAACTATTTATTTTAGCCCTGCAACGAACAGATTGAGTGTAAATAATTTGACACTCCACCTGTCCGTCATGGGCACTATATATAATATAGGTTATGAAGTTATTATTCATAACCTATATTCTCCATTTTCACTTTTCTTCAGACCATATTTTTTCTCTGTACTTTTCTCTCTTTTATTTCTACTTTCTTCTTAAAACTCTCTTTCTGATGGAAGATTAATACAATAAAGCTTCAGGTTTTATAAATGTACTGTAGTGTTTTACTTTACAGTTTAACAATATAAGTTTTTTATTGAAAATATGTTTTGTTAGTTGATATGCTCTCCCAATTTTCTCTTATTCTATTTTTCATTGTTATGTAACATAATATTATATGGATAAAATTTATAACTTCTGAAACAAGTATGTTTGCTGAGGTTTGTTTTAAAAAGCTAATAGGGTTGAGGTTTCTTATGAAAATTACTTAGAAGTAATTTCCATATTTATAAGTAATTTAGATGCATAAATACATCTACATACATCACAAATAATTTTCTAAACATATAATTTTGTCATAAATGTGTATGGAAACAAAGTTTGTTCCTTACTATTTGTATGCAATCGAACTTTTCAAAATATTATTATGAACAGTCTAGTTACTTACTGTATTAGCAGTAATTGCAGAACAGTCGGACATTAAACAAAAAAAAAAACTTCAGTGTTGATGAGTCACCAAAAAAAGCTGATCTGAGTGTAGCTGCGTGCTAAAATGTAAATAATCTCTGATAATTGTTTGGTAGATTAAATGGGTAACCAGATCTTTTCCCATATAACAAGATCAACTGCAAATGAAAATATCTGGTTTGACACACTTACACAACTTTCTCTTGCCAATGAAAATAATGAGAACCGAGTGTAATTTTAATCATGAGTGAATGGTATTAATTATTCACTCATCAATCAAGTGTTCATTGCGTGTTCGATGTAATTCATTAATTCACGCTAAATTAAGCTGTGTAGCAATAATGGTTAAAAGTTGTAGGTTTTTCATTTTCTATAACTTTCATTGTACACTTTTGCCCTAAAATGCATATTCAGGCCGCAATTTAAAAAAATAATTTTTACCACAAGACCACAGCCTCCCCAAGAATTTTGGCAGACAAGTCGCTTACCCTATCTTGTAGAGCATGAAATGAGGTTCTTTTAAAGAAAATTGTAGGAGCGAATTCTGAGAAAATCATAAAAACAGTGAATAATTGCATGAATAAACTACTTCCTCTTGAGAAATTTTGATAAAAGTGTTCATGTTGGGTCTTCTTATGGTACCTAATGTAAGTTCCAAGTTTCAACTTTGTATGATATTTCATTCTTGAGATATTTTGTTCTCTCTCTCGCTCTCCTTCTCACATACATGGACCACTTGGTAGAAACATGTTTTTGGGGTTCAGGGGCCCTGAACACATGGATTTCTGGAGAAAACTCAATTTTGAAAAATGACATAAAAATACTTTCTTTCCCTATATTTCATACAAGGCAAGAGAAAGGAAAAAAGTAATTATTTAATTACAGTTGTAGTCACTTGAGTCATGAGTTTGCCCTTGTTTGCAATGAGGGGTAAAGGGGGGAACAGCATCAGTGCACATGCGCGACTGCTTTAATTTCAATACACAAATATAACAACTTATACATTACCCAGAGCATAGCCTATACAGTATATCGCGGAACCTTTTGTAGGTTAACGGTACGAATATAACTGTTTGTTACCATAAACAGAAATGTTAGTTTCTCGAAAATGTGGGCAGACTATTCACAGTGCTGAACGAAATCTAATATGCAGTGTAATAAAATGCTGTTAAGTTGAAACTAAACAAAAATGCCTTTCAGTGCCTCTTAACAAAATCCATGAGCTAGTGGCTAACTATTGTGATGTTTCTCTTTCCACAATTTGAAAAATAAAGAAGGAAATTAAAGACATGAAGAAGCTATTCTTCAGCAGTTTTGTTGACACCTGTTAAAAAAAAGAAGCGGTTAGGTAGACTAGTGAGACTGATAGTGAAGACGCCGGTGACAGCGATCGTTAAGAAGGCGATTCATTCGTAGAAAATTTGTTCCAATGAAATAAGGTAGCTGGTAACAGTAAATCAAACACTTTTAGTCATGTAATTAAGCCATAGGCAGTATTACAGGACAGATTTATTTCTTATAAGGTTTATGAAGAAAGTTTTCTTGGATCTAACCACAGCTTACAAAATGTATGTAGAAACTCCATAGTAGTGAAATATACGAGTAGTGTCGCACTGTTGAGGTTGGCAGCACTGTCATATTTTCACTTCCCTTCCTCACAGCCCATCTATACGCAAAAGGCAATATCGTGACTTGAGTATCTATAACAGGGAAATTACTGTAAGTTATATAATGTGGTTTATTTATCATTTCTATTTCAATATTTCTGAAGTGAGATTTATTATTTTTTCAGATGAGTATGACAAACACCCGAACGAAGTGGTGAAAAATGAAGAACTGACGTATAATAAAGCAGATAATGTAACCCTTTCACCAGGTCTTTGGGTTTGCATCCTTTGGACAGCCGCTGCATCTCTAGTCAGGCGATAGGGCCTCTAGACGAAAGGAGTCACACACGAATTATAGTGGGAACAGCGTATTTTTTTTGTGGCTGTTTGTTCACTTAATGGTATTAGTGAGTGGTTCATCAATACTTCTGTTAACCCCTTTTGTACAGGCCTAAAAAAATATTTAAATGTATTTAACTGACTGGCTGTTATGTACAAGTGCGTGAAATACTAAACCCTCCATAGTGTGTATTAATTATCTGCACATTTTATTATAACGTCCGAACTATTAAACGAACAGATATTTAAAAGAATTAATGTATTTTACGTACGTATATATATTTATTTGTAAGTGTATATATAAATATATATATGTATTGTGTTGAACTGACTGAGTATATAGAGTTTTTTAAATTATTAACTTATACATATGATCTGATTAGAAAACAATCAATGTAACTTATTTAATTTTATTCTACATCTAAGGTGTATACAGGTATATATACAATAAAGAATATATACGGTATATGTGTGTACATTAAGTTTCTAATATGTATTTAAGGGAATTGAATGTGAAAGGCCATGTCATATAAATGTACTGCTGTCAATCAGTTTTAGTGTTATAGTAAACTCTCTGATTAATGTTTATTATAAAACATTATGGTTGTTATTTAATGAAATCAATACATAACCTGCCTTGAGCATTTCAATATATTTTATATAAATAAATACTCTTGATTCGTTCGTTCGTTTTTTGTGAAACATCAAAATATATGTAGCCAAGATATTTAACGTTTGTCGTTTCCGTGTTCATTGCGATCGTTTGAACACATTTATCGGTGGTTTATGTTGTGTTATGAACGACAGAATAACTGCCGTCAATAAATATAATGTTTTTATGTATATTTATTAACTTATGTGTAAGTTCGTGTATTGAAATTGTTAAAATCGGTGATAAAAATATCGGTTTTCATATATCGATATTATTATCGCAATGATTTTTGTATATATAATTATATGATTAATTAAGTGTGACTATATTTTAATATTAATTATAATGATAATAATAAGAATTATAATATTATTATTGTACTTATAATAAATTATATATAATTTTTCTATAGCGATGTTTATGATTTTGATTTAAAATATAGTGATGACGAGGTTTTATGACATGTTGCATTTAAATGTGATATCTAAATTAGTGTAGTTACCTTATAAAAGTTAGCTTAGGGTTGAGACAAGCTGTGAGCTGCCAATAAGAAGGCAATGGTTATGCCCTCTCTGACACGTTTAGTTCCCTCTCGTATGTTCACACTTCCATTGTTTATGTCAATGAGCCATTCCCCCACACTCTCATACTACAACTCTGGTGAAGAGCTCTTTTTCTGCCTTCCCATATCATTCTCTCATATAGTACCATAGACTATTAGGAGTTTTGTCTCTGTACCCGCTGGTATTAACACGACTTTCCCTAGCGGATTCATACATCATTTAATTTTTCTTCCCTTCTGTAAAATGATTGACATATGACAGATCTGCTTGCCTCATTTTTTTCATTCAATGTTAGCTGTTAATTCCATCTGTTTGCATTTTGTTAATGACTTTTTTACTTGTTTTATTTATTCTTTTGTTCGTTCTTCATTACGTATGGTTTTCTTTAACCCATTCATTTATTTATTATTATAATTTTTTCTATTTAAAATATTTTTGTTTTTAATATTTTTACAGTTGAACTACCAATCAGAATAGGGCAAAACTTGGTATTAAATGATAAACTAATGGAAGTCAGCATTCCACATAATTTTGTCTATTACTGCTCATGCTGTTTTATTATTCATTTAATGTTCAGTATTTAAATACTCATTATTTTAAATAATTTTTCTGTCATTTCAATGAAACAGATTGTACTAATTGGCAGTGAATGAATGTATGTTTATTTGTGTGTGTGTGTGTATGTGTGTATGATAATATTAAGATTATTTTTACAGTCTGCATATCTTAAACTATTTCTGTTACTATTCATTATAAAATATGGTATAGATATTTATATTTAATTTTATAAATTTTAGGAATGTAGTATTAAAATTATACTGTTTATAATTTCGCTTTTTACTATAATTTTTATTACTGCCTAATATTTAATAATACAATCTTTTATTTTTCTTAATGCAATAAAACCTCCTCAGTCACGGTTTCAATTTTATGCGAATCTCTGTGTTTATAAATTTATTTCAAAATTATATAAATTTTTTTACTAAAGATCCTTTTAATTTTCATCATGATTCAAAAATCCAAAATTCTATATTCACTAAACTGTATAGTCCTTGAATAAAAAGAAATTATGGATCAAAGAAAGTATAAAGATTTTTATTTGGAATCAAATAAAAAGCTGTGCTAAGATTTTGGAAATTGACCAAGATATTGAATGTGCTTTCGCAATAAAATGAAAGATTGAAAATGCAATTGTTTCGAAAATCAGTGTTGTTAATTATGTATAAAACAATTTTTCACTTACTGAATTCACTGGTTCTCTTTTATTTAATGTTTTTATTAAAAAACAATTTTCATTTGTACCGTAGTTGCTCATTAAAGGTGAAGCCTATACACCATATTTTTACTGTATTAGGTACCTTAAAAAGATGAGTTTAATTTTTAATTTTTGTATTATACTTTTGTTGGTCCTGAATTTTTTCTTGTATTTTCTTTGGGATATCTTAATGTGTTTCATCCACCACGGTTTTGCACTTTGTGTTATCCCAGTGAACGCATTGACCATGATCGAGAAGGTTTTAGTGTATTTTAAATACTTATAATTTTTTCCTGTATTAGAAGACAGTTTTTCTATTATTTATTTATTTATTTTTTATTTAACGGAACAAAGTGTAATGTCAGTGTAAAATTTTGTAGGTTTAAAATTGTACATAAATCTGTATTTATTATTATTATAATTTATGTGAATTTAAATTTAAGTTTGGCAATATATTATTATTCCTATTAAAATTATTATTATATATACATTTCTTTTATTGATATATATTATTATTATTACTATCATTATTATTGTTATTTATTTGTAAATTAATTTTTTGGGCGTATATTACATAATGCTTCTTACAATAGTTTGATTTGATGTTTATGATATTACATTGAAAGGAGAATTTTGTTAAAAGTTTGTCTTTTACATTTTTGATAAACCTACAGTCAGTTTTAAAATAGTTTATATTTTGATAGACATAGCTTATCTTAACTTTTTTTTTGGAATCACTACCGATTTATTTGTGTATATCTATAATAAGTTCTGTAATACCTGTTAATAATTTTACACTTAAAGACCATGGTGCTAACTGTGTTTTGCTCTTGGTTTGTGATATTTTTTCAGTGATCTTAAGTGAGAGACTGCGGACTGTTTCTCCAAAAGCATTTTGTAGCAACCATCATATTTGAACTCTACTTACGTCTGTTAATGTTTTATTCAAATAAAACAAAATTTATTATTATTAGTGGCTGTTCCACAACACTAGGCCACGTATCGCTGCCTAAAACACCATTCCTTTCAATGAAACATGTCTTCATCCCCTCCATGCGACAGCTCTCACAATACCGCCAATTCCCTTCAGGGTTGTATATTTTATTCTGTTCTTCTTCAACCAACACCACTTAATCATCAGCAAACAAAGAGTTTGCTTTGTTTGTTTTGTTTGAAAACAAAAATACTTTTCATTAACTACTAGGAGCATTTTATTTTATTTCATTTGGTTATCACCAGTTTTTGACTGCATGAAATTTTTCATGCAGTGAAAAATTTCACTGCATGAAAAATGTACCTTCATTTATGTTTATATCTCCTAATACGTACAAAAATGGCAAGTCTGAATTATTTTGTTATTTATAATGTCCATGCTACTGGAAAATATAAAATAATTTTTTGAAAATAAAGGACAACCTTTAATTACAAATAAAATTAAATCTTAAGGAAATTCTTTTCAAATGAAACAATAGTGAACTGAATGTCAGTGTACGTACAATATCACTACAGGTTAGCATCATTTCAGTGGATCTTATTAAAATATTTGTGAAATTTATATTCTACAAAAATTATTTTCTGCATACACATGTGAGTTATTTAATAATTTAAATTTATGGCTATTTCGTTTTTTATAGAGTATTGAATACCATCGTCCCTCATCAAAATTATGTTAAAAACAAAAATCCATCAAAAAATTTACTTTAAATGGAAAACCAGTGTTTTCAACTTCATTCAAATTATATCCACTTAACATGCTTCATCAGTTAAAAATGTAAACTTAACAACTATCCAACTACAACGGCCATATCGGGCACTTGACAGTTTAAAACAAAATACATAGAAAGAAACTCCATAAAACATGAAATATTTAAAACATGTACGCTATTTTTTTTTTTTTTTTGGTTAAACATGTACGCTAGATGTTGAGAGTTGCTGCATGCGCGACAAACACACAATATATAAAAATATCATTCATACATAAAATAACATTAACACTCAAATGTATAACATTCAAATTATAACTAAATAGGCCTAATTTGTTTTGTTTCATAAAGTCTTATATTTTTTTCATATTTCAAACTGGGTTATAAATCCACTTTAATTCTTTCTTGTGTGATATGTGTAGTTTGTGCACTTTTCCAATATGTATTTAACTGTGAGAGGTGTAGTACAGTTTCCACAGTTTGGTTTATCAGTACCTGTTAAAATGCATTCAGAGATCAACCTGGTATATCCAGTACATAATCTCAACAATACCATTGTTTCCTTCTTCTTTAAACTTGTCCCATATCCATTTTGATGGGTTGTCTATTTCATTTAACTTAGTTGTTATGTTCTCCATCAATCTCTATTCTCTTTTCATAACCGTGGACATATCATTTTTAATGATACATTGACGCATTGACAACTCACTTATCTCTTCTACTGCTGTGCTTCTGGCAGCATTATCGGTAGTTTCATTACCTGATATACTAGAATGCCTAGGGATCTATAGAAGCATCTATTTTTGCTTTCTGCCCCTTAAGTTATCGAGCATTACAATGATTATTTTTATTTTTGCATCAGTCGTAAACATGTTCTGAAGGGAAATTAACGAGCTAAAAGAGTTAGAACACAATGGAACTCCTTAATATTATAATGCTGGGCATATTTTAGAGCTTGCTGTAAAACATGTATTTATTTACACAATTACATTTTTTATACTACTGACTCTTAAAAACGAATGATGGTGTACAATAAACTATAATAATAAATAATAACAATAATAAATTTATTAATGATAATAATGCTGATTAGTAATATTTTTTTAATTAATGTACTAACTGAAATATGTACTGTAAATATTTTGTAAGTTTTGATTGTATAATACACAATGTAAACTTGATTTCTACTGTGGATTAATTTTGTGATGTTTTCCTTTAATTTTATAAATGCATTATTATAATACATAATTAAGTAACACTTATAATTAATTACAGATATCAGAACAATTAATTTGATTATTACATTATTTAAATAATATATAAATAAATAAATTATTAAAATGTTGGTTGTATAATTTTTCCTTGTTTATTACATTTTCATATGAAATTTTAAAATAAGTTTCTTTAGCGAAGTAAATAAAATTGCAGTTTAATGTAATTCAAGTAATATGTTTTACTACAGTTCGTGCAGTTCTTTCTGAAATGCTCAAGGATAGCAGTATTGGTTAAATTGTACAGTAATATTATTATTATTAATAATAAAGTAACAATAATAAAATATAATAATAATTATTATTATTATTTTATAGTAATGAAATTATCTATTTAGAAAATAAATATTTTCTACATATTTATCAAAATTTGTGTTATTATAATCTCTGCACCATTTATTAGGCATTTACAAAAAAGTGACAATATATTATTAAATTATTCAGTTTCTTTATGTTCTTTTAACCCTTTACTGGCCAGGTATTTCCCTCTGTTTAAGACCCCTGAGGTCAGATTGGTGTTTTTTTGAAGATAAAACAAATTTAATAATATTAGAAATTTTTTACTAGTATTTATTAATTTATTGTATTTTTTAAAAATTCTAAAATAAACTACCACCTACTACTATTATCACCTGTAAGTGCACGTGTCAATATCATCGGAGAACCAGCAAAGCTTGTTTGGCATGAATTTACAAAAAATAAAATTAGCATCCCTACTAATCCGAACTGATTTCTATAAAATCCAATTTGATTAAGAAAAGTAATTTTTTTTTTTTAACAGGCTTCTTGACATAAAAATTATAAATATTGTTATTGAGAATAAGAAATAAACTTAACCAAGTTCATAATACAAGATGTACTTACTATTTAAATAAAGTGCTGGTAAAACATTTCTTCTAGTTCATCAGTGATATCAAGGAATTATACTTTTTCACTACTGCCTGGCTGCATAAAATTTCTAATTGTTTGCTATCATAATACCATAAACCTTTGATGATGATACGATATTTCGTCAGTGCCTCATAAATATGACGTCTGTGTCCATACTGTTGTGCTGCTCTACATACTGCAGTACTATTTCCAGTGCTTTTGAATGTAAAATTAGTTGCTTAGTCTTATATGCATTGTGGATTATTTTTTGTTATTATGCACATTTTTTTTGAATAATCTGAACAGATCCCAGTCCCTATTAGATCAGATTAGCAGGGTTGTTATGTATTCACAATAAAAACATAAAATTATTATAACATACTAATAACATCAATAGTATATGTAACAGCAATTGAAGGGGTCAGCGGAAGAAAGTGCTAACCCACAAAATTTCCAGCATGATTTTTCTTAAATATTCTGTAAAAATAAAATGTATGGCACGTGTTAAACAGAATGCTGTATTTACGATTTTAAGAACCTAGATTAACAGAAAATAACAAAAATTCAAAAACTTGATTTATAGATTTCAGTAAACTTTTAAAATGACTTTGCATAAATTTAAGTTAATGTGGGTTAGCACTGTCTTCTCCCGACCCCTTAAATTATTCTTGCCCCTAAAAATACGCCATAGGAACAACAACAGCATAAATTATTGTAGCACAAAAGTTATGAAACTCAAAAATCTGCTGTTCAGTGTCACCTGTATTTCACTTCATCGTGGCTCCAAGAAGGCACAAAGCATATTTTTTGTTTTGTTTTATACGTCTTACTGTTTTGCAATTTCTACTGATGCAGTTTAAGTTAATGGTGAGAAGGATGATAGATGAAAATGAGTGATGAAAAAGTGCCAGACCTTACTGGGAATTGAACCTGGGACCCCAGCACAGAAGCCAGTTGCGCATAGATGAGTTGTATAATAGACATGTAAAAGTGCACTTCTGTCGTCATTTATATATAACATTGCTACCTTATGACTATGAAAACTAACTCCGATCCAAGTATACTCGGGATTGGCCTCCAACGGCATTTCTGCTCAACCAAAGTATACAGTAGCATGTGGTCAGCAAAGGGTTATATGAATTTTAAAATTTTATTAAAATGCGTGTCAGTATAATCTTAAATAAACATTAATATTACTGTTATTTAATTTTGGAAATAAATAACATATTTTTGTAATGTTTTAACAAATTTCTAAAGATGTTAAATCTCGTCAAACGAGATGCAATTTGTTTATGGAAACTCGTAAACAATGTGTGCTTTTAATATCATTATTATTATTATTATTATTATTTTTAATCTTTGTAATAACTGTTTTAATGTTTAAAATACAGTCAAATTTCTATATTGTTAATTATTACAAAACTCTGAAAATATTTATTAAATCGTAATTTTATTTTATAAAAAAAGTACATTGTCTAGACTAAATCTGAATATGAAAGCATATTACACAATAAAAATTTTTAACACATTCACTGTTGGGTCGATACGATACCCTGAGTTGCTAAAAAATTTTCAAGTGACTTACCTTTTGGTTTAAAATATCCATAGATGGTGTACTATGTCTCCAGGCCAAAAATCACAAAAATATCACTTAATACACGCAGTAGCTCATGTGATATCCAGAAAATTATTTCTTTTACACTATCTTGTATTTATAAATGTATACGTATCGTTTGATGTGTTTAGGTTTTGATTTTTACTTTCTCTTGCCTATATGAATATATAGGAAGGAAAGTATTGTTTTCATGTCGATTTTTCGAAATCGAGTTTTCACCGGATCTATACGTTTTCAGACCCCCTGAACCCAAAAAACATGTTTTTAGCGATTGGTCTGTGTGTGTGTGTGTGTGTCTGTGTGTGTGTGTGTGTGTGTGTGTCTGTGTGTGAACAGAATATCTCAAGAACGGAACATCGTACGAACTTGAAACTTGAAACTTAAGTTACATACCACTACCGGACGCGACACGAACATTTTCATCAAAATCGGTCAACCGGAAGTAGTAGTTTATTCGTATAATTTTTCAGTTTTTTGCGATTTTCTCAAAAACTGGTCCTACGATTTTTTTTAAAATCGCCTATTTTACTCAATTTTTTATTCTCTACAAGATAGGGTAGGCGCCATGTTTGCTGAAATTCTCGGTGAGGCTGTTTTCACGTAAAAACGTTGTTTTTTTAAGATTACGGCTTTAATATAAATTTTAGCGCAAAAACGTATATAATAAAAGTTGTAGAGAATTTAAAAACCTACAACTTCTGTTTCAAACATTTTTTTGTATAACGCTTAGTTTAGCGGTAATTTGCGATTTTCTGTTTTTTTTCTCACGAAAACGTGAGAAAAATCGATTTTTTTAACATTTCGGTCTTAGTATGCATTTTACGACAAAAGTGTATATAATTAAATTTATAGAAAATTAAAAGATCTACAACTTTTGTTTAGAGCATTTTTCTCTACAGAGCCTAGTTTAGCGTGAAAGCGTGATTTTCCGTATTTTTAAGCCAAACTGAGTTCGATTGTCATTTTGCGTCATTCACTCATGATTAAAATAAGGTTATGTTTTTGAGGTTAGTTTTTGTTCATTTCTAATGTTTTAATACTAATGTTAGGTTTATTGTTAATTATTTGCATTGGCAAGAGAAAGTTGTGTGAGTGTTTCACACCAGATTTTTTTATCTGGGTGATGTGTTGCTATAAGTTTCAATCTTCATTTGTGTGATGATGGTGTCAGAGGCAGTAATATTAAACAAATGTATAAATAAACTTTATTGTCACGTAAAATAACATATACATTATCTGTGACAGATCAAAAATATTTAGGGTAGGGAATGGGAAGGTTGTAGTACTACTGCTCAGAAGTCAAAAAGGAGATTGACCAGGAATATTTTGCTTGGAGTGGCCAAGATAACTGTGAGATTATCTTGACCAGGTCTGCTTAACATTATTTTAAAATTAATTTACTACAAATTAATTCTTAATAGCATACTGTATTCATATCTCAACCCAACATATTAGTGTCCATTAAACAGTTTACATTTTAATTTACTAAAACACAAAATAGGTAAAGAAGTATGTGACAAACAGTATCGTGTAGTGATAATGCAAAAATATTGTATTGGTAGTAAATAGTCTTATCAAAATTTTTCATTCAATAATCATGAAGTGACAAGTTTTTGTTGTTGTGTCATGTTTTACAAATTGTAGCCTTTAAAAGTATCATAAAATATACGTAACAAGGTTGGAGATCTTACATGTTTTCCATTAACATGAAAGTTGATGAGCTTGTTCGATCCTGTTTGTAAGAAAAACTTTAAATAACCAATTTAGTATAATTATGACACTTTAAGTATGCGGGAGAACAAATAATTTCAATTCTGCAACAACCACACTCGTACTGACTGCTTAAGTTTTGCATGAGTACTGGTAGCTCAAGTGTAATAAACAGCAGTGAATGTGTTAATCAGGAGTTTGACTGTAGTTTATTATTTTACTTTTTATCTTAAAATATATACAATTTTTTAATAAATAATTATAACATGTTAAGAATAAAACAAGGTTCATCTAATAAAACTTTTTAAATTTCACAATTATTTAGCAAGGTGTTTTTATTTACTAGAAATTCTATTGTTTAAAATTAAATGAAACCTGTAATAATACAAAATGACAGTCTCAAATTTAGTATTTTTATGTAATTGTTTTTAAATCAAGAAATAATAAATAATTTTTATATCAACTTAAATTTATTTCTATTTGCCAATAATTGAATAAGGTTATTTTCTAACAGCAATTGAATAATATGATAATATAAAATTACACTTATTTTTATGTTTTGAATTAAAAACCATGTTTAATAGAATTTCTGGTGCATCTATTCAACAAAAACATTAAATGTTAATTTTGTTTCGTTACTTAAAAATTAAATAAAAATATTTCATACGTGTTCCTTAAATAAATCATCAGAAGTAAATTTTATGAATTTAATGATACAATTATGGTTTGTAGTTTTATTTATTTAAAACTATTGAAGTGTTTTAAAAAATGAATGTATCAAAATAAACTACCCTCTGTGTGTGTCTGTATGAAATAAAAATTGTAAGTAACAATATATAAAAATAATTTTTATAGTATTGAAAATTTCAGCTGATTAAAATAAATTAAATTTACGACATAGGTACATTTGATTCAGTTAAATAAATTTATGCTGTTGCATTTATTTGTTTTATTCTACAACTTTTGATACTCTAGAGTCTTTAGAATTCTTGTCAATGCAGTGGAGCTGAATTCCAAATTTTAAATTGCAAAAATTGTTTACAGGTTATAGATACTGGCATTTAAGTCAGCCCAACATGCTGCAAAGTTTGATTTTCACGAATTGCATTCTGGTTTTCCCAGTTTTTGAAATGCATTATTCATCCACAGGTTCAAAACAAGGCACCAATTGATTTCCTCTGTTTTATTTTTACTACAGTAGAACCTTGGTAACCCAAACCCCAGGAATTTAAAATTTCAGATAATCCGAACATCTTTTTTAATTTTATGAAAAAAATTTATTAAAGTATGGAAAAATAACAATTAGTAATCAAAAATAAGCTAATGTTTAATCCCAATTTAAAAGAAATATTTGAATTGGAATTTTTGAATGATACACCACCTTAAGTAGTAAAATTATAATCGGTTATCTTATTTTGAAATAAGGAACTAAACCTGCTTGACAATGCGTTATTGCACCAGTGCTACATAAACATCATTGTTGGTCAGTGTAGCAACATTGTGCTGTTCTATGTGGTTTAATGCCAGTTCAAGTGCACTAGCAGCATGTGATACAAGATATATGTTGAGGTGTCTTCTTCTTCATCACGATTCTTGGCTATGGAAACAATGTCATCATCACTTAAATCTTGATGACCATTGTCATTGCTCTGAATCCATTCTTAGAAGCAGTTTTCCTTTGCTTCTTTGCATCCTGGAATCAGTAGAATAAATTAAAATAGCTCTTCTTTATGTGCTTAAAAGAGTATTTTATCAAATTTCCTGGATAATCTAAATTTTTTGGAAACCGAACAGAGGTCAGCCCCAATTATCTCGAATTCCTGAGGTTCTACTCTCTATGATTTAATCCTACCGTGTAACAAATTTGTTTTTATTAAACTCATTTAATACTTTAATAAATAATTACCACAATAAGTTATAAATATATTAATTATTTATTTGGGTGTTTTAAAGAAATTACTTTATCAAATTTTTATTCCCTTTTGTTCCAGTGCCATATTTAATGTTATGTGTGCCTTAAAATGTCTTCACCTTTTTTTCTTATTTAGTTGGTAATATTTGTATTTTCTGTTTTTAAAAATGACAGTTCTATGTAAAGGCCTAATAAAAACAAAGATGAATCAATATTGCTGCACTCCTGATTTATCAATCATTATATCTGATGTATGTATTCATAGTTTCATTATAATTAATATTTTGTTAAATTTTACTTAAAGCATTGTTGACACATAATTTAAATAATTCTGTAACATTAATTTCTGTCATTTTGGTTTTTGTCTGCTGTTTTTGTTGATGCTTCTCAACCAATCAAGGAGCTTTTCAAGTTAATATCACATGCCTCAATGAGTTAGTTTATGTTATTTAGAACTATTAATTATAATGAACCCAAAATGAACAATTCTTTGTGAATATTTGATGTTTAATTTTTAGGATGCTCCTTATTGGGTAGAACACAAGTTTATCAACAATTTTGATGAAAACACAAAACTGTAGTATTACAAATATTTGTATTTGAAACAAATATTTTATTTTAATAATTTCTTTCGGGGGGGCTCCCAAACTCTCCTACACCCTGCCATCTCCATCCACTACTATGGCTGGTTGCAAGGATGCGAGGTGGTACAGTAGAACAGCAATAGAATTGCCTTGGTATACTGCACCATTATATTCTTTTCATTGTCATTTAATAAATAATAATAATAATAGAATTTATTAAAGAAAATGAATAGCTTTAATAAAACAATGAATAAAATTCCAGATTATTAATAGCAGATTATTATTAATAACATTATTACTTTTTTATTTTTTTTAAAATGTTTATTAGTATTCTGTTTTAGAGTATTGTTTACAATTTAATTGTAATTATCAACTGATGGTTAACTTATTGAATATGGATTAAATTTATAGCATGATGTTTTAATATTTTAAGTTAGCTTTCGATGTAATCTTGTGACGGTGCATATTTTTATAACTTTGGCATGAGCAGTACTATAAGTTTTAAATTATTTTGGGTATGATGCTGTAAAGATTATTTATTACAATGTTCAGTATAATCATCTGAATAGTTTATGTAAAAGAAAGATTGAAAACCCCCCCCAAAAAAAAAAAAAAACTGTTAACTACAGGAATTATACATAGTTGGGTTTTTAAAATTATATTTTATAGGAACTACCAAATAATTTGGAGTAATTGATTAATTAAATAATTTTGGTTGTTAAATAATAAAATTCATTGAACTGAACTAAATCCTCTCCAACCTTAAAATTTTTGTTCTTAAAAAAGTTTGCTGTTAACAAATTATAATGGGGAATCCATTATTTTTACAAAGAATGTTAAAAAGGAGAATGATTATATAAAGAATGTACAAATTTTTATAATTTTCACAGTAAGTACTAGTATTTATTACTTTTTTAATAAACATGATAGTAGTAATTATAACAGAGCACTTATCAAAAACATGCGTAAATTACTTGTGAGACAAAAAAATTAGTCGCTTTTCAATAATTTAGTTTTGTAATAATGAAAAACAGTATTGAATAGTCTTTATAAAATTTTAATTAAATATAGAAATTATAAAAAAATTGTAAGTACATATTTAATTTATTTAATAAAATTAGCATAAGAGATAATTAAAAAAAAAATCAGCTTATGTAATCTAAATTTTGAATAAGCCTGTGTGGTTTGTGATGTATCTTTTGCTGCTCACATGTACTTGAGCTATGTGGTAGCTAAATTCAGATTCGTTTATGATAGACTCATGGTTGGAGAGGCTTTACTTTGCTTTGTTTATTGATTTATTAAAACCAAAAAATTAATCATATCAGTTGTATAAATTTTTGTGACACTTTGTATTTAACTAACATGATTACAGATTTGATTTTAACATTATTTATGAATTTCAATGCAATAGGTTACATCATAAGGGTTATTTGACAAATCTTAAGTTTATGATATTATAATTATTTTAGAATTATTAACAATAGATCTATTACAGTGAAAGTCCACTTAGAATTAAACCAATGTATTGTTTATTTTATTCAAATATAAGTTTTCCACGAATTATTTCTTTAGTTCATATCGAACATTATTTATTCTAAACTGAATTTTATCCAGAACTGTTAATATTTATTTGAAAACATGTATTTTTATTAAATTCATTAAAACTTTCCATATCCGAAATGAAATATGTATATCACTCACAAAAAATTTTTAAACGAAATCAAATTATTTTGTTGTAAATTATATGTGAGTAATATGCCGTTATTTCATCAATAAATGTTAATATAGAGTTTTCAGATGAATGAAGATGATAGCAATCTCAAATCTGTGTCTTAAAATTATGTGAAACCCAATGTAATACAAATTTTTGTATTAACAGTACATCAGTGTTGTAATAATCTGCTTAAAATTGACGCTTAACCCTTTCGGTGCCACCGTTATTTTTGTTACATGATTTCATGTGCCGATTTATGTTTAACCATTTTTTATTGTATTTACTCTAAATATTCGTAAAAAGAGCAAGATTTTTGCAAAAAGTGATTTACTAAAAATATGAGGAATAGAATGTGTAGCTACTGTGTGCTGAGGTCAAAATAGTAACGATAGGTTCACTGCCGGCTTTAAAAAGACATACGAGAGCGTGGTAGGCAGACCCGAAGCATATACGGAGCCGACACAGGGAAAACACACCCGACTCCGAAGGGTGTTCGGACCCGGCAGTGAAAGGGTTAAAGATTGTTTGTAATGGCAGTACTGACATATTAAAGGCCAGTTAATTTTTATAGGTTTCAAGTGAAGTTGTAATATTAATCTTACTGGTGTAAGTTGCAGCATCACTGTATACACTTCCTCTATCATTTTTAGGTCATAACAGCAGGTAGAATTCCATGTTGCTAATAAAAGCTCAGGATTTTTTCTTTGGTACCAAACAAAATCCATGTTACACGAGAACTTAGTGGTATGTTATTAACAGGATTGCAACAGACTAAACGTACAGCAATAAACTACAAAAAGAGATATAGCAACAAAAATAAACAGTAACCCAAAAGTTCCAACATTTCTCTAAAATGTTTGAACGACCAAATTGTTGGGACGGCACAAATAAAATAACATCACAATCGTTTGTCTTGGAACAATTTTTTATCACATGTTTGTGCATGACTTGAATCTTACACTAAAAGGGAAGTTGTGAGAACTGATTTACATTTACCCCATTCTATCTGATGTTTTCACTATCTATTTTCAATTCAGCTGCCAATTTGACATTAGTAATAAAGGAAATGATTTTATTCTTTGTAGGTTATAATAAATAACAAGTTCGGATATGGTAGGTTTTATTAAAAAAAAAAATTTACTGTTCATAGTATTATTTATTTTTGTTTACTTATAATATAATTTAATTAAACGTTAAATTATTTATATTTTTGTAATGATTTCTTCTGTGCAAACATAAATAATTATAATAGTATAAGTGGTAATAAAGTTAATTTATATAATTAGACATTTTAATTGCAAGATATTTATTATTTAATTACAAATATAAATAAACTACAATAATGAACGTGTGCTGTTTATATACGCATTGTGTTAAAAGTCATTCCATAATCATTTAACATATTTGGAATTTGGCTCTGTCAGTGCCATTACTGTACATATATATATATATATATACATATACATATTATATAATAATATTAATAATTATAATAAAATAATAATAATAATTTGTATTAAAATTGTAAATGTATATAATAAAAATTTAATAAAAAATTTGAGCACACAGACGGGCAGTGTCATAAATATTCATTTTGTCATTTGATTCTATTGTAAAGTCTGTAATACCTTTTTTATTTAATATAAATAAATAAATTTTATTTATTTATTTATAAAACTGGCGTCGATAGTGTATGTTTGTGTGTATTATTGTACATGTTATATTTTCTTCCCTTTATAATAAACACTTAGTTTACCTATCGTTTTATTTTAAATTAAATTCTCATTTATTTCTGAAATATATGTTTAAATCTTAGTATTATATAACCTTTATATTCTGTCATTGTTGTGAAATGAAGTAGTACGAATTAAACAGTTGAGATCTTTGAACAGAATAAATTATTGATTGTGGATATATCAGTGAACAATTTGGTTATGTTGGTATGAAGATTTGATATAAATTTTTTAATGACAAGTTCATGGTGGAAAGACTAAATAGGTGTGCTTATCCCACTGCTCAATTTGGTCAACTCTATGCAACTATATCACACACGGAAGATAGAGTTCTACCGTTATAGAGTCAGCCAGTGACTGAATGCATTTTGTTAGATACCATTTCATTAATTACTAATGGAACAGAAAATTTAATATGCAAGATCTTTCATAATACTATTTGGAATAATTAAAAAAATTTAATTAGGAAAGAATATCCACCAAAATATGTACAATTCACTAACCAATTATTTTTATTTCTGCTGTGATATGCCTTAATAAAAAAAAGAGATCAATGACAATATAATATAAATCTGCCCAAAACAGACAGGTGGAGTGTCAAATTATGTTCACTCAAACTGTTCATTGCAGGGCTAAAATAAATATTTCTGTTTCTTATCACATGGTCAGCCAATTAAATGACTGAATCATAATATAAGAACAGAAGAGGTAGAGGTGTAAAAGACACTAATCAGAGTTATCTCCTCTGAAAGTAATGAATTTCATTATACAGCCAGACCCTGTGGTGAAAGAAGTGAAAGTGTCATTTGCAGAGTGGAAAATATGTGTGCTTTTCAGAGGGCCCGGCATGCTGATAAGCGTATTTTTCCATTCAGTTAGGAAGGCAATTGTAAACCACCTCACTCCTTGTTTTACTTAGTAAAACCTCTAGAGGTTCAAACCAGCCTTTCGGCTGATGACCTAAACAACAAAAACATAATATAAATAAATATTTTTATTGAAATACCATTCATTATTTTAATTTATGTAGTATTTTCCTGTTCTTATTGTTACGTTCTTTGGCTGCTAACGTTGGACAGCTATTCAGATGTTTTAATCTCATGTACATGTGCTTACTAAAATTAGTTTTTCTATACCTTCGTAAAGTACATTAAAATTTTTATTATGACTTGAACCAATGACATAAAATGCCTTTTCAACAATTTTTGAGCACTTAAAAATTGATTCGATAGAACACACTGTCTACCTTTTGAAGCATTTTCAATCCATGAACAAGTATTGTCAGTGCAATCTTTGATTAAATTGCTACTCACAACACTCAAAATAGAAAATTTATTTATTTATTCTGAGTGAGATGAGAAATAATCTTCTGACAGTGGCATTGCAGGAACAGTAGCTGTGTGAAGACATGGGCATCAGCATACCAATGTATTCTTTCTGCCAATGAACATGTTTTTTACATCTTCAATGAAAAACTGATAAATGTTTACAGTATTTAGTCATCATGTTAAGAATTGGTTCGGCAAGTTTGTGATTTGTGAAAAACTGTGGAACACTACATCTCAGAATTAATGTCATAAACAAACATTTATTATAGATATTTATGATATTTTGTGTACTGTATTTTTGAAATCATTGCTGTTTTATTGTTCTATGTGTAAAGTAAAAATATGAATAATTTTTTAAACAGAAAAATAGAAAACTAATTTGTTTTCGTATAAAAGATTTGGAAACTAAATGTTTATTTGTAAAGTGAGATAAATCAATAGTATCAGTATTTATTTAGTCGTAAATAGATATTTGAATTAAACGGAGAATCAAAGCGGCAAAAGCAGCCTCATTAATTAATGTATTAATTATTATGGATACATTCTGTATGGCCAGTTATTACATTCATGGTTTATATTTTCCTAGATTAAGTATTCAAACGGTATGGATATATGTAACAGAAACGATTTCATTTTCAGACATTCATAATGCCCTTTCTCCTTAGTTAATTTGCAAAAAAGAAAAC
This sequence comes from Catonia carolina, assembly GCA_035578175.1. Classification (NCBI taxonomy): domain Eukaryota; kingdom Metazoa; phylum Arthropoda; class Insecta; order Hemiptera; family Achilidae; genus Catonia; species Catonia carolina. The sequence continues at coordinate 51,546,971 of JAQMRL010000007.1, forward strand.
ATGAAAATAAAAACTGTCCATATTTATGTCTTAGTTGGGACTCTGTTGTAGACATTTTTAATGAGCACCTTAGTCATTACACTAAGCTATATTATGAAAATGTTAATTTTATAACTGACTTTTGTACAAAATAAATAACTGTAATATATATATACATGTTTATCTTATTTCATTTCAAATTACGAAGGTTTTTTACTTGGGACTACAGAGACATTTTAGAACTGTTGTAATTGAATAACAATTTTTAACTGTGGCCACTTCTGTTGCCCAAAGGTTTGTATGCTACGATGCAAAGACAATTACTGCATGTTCAAACTCACAATTCTTTAACCCAAAGTAATATCAGTGACGAAGTTGTTGATGCAGCAAAAAAAATTATTTGTGGTTGTTAACAGAGTGAAGAGATTTCAATTGAAATGCAGTGATCTGCTAGATCTAGAGAAGAGGAAAGTATGCGCTTGTTCTGATCTCCACGATATTGTGGATTGCTTGATTGTAAAATATATCGTAATTTCCTGTTCAATGACTTGAAAGTCTGGATAATTAAACTTTCGAATAAACAAGAAAACGTGATTTAAATAATACGTAGGCTATTTTTGTTTTTATAAACTGCTCCCAGAAGACTCAAAAAACAAAAAAAGAGAGTGTAGAGGACATGTTAGTAAAAAAACTGATAACTCTAAATATGAACTCTTAACTATATTAAATCTTACCTACTTACTTATTTAGTCCAATAAGCATGCAATTTAAACATTTTTACTAAATAATACACAGTTTACCTTAAAATTTTCTTAAAATATTTCGTTTTAAAAAACAAAAAAATATTTTAGAAATAAATGCTTGTATAAGAGGTGTGGCTATTAAATAACGAGACTGACGTAAAAAATTTAATTTTAATTTTATACATAACCACGTATTGTCACCTTCAATATCCACACCTTTTCTATCCCTACAACGCTCCATGCGAATTTTCCATTGTTGGAAACAGTGCTGGAAGTCATCTTCTGTCAGCTCCTTCAAGACCCGTGCCGCTTTCTCTTTTACAGCTTCCACAGACTCAAATCTTGTCCCTTTTAATGCAGATTTCACCTTAGGGAACAGGGAGAAGTCACATGGTGCAATATCTGGTGAATAAGGTGGATGTTCTAACACTGAGGTGCTGTACTTGGCTAGGAACCTCTTGACAGATAACGCGGAATGAGCTGGGGCATTGTCTTTGTGGAGAACCCATAATTTGTCCTTCCACATTTTGGGGCATTTTTTCTTTACTCTTTGACGTAGTTTAGAAAGTACCTCAAGGTAGTAATATTGATTAATTGTTTGACCTTCAGGAACCCAGTGAAGGTACACAATCCCATGGATATAAAAAAAACAATCATTGCTTTAAATTTTGACTTGCTCTTTTTTGGCTCTCGGTGAAGTTCGGCTCTTCCAGTGGATTGGCACATCGTTTCCGGATCATAAGTAAAAAACCACATTTCATCACATGTTGTTATCTTCTACCTGTTTCCTGAGGTGAAATCTGCATTAAAAGGGACAAGATTTGAGTCTGTGGAAGCTGTAAAAGAGAAAGCGGCACGTGTCCTGGAGGAGCTGACAGAAGATGACTTCCAGCACTGTTTCCGACAATGGAAAATTTGCATGGAGCATTGTAGGGATAGAGAAAGTGTGTATATTGAAGGTGACAATAAGTGATTATGTATAAAATTAAAATAAATCTTTTTACAACGTCAGTCTCGTTATTTAATAGCCACACCTCGTATGTAAAATGTTTCATCAATCATGTATGTATTTTTTTGGTGTTTTTTATCAAATACCACAGGTTTTTAAAGCTTATTACTACAAGCTATTACTGATGCATTTTCTACCTGCGTAAGTAAGTTTTTCTTCAAAGAATAATTTAGTGTTGTGATTAAAAACATAGTAAATATATTCTGTTGTTTCTTGTGGTCATTTCAATTCTGTAAAAAGGTATTTTGCTTTATTTATATTATCACTTTAAAAATGTACAAAAACATGTTTTTTGGGTTCAGGGGGTCTGAAAACGTATAGATCCGGTGAAAACTCGATTTCGAAAAATCGACATGAAAACAATACTTTCCTTCCTATATATTTATATAGGCAAGAGAAAGTAATAACTGAGGTATGACTTATTCTTGTAAATATACAGTTGAACTTTTCTAACTCGAATCCTCAAAGGATTGGGAAAATAATTTGAGTTATGGAAAAATAAAAACAAAACAATTATTAAAAAAAACAAAACCAGAACATTCCACATAGGCTAATACAGTACTGTATGTTGCATTTAGCTTAGCTATTGGCTGCAGTATTAAGTACTTTACATATTGCATATAGTATTCCAAAATTATGCAGTACTCGCTGAATATTGTACATTGTACCGACAGACTATGGTTCTATTGTTCTGTGGTCGACCAAAAATTCGTCGATTCAAAGAAATTCATTGTTTTGGTTAAGCTACAAAGGCAACCAGATGACTTTGAAGGTCTGTTCCTTTTTATGGTTGAACATATTCTCTTATAATGAAAGAAGCAGCTCTGTGCCAACATTTTTCAAAAGACCAAAACTGTTATTTTGAGAACTATGTACAAATTTTGTCAAAAAAAACAAAATAATTAGTTCGACGTAGAGAAATGGCGGAATACAAGTATAGATGACTTTTTACATGGTAAATGCATGGGAAGGTTAAAGGGGACTAAAATTCAATTCAAGATATAGAAAATGCGAGTTATAGAAGTTTGACTACTTTAAAATAAAAGAATACCAGCAGGCCTACTTTAATTTAAAGCATCCAGTTTAATAATTATTCCTACATAACCTACACAAACACTGTGTATAAACTTTTTAAAAATCAACTAGAATTCTTGATTTTTCTAGTTTATCCAAAAAGGCGAATTTCATATTAGCTTATCATAGGATTACAATATTAAAAAGTTTATGCATGACTGTCTTTCTGTATGAATTAATACAGAATGTAAAAGTTATCATCTAATTGTATTTTAATCTTGATAATTATAAAATTATAAAATAATTTCTAAAGATTGGTTCAGAAATCTGGAAATCCTGGATGAATGGGAAATTACTATATACTAATTTACTTATTTATATACAATTAAACCAAATAAAATACTCTCCTTAAAAAATTATGTGCTAACGTTTTTGAAGAAGCACCAAAAATTACATTTTTGCATCTTCTATTGTAGTATGCTAACATTATTCTGGTAACTTTGAAATCAACAATCACTCAGTGAATTCAGAAAACTGCTAAATCCTGCTTAAAATTTTTGGTTGAAGCTTTTCTTCTGTTTCACTAATCAGATGTTTAAAACGATTCCGATGAGTACCAGTTCTTTTGAGCACAGTTTTTGGGAAAGTGCTAAGCTAGTGGTGCCAATAAACCAAAAATTTTTACTGGTAGATAGTCTCGAAGTGAATACACATATTAGCATTGAATCTGTAGTCCAATTTCTGAATGAATTAATGTTAACAGTTAATGGGAAAAAGTGTCAGTACTTACAGTTCAAAAACAAACACAATGTAAGGGAAAACAGAGAAGTGGATGTCTGTATACAAAATAATATCCTAGATCATGTGCAAACAGTGAAGTTTCCAGGAGTGTCACCAGATAGGACTCTATCATGGGATTATTATACCGATCAAATTTGTGGTAAAATATCATCTGGGGTATTTGCATTAAAACAAATTGCCAGATTAAATGATAAAAAATTGCTTGTAGCAGCTTATCATGGTTTAATTGTATCTCATATCAGGTATGCCATATTAGTATGGGGTAATTCATTACAGTGTAACATGGAAAGAGTTTTTAAAATACAGAAAAAAGCTGTTAGGTGTATGATGGGATTCAACCACCTTACCTCATGCAGATCACTATTTAAAGAGCTGAAATTGCTCACAGTTCCTTCTTTGTACATTTTTGAATTGATAATGTATGTAAAGCAAAATACCTTTTTACAGAATTTAGATATTCACAACCACTATACAAGAAACAGAATAGATTATTATGTTGCTAATCACAACACTAAATTATTTGAACAAAAACCAACTTATGCAGGTAGAAAATATATTAATAAATTGCCACAAGGTTTAAAAAGTTGTGACAATTTAAGTCATTTTAAAAAAAGCTAAACCAATATTTGATTGATGAAACATTTTACAGTGTGCATAAATTTCTTTCTAAATAGTTTTGGTTGAAAAGTATTTAACTTCTAACTAAACAAATATTGTGTACTATTTGATACAGAGGGGTTCATGACAAGCCTACTGAGTTAAGAGTAGCGGAAAAAAATTATTGGTAAGTGATGAATTTAACATTGTGTTTGACTTTTTAATTTTGTGTGCTATTTGATACAATGGGGTTCATGACAAGCCTACTGAAGTAAGCAGTAGCAGAAACAAATTTTTGGTGGTAAGTGATGAATTTATCAGAGTGATAAACTTTTAGTTTATCAGTTTTATCTTGACATGTCCTATACTCCCTTTTGGAGTCTCCTGGATGCAAAAAAACCACATAATCAAGTGAACTTTGGAATGGAAATTAAAGTTTTAATGAAATACGTACTTTAATAAACATTTGCAATAGTTCCCAGGTAAATACTGTTTGTTGTCTCTTTAATCCTCTAGTCTTTTTTAATTTACTACACTTAAGGTTTACTATTTGGCTATTTAAAATTGAGATTGGTCATCATAAATGAAAACAGTTTTCAATCTACCATGAATGTCGCAGAGATTTAGTTTATGAAAATGTGAAAGACACAAGGTTTGAAATACCTGGATTTCTTGTACTTCTCGGACACATTTTGGTAAGTTTTAAAATCAGAATCATCTTTATTTACAATCTTCAAGATTATACATAATGTCTTTTTTACTTTGTAACCCACCGGGTCTATTGGTAAAGTCGTTGCCGCAAATCAGTTGTTTAATAACTGATTTCAGAGATGAAGGTTCCGTAGTTCAAATCCTAGTAAAGATTGTTACATTTTTACTGACTTGAATACTGGAAAGTGGTTATTGGTGTACTTTGATGGTTGGGGTTCAATTAACTGTACTTGCTCAGGAATGGTCGGCCTGAGTCTGTACAAGGCTACACCTCATTTACACATCACAGATACCATCCTCGTCTTATTAGGCCACGAGATTGGTTATTGTTATTAAATTGTATAGATTGCAATGTATACATATTAGGGATAAAAAGAATAGTTTGTAATCAATCTAAATGTTTAGCGTTCTTCTATGCTTGATGTCCCTTCCAGTGGAAAAATTCTGCCAGTGTGTAGAATTGCCTGTTCTGGAGCTATATTTTCAGTTGCTGAGCTAAAAGTTGTTTATCGGTTCTTTTGAGTCTTCTAGCAGGATTTCCCTTGATTTGGGACCAATGCAGCTAAGTCTCTTTTAAATTGTGCTAAGATTATGTACAGGCAGATAGTAGTTGGTCACATGCCATGTATTATAACCATGAACCTGCACCCCTGTCCTCAGTCTTTCTGGGTCCTTGATATGAATGTAGGTTATAGCCTCCAGAATGTACAGGTTTATGACAGTGAGGATTTTTAGTTGTCTGTATGTTTCTCTGTGCGATTCTCTGAGCTGGAGGATTCCCAAAATTCTTATGACTCTCTTTTGGAAGATCCCAGCTTAAGTGGCTCCCCATTCTACAATTTTATAATGGAAATGTGACTCAAATATTGCGTAGTAGGCAATTTTAGCTGTTATGGCACTTATTTTCTTCATTCTCCAAATTACATACAGCCCTGTGGTAAATTGGCTGCCTAGATAGTATTCATGCGGAGTGTTCATGTAGCTTCAGATCTTGCTTAAAAGTAATAGGTGTGTACTCAATGTTATTTGGTTAGGAGTTTTCTTTTTTCTGGAATTTCTGTTGGTATCAATTTTAAGCAAGAAACTGGGCAAATGTGCTTACATAAGTGAGTATAGTATGTATTAGCTAGCAATTTCTCACTCACTGTGCTTCAAGGCAAACTAAACTTAAAATGTTTAACTTCTTACACTACCATACACATAAATACCCTAATCATGACTTTACTAATAAAACAAATTAGAACTGGAGGAATATTGTTGATATCGGTTTTTTTAGGGGAGGGATACAACTCGAGAATAACTGATATCTGTTGTAAGAAAGAGTAGTTAAATCTATTTCTTAAAAAAATTTTATGATTTTTGTTATTTTTGGAAGGCTTACATAACTTTCTTAGCAGAAATCAGATGTGATGATATTTTTTGGATCTGTTTGTAAGTAGGTGGTTTTCAAAAATTTTTATTAAAAGGAAGAAGTATTTATAATGATGTATTGTAAAGCAGTACTGTACTGTACCTAATACCTACATGATACATAGTATAATTGGATACAGTAGAAGGGATAGGTAAAAAGCTGTACATGAAACTATATAATAAACAATGGCCTTATTTTGCCATCACAATTTTTTTCCAAAATTGAAAAATTATTGTATTAGTCCGTAGGTTCTAATGTGTTAAGATGAAAAATATAAACAACTAGCATACCCCGTCATGGCTTTGCACACGAAAAATGGTGTAATCACTTATCTAACCTCATAAAAGCTTTAATGTAGGACATAAACATTATTTTCAACTCTTTAGGGCTAACTTTTTTAAGGGTTTCAATACCCTAAAATCTGCACCGGCATCATAGTTACAACATAAAAAAACTGCATGAAAACTGGTTCAGTAATTTAGGAGATATAGGGGAACTTACACACACACATACATCAAATTTTATGTACATAGATTGTGTATGTTTACCAAATGTTCTGTAACATATAGACTACAGTTATCTTTAAAAGGCCATACAAACATATATTTTTGATGCTACAGGTTTGAATTAAATGACACAATTATTTGACAGTTTTTACAAATAAAGAAATTTATTTATTTATTTATTTATTAGAACACAATAACACGCTAGTACTAAATTTTCACTACCACACAATGTTCCTGTCATTGCGATTAGTAATTCCTTCGACACCAATAGTTTTTCTTTTGATATCATTATTATTTATGTGTTTGTTTCGTTTATCGTTTCCTGTATTTAATCCACCTGTGACTGCAAGCCCTGTCTAACAGTAATTAACAATGAAATGTAATACTCAGACATCGGTACATTATAAGAACATAATATTATGAGACAATTCCAGAATTTTTACACATTTGCTGAAATGTAATTTACACCACATACTTACATGTTTTGTATTTCTCTACTCAGGGGCGGTTCCAGGGCTGATTTTCGGGGGAGGCTATCATGTTTTTATGTAGCTCTTACTACATAATTTGTAATTGAGTCATTGAAAAGTCCTCTTTTATGCTGTATTGCTGTAACCACAATTTTAATTCATAGAGAAATTTTCAAGGTGCTGACTGGATGCGAGTGGCTTTTGACTACTGACACTGATTGTTATCTTAATACTATTTAAAAATAGATACTTTCTGTTTAACTCATTTTTATACTAAAATAATTATTGTTAATTGATAGGTACGAGTATTGGGATTCAGTTTTGTTAGAAATAATAGCTTATAGAAAATATTAAACTACTGTAAGTTTTCCTAGTATTTCGGGAGGGGGGCCATGGCCCCCATGGCCCCTTCCCTGAAACGGCCCCTGTCTCTACTTCTAAATCTATATAGGGTAGAGACGGGACAGACGCCGCACCTTTAAAAATGTTTTTTAAAATTCTAACTAATCCCTATTTTTACTTTGTAAATACTGTACTTAAATCTTTAAACATTATTTTTCGACTAGAATAATAACTTATTTGACTAAATTAAAAAAATAAGCTGTACACAAATAAAATTGTATGACATAAATATTTTCGGTAAAAAAAAAAGGTGGGTAAGATGCCTCATAGTGGTGGGACAGATGGCTTATGGAAAAACACACGTACTTTTCAAAGTATTTTTATTAACCCAAAAATATGCTAAAATAATTATTTTCTAAGATATATTAAATGTAATAATAAAAATATTGTAAAATAAAACAATTATTATGAGTAGTGTTTAATTTTTTATTTGTTAAAAAATGTTAGATGATAAAATTTAGAAACTGATTTTAAAAATTGCAAAAATTAAGTTTTTTGATTGGCCAAAATGTAAATTGTTAGGGTCTATATTAAGTGTATTAAAATGGATCAGTGATTACACAAAAGTGATGATACAAAACCAATAGGTAAGTTAAGAATTAAAAACAATATAATAATAATATGAAATAATAGGACCTAATAAACGAAAATCAGTTTCACTGTTTAACGAGTTTTAATTTTTTTTACACCTCTCTCTTTTTGAACTTGCTGTCTTCTTTCTATACGACCGCAGTCAGTACATTTGAAATTAGAAATTGAGCATGTCTCGTGAAGCAATCTTGTGCAGTTCACACATTGAATCCAGTCTGATTTAGACTGCGTTTGCTGATACAATTCTAAACATTCCACACACTCATTTTCATTTTCGAAAATTCCCTCACTGTCATCTGTATCCATAAATTTAATATCGCTATCTTCCTCAGAAGTATAACTTTAGTCTAACATTTTCTTTGGGTGCTTTTTCGTTGATTTAGCCTTAGCGTTTCCTTTTGATGTTTTTGTCAATGCATCTTTTGAGTTGGCTTTGTCCAGACGTCTTTGAGCTAACTTTAATTTTTTTTGCTTTTTCAGAAACTCCTTTTCTTTTTTCTGATTTATAAATCTAGCATCAGTTAATTTTACGGAATACTGTTTTCGCTTGTTCTGCACAAGTTGCAATTTTGGCAAAGGAGACACTTTGTTCAAGATTTTTGTTGGCGTAGGCTTACCTTCCCTGCTATTTTCTGTTGATGTTGATGGTTGAGGGTCTCTATTGGTAGGCATAGGCCTACGTGTTGGTGTTGTTGAACTATTACTTTCTTTATTACATAATGATGATCTGTCCCGACTGAAAACTCTACAACTGATTGCGGCGTCTGTCCCGATAAGCAAGTGCGGCATCTGTTCCAAAGTGGCGGGTAAGATGCCGCACCGCCATTTTGGCTGTTAGTTAGTGAAGGTAACGCTACTAACCTATTAGGACAACTTACTAAAGTGTAACCTAGTTCTATGGCGGATGAACACTTAATTATATAAACAGAAGTTCTTAGAAACTAAATTTAAAAATTGTACATAAAAATTTTGCTCACCTAATTTTTATATCTTCAGGTATAAATATGAAACTCGCAATAATAACAGCAATTATTAAAACAAAAACTATCACACACAACTATCTCGATCTAAGTAACTATTGAGTGATCTGCACGCGCATCCAGCCTTTTCTACCAACACAAAATACCAACTGCGGCATCTGTCCCGCTGCGGCATCTTTCCCGCTGCGGCATCTTTCCCATCTTTACCCTACTTAGTTGAAAAATTACCCTATCCAACTATGGTTCTATGTTCTAGGATTAGTCAATTTAGTGCCTCTTCTTTTAACACCCAGTCTCCCTGACACAAAATATCAATTTGTGAGCTCACAGATGTAAAAATTTAAACATTTCTTTCATATTCTGCTTATTGATGCTAAAGAGTCAAAATTGTGTGATTCCAATTTAAATTTTATGATATTTTGCATACTTTTACCATTATGGAAGTAGTTTTACAGTTCACTGCCAGGTAACAGAAGTATCTTCTGTTACCTGTCATAATATTTGTGGGTCTTTATAAGAGAATCAAATGATTATTTTCTGTACTTGATTCGCTGAATGTAAGGACATCAGTCATGAACTTTTGGATTTTCACTTTTTTTTATATTCTTTAGCCACAAGGCCAGACACATATTTTGTGTTAAATGGGCATCAAGCTGATTATAGTATTAATTTATGTAGGAAATGATAATTAAATTAATGATAATTAATCTGTATAGCATTAATTTGTTTCTGAAAAGTTCATCAGTCACTGACTGATGCTTTTTTAATATTTAGTGATTCATTTTGGATAGCTTGCTGCATTTTTGTGCGCCCCAAGACTATCTTGGGGTTGAAGTTCACGGATGTCCAATACTTGAAAATCTTTGAATAATTATTCAGCTAGATAGAATGGGTGGATTTTGTTTATTACTCATAAAGTGAGCTGTTGTACTTTTTCAAAAGAGCCTAAATAAAATTGGCAAGTTCTGCCCCATACTAGTAGTCCAAAATTGGTTATTGATAGGACCATGGGAAAATTTACAGTTTTAAGATCAAGAACTACTCTCAGATTTTTGAAATGTAGATTAGTTTCCTACATCTATGGAAAAGAACTTTCACGGGATTATCCCAGAAAAGGAGACAGCTTATTTTATAGTCATATTGAAGAATACATGAGAAATTATTAACAAAACAAACCTAGGTATCTGATAACTAGTTTAAGAAAGTCAGGAAAGAATTTAAGATATTGGAATAAAAGAGCATGACATTTTGACAGAACAATCTATAGACAATTGATTAACAGGTGCTTTTACTAAAAGCAAAAGTCAATTTGGTTTGACGGAAAAGAGGACAAGGAGGAGAAGAAGAAGGAGTGGGATGAGCATAATTTGTGCCTTCACTGTGTGTCAACCAGATTGTCAGCCTCAGATGGGTGCATTATATAAATAAATTTATTTCTTCTCCTTGTTTCACTCCACATTTTAGTTGTTCTAGGCGTGTCTAAGAATACTGTTGCCGATTTTCAGAATTAACAGTGTTTAGGAAGATGCAGAAATGCTTGACTTTTTTTCATTAAACTTAGGAGATTTTTCAAAACTTGATCCTTAGTTGCAGTAAAATGAAATGTTTATATTTCATTCAAAATTCTAGACAAAAATGTAAATCTTGACATCAGTGCATGTACTAATAAAAAAGTTGTTGTTCAATAAGTAACTGGAACTATAACAATAATTCAGTACTAATGTTTTAGAGAACTGAATGAAATAATTATTTTTTAAAAGCACTCCATTTATAATGTACACTACTTGTTTTTGCATAGATGATGTTGTACTCGATAATAAATTTAATTTGGTTTAATAGAGTTTGTTACATTAATGTATATTATACTAGCACCTGAGTGCTATTCGACATGTTAGTTACTGAAAATGTATTTCACTCAGTATACTACTAATTCTATTATGACATATTATTTACTAGAGTTTAGTTTCAAATATATCTTATATATAGCTAAAAAGTTTCATCAAATTTATGTCAATGTAACTCAACTTTCATCAATCAATTCTCTTTGTATTTGAAACTAAAAATAAAATACAAGGGCAGTTTTTGTCCAAACCTCTGAAAGGCCATAAATAAAATACAATATAAAAAAATGTTTTATTACTAAATGTTATGTACACTTATGTTTACTTTTCGACATAATCACTTTGACGATGGAGGTGTTTGTCGTACCTGTGGACAAGCTTTCCAATACCCTCTTCATAAACTGTTGCCGCCAATGAATTTAAATGAGTCTTGATGTTGTCTTGAAGCTCGTCGTTGTGTTTCTTCTGAAGTTAATGCAGTCGGGGATCACGATTAATGGAGCTTTTGGATTTGTTTATAATGAGACCGTATAAAGTTTGCTTAGAGCCATTAAAAATGAAAGAAGAGGCATGCTAACTTGCCTCTTTTGATCCATGAATTGTTCTGATCCGTGATAACACCTGTCCTTACAGTGGTGATGCAACCCAACAATTCCTTGACCACCTTCCACGGGACATTTTTGATCATCCTCCATACAGTTACAACCTAGCACTAAGTGACATCCATCTTTTGTCTGAACTGATGAAGTTGCTGAGAGTGCAGTGCTTCTAAACCAATGAAAAGCTGTAAGACAACGTCAATTAAACGTCATTTAAATCCATTGGCGCAACATTTTACGAAGAGGGTATTGGAAAGCTTGTCCACAGATACAACAAATGCCTCAATCGTCAAGGTGATTATGTCGAAAAGTAGGCACAAGTGTGTATAACTTTAGTTGTTGTTTAGGTCATCAGCCGAAAGGCTGGTTTGAACCTCTAGAGGTTTTACTAAGTAGAACGAGGAGTGAGGTGGTTTACAATTGCCTTCCTCACTGAGTGAAAAGTACGCTTATCAGCATGCCGGGCCCTCTGAAAAGCTCATATTTTCCACTCTGCAAATGACACCTTCACTTCATTCACCACAGGGTCTGGCTGTATAATGAAATTCATTACTTTCAGAGGAGATGTCTCTGATTAGTGTCTTTTACACCTCTACCTCTTTTATTCTTAAATGATTCAGTCATTAAATTGGCTGACCATGGGATAAGAAACAGAACTATTTATTTTAGCCCTGCAACGAACAGATTGAATGTAAATAATTTGTCACTCCACCTGTCTGTTATGGGGGTAACTTTAGTTATAAAACAATTTTTCTATATTCACTTGTCTTTTATTTATGACCTATCGGTGGTTGAAAAATGGTTTAAATATTTTAAAAATCCTTTCATTTAAATGTTTTTCATTTCATGTGCACCGCACAATAGTTGTTCAAAAAAAATAAAAAAATTGCTGCCATTCATCAACTCTGACAGCTTCTGCATCACTATTAATTTCACCAATTATATGTTTAACAACTATGTTGAAGATATGATTAACAAAGACCTAGAAGAGGAAGGCGGAATCAATATCAGGGGAAGAAAAATTATGTATACGATATGGTGTTGTTGGAAGGTAAACCATGAGATCTTTAAAATATGTTGCCAAAATTAGAAAGTGTGATAAAAGAGAATGAAAAGGAGTATTAAAAGTTCAAGGCAATGAGAGTAGGAAATAATAAATTAATGGTTATCCACTCTAAAGAAGGAAAAATTGAATGTGTAAACCAGCAATGTATTTAGAAAGCAAGCTGATGTTGAAGTTTGTCAAAGTGAAACTGAAATAAAAATAATGATAAGAATAATAAAAGGAAAACTTACTAAGTAACGAGATGGAATTAAACATGAGGAAATGTTTAATAAAATGTTGTTTGGAGTAATCTGCTTTAAGGATGCATAAAATAGAGGTTAACGGAAAAGGATAGTCAAAGGCAGAAGCTTCTGGAATGTGGGTATGGAGACAATTAGAGAAAAGCATACAAACTGAAATAGTGAGAAATAAAGAACTATCATAAAGAATGGAAGAGAATAGAAGTTTTAATGCCAACCATTCAATGGAGGAAACTAATTGGCTAGATACATTATGAGAGGAGAAGGTTTAATCAAAACTATAATAGAAGGAACATTCAATGTATAACAAATCATAATTTTTTACCATTACTACTTTGCATGTAATGGAATTTTCTCTTTATCCGTGACATAATTTTTCCTTATAAGAGAAAGGCTACATGGTGTTTTCAAATGAAATTTTCAGGCAATTATAATTTCTTTATAGTTTATGAAAATTGTCTTCACCATTATCAAAGTATCAGCAATTAAAACTGAACACTTAAATAATGTAAAAGACTCCAGTGAATATTATATTATTTGTTTAGGCATGTAACATTACAACAATAAAAATTAATACTGATATTTTAAATTATGTTCATAGTAGAGCACCAACTATCCCGTGGTCATCTAAATTTGATCAAGATTCGTTGAAAATTTTAATGAGAATGTAATGGTCTGGCTAACGTTTTACTTAAGCCTACCTTGCTAACTGTAAAAATTTAGATATGGCAATTTTGTTAAATCTTAACACTAATAGATTTTGAAATATGGTTTGACCAATAAAATGTATCAACAGTTTCAAACTTCTGTAGGTCTGTGTTCAAAAGTTGCAGTTTTTTGTATTTTTTTTTGTGTGGCACTATGACAAGCTGCTTTCAGCGTCATTGTGACTGTAAACTTATGCAGCAAGCATGAACACTCTTCAGAGAAACTTAGGTATATGAGGTGTGGCTATTAAATAACGAGACTGACATTGTAAAAAATTTAATTTTAATTTTATACATAATCACTTATTGTCACCTTCAATATACGCTCCTTCTCTATCCCTACAACGCTCCATGCAAATTTTCCATTGTTGGAAACACTGCTGGAAGTCATCTTCTGTCAGCTCCTTCAGGACCCGTGCCGCTTTCTCTTTTACAGCTTCCACAGACTCAAATCTTGTCCCTTTTAATACAGATTTCACCTTAAGGAACAAGTAGAAGTCACATGGTGCAAGATCTGGTGAATAAGGTGGATGTTCTAACACTGAGATGCTGTACTTGGCTAGGAACCTCAAGAGGTTCCTCAAGAGGCCCCAGCTCATTCCGCATTATCTGTCAAGACAGATAATGCGCAATGAGCTGGGGCATTGTCTTGGTGGAGAACCCATGATTTGTCCTGCCACATTTTGGGGCGTTTTTTCCTTACTCTTTGATGTAGTTTAGAAAGTACCTCAAGGTAGTAATATTGATTAATTGTTTTACCTTCAAGAACCCAGTGAAGGTACACAATCCCATGGATATAAAAAAACAATCATCATTGCTTTAAATTTTGACTTGCTCATTCAAGCTTTTTTGGCTCTCGGTGAAGTTCGGCTCTTCCAGTGCATGGATTGGCGCTTCGTTTCCGGATCATAAGTAAAAAACCACGTTTCATCACATGTTATTATCTTCTACCTGTTCCCTAAGGTGAAATCTGCATTAAAAGGGGCAAGACTTGAGTCTGTGGAAGCTGTAAAAGAGAAAGCGGCTATCCTGAAGGAGCTGACAGAAGATGACTTCCAGCATTGTTTCCAACAATGGAAAATTCGCATGGGGCGTTGTAGGGATAGAGAAGAAGCGTATATTGAAGGTGACAATAAGTGATTATGTATAAAATGAAAATAAAATTTTTTACGTCAGTCTCGTTATTTAATAGCCACACCTCGTATGCCGTGTTATCATCACCAGTTACTCTCAGCATGCACACACCCTAAATGTAAAAAAAAACACACCACACTTGAAAATAAGAATTGTGTAAAAAACAAATTATTCTCTAGAGCTCGTGATTTGCAAAAAATGAGTCGATGGAGTTGGTGACCACTGAGCTATTTGAATGCTCTGAAAACCAAAATTTATGTACAAAAATTAACTTAATTAAGATCAAAAAAATTGAAAGTTGTGATTTAACTTCAAAGAGATATTCAAGATTATGTTATGTACAGTTTTATGAATTCAAAGAAACAGATTTTCAAAAACTGTTTACTGTAATTTGTCCTGAAAATTTACACAAACAGTACAGTTCAATAATAATACAGTTATACAGTAAATAATAAAACACAGCTTGTTTATTTTATACCTTAAATAAAATTTTTCTGTTTAAGCAATAACTCCATAGTTTTTTTTAAATTTTGCCACATTCTTCTAATTTATTTAATGACTTGAGATGGAGTTTAGGGTAAATGGTTTGTGTACTGTTTGGTTATTAAAATAATTTGGTTATCTGAGCATTTACAATTGCAATTAGTTTGGATAATTGACACTCTACTACATATCAACTATAAATATTTTCTGTAAAGCTAAAAATAACATACGGTAAAAACTTATATAAAAAACACAAAACACACATACATGTTACCTATTACGTGTATGTATGTTTTGTAGTATATAAATATGTATCAATGTGCTATATAACAAATCAATCTGTGGTCCTGTTCCTGAAAATTAACAAGTTTCTGTCATGTAAGATTTTATGTTTAATTAAAATTCAATTGATAAAAAGTGATCAATATTAAAAGGATTATAGGTCATAAAGTAATTAAAATTACATTTTTCAACTTTTTTGTTAAAAATAAAATAAAATCTTCACTTTGTGTAAATAGATAACTATATTTGTGTGATTTTTCATTCCAACTCATGCAAAATGTGTTAGAATATTTGGATTGACAGAAGAAATTCAAGGTTGATTCAAAAAGTAATGTGGTTGATTTGCTAACAGAAATATTTATGTAGCATTCAAAGCAGAACCCTTGCTTGCATACAACTAACTACCCAAATGTTTTTTTCTATTTCCTGCGTCAATTTCAAGTTGATTGTTATTGTCATTAAGTGCCAGTGATTGTTCATACAATGTGTGTTGGGTAATCGCCTCATCATTCTGTAGGTCTACAGCCCATGGTGGGCTTTGGCTTCCTCTACAATCTTACTTCCAGGTCTTTTTGCTAATTGTTAGCCCTCCATTCTCTCACACCCATAAAAATCAGATTATCCATAACAATGTCCATCCACCTCTTCCTTGGTGACCCTTCCATATTCTCTTATACAGTCTTTCCTTTTATATCAATTTAACCATCCTTGTTGACTCCATTCTCTTAATGTGCTCCAACCATCTCAATCTTTGGGACTTCACGAAACAGACTATGTCACTGCCTTCTATGTCAGTCTTCAGTTGTTCATTCTTATGCACTCACCTTGCCTTGATGGTCCAAAAATTTTACTTAAAATCTTTCTTTTGAACCTTCGCAGCACGTGCAATTGGTTCCAGACATAGTCCAGGTTTCATAGTTGTAGGTGACAACTGGGCAGACCAAACACATATTATATAGGGTGATTTACGAAGTTTTACCGGTGCTTTCTGCACTCACTCTTCAGGCCAAAAGAAAGAAAAAACTTTACATAAACATATGTCCTAAAATGCTTTGGTAGCGAGTTATGGCTAGCGAAAGATTTCACCTGGAACTTAATACTCAAAATATTCACTCGGTGAAAAATGAAGATGTGCTGAAATTCTGAGAATGTAAATTAAGGGGAGAATTCAGTGTTATTTCTTTTGGTTTTTAACCTGAAAAATCGAACAAAACAGATCCCACAATTGTTTCTTGCCTTATTTTATACCAATTTGTTCAGAATTAAATTTTTTACTCATTTTTTTCAACTTTCATGTATTTATTAGTTATTTAACAAAGTTATTGCAGTTCAAACCTAAAGAAAACAAGTTTTTACGCACAGTTTTTCTGTTGTACGTCGCATATCTTAAAACCCAAGAAATGTACAGTTGTGGGATCTGTTTTGTTCTATTTTTCAGGTTAAAAACCATGAGAAACAACTGAATTGGCCCCTTAATTCATCTTCTCAGGTTGTCATCATTTTTTCTTCAATTTCAGCTTGTCATAATTTTTCACAGAGTAAATATTTTGGGTACTGAGTTACTGAGTTTTGGTAGCCGTAACTTGCTACCAAAGAATTTTAGGACGTATGTTTATATAAAGTTTTTCTTTCTTTTGGGCTGTAGTATCTTCTACTATTTTTTTATAACTTAGTTTATTTATTCACAACTGTATAAAATACAACCAGTGAATGTGATGACTTTGGTTACAAGAAATTAGTGTTACAACATTAAGGAGACCATCACTCAATAGTGCCACTCCAATGTTGGATTAATTTTGAATAACAAATTGATATAATTTAGCCTACATCTGCGCTATGATATTTCTACTCCATCGTGGTTTCAGTCTGCGTTGCGGATTTCTAGGTAAGTTTAGGGATGCCAGCTTTCATTGTTGTTGTTCATTTTTCAATATCTAATGTGTTCTAATGATTTTTATAATACTCAAGTTTGCATTTGAACTTAGAATAGATGTGATAAAATGTGTCGTTGATGTATGGAAAACTTAAATCATTGTGCAATGTGTGATTAGTAACGTAGAAGGGTGCATCAGTTATTTACTCACTTTTAAATAAAAAAACATCAGTTACCCCAGTCAAAGAAAAGAACAAGCTTTTATTTGGAGTATAATTAAACTTTTTCTATTGGATAGTTTATGAACTATACACAACGGAATTCTTTCATGGCAGTAAAATGATAAAGCCCCAAATGATAGTCAACTTCTTCACAATCTCCAAAAAAAAGTGAAAGCTTCATGCAGTAAGGATAAAGTTATAATGATTAATTTTTTTTTATGAAGGATTCATCCACCAAAATTGGATACTTTCAGAGGTATTATTGAAAGAAACCAGTGACATATGAAACACTAAAAGATTTGGCACATTTTATTTAAAAAAAATATTTGTGAGATATCTTTATTCCACAGTGCAATCTTAAGGATTCTAGATACTGCCAAGGTAAAATTTTTGTCTTATTTACTTTTCCATCAATATTCATTGATGTAAAATTAAATGTTACTTACAATAGTAAAATTTTGTTATATGTACTCGTATCAGAACTACTAAATCTTCTTATTATAAACAATTATATTTATCATATGAAACCTTTTGGTTAATTATCACAATTTTCCGGTAAGAAGTTCCTATAAACTGCTGACTAAATTGTGTAAATGTATGAGGATACAGAATGAGTTGGATGGGAAGATGAAGTAAAATTAGTATAAAATGTTATTATCTATAGTAGACACCAACTCAATAGAGACTTTTACAGTGATTATTTATTGTACCGCTTCCCTGCCTTGCCAATCCCACCTCGTCAGTTGTAGTTGTTGACTTTAACACCTCATTTGAGGCGTTCGGAGGAGAAAGGGCGAACTCGACAGAAGCGACTTTCGAGAAAAACGCGTTAGAAGTTTCATACACCTCAAAAAGTACCGGAGGCGAAGTCCACACGTCGCTCATAGAAGTGGTCTAAAAATACGTTCTAGAAAACCAAATTAGTCAATTTTAATTTTATACATTTGTAAAGTAAATTTAATTTTTATGTTGTTTGAATTTATTTAGTATTATAATAACATGTCTTAGTATTTACTGCATTCAATTCTTACTAATGTATTCACTTAGGTACTTCTTGGCTTATATGCTGTTATTGTGAAGCATTACTGATTAATAGACTTATAATAAGCTTACATAACAAAAGATGAAATAAACAACAAATTTTGTAAACATAGCATTGTTTATTTAATAAAGAACATTATAAACTCCATGTAATATATTACGATTAACATGAAACAATGTAGAAAATTTGAATTATTGAGATGTTTTATAACTTGCTGATATTAAAAAAGTATACACGTAACAAAAGACGAAATAAAAAGAAACAATTTTCATTAACAAACTATGGTATATTTAATAAAGTACGAAAATTATAAAATTCATCATGATTAAAATGAAAATTGTAGAAAATTAAGTTTTTAATCCGTACATTAATTTTATATTTTCAATATTTTCATTTTTTGATATGAAAAATTCTTAGCGAATTAAGCATTGCATGATCGCCAGTAACGTGACTCATATTCAAAGGACAGTATATTGTCGACTTCGCCCTTTCTCTTCCGACAGCCTAGCACTGCTATGAGGTAGCGAGTAACTACGTCTAATTGATTCCGTTCTGATTTCAAAAGCACCAAGGCGAAATACAAAAAAACTGACAGATTCATTCAAAAGTACAATGTCATTTTGTATAGGATCGGTAAACAAAAGTTCCGATATTGTTGACTTCGCCCTTTCTCTTCCGAGCGCCTCATTTGTGTCTATAGTGCCTCATGTCTATAAAATGTATAAGTGTATCCTAGCTTAGGGGGAACAATTCAGACAGAACTGGTTGGGAGTGGGAATGTATGTATGTGTAAAAAAAGTCCCAATAGAAATGACTCTTATTATAGCAGTGATACAGTAATTGCCGCACGAATGCTTTTTGGTAATGGAAACTACCTTCAGGATGGTCAGTTCCTCTCCACAACTGACTAAGTTATTGGAATCGATAAGGATTCCTGAATGAGTTCAATAAGAAGTTACATTAAAATTTTTCCACTGCAAAATATTATGGACTAACATTTACCATAAGGAATTTTTTTTATTAATATCTTCAGTTAAGTTAGTTAATCTAAAGAACTGACTAAATTGTGAAAAATCATGAGCATTCCTGAACATGTTGAATTGGAAGTTACAGTGGAAATTTGGTGCGATGATATATTATTTTACAGATCTACAGGGAAAGCAGGCGGAAGGCAAAAAATCTCATCAGGAAGAAAAAACGTGAATGCCTTAAAAACCAACTAGAAGGTATAGAGAGTTTGCACAGGCAGAATGAAACGAGGAGATTTTATCAAACTGTCAAAGTTATGAGTAAAGGCTTCCAACCAAGAACCAATATGTGCAGAAATAAAGATGGTGAAGTGATCTCTGAAGAATCGAAGGTGCTAGAGAAATGGGCAGAACATTTTCAACATGTTCTAAATGGAAATAGTAGAGAACGAGAGGTTTGGGCCCCATCTTATCACACTGCTGATATTGAAGTTGAAACTCCTACTAGAGAAGAAGTAGTTGAAGCAATACAAAAACAAAAGAATTACAAATCACCAGGCGAAGACTCCATAACAGCGGAGATGTGGATTAAAGGAGGTGATAAGGTGATTGATAAAATATTCAAACTACTTCTGATGATATGGAGGAAAGAGGACCTGCCCAAAGAGTGGAGTATGGGACTCATCTGTCCAATTTATAAGAAAGGAGAAAAACTAGTGTGCAGCAACTATCGAGGAATAACTCTGTTGAATGTTGCCTACAAAATATTGTCCTCCATCCTCTTGAAAAGAATGAGCTCACTATCCGAGAGAATTATTGGCGAATATCAGTGTGGTTTTAGGCCAGGAAGAGGGACAACTGATCAAATTTTTGCAATACGCCAACTCATGGAAAAGTGTACTGAATACAGTGTGGACTTAAACATGCTATTCATAGATTTCAAGCAAGCATTTGACTCTGTGATAATTGATAATCTGTTAAAAGCACTGGAGAGTTTCGGTTTCCCTGGAAAACTCATAAGATTGACGTCTGTGATTTTGACAAGTAATAATGCCAAAGTACTCATTAGAGGAAAAACGAGCAGAGCATTCCAAATTGACCAAGGAGTAAGGCAAGGCGACGCACTATCAGCACTACTTTTCAATCTAGCTCTGCAGAAAGTAGTTCAAAAGCTAAATCTCACAGGGAATATCATCTTCAAATCCAGTCAAGGACTAGCCTATGCGGATGACATAGTATTGGTGGCTCGTAGTGCAGCAGCTCTAAAAGAAATGTTTCTCACACTTGAAAAGGAAGGGCTAGGGATAGGACTTGGAATCAACAACAACAAAACCAAGTACATGAAAGTGACTCCATCTCTGGCGAGGAGAACGGCTGAAGATTTTGAAGCAGGCAGATATAAATTTTAAAGTGTAGAAAAGTTTATTTACCTTGGTACTGAGCACAATGTGAATAACAACCTCAGTAATGAAATAAGGAAGATAATTGATCAGGGTAACAGAGCCAATGCAAACAGAAATTTAATAAAATCTAGGCTTATATCAAGATGTACAAAGAAGAAAATATATCAAACACTAATAAGACCGGTAGTGACATATGGTTGTGAAGCATGGGTTCTTGGCTCTCGGAACGTTAACCCATTGAGGATTTTTGAAAGAAAGATTTTGAGAAGAATTCATGGTCCAATATATGACGAGGGCGAATGGAGAATAAGAACCAATGCAGAACTCAACACCATTTTACAAGGAAAAGATATAGTACGGTATATAAAGTCTAGACGAATCAGCTGGCTGGGACATGTGCACAGGATGGAACAGGACAGGATGCAGAGACAGATGCTTGTTGGGAGAATGGAGGGAACGAGGAGGAGGGGTCGCCCTAGAACACGCTGGCTGCAGGATGTGGAAAAGGATCTGACGAGCTTGGGGGTGAGGAACTGGAGGAGACGGGCAAGTCAGAGGGATGAATGGAGGCGCATTGTTGAGGAGGCCAAGGTCCACGTAGGGCTGTAGTGCTTCGTAAGTAAGTAAGTAAGTAAGATATATTATTTTACAGTAACAGTATTTCCCACGTGATACCTTTGTAGTGATTGACAATATTTTCAGATAAGGAAAGGAGTTCTTCTAAAGAACTGACTCATCGTCGTCATGAGGTGTCTGCCCTGAGGATCCCTTGCACCAAGTTTGTTTGCTACGTTTTCTGTTTTTCACCAGTGTTATAATTTCTCAATGGCTCATATCGTGTTTTAAAAATCATCTATAACATTCACCCTTTCATGTTCTTTTTTTTCTTTTGCCTTCTACTGATCCGTTAAACATCGTTGTAATTAAATCTTTTCTGTTATTACACATCCTTGCCAGTTATCTTTTCTTTCTCAAATGGTTTCCCACAAATTTATCTTCTCTTCCATTTTATGTAATATTTCTTCATTCTGCAGATGGTGGAATACACAATGAATGGTCTATGAGACTCCAGAAAAGCAGTAAATTGTATCAGGCAGTGAAATATATTGTATGGAAAAGAAGGATAAAATCATAATGTATGGAACATGCTATAAGCTGATCTACTGTATGGTGGAAAGCGTTGGAAAATGCCAGAAAAGGATTTGTCTAGACTTCAAGTTGGGAAGATGAGATTCCATCAAGAAATAAAAGGTAAAACAAGAAGAGACAGGACATACTCATAGGAGTATGAGAGAGAGAGTGGGTGAGAGAAAGGTGATTTTTTTTTTTTGTTTTTGTTTAACGTCCGACTGTTCTGCAATTACTGCTAATGCAGACGGTGAGAGAAAGGTGAGAGAGTTAGAGAGGGAAGAGGGGGAGAGAGTTCAGAAAATTCGTTTACACTGGTATGGATATGTTTAAAGAATAAGCGAGTAAGGGTAATCAAGGAAAATGGATAAGGTGAAGGTTGGTGGAAATTACAAGGACGCCCTAGATGATGGAAGGTGGTTCTGAGTGTTAACAAGACCTCTTCCTTGATCCTCCCATCACTCCTTTTTTCAACATATCACCATATTATGTATCCTCTTTTTTCCATACTGTCCTTAATTTTATCCTTCCATTTTCCTCTAGGGCATCTTTTCGGTATTCTACTTCCGAACTCTACCTTTCCCGTTTTTTTAAGTGTTCTCTCCTTGCTCATTCTTTTAATGTGTCCATATCAGCGAAACTTAATTTTCTCACTCTCTCTTTCTCTCTGTCCCACTTTATCTATCTCATACCCTCTCTCATACTTTCTATTTTTATATTCTCTCTAACATTCACACGTGTCATCCCATTTCTTCTTGTTTTAACTTTTATTACTCTAAGGAACTCCATCTCTCCAGCTTGAAGTATGGACAAATCCCTATATGTCACTCCCCAAGTAGGGAGTACAAGACCTCGACGATAGTGGTGGGGCTTATGTGTCCCAAAGACCCTGAGAGCTATACCAGCAGTAGTAACTATGGGTAGGCCTCCCAGGCTGAACAGAATGAAGGATAGGGACCAGACTAAGAAGTACTCCAAACAACAACTATTTCTGGCCTAGCAAGTAGGAAGTGAAGTTTAACTGCTTTCAAGAACATAAGCAAGCCTCAGAATTGGACTGGAAAAAAGGATTACAATTGGAAACATCAAGCACAAATAAATGGATTATGTAATGACACTGAAAAATTTAAAGTGGGGAAATTAAATGTTTAATAGTAATTTTAATTGAATAAGTGGATAAGTGGATCTGATCTGTGAGGACGATGATGTAAGTCAAACGCTTAAAAAGTGAATTATCTGCCCATGGCTACTCATTGTAAATTTCTTACCCACAGCTTCTAAAATAAAGTTTGCGTTTTGATGAAATCTTCTTTTGGTATTAGGTAACTTGTTTTTAGTCAGTTGTTTAAAGCAAAACTCGGGATATAGAGTGGTGAGTGTTATAAGATGAACAAAAAGATGCTTTGTATTTTTTATATATTTAAAAAAGCTGTGTACATTAGTTTTCTAAGCTCTTTCATGTTTTGTTTATATAAATTTCGAAGTAATTTGATTGGAAATTTGGTATGTGACTGTTTTTTTTGGCTCGGTCAGTGAGTATTATGCCTGACTTAAATTGTTCTGATGTCAAAATAATCTCTAATGACTTGCTGTCGATGCAATTGTTATCTTGTAAAAAAAAAAATCAAACAGTATCTAGGATCCTTATAGGTATACTGCTGTCTTGAATACAGTTTTTTTCAAATTAATGATGTAACTTCAGAAAATGCTACAAAAATCATGAGATATGAATATGTGTTAGATTTAGGTACCTAGTTTTTAGGCATTAGATTTGCATTGTCTTGCTATTGATATTTTAAAATTAGATTTTCAGATTTACCCACTGTTTTTCCAGTTCCCTAAATCTAGCAGCTCGTAGCTAAATTATTAAAAGAAATTGTAATTTTAAATAATATTTACAAAAGAAGGTACACACACACACACACACACACACACACACACACACACACACACACACACACACACACACACACACACACACACACACACACACACACACACACACACACACACACACACACACACACACACACACACACACACACACACACACACACACACACACACACACACACACATATATATATATATATTTTTTTTTTATATATATTAAGATTTACTAGAAAACATAATCTATATTTCTTCACATTCAGCTCTTTTGTTGGCCCAATCAATGACTATTTTGTTGAGAACTACTAAAGTAATAGTGACCTACCGAAATCCTTCTCACAATTGTTTAACAAAAAAAATAACTAATTTAAACAGAAATTTCCTTAAACTTTGGATTCTTGCTTTATTATTTAGAGATATACAGTAAACTGTTGATGTTATATTCGCAGTATTGAAAAATGTAGCTACTGAAAATTCTCATTACCAATATTGGTTATCTTTGATCATACAAGGTGTGATCAAAAAATAGGGTGAATAATTTTACTACGAGAAAACCACTGACGGTATATCCATTTGAAGTCCGATAGTCTGATTCTTTGAGATAGTCTGTGTCAAGGTAGAACAAGTTTTAAATTGCAAGTCGACTTCCAGACCTGGAAGAGTGAGGTCGTGTTTACCGCGTCGGTTGCATATCAAAGATTTCAAACAACGCGTTAACATTAAATTTTGTTTAAAGTTCTAAAAACAGTGGCAAAGAAGCTCATGAAATTTTTAATTAGTGTATGGCAATAATATGGTAACTCTGAAGACTGTTTACAAGTGGTACGAGCGAATTAATCGCGTAAATGTGTCGATTGAAGACAAGGAACGGTCGGGACGTCCTTCGGCCTCAAAAACAGACGAAAACGTGCAAAAAGTGGCAACACTGATTCGTTCAAAAAGATAATTGACGATTCGAGAGCTTGCCGAAGAATTGAACATTTCGTACGGGTCCATGCAAAGCACTTAAGGTGAGACTGTATAATGGTTTTGACTGAAAATTTCGATTTTCGGTTTTTGTGTTTTTGAATAGTTCAGACCTAGATCTACCAAAAAAAAACATTAAATTACGTCAAAAAATTATTTTAATGAAAAAACTAAGATTTTACCATGTTTACCAAAAAAAAAAAAAAAATATCTTGTCAACAAGAGCGAATATTTTTCATATTTTTAAACCATCGTTTTAGAAGAAAGGAAATTTTAGGTTTTTAAAATATCTGCATTATTGGTTTTAATATTCTCAGCTGCTGATCCAGCTTTCTAACCAACTGTTGATGGGAAATTTACTCGTTTGTGTAAATTTTGTTTTTTAATTTTGCCTTTTCCCGTAAATTTAAAATTTTAACATTTAGGAACATTTTTCTCGGAAACTATTAAACCTACCAGGCTGAAATTTTCACCAGTTATTTGTCTTGTACGTATACATATACCGAAATTTTTATGACTTCCTCAGATGCTACAAAAATTAGCAATATGCAAAAAACGTAGAAAAAAAATTGTATAGACTCTATGTTATTCATTATTTTGTTTTTAATTTTATGATCCAACAGATTAGATTGAAAAAAATTCAGTACCTAAAGAAACCCAACAACTATAAGTGTGTAAAGTTTCATTTCCCTACCTTTTACCAATCCTATGAAAAATGTACCTAAAAAGAGCAAATTTAACATTGGCGGTATACAAAATGCAGTTTCCCCGTAAACTGATAATTTGCAGATGAGACGAGTGAGTGTGAAATTTTCTCCCAGACTTTTGTCGCCCCGTGCCACATCTCGCTTCTGATCTGCAAGTTTTTGGCCGAAAAAAGATTGCTATCTGTCCTTATCAATCTCACTCTCCGGTTTTAGCAACATGTGACTTCTGGCTTCTTCTAAAAATAAAACCGTGTTGAAAGGAAAACGTTTTGAACTGATTCCCGACATTGAGAGGGCCACGACAGAGGAGCTGAAAGCCCTTCCAAAAGAAGCCTTCCAGAAATGCTTCCAATCATAAAATCAACGTTGGGATAAGTACATCACTAACCAAGGAAAGTACTTTGAAAAAGATAAATTCAAATTTAATGTAATACGCTTATTTCTTTGTTCGTAATAAAATTATTCACCGTAATTTTTGATCACACCTCGTAGTATACATTTATGTCAGTTAAATATTTATTAAATAGTATATTTTGTACTTTCTCTTGCCCTATATGAATATAATAGGGAAGGAAAGCACTGTTTTCATGGCGATTTTTTGAAATCGAGTTTTTACCGGATATACACGTTTTCAGGTTCCCTGAACCAAAAAATTAAGTTTTTAGCGATTGGTTTGTGTGTGTGTGTGTGTGTGTGTGTGTGTGTGTGTGTGCGCGCGCGTGCGTGTGTGTGTGTGTATGTGTGTGTGTGTGTGTGTGTGTGTGTGAACAAAATATCTCAAGAACGGAATAGCGTACAAAGTTTGAATTTAGAACTTAAGTTAGGTACACTAAAGGACCCGACAAGAACATTTTCGTCAAAATCAGTCAACTGAAAGTAGTAGTTTATTCATACAATTTTTCACTCTTTCAATTTTCTCAAAAAATGCTCCTACGATTATTTTTAAAAATCGCCTCATTTATATACATTTTTAATGTTCAACAAGATAGGGTAAACCCCATGTTTTCTGCAATTCTTAGGGAGGGTGTGCTCTCATGGAAAAATGGTTTCTTTAAGATTGCGGCCTTAATATGGGTTTTAGAGCAAACATGTGTAATTAAAGTTATAGGAAATTTAAAAACCTATAATTTTCATTTTAAACATATTTTTGTACAACGCTTAGTTAGCGGTAATTAGTGATTTTCTGTTTTTCTTCATGAAAATCTGTAAAAAAATGGGAGTTTTTAAGATTACGGCCTTAGTATGCATTTTACGGCAAAAATGTATACGATTAACGTTATAGAAAATAAAAAAATCTACAACTTTTGTTTCAAACCTTTGTTTGTACAACGCTTAGTTTAGCAACAATTAGTGATTTTATGTTTTCTTTTCATCAAAATCGGTAAAAAATTGTATTTTTAAAGATAGCAACCTTAGTATGCATTTTACGAGAAAAGTTTATAAATCAAGTGATAGGAAATTAAGAACCTACCACTTTTATTTGAAGCATTTTTCTCTGCAGAGCCTAATTCAGAGGGGATTACTGATTTTCCTTATTATTAGTAGAACAGGGTTGATTTTCATTTTGCTTCATACAATCTTAAGGGGAGACTGTAGGCTATGATGGTTTTGACTGAAAATTTTGATTTTCTGTTTTTTTATGTTTTTCAATAGTTTAAACCTAGATCTACCACAAAAACATTAAATTACGACAAAAAATTATTTCAATGAAACAAATTTAAGTTTTTATCAGGCTTCTCCTAAAAAATTAATATGTCGCCAAGAACAAATATTTTTCATATTTTTATATTGCTCGTTTTAGTGCAAAAAAAATTTAGTTTTTTTAAAATATCTGCTCACTATTTTTAATATTCTCCGCTGTTGGTGCAGCTTTCTAACCAACTGTTGATGGGATATTGAACTTGTTTGAGTACATTTTGTTTTTCATTTGTGACTTTTCCCGTAAATTTAGATGTTTAACACTTAAGTACGTTTTTCTCAGATCATTTAACCTACCTGGCTGAAATTTTTACCAGTTAATTATCATGTACATGCACATTCATCGACTTTGGTTTTACTTCCTCAGGTGCTCAAAAAAATAGTAATATACAAAAAACCTAGAACAAAATTGTAAAAACTTTATGTTGTTCGTTATTCTTTTAAAAACTTTATGGTCCAACAGATTAAATTGAAAAAAATCAGTAGCTAACGACACTTTACAACTGTAAGTGCGTAAAGTTTCATTTTTGTAACTTTCACCAATCCTATGAAAAATGTACCTAAAAATAGTAAATTTAACATCGGCGGGATACAAAGTACAGTCTCCCCTTAATTAAAATTAGGTTGTTTTTTATTTAATAATGTTTACTCTTGATTAAAAATAGGTTATATGGGTCATTATTTACGTTGGCAAGAGAAAGTCGTGTAAGTGTTTCACACCAGATTTTTTTTTACTTTCTCTTGCCCTACATGAATACATAGGAAAGGGAAGTAGTGTTTTCATGTCGATTTTACAAAATCGTATTTTCAGCAGATATACACATTTTCAGGCCCCCTGAACCTAAAAACATATTTTTACCGATTGGTCTATGTTTGTGTCTGTTTGTCTGTGTTTAAACAAAATATCTCGAGAACGGAACATCGTACACTGTGAAACTTAAAACTTAACTTAGGTACCAGTACAGGACCCCACACGAACATTTTCATCAGAATCGATCTACTGGAAGTAGTAGTTTGAAAATACAATTTTTCACTTTTTTGCAATTTTCTCAAAAAGGCTCCCACGAGTTTTTTTAAAAATCGCCTCATTTACTATATTTTTTATGCTCTTACAGAATAGGGTAAGCGCTATGTCTGCTAAACTTCTTGGAAAGTCTGTACTCTCATGGAAAAAAATGGTTTTTTTTAAGATTGCGGCCTTAATAAGCGTTTTAGAGCAAAAGTGTATTATAACTAAAGTTGTAGGAAATTTATATGCCTACAACGTTTATTTTGAAGATTTTTGTACAACGCTTAGTTTAGCCGCAATGCCACCAGCCATGAGACGCGTCGTCTCATGAAAGGGATTTTTTAATGAATAGGTCTAAATTTTCTTTCAGATTCCGATCGATTAATAACATTTCTATGTACTGATCCTGAAACATTCTTGAAAGTAAAAAAAAAAAATTCTTGATATTTTTTTAACAATTTCATTGTCTAAAACAAATGAAAGTTAGGAAATACTATTGATACAAAAATAAGATATGTTCTCATAATACTGACCTCTTGACGAATTAAATTAGCTCGTTCATTACATAATCTAGAAGAAAGCTCCGTAATTCTTTGATCTACTTCTAACACATCTTTTCTTATTGTTTGCTCCATTAGCTGAAACGATATAGTGCATTATTGATAATAGAACAAATAAATGAGGAAATTTATAAAAATTGTTTAAACATTTTATCTAGGTATTGATAAAATGAGAAATGTAGGATTTGTTCTCCTGCATTAAAAAGAGTGACTGAAACTAACAGAAGCTTTAGCTAGAAAAAAATCTATGAGGCTCAGATTTTGAGATGCGTCTTCTACGTGGTGTCCCTGAGTAGGTTGAGCTCTGCTCAACTGAAAAGTAGATCTCTACGGCTTAAATTATTATTTGATGTAGAGACGTGGACTGAATGTTTAAATAAAACCACTTAAAATTTGTTTTACAAATCTCTATAAAACGAAAACAAAAAAAAATCAAATAAATACGTAGAGTGTATTGCAGGAACTTGTACGTGTTTTACTCCTCGAAAGATCCTCGTCGACTGGGTAAGATCTTTATTGCTTTCGTACGTCCTCGTTGGCATGGTGCTCCACTTGCCGTATGGTGCTTCTTCGCTGCTGTAAGTTTCTCATCACTGCTATTTTGGTTCGATTAGGAAAAAATATTTTGTTCTTGCTCCTTGAATTTTCTGGTTTTTAATTATCTTCACGTAAGTTAGTCGGGTTCAGTAATCCTTGGTCTCAGTCATCAAGCTTGTTTAGGTTAATTATATCGGGTGTAGAGGCGTGGACAGTATTTTAAAAAAAGTAACACCTTAAGGGGAGACTGTATTTTGTTTCCCGTCTATGTTAAATTAGCTATTTTTAGGTACATTTTTCATAGGATTGGTGAAAGTTACAAAAATGAAACTTTACACACTTACAGTTGTAAAGTGGTTTTAGCTACTGATTTTTTTCAATTTAATCTGTTGGACCATAAAGTTTTTAAAAGAATAACGAACAACATAAAATTTTTACAATTTTGTTCTAGGTTTTTTGCATATTACTGTTTTTTTGAGCACCTGAGGAAGTAAAACCAATGTCGGTAAATGTGCATGTACATGATAATTAACTGGTAAAAATTTCAGCCAGGTAGGTTAAATAGTCTAAGAAAAACGTACTTAAGTGTTAAACATCTAAATTTACGGGAAAAGTCACAAATGAAAAACAAAATGTAGGCCTACACAAACAAGTTCAATATCCCATCAACAGTTGGTTAGAAAGCTGCACCAACAGTGGAGAATATTAAAAATAGTGAGCAGTTATTTAAAAATAACTAAAAATTTTTTGCACTAAAACGAGCAATATAAAAATATGAAAAATATTTGTTTTTGGCGACATGTTAATTTTTTAGGATAAACCTGATAAAAACTTAAAATTTTTCATTAAAATATTTTTTTGTCGTAATTTAATGTTTTTGTGGTAGGTCTAGGTCTAAACTATTGAAAAACATAAAAAACAGAAAATCAAAATTATCAGTTAAAACCATCATACAGTCTCCCCTTAAATTCGTTTTATAACGACAATTTAGAGTGTATGTTATGCACAATAAAAAGTAATAGTATAAATAGTTAATACCGTGCGTTCGGAAAGTCGCTGTGCACTGGAATTGTGACTATGGATTTATGAAAATATGTATAAAGAAATGACTAAGCATTTTGGAAAAAAATTTATTCAATACCTTAATTACATTGTTAAACCGTGATTATATAAGTTCACAAAATACTCGAGTATGGTCGACAACTAACCCTTGCACTTTACATGAACAGTCCTTACACGAAGCAAAAATTGGAGTCTGGGTTGCTGTGAGTAGAGCACGTATTGTTGGACCAATTTTTTTTGCAAACACAATCAATAGTGAACGTTATTGTTCTGATATTTTAGAGAACTTTACGCATCAAATAACACAAGTGGAAATGAATTATGGTTGGTTCCAACAAGACGGGGCAACAGCACATACATCTAACATCTCAATGGCTTTCCTGCGCAACGTGTTTGGTGAACGAATAATTTCAAAGAATTTGTGGCCTGCAAGATCTCCTGATCTGACTCTCCCCGATTTCTTTTTATGGGGTGCGGCGAAACAAACTGTGTATCGGAACAGACCACACACGATTGACGAACTTAAAGCCGCAATAACGGCATACATTCAAGGAATCACTGTTCTTCAGTTGCGAAAGGTGTTTGCAAACAAAATGAAACGAGTGCAATGCTGTATTGATGCCAATGGAGGTCATTTCGAACACCTTCTATAAACAATGTAATCACGGTTTAACAATGTAATTAAGGTATTGAATAAATTTTTTTCCAAAATGCTTAGTCATTTCTTTATACATATTTTCATAAATCCATAGTCACAATTCCAGTGCACAGCGACTTTCCGAACGCACGGTAGTAATTATAGAAATGAACTTTCGTCTTTTACAATTTTTAATGAATTTAAATTTATCAGCTGGAAGCAAGTACCCTGCATATGTTAGTTGTAACCTAAAGAATAAAAAACGGCTTCCAAATGACGCGAAACATTCAACAATTATATATAAACAACCTAAAGCTTTTGTTACTGAAGCTTTGTGTCCAATCCTGGGAAATCGACTCATAAGAATTCTTCTGAATTACGATCATGAAGATCGTTTAAGGAATTCTATAATATAAAAAAGCCGTTCTATCCGACCTTACTCCACATTCTTCATGAGGATGATTGTGAGGCGAATGCGGTTTTGTGAATCAGTTGCTATCCGTAATGAACCATCAAACTTTATGGACGATTTTGCTCTTTGGGGTATTTTGAAAGAATTAGTGATTTCTTCAAAACAGAAAAATCTAGCTGAATTGAAAATGCATTTATCTTCATTAATTAGATAAACAGTCATTGTCGAATACTATTGAATCAGTTCTAAGTCGTTTTATGAAGTGTATAGTAATAATGGTGGACATTTTGAATGATTTCGATAAAATGATAGTATATTAAGTATAAAGTTGACGCAATGAGTAATTTTATTCCTCGTAAGTTTATTGTTATAATTCTTAAAAAAATTTGGAAGATGCAACTTGACCTGCTTGTACTGTTTTCGCCTCTCCCAATCCTGTGCATCGATACTTTTCCCCTACTTTTGATCCAGCTGTTAATAATTATCTCTGACGCTGATTCAACTATCACAAAGGGGCAGTTAGAGAGGAAACTGTTCCACAGTCTTCAGTTGGCACATGCACATAGGAAATGTTTAACTGTGTTGTTCTGTTATAG
This sequence comes from Catonia carolina, assembly GCA_035578175.1. Lineage (NCBI taxonomy): Eukaryota > Metazoa > Arthropoda > Insecta > Hemiptera > Achilidae > Catonia > Catonia carolina. The sequence goes on from JAQMRL010000007.1 coordinate 51,579,245, forward strand.
TTTACTTTCACAACTTATATGTTCGTAGAGAAAATGACATATATGCCACCCTGCATAGAAATAATTATTAAGCTGGAGTAGTGGTCAACATAATTGGGTTCTATGCCACGGACCCCTGCATCGATTCCTGGTCAGATTATTTCCATCTTTTATTTTTATTTGTCATCCTAAACTGTCTGGATTAACATTAATGTGCAGAACCAGACATAAAACAAAACAAAAAAGATCAAAGACGGTACTTACATGTCTTATCCATTGGTGAAGGGCTGAAGCACGTTTTTGAAAACTTGAATAAGCTTCTAAACCATGAGTAAAACGATCAGTGACTTGCATATCTGTATAGAGATATTCAATAACCTGGAAATTTATTAGAAAACAATTTCAAAATCTATCATAAAATTTTTCTTTTTCTAATTATAATACCGTACTTCAGTGCTTCTAGTGTCCAGTTCAATGCTTCAGGACAGTTAACAGTTTCTTTTAGAATTAACAAAAGTGACTGGTAATTCCACAAAATAAGAGTAAATTCATTACCAATGGACAATGAGTTATTGATAATATTTCCGTCTTTATTCAGTAACATGTCTATATTATTATTAATGTTCTAATGAAGTATTTAGGGTTACTGAACATATGCGAATGCACAAATTCCCTCACCCGTTTTTTCAAGGTTCAGATTTTACGTCACTTCGAATGCGGGTGTCCGACCAGACGTTAGCACTGTAAATCGAAAACCAACTGTACATTTATTTATTTAATAAAGTTTTACATGTGAGAGCAACAGGTAAGACCCAATACTGCTCTCTTAAAACATGCATAACAATACAATCGTAATTTAATTAGCTTATAATATATACAATAATGATGCTTATAACCTACAATATTATAACCTTATATTCATAACCTACAATATAATAATGAATGTACTAATGATTATAACAATACATATGAATATGAATAATATAATAATAAAATGAATAATATAATAATAATATGAATAATATAATGAATATGAAGAATATAAAATATGACCATGATGAATATAATATTTTAATATGATAGTATATAATATAATTATGTAATAATATAATGATATAAGATTGAATATAATACACACAAACAAACATAAAAATTTAAAAGAAGCATTTACTGTAGGCCTATATACTTACAAATAAATTACAGTATAATTTGGAAAGAAAAGAAAAAAAAGATTAAAGATAGAAAGAAAAAAGAAAAGAAAATAAAAGAAAAAGAAGAAAGAAAGAAAAAATACCAGAACAGGAGCCGTGGAACAAAAATTCGAATTTAGGAATACATTTTTTTTTTATAACTTAACTGATTGTCAAAAAAGGTCAATAATACGAACAGATTTATCGTAAAGTCTCTTAGAAACTGTAATATATTGTACAATACTGTTATTAATTTAAGAACTGAACACACTTTTTTGCAAAGGATGACTGACTGTCAGAAAAAGGATCAATAATATTGTTACATTTATTATAAAGTGTCAGCATTCTATTTACTGGGGAATTTTCATGGTACAACGTTCTGTTTCTGGGAATGTAAAAAAATCTATTAAACCTAGGTCTTAATAATGGAGCACTTAGTGACATGTGCTCAATTACGCCTGGTATATCAATTTTATTGTTCAAAATTTTGTAAATCAGTAAGAGTGAATTCAAGTCTCGTCTATTTTCAAGCGACATTATATTGAACGATTTTCTCAGCTCATTAGTCGGAAGGGAATAATGACATATTTCATTATGCTTTTTAAAATACAAATACCTTAGAAACCTGTTCTGAATTTTTTCAATTTTTAATTTAGCGGCTATTGAATAAGGTTGCCATACAATTGATGCATATTCCAGTTTACTCCTTGTTAATGATGAATATAACATAGTAATTACATTAGTATCAGAAAAACATCGGGAATTTCTCATGAGAAAACCTAGAAGTCTGTACGCAACATTTATCAACAATTCAATATGCTTATCAAAGGTCAGTGTGTTTTGAAAAATTACACCAAGATCTCTGATAGAACTGACACTTTCTAGTAAGCTACCGTTTATGTTGTATGTTGCCAACTGCTGATTTCTCTTACGCGTAAATGATACAGTTTTAGTCTTGCTGGTGTTAACAGTTAGTTTGTTATGAGTACACCAATTAAATATATTATCTAAGTCTTTTTGAAGCAATAACATATCATCATTATTATTTATCGCCTTGTAAAGCTTTATGGCATCCGCAAACATTAAACAGCTTGAGTACTGAATAGATGATGGTAGATCGTTTATAAGTAACAGGAAAAATAATGGACCAAGATTGGAACCTTGAGGTACTCCTGCTTTAATTATAAACTCAGAGGATTCATGATTATTAAATGATACGTACAGTCTTCTGTTCGATAAATAACTAGCTAAAAACGATACAAGATCCACTGAGAAACCAAAAGTGAAAAACTTTCTTAACAGCGTACAGGTCATTTGTTCTAGCTAGAAGCTTTCCCTCCAACGCTATGTGCCGCTGAGCTGTTCTGTTTAGTGGTGGGGGAAGCACCTCGTTGTTGTAACATAGTTTACGGTTAGAAAGAGAGGGAATGATGATTAAGTGAGAAGGAGACAACACTTGCCCCTTTGAAACTATCCCTACTCTACCTACTCGCCCTCCTCTTACAAGCTTCTTCCAAAAACAAACGTACTATATCATGATCAACTTTGCCAAATGCTTTAGCCATATCTATGTATATAACATCTGTTTTAGCACCTTGATCCATTTGTTTAGATATAAAATGAGTGAAAAGAAGTAAATTACTGGTTGTCGATCTTAAGGGCATAAAACCATATTGTTTCGGAGTGATAGCAGTCTTAACATGATCGAATATTTTTTTGTATATTATAAATTCAAAAACTTTAGCTACGGAATTTATTAAAGAGGATAGGTCGGTAATTCTTAATATCATTTAATTTTCCAGCTTTCGGCACTGGAGTAATTTTAGCTTCTTTCCATTGGGAAGGAAAAACCCTGTTTTAATAGATAGAGAAAATAAAAAATGCAATGGATATTTTAATAGTTCCTGACATCCTTTTAAAATATAAGCTGGTATACCATCAGGACCACAAGATCTTGTAGATTTTAGATGCTTAATAGCTGACACTACTTCATCAAGGGTAATTTCCGTGATGGTTAAATTATCCAAAATTGGCTCGTCAACCATGTTTTGATGTAAGCGTTTAACATCATATGTGGGATTAAAGCCTTCATAAACAGATGAGAAATAGTTTGAAAACGCCTCACAGACATCATCACCCGTAAATTCTTTGTTATCAAGTACAAATGATCTTATTTCATTTCTATTTGCTCTTTGACCATTTATATGGTTCCAAAAGATTTTTATATTTTTTTCTAAGTTAGTTAAATAAATGTTATGAGCAAATTTTATATCCTTTTTCAGCGAAGCTCTAATTTCTATAAATTTAGTTTCATAGTATTTAGACAGCTTTCGCTTCTTTGCAAATCTGTTTTTTAACTTAAGGTTCTTTATTATTTGAGAGTTAAACCAGGGAGGATATTTAGATTTAGTAATATTATTCACTTGAGGAATACACGATTTAAAAACATTATTAATTATTTCATAAAACTCGTCAACAGCAGATTCGATATTAATACAGTTGTATAAAGTTTTCCAGTCTACGCTCATTAACGAGTAATATAATTTATAAAAATTTGCTCGTTTGAAGTTATAATAAGTTCTATTTAAAGAGAAATTACTGACAGAATCATTAATCTTTATCGGTACATTAACAATAATAGAGGGATGATGATTATCTTCCGGAACCAAAGGATCATCGCAACGTTCAACTTTAGCTGAGAGAGAACTCAACACAAGATCTAATGTTCTACCGATTTTGTTTAGAATACCATTGAATGAGCTTAAATTAATAAAAGACATAAAATTATAAAGACATTTAGCAATTGTAGAGCCAGTGTAAAGATTATATTTGTTACCAATAACCTCTGGAATATTAAAATCTCCTACCACTATGTTTTCATTACAACAAATATTGTCATTTGATAAGACAAAGTCAAAATAATTTTGGTAAACATTTAATTTACATGCGGAATGTTAATGGTAGATTTCTATTGATAGCTTCATTCTTTCACAGACAATGTTTTATTTTGCGGTTAAATTCCATTTTAAGTTAGCTGCAATTTAAAAAAAAAAATTTTTCTTTATCTACATCACGCTACCTCCTCACCCTTATCATAACACATTTCAATTTCATCTTTCCAAGATCGTTCACGCTTAGCAAAATATTTGTTCTGCCGTGACGGATAAAACGGAACGACGGACAATCGAGAGTTCATTGCATTAATTTTTTCACTCCTTAGCCTACTATAAATAGAATTCTTAAAAGAAGACCAAACTAATTGATGAAATTTCACAAAAATCATACTAACTTGTAAAAGTGCATTGATTTCTCTTGTAGTGCAATATGGAAACTCAACCCCAAGTAGAATGGACTGTGCTGTTTGTATACATAGTGCTGCTTCTTGAATAGAATTTCTACAATCAGTTGCCAAACGAAAACGAGTATCAGAATTCCTAGAACATATTGAAATGTAAGCGCAAATGTTTATAAATATTTGTAAAAAAAATAAGTTACAAATACACAATTGGTCACTTTCCCCATTTAATGGGATCATTTTTGCGATTTGTGTTTTATGTTCAAATAACTTATTTGTTATGTTTAATGTACAAGGGCGGATTTTTCAATCTCCGATTGGTCATAAATTGATACACGTGAATACAAAAAAAAAAAAATGTTTTATTATTAAAAGTTACGTACACTTATGGTTACTTTTCGACATAATCACCTTGACGATAAAAGCATTTGTCGTACCTGTGAAGCTTTACAATACCCTCTTCATAAACTGATACCGCCAATGAATTTAATTGAGTCTAGACGTTGCCTCAAAGCTCTTTGTTGTGTTTCTTGTGGAGTTTATACAACCAGCGACCACGGTTAATGCAGTTGTTTATTGTGGAACCTTACGAAGTTTAGCCATTCACAGTAAAAGATAGCCATTCAAATCAAAAGAAGGTGTTTCTTGTGGAGTTTATACAACCAGCGACCACGGTTAATGCAGTTGTTTATTGTGGAACCTTACGAAGTTTAGCCATTCACAACAAAAGAGAGCCTTTCAAATCAAAAGAAGAGACATGCTGACTTCTGGAATTGTTCTGATTCATGATAACGCTCTTCCACACAGTGCTGGTGTAACCCAACGCCCTCTTTGAACAATTTCAATGGGAGATTTTCGATCAACCGCCGTAGAGAGCTGACCTAGCACCAAGTGATATCCATCTTTTCTCTGAACTGATGAAGTGGCTGGGTGCAGTGCTTCTAAACTAATGAAAAGCTGTAAGACAACGTCAAGATTCATTTAAATTCATTGGCGCAACTTTTTATGAAGAGGGTATTGGAAAGCTTGTTCACAAATACAACAAATGCCTCAATCGTCAAGGTGATTATGTCGAAAAGTAGGAGTTTTTTTTTGTTTAACGTCCGACTGTTCTGCAATTACTGCTAATGCAGACGGTGAAGGATGAAATGATTTTTTGTAACGTATGAAAATATGCCGTGCCTGAATGGGATTCGAACCCAAGACCGTATGATGAGAGGCGAGCACGTTACCAATTACGCCAATGCGGCCAGCAGAAAAGCAGGAAAAGTGTTCGTAACTTTTAATAATAAAACAGTTTTCAATGTTCACTTGTCTCTTATTTATAGCCTATCGGAGGTTGCAACAACGGCCTTCGTACATATTTATTAAAAAACAAATTATTTAAAAGAACCTATGATTGGTTTCTAGACACGTATTAACACGGAACCTACTTCTGAACCGTTTTCTCAAAAACTGTCGAAGTTAGCAAACTGAAGCTTCACAGACTTATCTACAAATTTAGTTTACACGTGTGGTAATAAAATTAATAATTTTGCGTTAGGTTTGAGGTATAAGAAAATTAATAATTCCGTAAAAATATTTCACCTTTATTAATACTTTGTAGTCAACTTGCCGTAATATTTTTAAATAATTTTACTACATTATTTACAATTGATTTTGATATTGTGCTTGAAATAATTATTAACAATCGTAAAATAAAAAATACACCATTTTACGCAAAATAAAAAAATAAAAAATTTTAGGTTAAAGAGCAAAAAGTGATTTATATACGAATTTCGAGTTACAGGTCCCATATAGATTGAAAGCTTCATATTATAGAAATGAATAAATAAACAAAGATAAATAATAAAAGGTTTAAACAGAAATAGACTAAGAATAATAAGAAAACCTACTAGTAAATCTATTATGACAATAATAATAGTAGTGGTTCGTGATAATAGAGAAATTTCTAAGGGAATAAGTTTATTGTTTGTTGTAATAAATTGCTTATTGTATGAGGTGGAGTGTATTAAACAAGGATAATGGATTGCAATGAATGGAATGTTTTGATAGGAATTCTCGGAAATCTAAACTAGTAGAATCGTTTGTTTTTATTTTGATTCCTTCTACCATGTTCTTGTAAAACGGATAAAGTTTAGAAGGGTTTCGATTAACTATCAGACCGCAGGTATAAAACAGTAAGCGCCTCTGTAGTTAGTAAGTATACTGGATCTAAGTTATCTTAGCGTGATGTATGAATGCGCAATAGCGCATCTCGTGGCGTTAGTAGGCGAGGCATCGTTGTAGTGGGGGTACAAAGCGAACTAATAGCCTAGCCCACGTCAGTCACATTTCAACCTTCGGTCTGTTAACATTGAAGAGTATACGTTTCGCTTCACTAGTATTTTCAATACAATATTATTATTTATAATGCTATCTCTCTCAGGTACTCAATCTCTCTCACTCAACTTCTCCACCACTCCAATACCATCCATCCCTACTACCTGCGCAGAAATCACGCTAAGATAACTTAGTTATATATTGTACTTGATTGTGAATGAATTAGTGTTCGGGCCGTTTGGAAATAATGTCGTTACGGGACCACTTCTTAATTACGTTAATTGTTCGTGTGCGTTGTGTGGTATCAAATGGTTATGGACAGGTAAACTATGGTTTTGATCGTTAAGTGACATTATCTTACTTATAGTCAAGTTTACTTTAAACTTTGAAGTAAGTTGTTTGAAGTAATCTAATTCTAATTTGTTAGTAGTCTAAGCTTAATAATCGATTGTAGTTATTAATTGTGTAATAACAAATGATTGTCATACTAAGTTTCAAGGAAATCTGTTTATTATTTATTATTCCCAGATCCCGAACGAACCTAGGCTTAGGTGTTACAATATGAACGTATGGGAAGGCTGTGTTGGCTGTATCTCACTGCTGGAGTGAAGAGGTGATTGGGAGCCTCCAACAAATAATATTTAGATCTAGAACGTAGCTTTCTAATGCACCCAGTAAATAAAGTGCGAAAAATAGATTCTTTTTTATATTTAATGGAATTATCCTTAGATCTGGAAGACAATTCAAAACAACCTTTATGAGTTGGTTGAATAAACCTTAGAATTCTAGTTTCAGCTTAATTCAAGACGGATAACCCACGAACAAAAGTACACCCATACACAAACATCCTTCTGAAAACTACGTTTCTTGGTTTCAGGGGTCATGTTTTGATGTTTTTAGAAATAATATTTAATTATTGTATGTATACCGTTTTATCGGACCAGTTCTCTTACATTATTATGATCCAAAACTGTACTCAACAAGACTCAATATTCATAATTTCAAGTTAAGTACAATTATTTTCTTTATTACAGTAAAGAGTAACGAAACAGTTATTCATTACACTCGGTTTTCAGATTATATAGTACAACATAGTTAGATAACATAATAAAGTTCTAGTAGCAGCCTCTGAGAAGGAAATAAAAGGAATTTTTGATCGTATAACGTAAGTTTAGGAGGAGAAATAGGTACCTTAAAATCAACTTAAAAAAAACGAAAGTAGACTTTGTTTTGCAAGAGATAAATTTGCTTTCAGTAAACATCATGCAGTCAGTAAATATCATGCGCTATTGTAGTTTGTAAAAACATTAGGCAGTCTGCTTACGAAAAAATTTAAAAGAATTTAAAAGAATTTTAAAAATAATTTTTAAAATTTACAAAATTGATAATAACCAAAAACACTACTAATTTTAAAAATAATTTTTTAAATTTACAAAATTGATAATAACCAAAAAAGCCTTGGTTAATATGTTTTAAAGAGACTAATAGTAAGAATTAAATAAATGAATAGAACTACAAATAGAGAAAAAACAGTACCTACTGAAACGTGTAATTTTAATAGACAAAAACCTTCTTGTTAGAAATGTATAATTTTACATTTCTAACAAGAAGGTTTTTAGTATATTAAAATTACACGTTTCAGTAGGTACTGTTTTTTTCTCTATTTGTAGTTCTATTCATTTATTTAATTCTTACTATTAGTCTCTTTAAAACATATTAACCAAGGCTTTTTAACTAGAATAGTACTCGTGAATTGAGCATAACAACCGACAGGCAGGCACCTTCGCTCCTCTCCGTTTCAGTTTACTTTCTCTTAGTACCAGTGTTCGCGCATTCTACAGTTTATGTGAAATCTAACAACCCCTGATAGTGGCAGAACCATAAGCCTATTGATAAAGTAAATATTTAACAGAAAATTAAATAATTGAAGAAGTAAGTTAGTTATGCCTGAAGTTTGATAATTAATGACCACAGAAGTAGTAGCCGGCCGCATTGGCGTAGTTGGTAATGTGCTCGCCTCTTATCTTGCGGTCTTGGGTTCGAATCCCATTCAGGCGCGGCATTTTTCATACGTTACAAAAAAATAATTTCATCCTTCACCGTCTGCATTAGCCGTAATTGCAGAACAGTCGGACGTTAAACAAAAAAAAAAAAACAAAAAAATTAACTGAAGTAGTAAAGAAATAAAGCGATTAATTACTTTAGTAATCTGGGATATTTATCGTTTTGAGTAGAAATAAGTCATATAGTTTTGAAATTTGACGCTCTCCTGACGGCTATCTTATTACTAGCGACTCATAATCTTTCGTTATTCATTAGGCCTATTGTGTGTTAAAAATTAAATTGAGTTAGAGGAGCTAAGAACACCAAGGGAGAAGGCACACAACCTAGTCAACCCAAGTTGTTCATTCGAACAATGTTATAGCGAACATTCATTTAAACGTTGATGTAAGAAACAATTCGTAAAAATGTAGTATTTCTATTTCTATGCTTTCTCCAACATATTTTTCATTAAATGAATTTTAAGGCTGCAATTTAAGAAATCCCTCGATTTTAAAGCGGGGTATTGAGAAGAAAATCATAAATAACTGCTAAACCAAACGTAGGAGAGTTGTAACTTTCAGAACAAAATACACGAATACACGGAATTCTCCTAAAAATAATTTTTGTCTTATTCAGTGGCCATGTACGTGAAAATCTTTTGAAATGGGGTATCGATAGATACCCCATTCGATTGCGTCATCGTAGAATTGTACTTGGTCAATCTTTACCGTAGATACAAATTGCAAGGAAGCCAAAATATTTATCTAGTAAAGCTTTATTGACAAAACACTCATACTGAAGGAAAACTGTCTCTGTAAGATAATGTAGAACAAACAATAGCAAAATCGATTTATTCAAACTAATTAAATTGTGAAGGAACGTTACATAATTAGAATTGAAGTTACTTACAAAGTTGTGTTAATAGCTGACCAGCTTTCAGCCCCAGTTCTAGCTAACGCCGCAGCTACTTGAGTTAATTGAGCTGCTTCTCGCCATATTAGCTCTCCTGCATAAAGCGTATCACGGTAACTTCGAACTTTATCCAGCTCTATCTCCAAATCTGAACTTGAAGAACCTATTACTTCACCTTAAAATAAAAGAAGATTATTTTGACAATACCGATTTCTTTATAATTAAACAACGATTAATTACAAAATGAGCTGGTATTGTTGTTATTATTTACGTCATCGGCCGAAAGGCTGGTTTGAACCTCTAAAGCATTTATTTAGTAAAAAGAGGAGTGAGGTGGTTTACCATGCCTTCGTCACCGACTGGAAAAATAGCCTACGCGTATCGGCATGTCAGGCCCTCCGAAAAGCATGTACTTTCCACCCCCAAATGACACCTTCACTTCACCTCAGGGTTGGCAATTCATTACTCTCAGAGGAGATAACTGACTAGTGCCATGTACACTTCTACCTCTTCTTTTCTGAGATTCTTCAGCCATATAATTGGCTGACCACGTGATAAGAATCAAAACTATTTTTTGTTGTTCCTGAAACTAGCAACGAGAGCAAATAATTTAACAATCCATCTGCCTGTTAAGGGCAACCGGTACTGTGAAGGCAATAATTTTCTTTTGTCAATCAAAAGGGCTGGTTCTCCCTGTACCTAGTAGGCCTAATGTTAATTTAGGTGCTACACACCTCTGAAACTATTTCAGATAACTCCATTAATCTTGTTTTTTATTCAAAACATAACTTCAAATTTATTTCTATCTTTTAACATATCATTATTTAACATATCATTATCTTTTAACATATCATTATAGTTAATTACAACCATGGATTATGCTCCGAAAATTTTAAGGAAAATTCTGATACAGGGTATCTTTAAAGGGTGTGCCAAAATCTGGGAAGTGATTGTACAGCTAAATAAGAAAAAAATGTTCTCAAAAACATAGGTTTGGAAACCTATGTACCGTATACGGTAGCGAGTTACAACCAACAAAAAGTTTTTCCTGGAATTCAGTTACCCCGGTGAAAAAAGTCCATACTATAATATTTAAGGCTTTAATTAAGTGACAAACTTAGTGGCATCTTAAGATTTTTAACCAAAAACATTCAATAAATAGGTTCCAGAACTGTAATCTTCCATAGTTTTGTAGAAATCTGGTATGAAACTGAACAATAAGGGGTCGAAAATAAAACGTTTTTAGTTTTAACGTAAAACAACTTTGTTCGATGCTTCATAAAGAAATTAATTTAAAAAAAATTAACACGTAGAAAATTAAATTGTGAGTGCAGTAAATTAAGTAAGTAAAAAATAAATGCAATAAATTAAAATTGGACTTATTTTAATAGTAAAACCAGACTAAATTGTTACTAAAAATTCTGATGTAAAACACTCACACGACTTTCTCCTGCAAATATAAATAATAAAACATAATAATATAATTATGTCAATCATGATTTAAAAATGTAAAATAAAAGAAGATAATCATGAGTGAATGACGCTAAATGAGAATCAACATCTGCAGGACTTCAAATACGGGAAATCACAAATTGTCGCTAAACTAGCTCCTTAGGAAAAAAAATTAAAAGAAAAGTTGTAGGTCTGTTAATTTCCGAAAACTTTAATTACACGATTTTGCCCTAAAATTCATATTAGACGCAATCTTACAAAACAAATTTTTTTCCACGAGAGCACAGCCCCCCAAATGTAAACAGACATGGAGCTAACCCAATCTTGTAGAGCGCACAAAAGTAAATGAGGTCATTTTTAAAAAAATCGTAGAAGCCATTTTTGAGAAAATCGCATGAATAAACTACTACTTCCGGTTGACCAATTTTTATGAAAATGTTCATGTTGGGTCTTCTTTTAGTATCCAACTTAAGTTCCAAGTTTCAACTTCTATATTCATATGATAATCATAAGATTAGGTAAATGTATTTCCCTATGTTTATTTCCTACATATTTTTCCCTAATCATTTATATATCATAAGAGGAAGTAAAAATTACCGTTTTTCAACAGAATAAAGTAATTTTTCATAGGTTGACTGTAGTAGGTTATTTAATTACGAATATACAACTACTACTATTGCTTATTATTTAATTACAACTATTTAATTAAATTCTGAAAACGATGAATAGTGCAGTTAAAAGAATAAAGATGTTAGTTATTACTTCAAAGTTACTCAAAATTGCCTCCGTTTTGTTTAAGGGGAGACTGTATTTTGTATCCCGCCAATGTTAAATTTGCTCTCTTTAGGTAGGTACATTTCTCATAGGATTTGTAAAAGATAAAGAAATGAAACTTTACAAACTTATAGTTGTCGTGTTTGTTTAGCTACTAACATTTTAACAATTTAATCTGTTGGACCATAAAATTAAAAATAATAACGAATAACACGAATTTTTTCTACATTTTCTAGCATATTATTAATTTTTGGAGGACCTGAGAAAGTCATAAAAATGTAGGTACATGTGGATATACAAGGTAATTAACTGGTAAAGACTTTAGCTTGGTAGGTTTATTGTTTTCTGAGAAAAATTTACCTAAGTGTTACAAATCTAAATTTACGGGAAAAGGCACAAACAAGAAGGCACAAATCAAAAACAAAATTTATACAAACAAATAAATTTCCTATCAGTTGGGTAGATAGCTGAACCAACAGAAAAGAATATTAAAAACAGTGATACAGATATTTTAAAAAACTGAAATTTTCTTTGAACTAAAACGTGCAGTATAAAAATTATGAAAAATATTCGTTCTTGGTAACATGATAATGTTTTGGGCAAACCTGATAAAAACTTCATTTTTTCATAAAGAAATTTTTTGACGTGATTTAATGTTTTTCTGGTAGATCTAAACGTAAACTATTGAAAAACATATAAAACTGAAAATCGAAATTTTCAGTCAAAACCCTCGTGCAATCTTCCCTTAATACATAATTTCACTCCACGAATCCATTTTTTTCTAGTATCATAACAAATCAAAATGGTATGAGTATTCTTCACAGTTTCTGCGGGTTATATTATTCGATGTCTTAGATCGTTTTATGTGTTAATCCGTTTTGAATAAACAATTGAATTCTAATTCCACAGGAAAACATCTAAAGGCTTGAAGTCAAAAGATCGCGGGAACATTTCACTTATCCCTTTCGATCAAAACCTAAAATCTAGTAGTCTATATTTTTCGTGTACCTACTTTAACAACTGATATTTTTAAAGAAAAATAATTTAGAAAAATCCAATCGGTTTCTCCATTAGTAAAGAGTAAATATGTATGATGAATAAAGAAACTTAAGCACTTAAAATTCGACCAGTTACTCCAAAAGGATGTAAGAGGATAACTACTCTAAACAAATGCACTTGTACTACTGAACGCATAATCTATCAACATATTTTAAAAGTTTTAACAGTAAATTTTGTTAGATATGACACGCTAAGATACTTACTGAGTACTGTATCCTGATGTTCGTATAATCTTTGAAGGTGATGTACTCTATCGCTCAGTTTCGCTATTTCCTCCTCAGTGTCTTTCTTCTTTTTTGTTAACCAGTGTAGAACATGTTGCTTCAGTGCCTATCACAAAAAGGTATCACATTTAAGGGGAGGCTGTACTTTGTATCACGCCAATGTTAAATTTGCTATTTTTAGTTACATTTTTCATAGGATTGGTAAAAGATAGATAAACGAAACTTTACACACTTTTAGTTGTCGGGTTTCTCTAGCTACTTACAGTTTTTCAATTTAATCTGTGAGCCCACAAAATTAAAAACAAATTAACGAATAACATAGAATATTTACAAATTTCTTTATACGTTTTGTGCATATATTAGTAATTGTTGGAGCGTCTGAAAAAGTCATTTAAATGTCGGTATTGGTGCATGTACAAAATAACTGGTAAAAAATTCAGGCAGCTACTTTAACAACTGGCCGGCCGCGTTGGCGATGTTGGTAACGTGCTCGCCTCTCATCACGCGGTCTTGGGTTCGAATCCCACTCGGGCATGGCATTTTTTCATACGTTACAAAATTTCATTTCACCCTTCACCGTCTGCATTAGCAGCAATTTGCAAAACAGTCGGACGTTAAACCAAAAAAAAAAAAAAAAAAAAAAAAAAAACTTTAACAACTGATATTTTTAAAGAAAAATAATTTAGAAAAATCCAATCGGTTTCTCCATTCTTTTGTTCGAACAAAATGGGTTCCGAGAAAAATGTACCTAAATTTTAAAATGTAAATTTACGGGAACAGCCAAAAAACAAAACGGAACAAATCAAAAAGAAAATGTAAACAAACAAGTAAATTTTCCATCAATAGTTGGTTAGAAAGCTGTACCAACAGCTGAGAATATCAAAAACAGTAACACAGATATTTAAAAAAAACTAAAATTCCCTTTGCTCAAAAACGATTGGTATAAAATTCGAAAAATATTGGTTCTTGGTGAAATAGTCATTTTTCTGGATATGCCTGCTAAAAACTTAATTTTTTTATTAAAATAATTTTTTTGACGTAATTTAATATTTTTTGTAGATATAGGCTAAGTCTGAACTATTGAAAAACATAAAAAACCGAAAATTGAAATTTTCAGTGAAAACCATCATACAGTCTCACCTTGATGTATGTGACAAACAAGTAGATTAGTAAAGGTTTTTTATACTTCAGTCAGGTGTCAAATAGTAATTTACTTTCTTTAATCTCATATTGCATAAAAGTAATCTCAGAAACGGACCGTAAGGGAAACATATTTAATAAATCCACACAGATCTATGCTTATACCGATGATATCACAGTAATAGGAAGAGACATGTCATCTTTTAAAAAGATTTATAAAGAAACGTAACGACAAGCAAAATATGTTGGTCTTGGAGTGAATGAGCACCTAATTATCATCCCAGTTTGAGAGAATTCCTATCCATCTAAATCCTAGGTATTTTCAGAATACGGGGGAATAAAATCGGTCTGAACGGTGAAAAACGTTGCCCTCCGTTAATTTTTTCAGTAGTTCATTAACCAATGGTAAAGATTGTCCTGACATAAAAAAATTGCTAATAACACCCAGGTAAAAATTGTACAGTCCTGTAGGCTAACGGGCTTTGGCTTTTTGTAATTTTTCTTCGGAGTTGAAAAAGATATCGAGGTGCCTTCTCCTATTGAATTTCCCTCTTTATTGTACGAATCATTGAACTTTTTTATACCCCAGTTGCTGCATGAACGCTATTTTTCACCTATGATAAATTCACATTTTACTTCTTCCTATTTCATGAATTTGGCAACATTAGCAACAATGTTACTGTTTTGACTGTGAAGTATTTTGTTACCGCCAATTTTCAACATTTTAAAATTCATTACAGCACCAAACACCTATGTACAAATAAAGCACGTGGTGATAAAAATACAAGTACCGTACCAAATACTAGTTTTCGTATAGTACCATCGGAAGTGATTGAATATGATTGGCTGAGAGTGTAGAGGGAGCAAAGCTGATGCAGTGTTTCTGCCACTAGCCACAATTCAAATAACTGGAGGGGTCTGTACAACGGTTGCGTATTCCGTAGCTCATGTGCCACATAACTGTTACCAATACATATTCTTTAGCATTAAAATACATTGAAGAATCAAACAACGACTAACCCTAGAAAATATTTCCGAAATTAAATCGAGCAGTAGTCTATATCTTCGTTTCGTTAGACCATTGGTTTTCTTTATGGAGTGTCAAATTATTTACACTCAATCTGTTCGTTGCAGGGCTAAAATAAATAGTTCTGTTTCTTATCACGTGGTCAGCCAATTAAATGACTGAAATATTTAAGAACAGAAGAGGTAGAGGTGTAAAAGACACTAATCAGAGTTATCTCCTCTGAAAGTAATGAATTTCATTATACAGCCATACCCTGTGGTGAATGAAGTGAAGGTGTCATTTGCAGAGTGGAAAATATGTGCTTTTCAGAGGGCCCGGCATGCTGATAAGCGCACTTTTCCATTCAGTGAGGAAGGCAATGGTAAACCACCTCACTCCTCCTTTTACTTAGTAAAACCTCTACAGGTTCAAACCAGTCTTTTGGCTGATGGCCTAAACAACAACGCTCTTTGTTGAGCAAAATAGGTAATCTTGTTTTAAAAACGTTATTATTCAGGTATATTTTCTTATCAGGTCTGATATTGACAATAATCTTTCTCAAGACATTTTGAATTAGAAATTTCAATGGCTCCCTACGTATTGTAATTTTTGTTTTACAGTTGTAAAAGGTCATTCCCTTAAACATATATAACCTTATTGTCCAAAAATTAGGTTACTAGAATCCAGCAACACAGAAAAAGGACTCGCTCTCAATTTCTTTCCTCCTTTTTTTGTTTTTTATGAATATTCATGATTTAAAAAAAACTCTGTAAACATTCGGCAGTAATATATAACAATTTCAATTTTTTTGAGTAGGTACCCGAAAGATGTGTACAAGAGGGTGTAACGTATTTGGTAAGTGATACCAAACTAGAAATTATAAATCTCGAGTAGAAGGTACTGTCATTTATGTTATGCCATACCATTAACTATACGTTGACAATGGGTGGACTTATGTCAAAATTTCACTCGACGTGGCGCCCAGTAAGAGTACGGACCCATCTAACCGCAGCATTCTGACGAATGACGTAACGCTGAAAGATATTATTTCATTGGTTGAAATAGGTGTGACGTAGTAAAGTACTATAACCTCTCTGATTGGTCAATATTAACCAATCAAATTGACGCAAAAGAAGACATCTGATTGGTTAGAATTGGGGCTTTCTCATTGGCTGGCGCTGATTGGCCAGATATTATCTGAGCCATTACGTCACACGCGCATCACACTCAAATTGGCCCGCACTACTCACGCAACCCAGACAATTCGTTTTGTTCTATACTAGTTGTATTTGATATATCTATATTTTATCGCATGTGTTGACTGCAATAATAACGTAGATCAAAAGTATTTTGTCACGTTACGTTTAGTGAAGTTCATTGCTCGTTGTTTTAGGATCTGTTATATAGCGGGTAATTTATGAGTAAAATTTATATCTTCTTCACAAACATTATATAACTAAAACCTCTAAAACCTGACTCTGAATACAGATGAAGGAATAAAAAATTAATGGGGCGACGGCCATTGCTTAAAAGCCGCAGCGAACGTATAAGCAGAAACATTGTTATCATCTTGATATGTATGATTTTACAGAGTGTTAGGCCTATATGGCTGTACGTAGGCCGCTTGTTCGAATATTACAATTTTATGAAATAGTATCAGATGCGATTTTTTAACGTTCCGCAAACGAACAATTCATGGGTTCTTTTAAGAACGGCCGACTAACAAAATTCTGTTTTAAAACCAATTTGTCAGTAAAATTAAAAATCTGGTGTGAAACACTCACACAACTTTCTCTTTCCAATGCAAATAATTAATAATATAACCTAACATTAGCAATAAACCATTAGAAATAAACAAAAAACTAACCTCAAAAAACATAACCTTATTTTAATCATGAGCGAAAGACGCAAAATGAAAATCAACCTCAGTTTGGCTTAAAAATACGGAAAATCACTTTCACGCTAAACTAGGCTCTGTAGAGAAAAATGCTTTAATTAATGTTGTAGTTCTTTTAATTTCCTATAAATTTTATTATATACACATTTGTCGTAAAATGGTCGAAATCTTAAAAAAATCGATTTTCACACGTTTTTGTGAGAAAAAAAAACAGAAAATCGCTAATTACTGCTAAACTAAGCGTTATACAAAAAATGTTAGAAATAAAAGTTGTAAGGTTTAAAATTCTCTACAATTTTTATTATATAAATTTTTGTGCTATAATGCATATTAAAGCCGCAATCTTAAAAAACAATTTTTTTACGTGAAAACAGCCTCACCAAGAATTTTAGCAAACATGGCGCCTACCCTATCTTATAGAGCATAAAAAATTTAGTAAACCAGGCGATTTTAAAAAAAATCGTAGGATAAGTTTTTAAGAAAATTGAAAAAAGTGAAAAATTACACGAATAACCTACTACTTCCGGTTGACCGATTCTGATGAAAATGTTCGTATTGGGTCCGGTAGGGGCATGTAACTTAAGTTTTAAGTTTCAAGTTCGTACGATTTTCCGTTCTTGAGATATTTTGTTCGCACACAGACACAAACGTACACCCAACCAATCGCTAAAATCTTTTTTATTGGGTTCAGGGGAAAACGTGTAGATCCGGTGAAAACTCGATTTATAAAAATCGACATGAAAACAATACTTTCTTTCCTATATATTCATATAGGCAAGAGAAAGTAAAAATGGGTAAACGCTGAGCTATTGAAATCGTTTCTCAATGAGTTTTTTTAAGTAAGCAGCTGACATGCTGGTTTGAACCTGTTAGCTGGTTTCAATCTTTCCTGAGTTAGACGAGTCGTGAGCTGGTTTACCTCACCTTCTCGCAACGTTAAAAATTATCCGTATCAGTTTACCAGTCGATCCGAAAAGCATCTACTCTCCATTCTCTTAGTTATACTTTCGCTTCATCCTCAAAGGGTCTGATTGTAAAATGAAAATCTTGACTCTCAGAAGAGATACCTCTGACTAGTGACATCTACACCCCTAGCTCTTCTGTTATTAAATGCTTCAGTCATAAAATTTGCTGACCATGTATTAACAACAGTACTTTTTTTGGATTTAGCAAATCAAGTGCAAAAATATTTAACACTTTACCTCTCAGTTCTGGGCAAAATTATTTTATGCATCTTAATTCAGTGTTGTTTTTTTGTACTAGCCGCTACATTTTGTTTTAAACTGAACAGTGAAGTGAGTACAAAACGGTTGTACAGAATACGTGGCGTATTGAAGCAGTTTTTGTGAGACGGGCAGATGGCGTACTCTGATGCTACGGAATCAAGTATTTAACTTCAATGTCATTGGCCATTATTTATTTCTGACATAATGGCGTTAATGTTTAAGTGTAAGTTTAGTTCTTTAAACATTTTGCGTTAAATTTAATCTGTTATTTAAGGTAAGTATCCAATTGTACTTTTCTAGTTGTAAGTAATTGCTTTGTGAGTAAAAATTTATTATAAATTTAATAGGAAATTTTGTTATTTAGAAATAATCACATCCTGAAAGAACCCAGAAAAATATCACAGTAGTATTATTCAGTGTTAATACGTATTTTTGTTAAGATCAAGTTTTTGGAAATAAAGTTCATAATAATATTATTATTATTATAATTATTATTATTGCACCTACCTTTCTCGTAAGATTTGCTATAAATTCTTCATGCTCAATTGCAACTCGTGGGTTTCTGTTGATTTTAAGTTCAGCTATTGTTCTGCGAATTGAATCGTCTGCAGTTTCAATGCTTCTGAAATAAGTAAAGATTTGCATAGTGCATTTTAAAAGACCGATGGATGGATTTATTAAATAAAAAAAAAATGTTTCGATTGTTTAGAAAAATGTCTGTTATACTTTCTTTAATATTACTCTTAACAATTAGCTTTAGTGAAGTGATCATTAAAAAATCTGGTGTGAAACACTCACACAACTTTCTCTTGCCAATGCAAATAATTAACAATAAACCTAACATTAGTAATAAAACATTAGAAATAAACAAAAAACTAACCTCAATAAACATAACCTTATTTTAATCATGAGTGAAAGACGCAAAATGAAAATCGAACTCAGTTTGGCTTAAAAATTCGGAAAATCACGCTTTCACACTAAACTAGGCTCTGTAGAGAAAAATGTTATAATAAAAGTTGCAGATCTTTTAATTTTCTATAAATTCGATTATATAAACTTTTATTATAAAATGCATACTAAGGCCGAAATCTTAAAAAAATCGATTTTTCTCACGTTTTCGTGAGAAAAAAACAGAAAATTGCTAATTACTGCTAAACTAAGCGTTATACAAAAAAATGTTTGGAATAAAAGTTGTAGGTTTTTAAATTCTCTACAACTTTTATTATATACATTTTTTCGCTAAATTGCATATTAAAGCCGTAATCTTAAAAAAACTTTGTTTTTACGTAAAAACGGTCTCACCAAGAATTTCAGCAAACATGACGCCTACCCTATCTTGTAGAGAATAAAAAATTGAGTAAACCAGGCAATTTTAAAAAAATCGTAGGACCAGTTTTTGAGAAAATTGCAAAAAAGTGAAAAATGACACGAATAAACTACTACTTCCGGTCGACCGATTTTGATGAAAATGTTCGTGTCTGGTTTGGTAGTAGTATGTAACTTAAGTTTCAAGTTTGAAGTTCGTACGTTGTTCCGTTCTTGAGATATTCTGTTCACACACACATACACACACACGCGCGCGCGCGCGCGCAAACACACACACACGCGCGCACGCACGCGCGCACACACACACACCAATCGCTAAAAACATGTTTTTTGGGTTAAGGGGGTCTGAAAACGTACAGATCCGGTGAAAACTCGATTTCGAAAAATCGACATGAAAACAATACTTTCCTTCCTATATATTCATATAGGCAAGAGAAAGTAAAAACCGATTTATTCTCTTTGTAAAGCATGCCATATGATAATATTTTTTTTTTGTAAACTGCATCCAGTAGACTCCGAGAAAAAGGAGCATAAGACAAATTTCAAGAAAAAACTGATGTCTAAATTAAAACTATGTTAATCTCATTACTTACAGATTCATGTAGTACCTTTTTTTTACTACTTACTTAAATAAGTCTACCATCTAAGACCTCTATAAGTCTATTGTCTATCGTCTATCTTAATTCTATTTTATATCTTATAGAATTAGATCGGGCGGGGTTTGGGAGTCGAGAGCCGAGAAAAAAATAAAGAAACACAGTGGAAAGGGTGGAATAAGTCACATAGGTGAGAGGAAGACAGAAAATTGAATAATGCCGATAGCGGTAGTACTGTGATCATAATAAGAACGCATAAACTGCATTTATTCGAATAACTTCGTATGTTAGGGATCCTGGATAGTATAATACTATATCAACAACATTCATTCAGTATGTAGCTGCTCGAATGAATTCGAATAAAAATTATTCGATTAAGAAAACTATTCATTCGTCCCATGACTGTGCTCGACCTGGTCTGAGGATCTTCAGAATTATGACAGTGCACATATCTACTGAACATAGAAATATTGTTCATAACATTTTATACTTACTGGGGGTTCGGATTGACTACAGCCCCAGGCATCATAGTTTGATCACTGTTTATTTCCATAGCAGCTCGTTCAATTTCATTGTTTAATTTTTCCAATCTGGCCATACAGTGTCCTAGAAATTACGATACATTTAAAAATTATGAATAAATTGGCCTACTAGTAACCTACTTTAAATCTATTCCGTTGATATCTAAACGGTTTTCAGAATAATTGTACGAGGGGGTACCCAAAAGTAACCGGAATAGCATTGCCGTGCGCGGTGCTTGTGTTGTACGCATTTCAGCCGCACAGACGTGTATAGCGCAACTCATTGCGAGTTCAGTGCAGTGATAGCAACTCATTGCGAGTTCAATATTCATCTGCAGTGATTATTTTTGCTAGAGCTGTTTTGTTCTTGTTTCGTTTTTATGATGGCCAGTTTAAGTGAACAACGTGTAGCTGTAAAATTTTGGTTTTCTTCTGGGTAAAAGTGCTGCTGAAACTGTGTTAATGTTGAAAACAGCTTACAAAGCTGACGCTATGGGAAACTCTGAAGTAGGCCTATTGGAGTGGTTTTCTCGGTTTAAAAATGGCGACATGTCGATTGATGACAAACCTCGTTCTGGACGTCCATCAACTGCCCGAATCGACGAAAATATTTAAAAAATTCGAGAGCAAGTGCTCTCAGACCGTCGACTGACAATTTGGAAGTTTTAAGAAGATTGCGCAACAGTGTTCATCAAAAAATATCCGATTTGTGGCAGACAAGAGACTGGTTCTTCCACCACGACAATGCACCTGCACACATAGCCATCTCGGTGAAAGATTTTTTGACTAAAAATTGCATGGTTCCGCTGCCCCACGCACCTTACTCGCCTGACCTGGCTCTGTGCGAGTTTTTCTTATTTCCACGCATTGAAAGGAACATTAAAAGACACCAATTTGACAACATTGAAGCGGCCAAGAAAAAAACAAGGGAGGGCCTGTCAGCCATTTCTAAAGATGACTACAAAAAATGTTTCGAACAGTGGAAGCACCGGCGGTATGAATGTATTAGTTGTAATGGAAAGTATTTTGAAGGGGATAAGGTTGTTTTGTAAAAAAATTGAAAATAAATAGCTTTTGAAAAATAATTCCGGTTTCTTTTGGGTACCCCTCGTATCAGTAATTTCTTTTTACTTAACTTTTATTATTTTTCATATCAGGGCTTTACTTCATAAAAAATGAATGCACATGTAAATCTGGTATGAACCGTCGTCAAATGACGGATGTACTACTAACTTAAGATTAACACTTTCACAAAAAAAAAATTAAATCGCGTAACCCAACTTCAGAAATTACACACAGCAGTGGCCATCAACTAAATCTGATCAAGTTCTGTT
Source organism: Catonia carolina (assembly GCA_035578175.1). Taxonomy (NCBI): domain Eukaryota; kingdom Metazoa; phylum Arthropoda; class Insecta; order Hemiptera; family Achilidae; genus Catonia; species Catonia carolina. Next base: position 51,601,541 of record JAQMRL010000007.1, read on the forward strand.
TAAAATATTTATCAAACTGCCATAGTCCGGCAAACTTTTTACTTAGATCTAATTTGCTCACTAAAAATTTGTATGTGCGAATCATGCTAAATATTAGTACGAATTGTTTCTTTTGAAAAGGTTTCAGCAAAAAAAAATGTTACAACAGTTTCAAACTACTGTACTGTCGGCCCGTGTACAAAATTTGTAGTATTTTATATTTTTCCGCGCGCCGATATCACTGGTTGCTTTCTGCCTGATCGCAGCCGTAAACTTTTACAGCGAGCATCAACTCTCTTCAAATAAACTTGGGTATATGTCGTGTTCTGCCCATAACGGACAGGTGGAGTGTCAAATTATTTACACGCAATCTGTTCGTTGCAGGGCTAAAATAAATAGTTCTGTTTCTTATCACATGGTCAGCCAATTAATTGACTGAATCATTTAAGAACAGAAGAGGAAGAGGTGTAAAAGACACTAATCAGAGTTACCTCCTCTGAAAGTAATGAATTTCATTATACAGCCTGACCCTGTGGTGAAAAAAGTGAAGGTGTCATTTGCAGAGTGGAAATATGTGCTTTTCAGAGGGCCCGGCATGGTGATAAGCGTACTTGTCCACTCAGTGAGGAAGACGCGGTAAACCACCTCACTCCTCGTTTTACTTAATAAAACCTCTACAGGTTCACACCAGCCTTTCGGCTGATGATCTAAACAACAACATATGCCGTGTTGACATCATCAGTTACTCTCAGCATACGCACAACCTAAACGTAAAAAATTCACATCACACGCAAAAATAAGATCTCCATACTAAAAAAATTTCTGTGAGCAACCTACTTTACCAGTTCGCAAAACTGTTGGCAGTCCGGACTAGGACCGCGGTCCTCCAGTTGATGACCACTGACCTACAGGAATCCCGAATCGCTCTCCTGGCCAGAAAACTTGTACTTTAGAATACTGAGGCCTGTACAAGCTTCCAAACATCTGAACGGTTGAGAAAATAATCACGGTATTACACAAACTCACAATAACACAATCACAACACCCAAAACTGTGTAAAGCAAAACTCCAAAAAAATTTAGATTTAAAAGGTGGAGAAAACTAACATGAATTGTTTGTTGTGTTATCGGATTTACAAATTGATCTTGTGACGTAGGCCTTATAAAGTAGTTATTGTTTTATTTTTTTTATGAAATTATTTCTAATCTCATTTTTACATTCTTATGCCCTTTATGAAAGCAACCTACTTTAACCAGTTCGCAAACTGCTATTTGCTGGATCTGCTATCGGGGGCCGCCGCTGGCGATGGGGTATGCTCGCCAACCAAGGTTGGAGGGTACTGAGGAAATAAAATACTCAGGGTGGACAAAAACCAGCAAAGCTACTGCCTTGTAGATGGAATGTTGTGGAATTCAAAGGCTAAGGGAAGAAAACCCTAACAGAAAATTGACTGCTGCCTTGCAGTTGGGTATTGGGTTATCAAAGGCTAGGGAAGAAATCCTGAACAAATCACCTGGTCCTCCAAGTTGGGGGTTGGGCGTGAGGTCAGCAGCCTCACCTTGTAAAAATCGTTTCACGCTTTGAAAACAAGCAATGAGCCTCGGATGGGGACAGGAATTACGGATAATCAAAATGGCATTGAATCAAATAAGAGAAAATGGTAACGGAAATTTTTGGTAAAGGTAGCATCCTGGAATGTGCAGACTTTGATGAAGGCAGGGAGGATGATGGAAGTGTATAATGAAATTCAATGTGGATATACTGGCCCTGCAAGAAGTTAGATGGAAAGGATCAGGAAAGATAGACAAAAAAGATTTCAGCCTGTACTATAGTGGAGATACAGAAAAGTCTGGTATGTATGGAACAGCATTCATGGTAACTGCTAAGGTAAGAGGAAGCTTACCTAGGTTTTGAACCCATATCGGATAGAGTGTGCAGAATAAGGATGAAAGGTCGATTCTGGAACACCACAATGATTTCAGCCTATGCTCCAACAGAGGAAGCATCAGAGGAAGACAAAGGAAGATTCTACGATTGCTTAACAAATGTTTGCAGCAAGATCCCAAAGCATGACATGGTAGTAATGCTAGGCGACTTTAATGCAAAAATAGGGAAGGAGGTCTACTTAGCAAGAGTGGCAGGAAAAAATACCTTACATGAGGAAAGCAATGAGAATGGAAGGATGCTTGCTGAATTGGCAGAGGAGCAGGATCTTGTTATTGCCAGCACACAATTTGAACATAAGAAGATACACCTTGGAACGTGGAACATGCCAGGAACAAATATAGTGAACCAAATAGATCATATACTGGTCACAAAACGTCATGCAAGTTCTATAGAAGACGTAAGAGCAGCAAGAGGTCCAAATTGTGACTCAGATCATTTTATGGTGAAAGCAACAATATTGCAGAGGCTATCAATGGCAGAAAGAGGACCTAAGAAAAATAGGCGCAAATGGGACCTAGAGAAATTAGCAAATACAGAAACTATGCAACTCTTCCAAAATATCATGAATAGAGAACTCAATAAGGCTATGAATGAACTGGAAGGTGAAGGTGGTGATGAGAGTGATGTTGATAAACTATGGAATGGTACAAGGCAAGCAATAATACATGCGGCACAGGAGTCGGTAGGTGAGAAAAGAAGTGGAAGAAGTATTGAATGGTATGATGAATCGTGTAGAGAGGCGGTGCAAAGGAAGAATGATGCTAGACTTGCAATGATTCAGAGGGAAACGCGACAAAATGTGGAAAAATACAAAGAGAAAAGAAAAATCGCTAATAAAATATTAAGAAAGGCAAAGCGAGAACACATAAAAAGCAAGCTGAAACATTTGGAAGAACTTAACACATTGAATGAAACAAGAAAGTTCTACAAAGCACAAAAAATTGCGAGTTTAGGGTTTCAATCAAAAGTGGAGGCATGCAAGGACAAGAATGGGAGGGTGATAATAGAGGAAGAACGAATAATGGAGAGATGGGCTGAGTACTTCGAAAATATATGCCCACGTATAGAAGACTCAAAAAAAGTTGAAGAATGGGTGCCAAATTGCCATACTGCTGTTCTGGAAGTAATAGAGCCAAGTCTTGAGGAAGTAAAAGAGGCTGTGAGTAAACTGAAAAATGGGAAGGCAGCAGGAGAGGATAATATTACTGCTGAAATGTGGAAATATGGAGGGGAAGCATTGGTAAAGTGCCTACACAGAATAATTGCACTGGTATGGAGGACAGAAAAGATGCCAAGGGAGTGGAAAAAAGGCTTAGTTTGTCCAATATATAAAAAAGGAGATAAATTGCTGTGTAATAATTATCGGGGGATCACTTTGCTGGACATAGCTTATAAAATATTTTCCCGCATTCTGACAGTGAAATTGAGCAAGCTTGGAGAAGAAAATAGATGAGTATCAGTGTGGATTTCGACATGGCAGGGGCACTACAGACCAGATCTCCACCATTAGACAAATCATGGAGAGGTTTTATGAGCACAACATAAACTTGCACATGCTTTTCATAGATTTTAAACAGGCATTTGACAGAGTGAAGAGAGTGGAAGTGCTTGCAGCATTAGACAGGTTTGGTTTCCCAAAAAAATTGATCAATTTAGTGAAACTAACAATGATTGAAACAAAAGGCATGGTTCTAACTGAAGGCAGAGTAAGTAGAGAGTTCACAATCTGTGATAGAGTGAGACAGGGTGATGTGCTGTCGGCTTTGCTCTTCAATATTGTGCTTCAGAAGGCAATGGAAAGTATTGACAGAAAGGGCAACATTATGAATAGAATGACCCAAGTTATGGCATACGCCGATGATGTTGTCATAATTGCAAGAAGCATGCGGTCACTGGAAGAGATCTTTTTGAAGATTAAGGAGGAAGCAAAGACAGTCGGTTTGGAAATAAATGAAGGAAAAACCAAGTATCTAGTAATGAGCACCAGAGGATTGAGAGGACAAGGAGCAGTAAAAATAGGAGAAAGCATGTTTGAAAAGGTGACGAGCTTCACGTACCTGGGAACTGAGATCAATAGCAGTAACAGAATATCAAATGAAATAAAACGCAGGTTAATGCTGGGCAATCGTGCTTATTTTGCAAATAGAAATCTGTTTAAGTCAAAACTCCTTACTAGGAACACAAAAATGAAAATCTACAACACGCTAATAAGGCCAATTGTCACCTATGGTAGTGAAACGTGGACAATTCTCCAGGAAGATAACAAAGCCCTGAAAGTGTTTGAAAGAAAAATAGTAAAGAGGATATATGGCCCGGTTTATGAGAATGGTGCGTGGAGAATCCTGAAAAATGCTGAGATAGAGATGATACTGCAAAGAAGGAATATCCTCAGGTACATAAAGGCAAGACGAATAAGTTGGTTTGGTCACATCGAAAGAATGTCTGATGAAAGAATGCAAAAGGTAATGCTGAAAGAGAAGTTAGAGGCAGTGAGAAGAAGAGGGAGGCCGAGAGCACGATGGCAGCAGGATGTGGAGAGGGATTTGAGATCGATGGGAGTGAGAGGATGGAGACGGACAGCGAGAGATAGAGGAGCTTGGAGGCGAATTGTGGAGGAGGCCAAGGCCCACATCGGGCTGTAGCGCCAGAATAAGTAAGTAAGTAAGTATGCCCTTTATGAAATATAGGGAGGGAAAACATTGTTTTGTTGATTTTTCGAAATCGAGTGTTCACAAGAAATACTCGTTTTCAGACCTCCTAAACCAAAAAACCAAGTTTTTACCGATTGGTGTGTGTGTGTGTGTGTATGTGTGTGTGTATGAGAGAGAGAGAGAGAAAGAGGAGAGAAAGAGAGAGAGAGAGAAAGAGAGAGAGAGAGAGAGTATCTCAAAAATGGAGTAGCGTACAAAGTTTGATTTTGGAACACGTTTGATTTTAGGTACATACTGTAAGGAAACCTGACATATTTTCCTCAAAATCAGTCAACCGGAAGTAGTTTATTCGTTCAAATTTTCACTTTTTTGTGATTTTCTCAAAAACTGGTGTTACGATTTTGATAAAAATCTTCTCGTTCACTACACTTTTTTGCTCTGCAAGATAGGGTAAGCGCCATGTTTGCTAAAACTCGTGAGGGCTGTGCTGTTATGGTAAAAATGGTTTTTCGAAGACTTCGGCCTTATTATGCGTTCTGAAACAAAAACGTACCTATATAATCTGAATGAAGAGAATTGTAAGACCTAGCCTGTTGCTTACTTTAGCAACAGTTAGTGATTTTTCATATTTTTCTCATTGAAATCGGACAAAAAAGGTTTTTTAAATTCCGGCCTTAGAATGAATTTTAGGGCAAAAGTTTAAATAACTTAAGTAATAGAAAATGTAAAACCTACACTTTTTATTTCAAGCATTTTTTCCGCTGGCCTGGTTTAGCGCCAGTTAGTAATATTTGTAATTTTCAAGTCCAACAGAGATTTATTTTCATTTAGCGTCATTCAATTATCATTAAAATAAGGCTATATTTTTCATTTTACATTGTTTATCCATGATTAAACATAGGTTTCATTATATACAACGGCTGGAGGAAGTCGTTAGAGTTTTCCACACCAGATTTTTAAACGTATTTTCCGAACTTTACCTATACAACAAAACACTAATGCAATTTTTTGAATAAGTTAAAATGATCGAAACAAAGGGAACAATCACCATCATGTGTCATTACAAAACCAGTAGTATCCACTTGTAATCAACAGAACTAGCAATCTCAACAGAATTAACCGAACTAGCAATTTGAATCTGAATTAACCCTTTGTGGATTATTGACATAAATATCCGCCAAAAAACTTTCCCGCAGGTCGTTTTGCGGATATATCTGCATATGGTTTTGAATGGTTATGGTTGTTTAGAGGATCTTAGACGAGAAGATGAAAGAAGACGTACATAGAAAAATCTTACAAGAAGAAGGGATAGGCTAGTGGGGCATCTCTTAAAACATCCAGGTATTGCTCTATCAATAATGAAGTGTAATATTGAGCGAGTGAATTGTAGGGAGAGGCAAAGGTTAGAATATTTAAATCAAATTACAAAAGATGTAGGGTGTTGCAGGTATGTAGATATGAAACGACTTGCGCAAGATAGAACAGCTTGGAGAACTGCATCAAACCAGTCGAGAGACTGATGAAATAAGGTTGTTTAGAAGTAAAGGTTGTTGATACATCCGCACATTTACAAACTGAATAAAAAAATGTTTTGACTAAAATTGTCTTAATAGTCATCAAAATTATGCCATAATATCTAAATATTTCAGGAAGTATGCATCTGCAGACGCTGGGTTGCAGCACTGCCCACCAGTGTTTCGTACCTCCCACGAGGTCGGTGTCCATATCAGTCGTGCTTCCTCTATTCGTTACTACTTACGTGTGTTACGTTCGTCCAATTTAATAATTATATTTCATTTAACAATCTTTGTACTTGTAGGTTGTTTTCTCTTTTTATTCTGCAATTTAACGTAAGTTACAAGTAATTTTTTTAGTCAGTTCTACTTACGGATATATCTGCATAAGTCACATAACACAGTGCTAAAGACGGATACGTACATTATTTTTCCCCGTTTGTTTAGGTCATCAGCGGAAAGGCTGGTTTGAACCTCTAGAGGCTTTACAAAGTAAAACGGGGAAATAGGTGGTTTACCAATGCCTTCCTCGCTGAGTGGAAAAATATTCTTTACAGCACGCCGGGCCCTCGGAAAAGCATACACATTCCATCCTTCAAATGACACCTTCACTTCATTTACCACAGGGTCTGGCTGTATAACGTATTCATTACTCTCAGAAAAGATAGCTGTGACTAGAGTCTTTTCACATCTACCTCTTCTGTTCTTACATCCTTCAGTCATATAATTGGCTGAACATGTGATAAGAAATAGAACTAGTTTTGTAGCCCTGGAACTAGTAGATTCAGTGCAAAAAATTTAACACTCCACCTGCCTGTTATGGGAATTATTTTTCCATACCCATTATTTTTTATTGAAAGTGAAGAGAAAAATATGTGATAAAATTTTCCTGAGCCTTTAAACAGATTTTTATTCCGGAAAACATATTTAAAAAAAAAATATATATTATTTACTCTAATCCATAAAATGCGTGTTTGACATGAAATTGATCTAGTCCACGAAGGGTTAAAAATTAAATATGCTATAAATCGATTGTTTTGCAACTGTTAAATTTAAATCATGCCCATAACGGGCAGGTGGAGTGTTAAATTATTTGCACTCGATCTGTTGGTTCCAGGACTAAAAAAATAGTTCTATTTCTTATCACATAGTCAGGCAATTATATGACTGAACTATTTACGAACAGAAGAGGTAGAGGTGTGAAAGACACTAGTCAGAGTTATATCCTCTGAGAGTAATGAATTTCACTGTACAGCCAGACCCTGTGGTGAATGAAGTGAAGGTGTCATTTGTAGGGTGGAAAGTGGGTGCTTTTCGGAGGGCCTGGCATGCTGATAAGCATACTCTTTCAACTCAGTGAGGAAGGCAATTGTAAACCACCTCACTCCTCGTTTTTACTTAGTAAAACCTCTACAGGTTCAAACCAGCCTTTCGGGTGTTGACCTAAACAACTAAATTTAAATCTTTAGCAAACGAATGAAAAGTGAATATAAAAAAATAGACTACTTTTCTAAAGTAAAGTATTCAGGTCAAGTATATTGTTTTTCTGCGATCCTGAAAAAATACTGACAATGGAGATTTCTTGATATGTTATGGATTCCTCAATTATTTTGTCGGTACTTATTAGATTGACTGGACCTGCTAAATCATGTTTTGATAAAAATAAAATGGTGATGTCATACCTAATGAGGGAGCCGGTGCTGCTTTTTCTTCTCTCCAAATATCTCTATCAATACGTAAAAATGTGTCTAATAAGTCAGCACCCAAGCTGCTTGTAATTCGTTTCTGAAAAGAAAATTAACAAATTCGTGATACAAAAAAATAAAAAATAGATATAAGTTTATACTTTCTCTTGCCCTAGGCTACATAAAATACAGGAAAAGAAAATATTGTTTTCATCGGAGATGAAAGACCTTTTTTAGCAGTGGCGAGTCATGCCTTCAAAAATAGGTGAAGGGTTGCAACAAACCGAGAAAAATTAATTTGCTAATACTATACGCCAGAGATTAATGAAATTTAAAATAGACTCGTACAAATCAATTGTGGGACACCGCAATTATAAAAAACAAACGTACGTACACATACATAGAACAGCAGGTAAAATAGGCTGGTTGATCTACCACCGCAATCCCTTCACTTTTCGAGGGCGGAAATAATATTGGGTAAATATATAAATGTGTATTCTTTCCTGGTGCCAAAAGGTACCGTTGCATAATTGTTATTGTTATTCATTTTCATTTCTCTTTTTGTATGTCTTCGTGTTCTTTCGTTTTGTTATTCATTATCTGGATTTATCTACCATTGTATTCTTATAGACTTTGTTTCTGGTTAATTGTAACGGGTCCTTGTCTATTTTTTATTTGGTACTTCTGTGACGATCTAGAAATTCTAAAGTAGGTATATTAACTATTTTGTCGGGAAGTTCAGTAGCAATTCGGATGTCGAACCTATGTAATTTTTAAGTGTTACTTCTGTAAAATCAGTGCGTTTAAAAAACAGGTCTGCGTACGGGAAATATTGTATACGTTTGATTGACTGTAAGTAAGATTAATTTATTGTTATGATTGTGAATGATCATCTTTTGTTTTTAGTTAAGTTTGGTTAAGTCCTAAGTTTAATAACAATTTTTAACCAATTACGTCTCAGTAGTTAAATAGTAAGTTATCAGTATTATACAAGTAATAGTTTATTATTTTGTTTATAAAAGTTACAGTTAAGGTACTAAATGTTTTGTTTTTAAAAGTTTAAAAAGAAGATTGTCTATCATTTATTAATAATCAGATCCCAATACAGCCTGGAATAAGTATTACAAAATTTATCAAGTCGTAAAGATAATATCCTTATGTTACTTAAGAGCTCATTCTATTGCACTGAAGAGAGTTTGGAGCGATCAAAACTGTAAAAGCTTCTGCTGAAGAAGGTCGCTGATGTTCAGATTTTGAAGTGCAGGGCACAACTTGAAGTATGGTGGAATGTGCTGACCTTGGATAGGTGTCTCATCTGCTCTACGGAACTGAGTAGAGTCTACGGTTTACGACCGTAGAGCTACAATGGCCTATTTCCACGATGCTAGTTTACTAGCTGCTACCACTAGCAGGACCTACTAGCGCATAGGTGGCGGTTCCCACGGAGCTAGTTAATTAATGCCAGTACTCTAAAGAAATACGTGAGTTGTGTTCTAGCATCTTCTGTTGGTATAAACCGTAAAAATTTAAGACAAATCTTGAGGATGGGACTACACAAAACATGTGAGAGAGAGAGAGCTAAAAAAGAAAAAAAATGCAGTGAGTGGGTGAGGAAGTGGGTCATTAGAAGAGGAGAGTTTGGGGCTTCTTCAAAACTTGTGATAAAACTCGCTTTGGAAGATCTAAAAAACTATGAGTATCTTGCGAATGAGTGGAGAATGAAGAAAATCAACTTCCAAATTAAAACGGCGTTATTTTGAAACAGTCAACACATAGATACGTCTGTTCAAATCTAGTATACGCGCGCGCACACACACACACACACACAAACACACGCACACGCGCGCGCGCGCACGCACACACACACACACACACACACACACACACACACACACACACACCCTCCCAAAATACAATTTTTCTATAAATTAATTATAATTATGATTTTCTTAGGCTTACCTGATTAATTAGTCTGCTTGGGGCACATCCCATCTCATATCCGTTTCTTGGCAGTAATTTTCTTTTAACCATTTTATGACCATAGCAAATAGGTTATAGAGGTGTAAATTGAATAAATGTTTTGTTAGAAATATGCTCAATTTAACATTGTATGCATTATTGTTTCAACTCCAACTAAAAAACAAAAAAAAATAGTATTTTTCAGATCTGATCAGTGGTAGAGGGTAGATCCACATAAGAGATGATCTCTCATAAAATAATTTCCTATCCATTTCTTTTACAAACTTAAATCATGATTCATTATACCCGTCGGTAACATATATAAGTGTGGAGTATTAAAAATTAAATAATTATTGTAATTACAAAAAAGCAATATTATTATTATTATTACTTTTTTGGTTTAACGTCTGACTGTTTAAAGCAATATTAAAGTAATATTAAAGCAATATTAAACTTTAAAAAACAATATTAAAGTTAATGTTAGGCCTATTAGCAAAATATTTAATTGTAAAATGCTAAATCATGAACACTGGCTTCCGGCTTGGATTTACAATTTCAGATATGGTCTTCGGCATCGGTTAAGCGGGAAGCCTATGCTATTCTAACCTAACGTGCGCCTGTCAAATTATTCAGAAAGAAAAAGACGGCCGCCAAATATTTGTTAATAAAAATTGACTGTATCCTTCTGTATCCTTTCTGGGATGAACACGTATACAAGGTCTTTTTCAAAGTATTAAGAAACTAATAATTGTTTTAAAGAAGTTGAGAATTACAGAAATGGCTCTTCAGCAGCGGTAGACAGTAGGCTACAAGAAGGAAATAATTATTACACCCTTAAATCTGTGAGCTCACTTCCTGAAAATTATTTTGATTTTGTACGACCTGGTATTTGAAAAATATCCACCAAATGACCTATCCTAGGACATGTGAAACAATAATAGATAGGTTTATATCCCATCTCGTTCACAAATTTGTTTGTAGATAGCCTATGTGTATATTTGATAGCAGAGATAATGTATTTTTTCGTATAGGTCCAATTTTAGACCACGTGAGGTGACTTTAGACGTTTCTGGAAGCTCTTTTTGCAGCCCACATCCTCAGCATTCGCTCACTGTAGGCTTTTCTCCTTTCTTCTGTCCACCCGGTGTTCTGTTTTTGATCTTCATGGAAGCCTCTGAAGTCCGTAATTAGTTGGCTGAATTTAGTTCGGTTCATTAAGTTTTCTCAGGTTATTCCGGTTTTCTCAATATCCTTTCTGACTTCTTTAAACCGTTTATCCTACACCTTAGGTCTATTCTTTTAATTTTATTAATTATTGTTTTATTATTTTGTTGTTGTTTTATTGTGTCATAATTTTTTTGTCGACCTGTTGTCATCCATTCTATAAAGGTGACTGTTAAATTTTAGTCATCTTTTTCTAATCGTTTCGCAGTATGGTCCGCGGTCTCCCAGGGGTCCGCGGACCATACTTTGAGAAACTTTCGCGAAAAGTTATAACGAAGCAATAACCTTATGATTAATGGAAGTAGGAGGAGAAAAAATATAAACAATGATTACATCCGTTATCCTACGGATTCATTTACCGGTCCTATAACTCAGGTCTGCAGAGGTAAAATTGCTTAGAATCAACCTTCTAATAATCTTGAACAGCACCAAGAAACAAATTTGTTGGTGCTGAAAGTGGAAAAATATTTAAAACATTTGATCACGTAAATTTTTTACAATTTATGGATTTTTGTTCTAACCAAAAAAAGTTTTGCTTCTTCCATTACGTATTAAACTATGAATAATGAAATAATTTGTGAAATAACTTTGTTTGTTATTGACAAAACTATTAAATGCTATTAACAATTTTATAAATATGCGACAGATGAAAAAGTATTTAGAAGACAATGATAGTATATCCCCGCATGGATAATAGTCCACTGTTAAGGTTCCAAGGACAAACTGTCATTCCGACGATTGTTCTGATAAAAGGTATTTTACAAACTCCGCAGGATACCTCTATTCAAATACAAACCAAGGAAAAATAGGCAAACAGCAGTGATGAAATTGAGTGTCTTTTAAAAAGAAACAATACCCAATAAATTAAAAATTTTAAAAAGGTATTTTCCGCTATAATAAATAAATTCATATTCTATACGGGTTTAAAAATTGGAGTGAACTTTTTGAATTATACCTCGTTAGCTTTTCACTCATAAAAATCTTTGCTGATTTTTATAATTTTACTACTATAATTACCCGCTCCGGCTTCAACCGGGTATAATTTTATTTTATTTCATTTATTTTTAAAATTAGGATTTGATTTGATTTAGACAAATTATAAATATAATAATAGAATTATTAGTTCGAAATTTATAAATATTTAAAGATTTTTGGGTTCAATACTATTTTCAACCTCTTAAGAGTACATTTTTGAGTTCATATTATAATTTCACAATATCTAAATTTTCTTAAAAATAAAACTTATTTATTTTTTACTTTCTCTTGCCTATATGAATATATAGGAAGGAAAGTATTGTTTTCATGTCGATTTTTCGAAATCGAGTTTTCACCGGATCTACACGTTTTCAGACCCCCTGAACCCAAAAAACATGTTTTTAGAGATTAGTTTGTGTGTGTGAGAACAGAATATCTCAAGAACGAAACATCGTACGAACCTGAAACTTGAAACTTAAGTTAGACACCACTATCAGACCCGACACGAACATTTTCATAAAAATCGGTCTACTGGAAGTAGTACCTATATATATAGTTTATAGTAGTTTATTTATAGTTTATTCGTGTCATTTTTCACTTTTTTGCGATTTTCTCAAAAAAGGGTCCTACGTTTTTTTTTTGAAATCGCCTGGTTTACTAAATTTTTTATCCTCTACAAGATAGGGTAGGCGCCATGTTTGCTGAAATCCTTGGTGAGGCTGTTTTTATGTAAAAAAATTGTTTTTTTAAGATTGCGGCTTTAATATGCATTATAGTGCAAATATGTATATAATAAGAGTTGTAGAGAATTTAAAATCCTACAACGTTTTTTCAAACATTTTTTTTGTATAACGCTTAGTTTAGCGTTAATTAGCGATTTTCTGTTTTTTTTCCTCACGAAAACGTGTAAAAATCTATTTTTTTAAGATTTCAGCCTTAGTATGCATTTTACGACAAAAGTGTATATATAAACAAATTTATAGGAAATTAAAAGATCTACAACTTTTATTTAAAGCATTTTTCTCTGCAGAGCCTAGTTTAACGTGAAAGAGTGATTTTCCGTATTTTGAAGCCAAACTGAGGTTGATTTTCATTTTGCGTCTATCGCTCATGATTAAAATTAGGTTATGTTTATTGAGGTAGTTTTTTTGTTTATTTCTAATGATAGATTTTATTGTTCGGTATTTGCATTGGCAAGAGAAAGTTGTGTGAATGTTTCACACCAGATTTTTAATGTATGAAATCAAACTTAAAGACATTTTCATTAATTTTGAATATAAAATTTTTAAAACTTGTTATATTTAACATCGGTAGAACAGAAATTTTTCATTTTCCTGTGTTTGGAAAGTCATAAAAAAGTTTTTCTTGGAGGCTCAACACAAAATGAAAAGTATTAACAATCTCTGTTTGCTAAGACAATTACTACTTCTTAGGTTTCATGTTACTTAAAAAACTTAAAATAGAATTACAAAAAATTTCCTGTAACAAAAACTTTAAGTTATAAAATAGGAAAACCTTATTTGAAAATATTTAATTAAGGTTTATACACGTACTCATGTTGTTGTTTAGGTCATCAGCCAAAAGGATGGTTTGGACTTCTAGAGGCACTAAGTAAAACGAGGAGTGAGGTGGTTTTCAATTGCCTTTCTTACCGAGTTGAAAAGTATGCTTATCAGCAAGCCAGGCCCTGAAAAGCATCTACTTTCCACTTTGCAAATGACACCTTCGCTTCATTCGCCGCAGGGTCTAGCCGTATAATGGTAAAATTTATAACTCCTAGAGGAGATAACTGTGACTAGGTCTTTTACACCTTTACCTCTTCTGTTCTTAAATGCTTGAGTCATATGATTGGCTGACCATGTGATAAGAAACAGAACTATTTTTTGTAGCCTTGGAACTAGCAGATTGAGTGCAAATAATTTAACACTCCACCTACCTGTTATGGGCAAATACATACCTATAATGCTCCTAAATTAGGTAACTGAAAATTTTAATAAATTACATTACAAAATGAGTAACCTTGGTACAAAAAGATTATCTGAGAATATAAAATTTTGAATGCCAGTTTTTCGTTGAATTTTTGACAAGATAATAACTACAGTCATTTGACGAAAGCTGTTGATTTCTACCCTACCACTTTTCTTGTAACGTATCAAGGACTTGTTATTTTAACTTGAAAGGCAAACAATAATGTTTTTTTTTTGTCTATACATTATTTATTTTTCGTGTTATTCTGGCATGATCCAATTCCAAATATGTATGAAATTTATAAACGTAAAATCATACGAATTTTTGGATATTCAATTAAAATTTTGTTCGTACAAAATTTTTTTTAGAATCGACGTAACAAAAATTTCTTATAAAATTATATACCTACGATTTATGTAAATTTCTTACAAAATATTTTTAAGGAAAGTAATGAATTTAAAAATAAATGGAAAGGAGTTTATCGGAGCATGTGTATTCACTGACAAGAAGGAAATAATATATTTAAAGTTATTAGTTAATCAACTCAGATTTTTATTGATAGATCATAAGGAATTTTTAATGAGCATCAAATATTCCAGAAATAAATAAAAAACTAAATACATAATAAATATCAAAATAACTCAGCTTCAATTGAAGACACGACACTGGAGAAGTTGATAGTTTCACATACTTCGCAAAGAATAGCGAAAAGAAAGCGAAAAAAGCAGACGAGTAGAAGTGGGTGGTGCGTCCGAAGAACTCACAACCTGTAATGAAGAGCCGGTCTTTGGCAGGGGCGAACGGGGCAACCTCCCCAGGCCCCACGTCGGTAAAAATTGAAAGATTACAAATACTATAACTCTGCTTTAACTTTGACAAGTTAAGCAACACGTTTTGAACTAACGTCTTGGTAAAGTACCCACCTGACCAAAATACCATAAACATACACTTAACTGCGTATCCCAGTTAAATTCAAGTTTACACATAAAAATATCGGTGAAAAACAACGAAAATACTTGGATGGCTGTGAAATATATATGCTCTCTGATAACAAATACTTATATTACAATAGAATCCCACTAATCCGGACTCCACTTGTTGGACATCCGGTTAATCCGGACGGGATTTAAAAAAGTTATATATAACAGGATTTATGAATTTTACCTTATATTTTTATTAAGTCAACCTCTGTTCGACTTAAAAAAATACCGAGTTTTCGGAAATATAAATACAGTTCCGGCGTTAAAAGCGGGTGACCAGTGCGGCCACCCCGGGCTCCGCCCTTGATGAACAAAAATGGTGGTAAAGAAAGGGGTATATTTTCATCTTCCCAGAAAGGCCCCAAAAAAATATTTTCCCCGGGCCCCGCTTCGGCTAAGGTCGTCACTGAAGAAAGCACTCTCGAGGCAAGCCAAGAACATTATATTGTAATACTGTAATAAAACCTGCTTAACTGTAGCGAGTGAATACTTCAAAATAACCAGGCTGATCTTAAAAAAGCAGATAAATTTGATAGAAAGATCTTCCACAAGATAATGGGTTTGAAGATATTAGTCGCACAGTACAGATTACGAGGACGAGAAGAACTGTATAATATAAACGAATGATTAATGGAAACGATCAGAAAACGAAGGCTAAAATTCTTTGAAGAACTGTGTAGCATAGGCCTATGTAGATGAGAAACGGTTGACAAAAACAATTTTTAAGTCACTAAAAAATAGATTTAGGTGTAGGATGAGAAGTATAAAAAGTGAGAAAGGATTTTGAGAAAAATCGATTTAACCGAGAAAACGTAGATGATCGAACCTAATTCAGACAACTAATTACTGACTTTAAGAGCTTCTTCCATGAAGAGTAAAGCTGAACACTGGGTGGACGGAAGAAAGAAAATCAGCTTACAATGGACGAATGCGAATGTGTGCTGTAAAAGGAGCTTCTAGAAATATCTTATCACTTCACGTGGTCTAAAATTAGCATTATACAAAAACGATAAATTTTTAAAATGTGATAAAAATTCCTGACCAATTTTAGTATTCACTAAGGGTAAATTTATTAAATTATTTGTTAAACATACTGTAAACTTAGATTCTATGCTCGGTTTCAATTCCCGGTCAGGGGTGCCATTTGTTAATTTATTTATGATCTCATATCATTACCTCCACACAAGACAAGGCTTATGCATCGCCCAAAATAAATTTCTGATAAATTAAAGTTGAACCTGCATATTTCGAACCTCTCTTTAACGAAAACCTCTAACTTATGAATGATTTTATTTACTGTGACATTGTAATAAAAGTACGGTATAAAATTACCTCGATATTACATATTTATAACTGTTATTTATAAAACTAATTGAAAGTCATTGTTTCTGTAAACACATACAGCAAACTTTTTAAACTTCTCTGTGATTTTTTTGGGCGGTTACTCTACTTACTCATTTGCGCACCTAAATTTGTACCTGTATAGCCGGCCGCATTGGCGTAGTGGGTAACTTGCTTGCCTCTCATCATGCTGTATTGGGTTTGAATCCCATTTAGGCACGACATATTTTTATACGTTACAAAAAATCATTTCATTCTTCACCGTCTGCATTAGCAGTAATTGCAGAACACTCGGACGTTAACCCCCCCCCCAAAAAAAAAAAACACCTGTATGCATATTACGAACATAAAAGATTCTTGACGGCATTAAAGAAAAACTTCTTATTTTTAAACAAGGGCAGTCTACCTATAGAAAATTTTGGTGTGTTGCAAATTAGTGGAAAACCTTTTTGAGCCTGAAATGTAGCTATTCTTTTTAGTTAATCATGAATAAAAATTATTTAAAATATTTACCCTTATCTTCTAAAATCAAAGTGGGATTTTAAAACCAACTACAAGTTTTATAATGGTTATAGGCCTAAATTGGGCGTACTACGGCCAATTCACGAGGAATTGGCGCCAAATTAAAGAAAATCCCATTCTAGGCATCATGTTTGTATAGTTACAGTATTTCCTTTATTTTTGATTTTTCGTTTAAAAATATAGGTAAACAAACTTTTTGATATCGAACCAATAAAATACTTTAAAAAAATTAACACAGTGTTACCTTTAGCATCGAAGATGCCCTAGAGGACACAATTCTGACCGATTTAAAAAAAACTTCGAATCGAGAAGGTAAGTCAAAAGTTATGGTTTAAAAAAAATGTTAATATTAGTCCTACATCTTAATTCTTGAACAAGAAAATGTTAAAGTCTAAAAGTTGACATTTTCACAAAAAGTGTTGATTTTGCTATGACATTCCTTTCTTTTAAGTATATTCATTGAAAAAAATTATTTATCATTATTAATGAAATAATTATACCAATTTGTTCAGGATAATTTACACTACTAAATAGTGGAGGGTAAATGTTTTACGTTCTCTTGAGTTCTATGAATATACGAAAGGAAAGAAAAGTTAGATTTCATGTCGACTTTTCGAAATTAAGTTTTCAGCGGAAACACATGTTTTAAAATCCCTGTAGCCCAAAAAAACATGTTTTTCCAATTGGTCTATTCTTGTGTCTTTTTTTGTTAATTGCAGCTAGGAAACTCCCGAGGAAGTATAGGATGTGTCAGTAAGTTATAAACACATTATTTCAATCACACATTGACCTACTGCTACAAGCTTACTACATGTGTGTCATCTTCTAATATTTACACAATAGTAGGCCTACGTACAGAGTTTTTTTAGTACTCGCTTCAATGCTTTCTTTGGGTGTTTATTTATTTTGAGTTATTTTTCTTTTTACTTTTTATATAATATTATTCAGAAAGAAATTCTTGTACACTATAAAAATTTTCATAAATCAAGTAACTTTTCAGATTTATTTTAAATGAATGCAAAGTACCACAACATTTTAAAAATTGTGGTAATTTATTGATCTATTTTCTCCCCGGATAAGTAAAAGGTTTTTGTTCAAACAGTTATAATAATCGTTTCTGTTTCTAGTGTTATGATAATGAACATTAAAATAGTATATATAAAAAAAGTATTTTGCCTAATACACATTATTACCTGGTGCGGGGGAAATCAAACTACTCAACTATGGCTCAGTCATGTTCTAGGATAGACTTGATAAGTGCTTCCCGTTTGGGCAGAAGTCAGTTTTTATTGCCCAAATATAGTAAGTGAACCAATTAAGAATTAGAAGGCGTCAATATCCGTTGGATCTCGTGTCCACCTTGAAACTTTTTATAGTGGGCCACCCTGGCTAAGCAACCACAGACTGACTACCTTTTAAACTTTATGATATTCGCCAGATTTCTGACATCAGTACGCATAAGATTTAAAATATTAGGAGCTAAATAACTCGATTGTCTTTGGTATGATAAAGTGAAACTCTGTGGAGTGGAAAAAAGTACTTGTTTCGGATGTTAAAGTTTTGCCAACAGGCAAAAACAAGTTAATAAATATCAAAAACATTTTTTAGAAATTTGAAAAACTAATTATATAATTCATTATTAACCTCCTAAATGATAGTCAAAAAGATAGTAATTTAATAAAAAATGTTGTGTGAAACATTCTCATGACTTTCTGTTGCCGATGTTGACAAGTAGTAGACCTAAATTTAAAATGACTAACTACCACAAAACAAAGTAAGATAAAAGATTTATGTTCAAACAATTTGTTGTAGTTTTAAATTTTTTAAATTATTTGCTGTCTGTACCTTTACCACATTTATAACACTGTACATTTAAACCGACAAATTTCTTGACCTAGTTCAGTAAAAAAATATTTAGTCATGTTACAAAAAGTTTTTATTATGAAAACAAATTTTTACTGGTTTCAATAAGTAAAATATGAATAATTACTAATTGACGCTAAACTAAGCACAGTAAAAATACGTTTGAAATCAAATTTATAGGTTTTCTGATTTTCTATAATTTTGATAATTACACTTTCTTAAAAAAATAATTTCTACCAACATAGCATAGCCCCTCCTCCACGACTTTCCCCAGACGTACCGCTTACCAATCATGTAGAGCACAAACAATGAGGCGATTTTAATAAAAGTTGTAGAACCCGTTTTTAAGCAAACTGAAAAACGGGAAAAATTGCACGAATTGCTACTTCCGGTTAACCAATTTTGGTCAAAGTATTCATGTGGGTCCCTTCGTGGTACCTAAGTAACGTTTTCCTAAGTACAACGGTTTTAACTGAGTACTATTTCCCTTTTTTAATTTATTTTGTTCACGCCAATACAGAACGTTTAAGGTTTTCACTAAGTACAATTTTCCTTTTTTAATTTATTTTGTTCACGCCAATACAGAACGTTTAAGGTTTTAACTAAGTACAATTTTCCTTTTTTAATTTATTTTGTTCACGCCAATACAGAACGTTTAAGGTTTTAACTAAGTACAATTCTCCTTTTTTATTTTATTTTGTTCACGCCAATACAGAACGTTTAAGGTTTTAACTAAGTACAATTTTCCTTTTTTAATTTATTTTGTTCACGCCAATACAGAAATACAGACCAATCGTTAAAAATAGTTTTTTGAGTTCAGGGAACCTTAAAACTCGATTAGAAAATTTTACATGTAAACATAACTTTCCTCACCTACATATCATACTGAGAAAGTAAATAACAAAAAATAAAGTTACAGATCAAATTATACCTGAATAAAAATAATCCCATCCAATAGGCAAAAACAAGTTAACAAATAATAATACAATTTTATAGAAATTTTAAAAACTAATTATGTAATTCACAAATAACCTCCTAAATAATTTAAAATTTATATAAATTAATAGACTACTAATTATTATAATAAATTTTATTAATAAATTATTTTACAAACCATGAACTAAAAAATGTATAAGAACACGGACGAATTTATACTGAAAATAAGTATGACAGTTTCGTAGGTGAACAAACAAAAGACACTGAAGAAGATAGTAAAGTATTACCCATTATTGCTTGTTTTGGTTTAGAATGAAGGTCTGGTTGCCATGGTAACAGAGCTTCAATATACACATATGACATGATTACAATCGGTTGTTTATTGTATTCATTGATTGGAAAACAGAGGTCTATTATAAAACTATCACACTAAATATCATCGTTAAAATTCAATGTTACATAATAAAGCAATGCCATTTATACTGGCCTGTGTCACCGATTAAGGTCATTAGATATTTCTTTCATTATATTGTTTTCACATTTAGTTCGAAAATTGTTTTACGATTATTATCTCAGTTAAAATAAAATCGTATTACAAGCTTAAAGATTATTATCATCATACATTTTATGAGATGTTCAATTAGATAATACATATTATTATTTAGAATGTTCCGTTAATTTTGGATAAAAGTAAAACGTTTTCAAATAAAAACATGTAAAAGTTTTTTACTTTCTCTTTCCCTATACCAGTGGTTCTTAACCTGGGGGCGTAAAAAAATTTCAAGGGAGGCGTGAGTGTATTAAAAAAAATAAAATTATAATCTACTCAGTTTTGTAGTCGCATGTGTATTTTCACATGATCTAAACATATTTCCTATCATGATTCTGTGATATATTTAAATGATCACATTCAGGAACAAGCAATTGACCTTAAATAATGCGATTCTCAAGCAAACGCGGACTTTTCAAATATGAATGTTGAAGGTTGTTAGTTAAGGATACCCGGAACGGAGAAAATTGAACATTTTTACATATCCGGTTTTTTGCACATTATTAAAATTCAGGGTTTTCTGCATCCAATGATGTATAATTTGTTGGGGATTTTGCAGTTCCCCCCAAAATATATATAAATATATATGTTTCACCCTTGCGTTATTTTCTAAACGTTACCTTTTAGCATAAATATATCTATTTTTTGAATGTCAAACGATAAATTCATAATTTGGTTTTTGTTTTAAAACTTTAAGATGGTATTAGACCAGCTTTGAATGTAACAGTTGAGGAATTTCCAGACTATGATCCTGGATTGTACCAGAGAAACTATTTTGCAGTACTTATAATGTGTTTTCTTTTAGTTTTTTCTTGTTTCCCGTAAATAGCAATTTTTGACACATAAGGAACATTTTTCAGCCAACTGTAAACGGACTTCAATGAAATTTTTGCACAGCCTTTTATATCATAATTGCAATGTACTGAGTTAATATTACAGTAAAATAATGTGTTTAAATATTTATTTTCTACCTAAATAGGCAAAAAATTATCCTTTTCAAAAGTAGGGTAATTTTAAAAACCATATTCATATCTTCCTAACAATATATAAAGATGCTACTAATTCTGTAGGTGTTGAATAGCCTAGAAAGTAACCACAAATAATTTGTACAGGATAACTGTAATAGTTTTTGAGAAAATGTTCCTTAGATTAACATTACGAAGATAGGCATTCCGGGTACCCTTAAGTTATTTTCATATGTTTACCCACAAATTGCTTTGGAAGCTGCAAAGTTGTTGGTACAGTTTTCATAAACATATATCTCTGTGAATCTGGGTTTTTACGCTAGCGTACATAAAGTCAAAATATCGAGCAAGGCTGGATGTCGAAAGTGACTTGAAATGTGCTTTGTCACAGTTACAACCGAATATTCAAAAACTTGTCTAGGACAAACAGTGGCAATGTTGACTGATATGACATGCATAAATACCTCAGATAGATTACTAAAATAAATTTGTATTTAATTCTATAATTCTTTTATTTAGAAAATTAATTAAATTCTGTAGCTATACTAATAGTGATAATACAATCATGTTCAAAATAAAGTTATATGTTATGTATAAAATTATCTGAAGTTTAATGTAATAACCAGCTGCACCCAACCTAACCAACTTGTTTCATATTCCGATTTTAGCCTTCTACTTGTTTTTATCACTTATAGAGATTATTGAAGGGGGAGGCGTGACCTCACATCAGTGTTCAAAGGAGGGCACAATGCCTGAAAGGTTGAGAATCACTGTTCTGTACGAACATGTAGCGAAGGAAAGTATTGTTTTCATGTAAGTTTTCCAACTTGAGTTTTTACCGGAAATAGGCCTACACGTTCTTAGGCCCCAAAAACCACAAAAAAAGTTATTAACTATTGGTCTGTGTCTGTTCCATCCCGCCAGATCGGACTTTAGCGTGTACGATAAAACACATGCTTTCATTGGAAAAGAAAACTTCTGTCCAGCTACCAAATTAAATTCATAAAATTGTAAAAAATCAGTAATTCACTACACATTGTTACGTTCACACATACACACATTCACTATCAACACACTAATATTAACCTTAGATAACAGAAATATAAATTATTTATAATCAAGTCTAGTTAATTTCAAATACAGTCTACTAGACCTACACTGAACTGTGTGTGTGTGTGTGTGTGTGTGTGTGTGTGTGTATGTGTGTGTGAAAAAAATCTCAAAAACGGATTTTTTTTACAAATATTTTTATTAGAATCGATTAATTGGAAGTAATATTTTATTCGTGCAACTTTTCACATTTTCCATCAAAACCGGCTGCTTCGATTTTTAAAAAAGTCGCCTTATTTACAATATTTTCTATTCGCTACAAGATATGGTAAATGACATGTCTGCTGAAATTCTTGGGAAGGCTGTGGTTAAGATAGACTCTCGTGGTAAATAATTGTTGTTTTAAGATTGCGACCTTAATATGTATTTTACAACAAAAATGTATTAGTTAAAGTTGTAAGAAAATTTAAAAAACGTACTGCTTTTATTTCAAACACTTCTTCCGACAACGTTTAGTTTAGCGTCAATTAGTGATTTTCTGTATTTTTCTCATAAAAATCGTTAAAAAATAGGCTTTATTAAGATTGTGGCTTGAATATGCCTATGCATTTTACAACAAAAATGTAGTACATTAAAAAGTTATAGAAAATTTAAAAACCTACAACTTTTGTTTCAAGCCTACATAATCTAGTTAAGCGTCAGTTAGTGATTTCCCGTATTTTTAAGTTAAAAGAAGTTGATTTTCATTTAGTGTCATTCAATCTTAAATAAAATTAGGTAATGTTTGTCATTTTATGTTTTAGGTTATGTTTGTCAATTGATTTTATGTTTGTCACCTGCCTATAACAGACAGGTGGATTGTTAAAATTTTTGCACTCGATCTACTAGTTCCAGGGCTACACAAAATAGTTCTGTTTCTTATCACATGGTCAGCCAATTACGTGAAGCATTTAAGAACAGAGGAGGTAAAGGTGTAAAAGACACTAGTCAGAGTTATATCTGAGAATAATTAATTTTTACTTTCTCTTGCCTATATGAATATATAGGAAGGAAAGTATTGTTTTCATGTCGATTTTTCGAAATCGAGTTTTCACCGGATCTATACGTTTTCAGACCCCCTGAACCCAAAAAACATGTTTTTAGCGATTGGTCTGTGTGTGTGTCGTGTGTGTGTGTGTGCGTGCGTGTGTGTGTGCGTGTGTGTGTGTGTGTGTGTGTGTGTGTGTGTGTGTGTGTGTGTGTGTGTGTGTGTGTGTGTGTGTGTGTGTGTGTGTGTGTGTGTGTGAACAGAATATCTCAAGAACGGAACATCGTACGAACTTGAAACTTGAAACTTAAGTTACGTACCACTACCGGACTCGACACGAACATTTTCATCAAAATCGGTCAACCGGAAGTGGTAGTTTATTCGTGTAATTTTTCACTTTTTGCGATTTTCTCAAAAACTGGTACTACGATTTTTTTAAAAATCGCCTGGTTTACTCAATTTTTTATTCTCTACAAGATACGGTAGGCGTCATGTTTACTGAAATTCTGGGTGAGGCTGTTTTCACGTAAAAACGTTGTTTTTTTTAAGATTACAGCTTTAATATGCATTTTAGCGCAAGACGTTATATAATAAAAGTTGTAGAGAATTGAAAATTCTACAACTTTTATTTCAAACAATTTTTTGTATAACGCTTAGTTTAGCGGTAATTTGCGATTTTCTGTTTTTTTTCTCACGAAAATGTGTGAAAAATTGATTTTTTTAAGATTTCGGCCTTAGTATGCATTTTACGACAAAAGTGTATATAATTTAATTTATAGAAAATTGAAAGATCTACAACTTTTATTTAAAGAATTTTTCTCTACAGAGCCTAGTTTAGAGAGAAAGAGTGATTTTCCGTATTTCTAAGCCAAACTGAGGTTGATTTTCATTTTGCATCATTCACTCATGATTAAAATAAGGTTATGTTTGTTGAGGTTAGTTTTTTGTTTATTTCTAATATTTTATTAATAATGTTAGGTTTATTGTTAATTATTTGCATTGGCAAGAGAAAGTTGTGTGAGTGTTTCACACCAGATTTTTTCATTATACATTCAGACCTTGTGGTGAATGAAGTGAAGGTGTCATTTGCAGGGTGGAAAGTAAAGTAGAAGCTTTTCAGAGGACCTGGCATGCTGATAAGCATACTTTTTCACTCAGTGAGGAAAGCAATTGTAAACACCGCACTCCTCGTTTTACTTAGTAAAGCCTCTAGAGGTTCAAACCAGCCAAAAAAAACAATAACAACAATAATTAGCAATAAGCGAGTCAGCTGTTTAACACCAGATTTTTGGAGACGGTTCACATCCTAGTAAAGTTAGTTACTTTTATTTTCATTTAACCAATAGACTGTGGTTACTGGTGTACTTTAATGGTTCGGGATAAATTAACGATACTCTCTTTGGAATGGTCAGCTTGAGTCTGTACAAGACTACACGTCATACACATCACCTACTGTCAATTTCTTTATTATAGATACCCGAGTTTGGAGCCTTGTTTCTTCAAAACCGTTTGTTTAATTTTAACGTACTGTACACCAAAATTTAGCTAATTTCAATCTGCGTTGTTACAGTTAGTTTCATATTTTAAGCGATTTTTAAACGCTTTTATTATTACTTACTGTTTTTTTATTACTTACTCTTGGATCCATCAAATCTTGCAACTTAAAATTTTAATACTTCTACCGTATCAATATGAATCAAACTTTGCACACTTGTTTATCTTCGATGACAATACGCTGTGGAGTTTGTAAAAAAAAATTTTTTAATTCTAAAATTTTATAACGCTTTTCATTTAACTTACTCTTGGATCCATCAAATCTTGCAACTTACAATTTTAATACTTCTACCGTATCAATATGAATCAAACTTTGCACACTTGTTTATCTTCGATGACAATACGTGGAGGTGTTTGTAAAAAAAAATTTTAAAATTCTAAAATTTTATAACGCTTTTCATTTAACTTACTCTTGGATCCATCAAATCTTGCAACTTAAAATTTTAATACTTCTACCGTATCAATATGAATCAAACTTTGCACACTTGTTTATCTTCGATGACAATACGCTGTGGAGGAGTTTGTAAAAAAAAATTTTTAAATTTAAAAAAAATTTAAAAAAAATTTTAAAAACGCTTTTATTTAACAATTACTTAAAATAATTAACTAAAAATAAAAAAATAAAAAAAATTACAAAAAAATCACTGAAAAAAAAATTACAAAAAAATCAAAAATTTTTTTTTAAGAAACGCTATTATTTAACAATTAATAAAAAAATGAACTAAAAAGAAAAAAGTAAAAAAAATTTACAAAACAAATTACAAAAAAATCAAAAAAAAAATTTTTAAGAAACGCTATTATTTAACAATTAATCAAAGAAAAATGAACTAAAAAGAAAAAAAGAAAAAAATTTACAAAAAAAAAATCACAGACATTACAGTTAAAAATAAAAGCGTGGCGCATTAATATATATAATATTTTACAACGAATATTTTACAATAAATATTATATATATTAATGCGCCACGCTTTTATTTTTAACTGTAATGTCTGTGATTTTTTTTTTTGTAAATTTTTTTCTTTTTTTCTTTTTAGTTCATTTTTCTTTGATTAATTGTTAAATAATAGCGTTTCTTAAAAATTTTTTTTGTAAATTTTTTTTTTGATTTTTTTGTAATTTTTTTTGTAAATTTTTTTATTTAATATTGCGATACTGAATCAACCTCCTGCCTGCGTTTCATAGAAAAAATCTGAAAATTTTAAATATATTATATTTAAATTTTTAATATATAATATTTCTGAATATTTTCTGTTAAAATGGATCTTGCCGCTGGCTTAGCCAGAGCTGCAGTTGACGTAGCTATGGTATGCAATTAACAAGGACGCTCCTGCGGTATACATATGATAATGAATGCACTCTCACTGCGGTACTGTTAAAATGCATCGTTGCACTTCCTCCTCGACACGCAATGCACTTTTCCTATCTACAGTTACGCAAGCTAACGGATAGGCCATATCTTATTATTATATTTCATTGTTCTTATCATTCAAAAAGCGCGGAAAGATTTGGCGGGAAACCGAGCGTGACGTGACGCGTGATTTAGGTTATGTTAAGTCCTAACCGTTAGCTACGTCAACTGCAGCTCTGGCTAAGCCAGCGGCAAGTAAACAGAGCAGCAGCAGCAGCAGCAACAATTAATTTCCTACATAGATTGCATCATTACCCACCACTCTCACCGAGTTTTCTTTATCGATCATGCAGAGAAGATGAGTACAGTTTTATTTCAACTCTTGTGCTGTTAAGTTGTCTTATTATTGTTACTACATTGAAATGTCTTCTATTCCACAAAACCAATTGGGTTTACTAGACAATTACGACTGTGATAATAACTCACAAGACGACTTCATATTTAAGAAGTCTAAACCAACTACTGCTGACGACCAATTACCTGACGAAGAAAATATTTTCAAAACACAAAAAAAATTAGAAGAAGAGAAAGACGACGACGAAGAAAAAAACGACGACGATATTGTAGACATATCAGACGCCGAGGAGGAAGAACAACAGCCTGACCTGACATGTCATCTATCGGACGAGGAGCCGTTGGAGGAGGACGAGCAGGAATGTATGCCACCACCAGCCGTTCCTCCTCCGAAACAGCAGAAGAAGAGGGCAGCCCGTTCGACATCGACCAGCTCGTCGAGGAGGCAGCTGAAGCGGCCCTCTACGGAGTCACCAGCGCCAAAAACACCGGCAAAACGTACGAGGAAGGCCGCCGACGAGATGAAACTGAAACAGACTACGGTAGAGCGGACGCTGGTGAGTACCTCTATCCGAATGATTACAATTATAACTATTTTAGAAGGTTTGGCGAACGAATTGATAGTGGATATGGTAGATGTTCTGATCCGATTCCTGAACGATCCGGACGAATGTGCGTGGTTCCTAGCCGATCAGGCTCCTCCTGTAGTGCGAGCGATTCGTCACCTCGCACGACGGTGGGAGTCCCTCTCTCGCGATTACCGTGGAACGACATTATTAATAAGTGCCATTCAACGGTCAAACGACCGTACCTGGTACACGACACAGTTAGATATCATAACGGCGATGAGTTTGAAAGCCTTGTTAAGGAAATTAACAAAAGATCCGTCGTGCGTAAAATACATTCAAGATTTGCGCACGGGTCAGGCGTCCTCATCGTCGCCCGACACCCCGTACCGGGAATCGAGCACATCCACGTCTTGCACGACTGCACGTGGAATTCCAGAAAATGTAACTGCTCCCGCCACCGATTTTACGAGCGTTTTAACAAATATAGACGACCTGTTGCCACCAGTAGATTCAGTATCGAAGATTGGCAACGTATCTTCCAATATCTATCTGCAGGGAACAGAGAGGTCGTTCAGGTGGACGTCGGAAACCATGAATGGAGATATCCTGGTAGATGTCCGCCTGTATCCTGTTTCCAAGATCAAGGGGACGGAACCCCGGCAGTGGTGGCGCGAGAGTACATTCAGGGGGAAAATTTTTGTGGACACCAAGAAGGACGACCAGCTGAAACGGGCCGTGGACCAGCTGTGCCGAAAAATGGTGGACAAAATGAAAGTACAGGAGGATTGCGTGGCCGCCGAAATGTCCAGCCAATCGACGAGGTAATAGAAATGTTCTATACTTATCCTACGTCGCCCCCTGAATTATTACTCCATTCCCGTATATGGTTAACTCATCAAAAAATGAGAAATCATATGGAAAGAGACCGTGTGGTTGTTTTAGCTCTTAAGCTATATAAATCCACAATAAACGATTGGTCGGTCGTAGAATTCATGCAACACTACCGAATGAACAAGCCCCTATTTTTCTGTAATCATTTGTCCAAATTGAACGATTATTATTTATCTAACGATGAATCGTTAAAAGTGTTGCTGAAATTATTATATTTTCAATTCCGTGGATCCGTGGATCAGATTAAAGAGTTTTTACGAACTCTATGTTTAGTGTTAGAAAAACGTTCAGGAAAAAAAAATACCGTATTTATTTGGGGCGATTCAAATTCGGGTAAAAATTTCTTTTTCGACTGTGTTTGTAATTTTTTTTTAAACTCCGGCATGATTACCAATCCTTCGCGAAACGAACGGTTCCCTTTTATGGATTGTGTAGATCGTCGTGTACTTGTTTGGAACGAGGCTAGATTAGATCCGTATTTTTACGAAGATATAAAACAATTGCTGGCCGGCGATCAATTAAAAGTACACGTAAAAAATCAACCTCCTGCCTGCGTTGAAAGAACACCTGTAATACCTGTAAGAACACCTGTCTCGGTGGTATAAGTGGGTTGAGTACTTTGATGGAGTGCATTCATTATAGTCTGGTTGAGAAGAAAAAAGAGCCGGTTTTTTTGTTGCTGGAGCACATAGGATTAACGTAGCAACAGTAACAACGCAGATTGAAATTAGCTTAATTTTAGTGTATAGCACGTTAAAATTAACAAGCGGTTTTGAAGAAACAAGGCTCCAAACTCGGGTATCTATAATAAAGAAATCGACAGTTATCTCATTAGGTCATGCGGTTGCGTAGTGTTTTTAAATTTAACAGATTGCGACGTACACATTACGAATTAAAACAAGCATAATTATTTAAGTCTTGCCTTGTAGTCTGGATCCTCGTCTGATTATTGTAACTCCTCATGTAATTTCCTCTTCCTTCTATCTCGTTTTGCTTTCTTTGTTACATTTTTTACTTTCTCTTGCCTATATGTATATATAGGTAGGAAAGTATTGTTTTCATGTCGATTTTTCGAAATCGAGTTTTCACCGGATCTATACGTTTTCAGACCCCCTGAACCCAAAAAATATGTTTTTAGCGATTGGTCTGTGTGTGTGTCTGTGTGTGTGTGTGTGTGTGTGTGTGTGTATACAAAATATCTCAAGAACGGAACATCGTACGAACTTGAAACTTGAAACTTAAGTTACATACCACTACCTTACCCGACACGAACATTTTCATCAAAATCGGTCAACCGGAAGTAGTAGTTTATTCGTATAATTTTTCAGTTTTTTGCGATTTTCTCAAAAACTAGTCCTACGATTTTTTTAAAAATCGCCTGGTTTACTACATTTTTTATGCTCTACAATATAGGGTAGGCGCCATGTTTGCTGAAATTCTGCTTGAGGCTGTTTTTACGTAAAAACATTTTCTTTTTAAGATTGCGGCTTTAATATGCATTTTAGCGCAAAACGTTATATAACAAAAGTTGTAGAGAATGTAAAATTCTACAACGTTTATTTCAAACAATTTTTTGTATAACGCTTAGTTTAGCGGTAATTAGCGATTTTCTGTTTTTTTTCTCACGAAAACGTGAGAAAAATCGATTTTTTTAACATTTCGGTCTTAGTATGCATTTTACGACAAAAGTGCATATAATTAAATTTATAGAAAATTAAAAGATCTACAACTTTTGTTTAGAGCATTTTTCTCTACAGAGCCTAGTTTAGCGTGAAAGCGTGATTTTCCGTATTTTTAAGCCAAACTGAGTTCGATTGTCATTTTGCGTCATTCACTCATGATTAAAATAAGGTTATGTTTTTGAAGTTAGTTTTTGTTTATTTCTAATATTTTATTAATAATGTTAGGTTTATTATTAATTATTTGCATTGGCAAGAGAAAGTTGTGAGAGTGTTTCACACCAGATTTTTTACTTTCTCTTGCCTATATGTATATAAAGGAAGGAAAGTATTGTTTTCATGTCGATTTTTCGAAATCGAGTTTTCACCGGATCTATACGTTTTCAGACCCCCTGAACCCAAAAAACATGTTTTTAGCGATTGGTCTGTGTGTGTGTGTGTGTGTATACAAAATATCTCAAGAACGGAACATCGTACGAACTTGAAACTTAAGTTACATACCACTACCGGACCCAACACGAATATTTTCATCAAAATCGGTCAACCGGAAGTAGTAGATAATTCGTATAATTTTCTCAAAAACTGGTCCTACGATTTTTTTCAAAATTGCCTCATTTACTCACTTTTTTTATTCTTTACAAGATTGGGTAGGCACCATGTTTGCTGAAATTCTTGGTGAGGGTGTTTTTACGTAAAAAAAGTGTTTTTTTAAGATTACGGCTTTAATATTAATTTTAGAGCAGAAATGTATATAATAAAAGTTGTAGAGAATTTTAAAACCTACAACTTTTATTTCCAGCATTTTTTTGTATAACGCTTAGTTTAGCGGTAATTAGCGATTTTCTGTTTTTCTCACGAAAACGTGTGAAAAATTGATTATTTTAAGATTTCGGCCTTAGTATGCACTTTACGACAAAAACGTATATAATAATTTTTATAGAAAAATAAGAGATCTACAACTTTTATTTAGAGAATGTTTCTCTACAGAGCCTAGTTTAGCGTGAAAGTGTGATTTTCCGTTTTTTTAAGCCAAATTGAGTTCGATTTTTATTTTGCGTCATTCACTCATGATTAAAATAAGGTTATGTTTTTGAGGTTAGTTTTTGTTTATTTCTAATATTTTATTAATAATGTCAAAATCATTCGACTTCCGGTTCACGTGAAAGTAAGCTGCTATTTTTTTTGTGCTCTTGTGATCGGTTTAATTTGTTGATCTTTTACTGTGTTTGTGGTTCTTTGTTTTCTGAACTTGTAAAAATGTAAGTTTTTTTTATTTTATTGTGTTTCTCATGCGTATTTCCTACATATTTTTATTTGTTTTCTTCAAACTTTGTTGATTTGCCATAACCAACAATGGATGGCGATTCTGAAATTGAACCGCTATCAGCTGTGCCTAGTAGTTCTAAATTTCGTCGTCGTTCGGTGAATGAATTAAAAAATTGGCAAAATGATAAAATTCCCGCCACCAAGAAAAGAACATATGTTTCTCAATCTGACAGTAATGACGATATCAAGTCCAAAAGACCAGCTGTTTCGAATAATAATTTTTTGTTACCAATGTCGAATAGATTTTCATCGTTAACCGATAATAACGATAATATGGTCGATAATGATAATCCCGTACAGTTACGTGTTCCGAAACCTGAACCTATTTTCGTAACAGGAGTAAATTCGATTAAAGAATTGAAGGATATGCTAGTAGTGTAAAAATGAGAGTTCCAGCACAACCTTGACCTTTGACCTGCCGGCTCGAGCACAACCTTGACCTTTGACCTTGACTTTGAAAAAAAAAAAAAAAAAAAAAAAACCGCCAAAAAAAAAACCGCCAAAAAGAAAAAAAAAAAAAAGAAAAAAAAAAACCGCCAAAAAAAAAACCGCCAAAAAAAAAAAAAAAAAAAAAAAAAACCCGCCAAAAAAAAAAAAAAAAAAAAAAAAAACGCGCACGCGCGCGCACACACGAAAAATTTGGCAAAGTTCCAAACCTGATTTTCTCCGCAACCGCTGGGCCGATTTTGATGCGGACGGCACCCACGTGACCGGGAGATCGAGATCTACAAGATAAGCCTTAATCCGTAGCCGTATCCCCGATGGAACCCGAGATAGCTTGTAACACGTGACCCGGGGGTCGGATCAACGAGGTTCAGGTGCGCGCAGGATCCGGACGCTCCGTAGACCGCGTTACGTCCGGTTTCGACCGTTAGGTTCTTTCGGGACCCTAAATATATAAATTTAGGAAATATGTTACCGTCAAAAAATAACGCGGGACGGACCGCAAGACTCGTCGCACCACCCGCAGGACATCCGTAGCACTACCCGACGAGGTGAAGACTAATGATTGGGGCGATGAAATCTGTTTATTTGCAACTCTATTTTTTAATTTTGACAATGACGCATGTTGTTGTTACGAGTCACGTGGCATGCGCGTGCCTTTCATTGACGTCATTCGTTTTTTATCTATGCACGCGCCAGACTATTGATCGGGATGATGCAACTTGTTATTGCAATTAAAGATGATGCAACGTGTTTACTTTGTTTATTTGCAGTGACGTCAACCGTTTTTTATCTGTGCACGCGCCAGACCATCGATCGGGATGATGCAACCTGTTTATTGCAATTAATTTTTCTAGATGATGCAACATATCATCCGTTAAAGTCACGAGCCGTCGACTCAGCGATAAGTTGTTTGTTTCAATTTTTAAAAAACCCGTTGACGTCATACCGCTTGTTATTCTCAGAACCGCTGACTCAGCGTTTCCAATGCATTAGCATAGGGTAATTATGTGTATAAAAGCGCGTCGATTTTCCCATCGAATCATAACTCTACTGCCAGTAGTATCCACTACCAGTCCGCTGACGTCACAGTTCTTCTGATTCATCTCTACCTACCTACCGTTAATTGAAGGTGAGTTTTATTCTACTTTAAGCAATCAAATTGAACTTTAAATATTTTTAAATTTTAAAAGACTTTAGCACTTTTATGAAATATGCACTTTGAATCTTTTATAAAAATTAAAACCTAAAATCTGTTTATAAAATTATGACGTATAACCTCGTACGAATTTAACGACGGGTAACAAGTTGCCGGTACAGCAACAACACCAGTTTTAACCGTTGTTGGTACAGCAACAACAACCGTAACAACATCAGTTTCAGCGTTTGCTATTATAAATACGGAATAACAATTTCCATACCTAAATTAAATTGTTCCAACCGCATGTCGGTAGTTTAGTAACGTATGTAAAACGCTCGTTCACTGAATATTTAGTCTGTTGTTGTAATCTGCAACAACACAACAACCGATACCGACTTAAACGTAGAAGTAAATAAATTTGAACTTAAAATCTTCTTATTAAATTTAGACCTTGACTAGTCGAACTTAGAACGTAGTGGTATTAAAACGAGTCTCTAATGCGTGTTTCTGGTTTTGTTCTGTTTTAGTTTAAAACCCCTACCACCAGCAACAACGTCAACAACCAACAACAAAATCAATTTGTTTGATCAACAGCTCATATTTAAAGGTTGGTCTTATTATAAATACTATACTGGAATAATAATTTACATACTAAAAATAAAGGGATATTTGTTTAGCAAAGCGAATCCGAGTAAATATTTAATTTAGAAACCCTTGACGAGTCTCTAATGTGTGTTTCTGTTTGTGTTCCGTTTCAGATTAAAATCGACCATCACCACCGCCGCTACCACCACCATCACCACCGACAACACCAACAACAACAACTCCATCAACAACACCAGCACCTCACCGTCTACCGCCATCATCTCCTCCTTCGGCTCCATCAACCACCGAGGCTACATATCCCACCGTAAGTAATTTTTTCGTTGGTACAAATTAACTAAGTAATTACTAAGATAATATCGTCGGCATAGAGAACATGGCTACAAACCTTCTATGTTTGGAAACCGCAGCCGAGACTGTGGCATATGCAGATACAAACCTTACAAGTGACGTAGTGTTGTACAATCTGCTTTCATCCCAGCCTCCACCATCCGTTTACTCATATCTATGTGAAGGATCTAAGATCCGAAAAGAATATGAGAACCGTAGTAGTAGGAAGGATAAAAGATTTATGTCAGTACAGGCGAATGTACCACAAGGTGACTGCAGCCGCAGTGATATATTTCGATCGGTTCCTTAACCGGAAGCCCGATACTGAACCGAATGAGTTACAGCTACTGGCATGCTCGTGTATGCTGATAAGTTCAAAATTTACGAGGCGTACGGATGCCTCAGACAGAATGACGGGATGCGCATTCCATCGTATTATTAGTAGCAGTATTAGTATTAGTATTAGTATTAGTGTTAGTATTAATAGAATAAATGTATTAAACTTTTTATCATTGTTTTCATTTCAAAGTACCATACTTTTCCCGTTAAACTAAAACATATGGTTTTTTGCAGGAAATATGGAAAGGCAAGCCAAACGAATCAGGTTGGAACAAGCTGCAGAGTCTGGCACCTTTTGCGTCTTGGAAAATGCGTTCGGATGTAACCTCCGGACGTATTACTACAAGAACGCAAACGAAGAACTTGAAGACGTGCCAGTGCTCCTTATCCACCTGAGGGAAGAGATAGAGTCGCTGCTCAAGGAGATGTCGACCTCCCTAAGATCGTTTAAATTCAACATCTTAGTGGAGTGCACGTACGAGAAGGCGTCGACGGGAGAGGTGCAAGATATAGGGTTCAAGACTGCCAACACCTGCGTCTTTCCCGGGTCGGATATAGGAGCGCTTGTAGACATGTGCGTCCAAAAGCTTGTAGATGAGGAGGTAGAGTTCTTGGGAAAGGGGAGCGGATGGTCTCTAGTATCTGTCGATGGGATCCTCCTCAGAATCAACCGATATAGACCGCTCAGAGGCTCATCATACCTTCCCCTTCCGCCGTTTGTCAAGAACCGCAAAGCGGTTATCAACGTCAAGAACCGCGACGCAAGGTGCTTCAAGTGGGCTATCCTGTGTAAACACGTAACAGGTCGTAACAGGGACAGAATCGATAGACGATACGATGCCTTGCTTGACAAGTATGACTTCAGCATGGTAGAGTTCCCCACACCTATCAACCAAGTAAAGGCCTTCGCCAAGGCCAACGGGGTGTCCGTCAACGTGTACGGGATAGCCGAAAAAGAGGCAATAGAACCTCTAGTCGTCGCTGATGTCGAAAAGGACGATCACTTCGATCTCCTCCTGGTCGCAGAGGGTGATAAGCAGCATTATTGTTTCATCAACAATTTTAGTCGACTCATCAGTTCACAGCTGACGAAAAATGAACACAAAATCAACGTATGCAAGAGGTGTTTCACCTTCTATAACGACGACCCTAAGGGTAGGGAGAAGATGGCGGCCCACCGCGAGTACTGTATAGAGAACTCCCCATGCAGTTTCACGATGTCCAAACCTAATGATGACACTCCTCCGATGATGAAATTCGAAAACTACAATCACGTATTCCCCGTCCCAACGTACGAACCGCTCCGAGGCTCGTCTTACCTTCCCCTTCCGCCGTTTGTCGAGAACCGCAAAGCGGTTATCAACGTCAAGAACCGTGACGAAAGGTGTTTCAAGTGGGCTATCCTGTGTAAACATGTGTCAGGTCGTAACAGGGACAGAATCGACGGACGATACGACGCCCTGCTTGACAAGTATGACTTCAGCATGGTAGATTTCCCCACTTCCTTCAGTCAAGTAAAGGCCTTCGCCAAGGCCAACGGGGTGTCCGTCAACGTGTACGGGATAGCCAAAAAAGAGGCAATAGAACCTCTAGTCGTATCAGACGTTGAAAAGGACGATCACTTCGATCTCCTTCTCATAGCTGACGGTGATAAGCAGCACTATTGTTTCATCAACAATTTTAGTCGTTTCATCAGTCCGCAGCTGACAAAACATAACGGTCAAATAGATATATGCAAGAGGTGTTTCACCTTCTACAAGGTCGACCCCAAGGGTCGTGAGGCGATGACTGTTCACAGGGAGTACTGTGTGGACAATCCTCCATGCAGGATCACCCTACCCAAACCTAACGATGATGGAACTCCCCCAGTGATGAAATTCAAAAATTATCATAATATATTCCCAGTCCCGATAGTTGCGTATGCCGATTTTGAGTGCATACTCAAACCCACTGGAGGATACCTCCCCAAACCGTCATCTTCTTTCACTATAGCCACGGAGCGCCACGTTCCCATGAGCTACGGGATGTATTTTGTAGTTGACCCGTCGCTTCCCGACGACATTGCCCAGTTAGTGCCGAAAACGCCCTTGCTTTATAGAGGCCCTGACGCGACCGAGCACTTTATGCAAACTCTAAAAGACATAGTCGAACGGGTAGCCGCAGCGTCGGACCGTAACGTTCCTATGGTCTTTACGGCTCAGGACGAGCTTTCGTTCAAAGCTGCTACGAGTTGTCAGATGTGCGATGTAGCGTTCGGGCCTAAGGCGAGACCCAACAGGGATCATTGTCATCTGACTGGAAAGTATAGGACCGCTCTCTGTTCAAAATGCAATCTGATGAGACAGAACCAGAAGTTCTTGCCCGTCTTCATCCACAACTCGTCCAATTATGACTCTCATTTCATAGTCAGGCAGCTCGGCTATGACGAGAAGAAGATATCCGTCATCCCCAATTCCACCGAGAAGTACGTCTCCTTCTCCAAAAACATAACCAAGACGCTAGCCGTGAGG
Source organism: Catonia carolina (assembly GCA_035578175.1). Classification (NCBI taxonomy): domain Eukaryota; kingdom Metazoa; phylum Arthropoda; class Insecta; order Hemiptera; family Achilidae; genus Catonia; species Catonia carolina. The sequence continues at coordinate 51,637,765 of JAQMRL010000007.1, forward strand.
TTTGTCGACACTTTTAGGTTCATGGCCAGCAGCCTGAGCGCTCTGGTAGACAACCTCCCTCCCGAAGGCTTCGCCCATACCGAGTCTTTCTTTAACGGGACGCAGCTGTCCCTGGTGAAGAGGAAAGGCGTGTACCCTTACGAGTACACCGACTCGTGGGAGAGACTCGATGAGACGGAACTCCCGCCTCAGGAAGCATTCTACAGCAGCCTCACCGGGGAGCACATTTCAGACGACGACTATCGTCACGCCCTGAAAGTGTGGGACAGTTTCAACATCCGTACGCTGGGTGAGTACTCCGACTTGTACCTCAAGTGCGACGTCCTCCTGTTAGCCGACGTCTTTGAGAATTTCAGGTCGCTGTGCAGGAAGGAATACGGGCTCGATTGCGCCCATTACTACACCGTCCCAGGTTTCTCTTTTGACGCCATGTTGTATAAGACGCGAGTAGAACTGGAACTCATAACGGACTATGATATGTACATGTTTCTGGAGAGAGGAATCCGAGGAGGAATCTCTGTTTGCGTCAAGAAACACGCCAAGGCCAACAACCCTTATGTGGAAGGTTACGACCCCGAGCTGCCCTCCAACTACCTCATGTATGTGGACGCCAATAACCTATATGGTTGGGCGATGAGTGGGAACCTTCCGTACAAGGATTTTTACTGGATCGAGGATGAAGAGAGAAAGAACAGGTTGATCTCGAATTTAAGTGTCATCCCGAACGATTCCCCACTAGGTTTCATCCTCGAGGTAGATGTGGAATACCCTACGGACGCTGAGACGCAAGACTGCCACAACGACCTTCCGTTCATGGCTGAAAACGCGACCCCTCCCGGAGCCAGAAACCCCAAACTCCTGACCACCCTGCAAAACAAGACCAGGTACGTTTGCCACTACGGTCTCCTTAAGCAGGCCATGGCACATGGTCTAAAGGTGACCAAAGTCCACAGAGTCCTCCAATTTCAACAGTCTGCATGGCTCAAGCCTTACATAGACCTGAACACCCTTAACAGGCAGTCTGCCCGCAATGCCTTCGAGAAGGACTTCTTCAAACTGCTGAACAATGCCGTCTTCGGTAAGTGTATGGAGAACGTCCGTAAACGCATGAACCTGGAGCTGGTTAGCAACTCGAAGAGGTTGATGAAACTGATCGCTAAGCCCTCTTTCAAGGACAGGATCATATACGACGAGTCGCTATGCGCTGTCGAGCTGTCCAAGACCTCGGCCCATTTGGATAAACCTATTTACGTAGGCGCTACGGTCCTGGACTCCAGTAAGACCTTAATGTATTCATTTCATTACGATGTCATGAAGAAGAGGTACGGGTCGAAAATCGACCTCCTGTACATGGATACAGACAGCTTCTTTTATGACATCGAGACCTCCGATTTTTACCGCGACATGCAGGACCCCGAATTCAAGACCTTCTTCGACACCTCCGACTACCCTCCGACACACCCATGCCATTCCGCCACCAACAAAAAAGTGCTCGGGAAGTTCAAAGACGAGTGCAACGGTATCCCGATCGCTGAGTTCATAGGTTTGAGAGCGAAACTCTACACCTTCAGGACTGGCGAGGGAGATATCCGGAAGAAGGCCAAAGGCGTCAAAAAGAACGTGGTCAAGAAAGACATCACTTTTGACGACTACAGAAAGTGCCTCGAAGACCCCTCGTTGTGGTTGTACAGGGACATGAAAATGTTTCAATCCCGCAAGCATATAGTAAACACCATTATGACTAGCAAGCTTGCGCTGTGCAACTACGACGATAAGCGCATCGCCGTAGATGCCACCCACACCTTGGCGTACGGACACAGAAACGTCCCGCCTGAGCTCCATAACGATTTGGGTTAGGTCACATCCCTCCCGCACATCCCGTTAGTCCCCGCATATGTCTACTAGCCGACTTTATCCGACCTCTAAACGTTGAACCGCACCAGTATTGGAGTTTCATCAGTATTATTAGTCGTAAGAACTTAAGAGCTCATCGCCATACATGTATTCATTTTCATCTTCATCATCATCTTATATCAATAAATGTTTTATTTTTTTATGAATCTGTCTTTTATTTCTTTTAACCTAAACCGTCTATAGTACCTAAAATACATGCAGGCAGGATCGGTGCTCGATTGCTAGGAGGGTCTGTCCCCGACAGATCCTCGCATCGTGCTGCGCTTTCGCTTCACGATCGACAAAAGCCCTCTGGCTTTAGCAATACTTATTTATCTAAGGTGAGAAGGATGATGAATAAAAACAAGTTCAAATAGAGTTAATACATATATTCTGAAATCAAAGTACTAGACTAATGTTACAAAAGTTCAGACTCTACAAGCAGCCGTACATGTGAGAGAAAAAAACGAATCGAGGTTACAGGACGCGGCTTTACTGGCTGACGCAACAGTTAAAACTGCATTGCATGCAGTGTTTTCTCTTCTTGGTAATGGTCCATTCGTCTTCGCCGTCATCGCTCTCCTGTTGAGCGTGTTCTTCGCAGGGCATCTCCAAGAGTAGTTCTTTATCATTCTTGAGGTATGACGGTAAGTCGTTGTATACGTTGGATATACAGTTGCCGTAATGGTCCAAGAGAAACTCCTTGGGTAAGTAGCGGAGGGCTTCAGGCCCAGGGTTGTTGAAGCCCGAGTCCAACACCTTTTTTATGCACTCCCCTACTTTGTTTACCGTGTCGAAGACGACGCTCTTTTCTTTCCACCACGCCCTCATAGCCTCGGCCCTCTTGAGGGAGCAGTCCGAGTGGGAAAACGGACACTGGATGTCCGACCCGTGCGTATACATGAGGCGTTCGACCGAGGGACAGTCGTAGTCGTCGAGGTCTGAGATCTTTAGGTCGTCGCACATCAATAGCCGCTCTAATGTCTTCTTGTTCTCCTTTCCTTTGACAAATATCTTCCCGCCAGACACGGCTCCCGTCAGCAAGCGGTAGAGCTGTGCGTAGTCGACGAACCCGCTGTTCCACCGTATCCCTATTCTGTCTTGACCTTCCCAGATGCGCGCTTTCTTGGACGGTGTGAGTACACCGTAAAAGTCGTAAGGAGGCTTGAACAGATAATGATGCTTGACGCTACCTTCTACCGAGAGGACTACCAGCTCCTTGATGACCGTCTCGTAATCCGAAGGTCTGATGACCTGAAAATCTACAATGAAGGAAGGCATGTTGTTGCGCACGACGAGACCTAGCGCACACTGACTAATTTATCCTCCTGACGGCTCCTGTTAAAGGCGTGTACTGAAGGATGCAATCTGTGATTATCAAGCAGTAGGCGGAGGTATTGGCAGGGATGTTGTTTTTACACCCGATCTCGATCCTGATGTCTATGGCGCCGGTGTTCAGCGACTCGTTCTGCTTCGAGCAGTCGATAAAGAAGAGGGGGACTTTGGTCTTGAAGGTCGAGAAATCGATTAGGGGGTGGTTGACCTGTCCTCCGTAGTAGACCTTATGGAACCGCTTAAAGTTTTCGTAAAACATCGAGTACTCTCCCTTCGCGTTTTCGTACGGGTAGTACACGGAATTGAGGTAGAGTTTGATGTCCTGGAGCTCGCAGTGGTCGAAATGAGTTGATACTGCCGTCTTGGTCTTCTTGTCCGTCTGCAGTCCTACTATGACGTAGCGGGGCTTATCCGCCTGGGAGGAGGACTTGACGGTCCAAATCACGTCGGTGCTCTGCGGTAAGACGGGGTACTCGTACAGGTTCCATCTGCGGAAGGCCATCGATATGGGTGCGTCCTGATCCACCATCCTGAGCAACGGGAGTCTGTGCTGGTCGGAAAGCCTGACGTAAGGCATCTTCCACTCCACTTTGGAAAGAGTCAGATTGTAGTCCTTGCCTGCGGGGACCGCCACGGCGCGGTCGTCGGTAGCCGACCTTAGCAGGATAAGTTCCAGCTTGGCGTTGACTATTATGCGGCGGTAATCCTCGCAGAATCCCATGATCCTCTTCAGCGGGACGTGGGCCGTAAGCCTACCTGTGGTGCTGTTGGCGATAGCCGTTACGGCGTCCTTGTTCCACCCTTCGACGTCTATAGAGTGTTGTTCCCCGTACCTGAAGGACGGAATATTTCTCAAGGCCGTCGTTACGCCGACGTTTCGCACCCTGTCCACTTCGATACCGTTCATCTCCAGCCTTATCTCTTCAAACAGGAAAGCGGGCCAGTTGTCAGAAAGAGCCAGGGCAGCATCCAAAGTACCGTCGGACGCCGAAAGTTTCACGTCCACAAACAGCAGGCTGTCGCAAGGTAGGGTGTACACGTCCTGTTGGTTCACGGGTATCCTTATCTCGTCGTTGTTGTTGAAAGTCGACGACGCGTACGGAGTGTGAGTATGCATCTCCATGCCTATGATGGCGTCGTCCGCTACGGCGTTAGAGGATCCCACGTCTATTATATAGCTCATTTCTGCAGCACGATGAAACCCAACGATCTTAGAAAAGCAGCGTTATCTGAGGAGAGTCTCTTCTTTTTCACTTCACCAAGTGGAGGGTCGAGCTCTACAGGACGAATGTTCTTCGCTCCGTCCGGTACGGTTCTTTTATAACCCTCTTCCAGGTAGACTAACCCCATCGCGTACGTCTTTTAAGGTGAAGCCTGAGGCTGATGACTTCGTTCTGAAAGCTTATCGGTCTTCCGTCCTGATCCACCACAGAGACGGTCAGTCTTCCTATCCTCGAAGTGTTTACGGGTAGGTAGATGACGTTCTTGGGAACTTCGATTATCTTATAACCCCGTTCCACCTGCGGGAAGAACTCGTGCAGGGTATGCCCTTCGGAACCGTTAGTGTACGAGCCCCGCACGATGTTGCAAGTCAACCGGATGGCGTTCACGGCCGTAATGTTGACAGGGCGCTGGGACGTGTACCATTTATTAGGTTCGAGGATCGCCGCATCGAACCCCAGCACCTCTCTGATGGTTCCGGGTACGGTAAAGTCTACCTTTTCTCCGCAGAATATCGAGCACTTTAGAGTGGTGGGGTCTACGACCATGTTAAGTCTTGGGAGCGGACGGCATTCCGTCTTTGATCCCTTTGACTTCTCCTTCTTCGCATCGCTTAAGGCTTTCGCTTTCGCTTCCTCCTCCGCCCTTTTCGCTTTAGCTTCCTCCTCCGCCCTTTTCGCGGCCCTTATTTTCGCCGCATTCTCCAATCTCTTAAGGACCTCATCGAGAGGGTCGGTACTGGATCTCTCTTTCCTTTTTCCCTTCTGTTCCTTTTTCCGCTCCTTCGAGAGCTTTTGGTACTTGAGGGATCCTGCGTCTTCAACATCGGTACGGTTATCGTCTTGCTCCGCGTCTCTGCTGCTGTCGCAGTTCACTCCGCCGTACGTCTCCAACATCTCGTATTTGATCTTTGAGTGGATGTCGTCAATCTCGTACATGCCTTCGGGCAGCTCCACCTTCATCCCGTCGCCGAAGCAGAACAGGTTGTTCACCCCTTTCCGCACGTTGGGTATGTTGTTGTAGCTCATGAAATCTACCAGTCCTATCTCCCACTGGCCCTCTTCGAGGTCTATGGGAGGGAAGTAATCGACCTCGATCGTAGAGCTCTTACCGCTTAGGCATAACATCTTTACCCGATAGAAACTCTAGGCACAGATGTCCGCAGACGACTGAATCAAAGTCCTGCCTCCTGGCGTAATTATATCTTATGATGTTCGGTCCGTCTTCTCCGTTCTCGAGGTACCTTACCAGCTCTACGGGAGGCCTCAGGTTACCGTAGCTGCCAAAGTACTCTACGACCGCACCGGTCTTCCTGTAACATACCCAGTGGGTCCCTTCGTTCCTCGCGCTGTCCAAGTTGACGATGGCTGATTCGTTTTCGTAGGGTCTATGGGGGAGCGCGTCACGCATAAACACCCCTCTAAAGTTCGAGATTTCGAGTGCGTCGGCAGCCGCCATCAATTGACTATCGGACAGGGGTTTGTTCAGAAGTTTCAACGAAGTTTTTTTTTCCTTAGTCCGCATCCCGCGTGCTGCGTAGGGTACGGTCTCAAATACAGTCCCTCACCTCGTCGGGTAGTGCTACGGTTAGTCCTGCGGGTGGTGCGACGGGTAGTCTTGCTAGAGGTCTTACGAACGGTCTTCCTACGGGCAGTCTTCCTACGGGCGGTCTTCCCGGTCTGCCTTCGCTTGATCCTCCCGCCGAACTTGCTTTTAGCTTTCATTATGTTGGTCACCGCCCAGGCGGCCGCTTTCTCCACTATGCTGGAGTCGGACGCTCTCACCCTCTCCCAGGCTCTATCTGCTAACACGCGGTCTGCTTCGGCCCTGCCCGCCGAGTCTTTGCGGTTGTGGTAGGCTATGTCGTGCTGTTTGCACGCGGCGTCGAGAGGGTTGATGCCCGGGTCTCCTCTTCTCAATCTCTTCTGCAGGTCCGTCCCCGGTCCGCAGTACTGATAGCCCGGTATGTGGAGTTCCACGGGTAAAACGTCTATCGCTTTGTTCAATACGGTTCCTACGACGTTCTCTGCAGCTCCTAAGACTCCGCTCGCGATGCTCCCTACCAGTCCGGCTCCTGAATGCGATCTGCTGCGAAACGTGTTGCATCTCCCCATTTTAAGGTCGGAATGAAGCTAGAGGACCCGTGTTTCCTTATTTATGATGCACTTTTTCCCTCCAGGCGTGACGATACGTCCTCAAACTCTTTGCGCAGCTTTTGGATCTCATCTTGCATTTTAAAAATTTCGTCGACTCGCTCGTCTTTGACGGGATCTGAAACTTTCATCTCTTCGGCGTAGGAGGATAGGTACTCTTTCAAGTACTTGAGGTTGTCGGCGTCTTCTTCATCGATCGGGTCTCCTACTTGCACCATCCTGCGACCGTAAAGGTCGTAGTAAGGTTCGCCGCCGCCCTCTTCGTGAACTTCGAGGACTCCATAATCTTCGGCATAAGCTTGGATGAGTCTCATGCACTCGTTAACATTGACCGCGTCAGTATACGACTGGGCTACGCCTACTCGACAGATTCTCCGGCCTCTCATGTCCATATCTCCATCGGCGGTCACCCTGTAAGGGGTTAGAAAATGACGTACTGATCTTCCGGTGTCCATGGTGAGAATAAAAGTTATAGACGTAGATCTCCTCTTATAAGCCCCAGCTCTTTGAGTTCCTCGACTATTGAATTTATCTCGCTGTCGTGACCCGTATGGCCCGAGTCTTTAGAAGCTACGAGGAGTCTAAGCCTGTCGCAAAGCTCGTTGGGATCGTCGAAATATACGTACTCGGTCTTCCTGTTTCCGTTCAGCTCCATCATAGGTCCGGCTCGTATACCCTTACCGCGCTTCGGTCGGTCCGGCTTCGGAGGGAAAAGCCGGCTTATGATTGAGACGTACTTTTTCCCTGTGTTGGCCTTCACTTGACCTAGCGCCGAGTTGTTCCTTCTGTGGGCGCTTGTGGCTTCCAATAAGTTTTTGTACTCCTCCAAGTCTTCTTCCGAGTAGATGAACGGATCGGGTTTCCTTTTGAATATCAGCTCGTACAGACCGTGCGTGCCTGGGTACGATACGTCTCCGACGATTATCGAGTCGTCAGGCTTGAGTTGTACCGTAGAATCACCCATCACCAATTCGCTGCCTTCGAAGTGTACCCCGTATGTAGAATCCGTATTGTTGTCGGAGTCTGTGATGGCCTCATGCATGTACTGACGGGCCAGACGTCCGGGAAACGTGTTCTTGACCCATACGGAAGCTCGAACCTTACCTAGAGGCGTCGAAAGCATCTCCTCTATAGTGGTAGGCGTGCTAAACTCCTCCTCGCGAGGTAAAGTCCTCGCCGGGGTGGCGTGAGGTCTGGAAGCGTCCCTCATCTCAGCGGAATTCCCGACAGTTGCATCGTCCTCCGTGAACTCTACTGGGAGGCTGACGCTCGTATCCATCTCATCCATCCTATGGGGGTCTCCCGCATCCATCGGTTCTCCATCGTCTATTAACGCAGTACCTTTCCACTACCGTCAATATATACACGACCTGCGACTGTACAGCTTTTTCCAGCTTTTTCCTGCTTATTCCTGCTAGCTGCGCAGCTTTTTCCTGCATATTCCTGCTAGCTGCGCAGCTTATTCCTGCTAGCTGCGCAGCTTTTTCCTGCTTATTCCTGCTAGCTGCGCAGCTTTTTCCTGCTTATTCCTGCTAGCTGCGCAGCTTTTTCCTGCTTTTTCCTGCTAGCTGCGCAGCTTTTTCCTGCTTATTCCTGCTAGCTGCGCAGCTTTTTCCTGCTTGTTCCTGCTAGCTGCGCAGCTTTTTCCTGCTTTTTCCTGCTAAACCATCCTATGGGGGTCTCCCGCATCCATCGGTTCGTCCGAGGTCTTCTTCTTAGTATGCCGAGGTCCGAACCCGTCGCTACTCCTCTTCAGATTGGAATACCTGTAGGGTCCGGTCATCAGATCCTTCCATGAGTCGTCGATACTTTTACCTGCGACTCTGTCTTCTTCGTCATCATCATCAACATCATCATCATCATCATCATCATCGTCAAGAGCTTTAACCCGGCTAAAAGGCCGCTTTTCAGGTTTCGTCCTAAAAGGCTTCAATGTATCCCTACGCTTTACTCCCTTCAACGGTTCGCTCGTTGAGGAAGGGTCGGTCTCGGCTTTCTTCTCGTTCAACAGCTTCGATAGTGGGTCGGTTAGCGGTTTGAGCTGCTTCTGTATCCTGAGATCTTCCTCAGTCAAGCCATGCTTCAGAACTAGTTGCTTCTCTCTTATCCTCCTGCGTAACTCTGCGATCTCCAGCACTAGATTCTCGTCGACCTGTCTCGAAGCCATCTCATCGTCTATTAACGCAGTACCTTTCCACTACCGTCAATATATACACGACCTGCGACTGTACAGCTTTTTCCAGCTTTTTCCTGCTTATTCCTGCTAGCTGCGCAGCTTTTTCCTGCATATTCCTGCTAGCTGCGCAGCTTATTCCTGCTAGCTGCGCAGCTTTTTCCTGCTTATTCCTGCTAGCTGCGCAGCTTTTTCCTGCTTATTCCTGCTAGCTGCGCAGCTTTTTCCTGCTTTTTCCTGCTAGCTGCGCAGCTTTTTCCTGCTTATTCCTGCTAGCTGCGCAGCTTTTTCCTGCTTGTTCCTGCTAGCTGCGCAGCTTTTTCCTGCTTTTTCCTGCTAGCTGCGCAGCTTTTTCCTGCTTATTCCTGCTAGCTGCGCAGCTTTTTCCAGCTTTTTCCTGCTAGCTGCGCAGCTTTTTCCTGCTTATTCCTGCTAGCTGCGCAGCTTTTTCCTGCTTATTCCTGCTAGCTGCGCAGCTTTTTCCTGCTAGCTGCGCAGCTTTTTCCTGCTTATTCCTGCTAGCTGCGCAGCTTTTTCCAGCTTTTTCCTGCTAGCTGCGCAGCTTTTTCCTGCTTATTCCTGCTAGCTGCGCAGCTTTTTCCTGCTAGCTGCGCAGCTTTTTCCAGCTTTTTCCTGCTAGCTGCGCAGCTTTTTCCTGCTTATTCCTGCTAGCTGCGCAGCTTTTTCCTGCTTATTCCTGCTAGCTGCGCAGCTTTTTCCTGCTTATTCCTGCTAGCTGCGCAGCTTTTTCCTGCTTTTTCCTGCTAGCTGCGCAGCTTTTTCCTGCTTATTCCTGCTAGCTGCGCAGCTTTTTCCTGCTTGTTCCTGCTAGCTGCGCAGCTTTTTCCTGCTAGCTGCGCAGCTTTTTCCTGCTTATTCCTGCTAGCTGCGCAGCTTTTTCCTGCTTTTTCCTGCTAGCTGCGCAGCTTTTTCCTGCTTATTCCTGCTAGCTGCGCAGCTTTTTCCAGCTTTTTCCTGCTAGCTGCGCAGCTTTTTCCTGCTTATTCCTGCTAGCTGCGCAGCTTTTTCCTGCTAGCTGCGCAGATTTTTCCAGCTTTTTCCTGCTAGCTGCGCAGCTTTTTCCTGCTTATTCCTGCTAGCTGCGCAGCTTTTTCCTGCTTATTCCTGCTAGCTGCGCAGCTTTTTCCTGCTTTTTCCTGCTAGCTGCGCAGCTTTTTCCAGCTTTTTCCTGCTAGCTGCGCAGCTTTTTCCTGCTTTTTCCTGCTAGCTGCGCAGCTTTTTCCTGCTTATTCCTGCTAGCTGCGCAGCTTTTTCCTGCTTATTCCTGCTAGCTGCGCAGCTTTTTCCAGGTTTTTCCTGCTAGCTGCGCAGCTTTTTCCAGCTTTTTCCTGCTAGCTGCGCAGCTTTTTCCTGCTTATTCCTGCTAGCTGCGCAGCTTTTTCCTGCTTATTCCTGCTAGCTGCGCAGCTTATTCCTGCTAGCTGCGCAGCTTTTTCCTGCTTATTCCTGCTAGCTGCGCAGCTTTTTCCTGCTGTATGTCGGTCTAAACGGCCCGTAGTTCGGTGATGAACGTGTCGTAATTAAATCTATAGCGGCCGCCGAGGGTTTTTCTCTCTTTGTCGACTACTAGAAACCCGTTCATGTTTCGAGACCACGCCTCACCGCACAGATTCTTGAACTCCTCAAAAGTCATATCAGGGACTACGTGATCGTTAAAGATATGACGTAGGTTGCGCTCGTCCTGACGGAACACGAGTAAAAAATTTGCATTATCTCTAACGAGCTGTTTAGGCGCCTTACTATATGTCTGACATAGGTAAAATACGTCCAGGTTGTTATGTCTCCCCATAGCAAAGTATTTTACCACGTTGTGTTGTTTCTCGCATACAACATCGTCAAACATCATCACGGAATTGGGCTCTACCTCTTCCGGAGGCGGGACTTGCGCATTGTCGCTGAATTCGTGATAGTCTACACCCTCCATATCATGAAACACCCGCTCCAAAAACCTATACTTGGGTTGGTGCAGTGATTTTGAAAATACGTACACATTGCAGAACCTCAGCCCGTTGGGGTCGAACAGCAGGTTGATTATTGCGTTTGTCTTGCCACAATTCGACGGACCTACTGCCAAACATCTGATACTATTCGGCAAGAGGCGACCGTGTCTGTTTCTCGTTTCGCCTATTTCTCCCGACTCGATAAGCACATCTAAGTTGACGACAGGGAGTTTCTCTTTCTGCTCCCTACACCTCATTTTGCGCTAGTAACCGATAAACCTACATTACAGCTCTTATATAAGGTCTTTCTTGTCGATCCATGAATCGTGACTCTCGTCATACCCTAACCACCTGACCAACAACCTGTCACCTTTTCTCCTCAATACCTTCTCGACGAGAAATACGTCACCGTATTTCGTCTTACTCAGTTCCTGGGTGTAAAAACTACCTTTGATCACATGTCCTTTTTCGTCTTTGAGCGAGTATGTGACGGGACGGGTGTGCAAAATACGATCTACGGTAAACACCTCATTGGTCCAATTCGGTATGTAACCCTTGTCGAAAGTCTTTTTGTACTTGCTGATCCTGACCTTATCTCCCGGCTCAAACTTGACGGTTTGGGGGGCGCGTTTCTTACGAGTATTGGACAATATATTTCTTAGCACCTCACCTTCGTTCCTCTTATTTACATCTACAGGTTTGAAACCTATAGTCCTGTGAGACCTGTTATTGTACTGAGACAGGAGGTCGTCTAAAAGACCTACCCAAACGTAATTGCCCCGTTCTGTAAACTTTCTCCACATCATCTCCTTCAGCGTCCTGTTGAACCGCTCTACTATCGAGGCCTTCTTCGGAGAGTAAGTGGAGTAGTGGTTGATCCCGTGCTTGGACAGCAGAGACCTTACAGACGCGTTATACCACTCTTTACCCTCGTCGGTATGAAAATGGCGCATCTTGTGTTTTTCCAGTATGGGACCGAGAGCGCTAGCGACTTCTTCAGCCGTCTTGCTCTTGAGCGGTACGGCAATAGCAAATTTGGAAAAACAATTTATTACTGTCATTATGTATCTGTAGCCCTTATTGACTCTGGCGTATGGGATCATCTCTACCAGATCGGCCTGATACAAGTCGTCGATACCCTTCAGCTCTACGTTTCTGGTGGGATAGTTCCTGCGGGCTTGCTTGTGAAGCTCGCGCGCTATACCACTTCTCAAGCTCATCGTGCGATGCACTGAGAGCGACACTGCTTATATCTAGGTTAAATAGGGATTTTGAATGGAAAAGACGTTATTTTTATATATACATTTATTAATTAAATAATACAGCCTTTGGTTTACTCTTGAGAGTTATTATTCATTTTTTAAATTCTACTATATTCATTGTTTTCCCATCACCCAAGTCTTTATTTCCCTTGTACACTATTATCCCTCCCCCGTTATCGTTCAGTAAAGCGATATCTTCATCGGTCAGCGTTTTTGTAAATCTTGATGGTAGGAACACCTTCGAATTGCCGATGTATATAATTATTTGCTCTCCGTACATGGTCTGCGCCCTGCCGACCTTCGTAAACCGGTATTTCTTGTTCAACACTAATTCAGACACCCTCATGGTATCTTCATTCATCTTTTTTAGTAGCGCCTCCATTTCTAAAACAAAAAATAAACACAAGTCTGATAAAAACCATGATAACTACATGAACCCTCTCCATCCGGGCCAATACACTCTAACAGTCCGTCTATTTTGAGCGGGTGTTAGTCCTTCAGTCTCTTAAACAAAATAGTTAGTATGTAAATACCTCATGTATTATACGAAATAGCATAGAGGTTTTTCTTTTGAGATCGATGTGGCGCTACACTCGCCTACTATCATGTCGTAGATTTTGTATAGCAGGTAAAACAGAGCTATGAACAGTAACGCTATAACGCATAGGAATATTGTTATAGCGTAAATCATGCTGTCAAAGGAAAATATAAACCGATTTTTTAAACTACTACGTTCGAAGTTCAACTTACGACTATTGTCAAAGTCTTAATTTACAAAAAGGTTTTAGGTTCAAATTTGTTTAATTCTACGTTTACATCAATAACGGTTGTTGTTGATGCAGATTAAAACAATAGAGTTCAAATGTAATTAATTCTACGTTTACGTCAATAACGGTTCTTGCTGCTGCAGATTAAAACATCAGACTACATATTCAGTGTACAGTTACGGTAGTTGTTGTTGTTGTTGTTGCTGCACCAACAACGGCTAAAACTGGTAATGTTGCTGTACCAACAGGTTCTACGTCTTAATTTCATAAACAGATTTTAGGTTTTAATTTTATTAAAGATTCAAAGTGTATATTTCATAAAGGTGCTAGAGTCTTTCAAATTTAAAAAATATTTAAAGTATAATAAAACTCACCTTCAATTAACGGTAGGTCAACAGGTAGGAGAAGAAGAACTGTGTCTAGCAGCGTAGCAACAGGTAGGTGGAGAAGAAGAACTGTTCTAGCAGCGTAGCAGCAGGTAGGTGGAGAAGAAGAACTGTTCCAGCAGCGTAGCAGCAGGTAAGAGAAGAAGATGTGTCTAGCAGTGTAGAGCAGTGGTAGTTGAATTATGGTACAATGGGAAAATCGGCGGTCTTTTATACAAATAATTATCCTATGCTAATGCATTGGAAACGCTGAATCTGCGGTTTGGCACATAATAACATGCGGTATGACGTTGTTGGTTTTAAAAATTGAAACAAACAACTTATCGCTGACTCGGCGACTCGTGATTTTAAATAATACGTTGCAGCATTTAAAAAAATTAACTGTACATTTAAATTCGTAATAAACAAGTTGCATCATCTGAATCAATAGTCTATCACGTGCATAGATAAAAAACGAATGACGTCAATGCTAATAAACAAAGTAAACACGTTGCATCATCTTTAATTGCAATAACAAGTTGCATCATCCCGATCAATAGTCTGGCGCGTGCATAGATAAAAAACGAATGACGTCAATGAAAGGCACGCGCATGCCACGTGACTCGTAACAACAACATGCGTCATTGTCAAAATTAAAAAATAGAGTTGCAAATAAACAGATTTCATCGCCCCAATCATTAGTCTTCACCTCGTCGGGTAGTGATACGGATGTCCTGCGGGTGGTGCGACGAGTCTTGCGGTCCGTCCCGCGTTATTTTTTGACGGTAACATATTTCCTAAATTTATATATTTAGGGTCCCGAAAGAACCTAACGGTCGAAACCGGACGTAACGCGGTCTACGGAGCGTCCGGATCCTGCGCGCACCTGAACCTCGTTGATCCGACCCCCGGGTCACGTGTTACAAGCTATCTCGGGTTCCATCGGGGATACGGCTACGGATTAAGGCTTATCTTGTAGATCTCGATCTCCCGGTCACGTGGGTGCCGTCCGCATCAAAATCGGCCCAGCGGTTGCGGAGAAAATCAGGTTTGGAACTTTGCCAAATTTTTCGTGTGTGCGCGCGCGTGCGCGTTTTTTTTTTTTTTTTTTTTGGCGTTTTTTTTTTTTTTTTTGGCGGTTTTTTTTTTTGGCGGTTTTTTTTTTTTTTTTTGGCGGTTTTTTTTTTGGCGGTTTTTTTTTTTTTTTTTTTTTTTGGCGGTTTTTTTTTTGGCGGTTTTTTTTTGGCGGTTTTTTTTTTTTTTTTTTCAAAGTCAAGGTCAAAGGTCAAGGTTGTGCTCGAGCCGGCAGGTCAAAGGTCAAGGTTGTGCTGGAACTCTCATTTTTACACTACTTATGCTTTCTAGCATTACTAATATTGATTCTACCAATACCGAGGAAAAATTTAAATTTACAACAATGAAGTCAGGACATACTGTGAAAATATTGCCAGCCGATGTTGAAATTTATAAATTGATAAGAGAAAAGTTTTTAGCTTGTAACGTGAGTCATTATACGTACAAACTAAAACACGAAAGGTCGTATAGAGTTGTTCTAAGAGGAATGCATCACACGGAAGATACTGATGTCGTTAAAGCTGAGCTCGAACGGTTAGGCCACCATGTCAGGTCTATTACTAATGTTCTACATCGTGTAACAAAGGAACCTATGGCATTATTTTTTTGTAGATCTGGAGCCAAACAGTAACAATAAGGACATATTTAACGTGACTCGGTTGAATCATTGTGTAATTCATTTTGAAGCGCCATATAAAAAACGGGAAGTGGTGCAATGTAAAAGGTGCCAACGATTTGGGCACACAAAAAATTTCTGTAACCGGACAAGCCGTTGTGTCAAATGTGGTGAGGATCATCCCACTGATGCCTGCAGAAAGCCGTCTACAGTTGTTGCGTTATGTGCAAATTGTGGGGAGTCTCATCCTGCAAGCTATAAAGGCTGCAAAGTTTATCAGCAATTTAAACAAAAAATCCATGAACCTTTGCGACGCTCTGGTGATAATTGTGCTCAACATCAGAATTCTGGTTTAAAAAATGATGGCACGAAAACGACGGTTAACTATGATCAGGTTAGAACGCCGGAGGTTACCTATGCTCAAAAAGCTCGAGTAAACTCTCAGTCGGCTCATACCCAAGGATTAAATGAAGACATTAATTCGGGGACACTGATTACACTTCTTGATCAAATGCTTCTCCGGGTTGAGAGAATGGTAGAACGCATGATGGATCGGGTTATTGATCTCTTCATGAGTAAGGTTTCAAATAAATGAATCATTCATTCCGTATTTCCACATGGAACGCGAACGGCTTAAGTGGTAGGATACCTGAACTTGAACTCTTTTTAAAATCACAGAAAATCGATATAATGTTGGTTTCTGAAACAAGATTTACTGATAGATCACATGTAAAAATTTTTGGATATTGTATTTACTCAACGAACCACCCATCAGGAAATGGCCACGGTGGAACTGCCGTTATAATTAAAAATACAGTCAAGCATTATGAAATCAATAAATATGTTAAGGACTACATCCAAGCCACTAACATTGTAATAGAAGATTTAAATTTTCCTCTGGTGCTGTCTGCAATTTACTGTCCACCTCGGCATTCTGTAACGGAAGACCAATTTACCGGCTATTTTGAGATGTTAGGTAACCGTTTCATTTCAGGAGGGGATTGGAATGCAAAACATCAGCATTGGGGTTCACGCCTAACATCACCGAGAGGTCGGAGGCTTTTCAGTTCAGTTGTTAAAAATAATCTCCACTCACTTTCGTCTGGCAATCCGACATATTGGCCCGCCGACTTAAATAAACTACCAGATTTATTGGACTTTTTTGTCACAAAAGGCATTGCGCATAACTACACATATATTGAATCGTGTTGCGATTTATCTTCAGATCATACTCCGGTTATTTTAACAGTTAGCATGCACGTAATCCTGAAAGAGGTTTGTCCGAAGCTATTTACGAATAAGACTGATCGGGAGTATTTTAGAGAGCGGGTTGAGTCAAAAATTGATTTAAATGTACGTTTACAGTATGAACAGGACATCGATGAAACCGTGAACAGTTTGACCAAGGCCATTCAATCTTCGGCATGGGAAGCAACACCCATACCACAGCTGGTTCCACCTTCTAACAATCAATATCCTCTCGACATCCGGGAGAAAATAACGCAACGCCGCCGCCTAAGAAGGATTTGGCATAATACAAGGTACCCTGAGGATAAAAGGAGATTTAACCAAGCATCACAAGAACTAAAAAGATTAATACATAATTTCAAAAACAATAATTTTCAACAGTATCTTGAAGGTTTATCACCAACGGAAGAGACAAACTTTTCGCTGTGGAAAGCGACCAAAACATTTAAACGCCCGACAAATGTCATTTCGCCCTTACGTAACGCTATCGGATGTTGGGCACGGAGTAGTGCAGAAAAAGCGGATGTATTTGCTAAACATCTTACTAATGTCTTCCGGCCGTTTCCCGCTGTTTTTGATGAGCAAGATATTTTTGACTCTCTTGATACACCATTCCAAATGTCGTTGCCAATAAAAAATTTCGATGTTGCTGAAATTGAAACTACTATATGCCGTGATTTCAATAATAGAAAATCTCCTGGTTACGATTTGATAACTGGCAACGTTTTAAAAGAGCTACCAAGTAAAGCATTTTTACTTATTAAACTTGTTTTTAACGCCATCATTAGAACTGGCTACTTCCCAACTCTCTGGAAAGTTGGACAAATAGTTATGGTGCTGAAACCAGGCAAAGACCCTAGTGATGCGGCTTCATACCGACCCATAAGTCTTCTACCGGTGCTTTCAAAAGTATTTGAAAAATTGTTTTTCAAAAGATTAAAACCGTATTTGGAAGAGCTTCTTCCTGATTATCAATATGGGTTTAGAGAAAAACACTCGACGATCGAGCAGGTACATAGAGTTGTTGAGAACATTAATAATGCATTTGAAAATTGCCAATATTGCTCTGCTGTCTTCCTTGATATTGTTCAGGCGTTTGACAAAGTTTGGCATACTGGACTTTTATCTAAACTCAAACTCCACCTACCACATCCGTTTTACTCAGTGATAAGGTCGTACTTACTGGGTAGGTACTTCCAAGTTAAGTTAGAAGGTGAGTGTACAGATCTATTCCCTGTTTCTTCTGGGGTTCCTCAAGGAAGTGTCCTTGGACCTGTTCTATATCTTTTGTATACGTCTGATTTACCACCAAATGATGGAATAACACTTGCAATGTTTGCAGACGATACAGCCGTCCTAGCAGTTCACGATGATCCTAACGTTGCGTCACGACTAATACAAAATTATCTAGACTTGTTTGAGGTTTGCAAAAATGGCGAATGAAAGTTAACGAGGGGAAATCTTCTTTTGTAACTTTTGCTCTTCGGAAAGGTTTAGGTGCTCCAGTAACGCTAAACCATCAACTTATTCCTAGGGTTGATGAAGTTAAATATTTAGGGCTCTATCTTGATCGTCGTTTGTCATGGAGGAAACATATTTCCACAAAACGAAAACAGCTAGATTTGAAAGTTAAAAAAATGTACTGGCTGCTTGGCCGTAAATCGAAATTGTCCACTTCCAATAAAATTCTCATGTATAAAACTATTTTGAAGCCCGTATGGACATACGGCATTCAGCTCTGGGGATCTGCGAAGAGAACCAATTTAAATATAATAGAGCGATTTCAGACAAAAACGTTGCGGCAGTTACTCAATATACCTTGGTATATTTCTAATAAATACATATACAAAGATTTAAAGATGAATTCTATTCAACAAGAAATTAAAAACTTCAGTGTTCGGTATCAAAGACGGCTTGAGGTCCATCCAAATTATTTATCAGTGAACTTATTAGACAATAGTGTAAATAATTTTGTGAGACTGAAAAGATTTAACGTTTTAGACCTTGTACATAGATTTAGTGTGTAAAACATGTAAAATGTACGTATTAAGAGTGGTTGCGTGAGTGTGTGTGTGTGCGCGTGTTTGTTGATGTACGTGAGTATAAATGTTCTTGTTTACTAAGATTAATATCATTGTTAACATTTCTAATATTATTGTTAATGATAGTATACATTTAAGTTAGTGGCTACAACAGTAATCACTGGATTGCTGATGTGAATAACTGTTTCTTTCTACTTATCGTAATTACTTATTGTTCATGATTGAATAGATTGTAATTTTGCAGAATGTCAATAAAAAAAAAAAAAAAAAAAAAAAAAAAAATTAATAATGTTAGGTTTATTATTAATTATTTGCATTGGCAAGAGAAAGTTGTGTGAGTGTTTCACACCAGATTTTTATCACTTTCTGAACCTTTTTAATTCGCACAGCATCAGTATTCCGAATTATCTTCATCGAACGCGCACATGGTTTTAACCCGAATCTTTCATAAACATCTAATTTGCTGCTAGCACCACCACTAAATGTCAGAACAGCGTCAAGCACACCTAATCTAAAAGTCATTAGCCTAACAAATATATTATTTAGTATTTTTATCCATACTAAATTAAATAAACTTTTATTAATGTTCTTTTTGCGACCATGAAACCATTTCCTTAGCAAATATGGAGCGGCCAAGTATTTATATTTTTAATGGCATTCATAACAGGTATTGATAAGTTGCTTTAACGGTGGTAATCTAGTTTCATGACTAATATTTGTTGTACTGACAGCAGGAGTCTTCACCTTTTGAGGAAAAACCATGGGATGGTTGAAAGCCTGAACTTAACTTACCTTAATAAATTTTTGACCCTGACATTACTTTATAAAATTCCATATAACTTCCGTAATTGTTATCGTAGGTATAAAATGTTTATACGAAATTACACAGAAAAAGATCTTAGCATGGTCATGGGGCAAAAATTAAAAAACAGACTTTAATTAAATTTTACTCGTATGATGATACGAGTAAAATTTGATAAAAATCTATTATAGCTCCCCTAAAATTATATATTAACCAACTAGGCCAACTATAAATAAATTAATAAATAAACATTTACTGTCACCTTATAATGTACATTATAATATGACAAGTCAAAAATTTGAGTAGCCCTAGAAATTGGGAAGGTTATGCACAGAACCAGGGCGTACTCTATTTCTAGGCGATGTAGTAAAAAGGGTGATGACGTCAGGTGTTTGTGGTAATTATGCGAGAAGAGTTAATTTTTTATAACTAACACAGAAAATTAACTATAGTAGGCAGTGTAGTTTATTTATTATTTAGATTAAAACGATGGCGCCGAATGTTGTTTACCGGAATGGGAAAATAATTACAAATCTGACAAGAGAAATGACAGTTTTTAATTTCCGTAGGTAGCAGACCTTCTAGAAAAATGGAATAAATTATTCCCTCGGCAGAATTTAGTAGATATTGAAAAAATAGGGTAAGTAGGGCAGAACCGGGTAGCTAAGGCTTTGGATGCTCTAATTTATCACTGAAAGAGATGAGAATTTGTACACACAATTTTTAAATGTTTGTGAATTTTTACCTCAACTTTTAAATGGCATAACTATATAACTTTTTAGCTTATTAATTTTCAAGTTAAAAATGTCAAATCACCCGGTTCTGCCCTACCAGTAGGGCAAAACCAGGAACACATGTTAACCTTATCTATGGAAAAATAACAATTATCAAACTTTTCAAAAAAACAATTGTTTTATTTTGGTAACATAATATTAAACATTGTTTAGTAAAATATTAATCCGATCACAACGATATCACATGAAAAAAAATAAAGTTTACTTTAAAAATATGTTTTTTACTTTTTCCAGATAGATGTCACAGATGAAGAAGTCTTCCTCCTCTGCTGTACAGCAATCTTTATGAGCCCATCCTGGGCATTCAATGCATTGTATCCACCCTTCCACACCATTGGTATATGTGAATAACTCACCACAAAAAATTCAGGCGGCATTCGAATTGTTATTGTTTTTGTTAGAAGAATCTTCGCATTTATTTTTCTCAAGTTTCTGCTCGTTAATGCATTTTGTAAATTCTTTTGAATTTCAACATCCAACAGTTTTACTTTTTCGTCCCTTTATTCTTCTCTTGTCTAGGTTTGATATTTTGTTTCTTTACCTGTAGCGGCGGCCTTAAGCTCGAACATTTAAGAGGAGGACGTCAAAATTTCAGTTCTTCCTTTTCTTTTATCCTCCTTCTTTTTACATTTTCTTGCACTTTGAGGAGGAGGCATTAGGTCCTGTGTTGATATCGGAAGAAATAAATTGTTGGTTCAATATTTGAGCAGCAAGGACTACTCCAAGGATCCCTGTGAAGGTAATGTCTGAATGACATACTCCTCTCCAATAGGGACAAACTCCGGATTTTTTAAAAAGTACCAGCAGTTTCTGTGGTAAATTTAGTTGTAGATACAGCGTATCTGTACTCAGTGCTGGTATGAACAGGTTCTCAGGGAAAACGTTTCAGTAAAGTGGGTAAATACCGGTTTTCCTAAAACCATTTACCGCAGTCTGCATGCTTGCTGCTTTCAAAAAGGCTCTGCCATTAAGTTTAAAAGCTTAATTTTTTGACGTCAGAATCCAAAAAATTATTGATGAAATATTCGACAAAAATTGAAGATATGTAGAAAGTATAATAAAAGAGAAATGTATATATATATTTATATATATATATATATATATATATATGTATATATATTTATTTCAGTTGTATAAAGTCATTCTCTTAAAAATATGATACATTACTGGCCAAAAATTAGGTTACAAAAATCGAACAACTAGGAAAAATAGATCTCTTTTGTTTATTTTTCTTTGTGTGGGTATCGAATGAACACTAATGATTTTTTTAAAAAACCGTGGTAACATTTAGCAGCAACAGAAACCAATTTTTAATTTCCTTAAGAACTCGAAAGATCTCTACAATGGCGTACTACATATTTCGTAAGTGATATTTGCCTAGAAACTATAAATCACATTATAAGGTACCTTCATATGTTCTGCCCTACCGTTAACTAGAAGTTGACATTGGGTGTGGACTTTATATTACAATCACACTCGACGTGACGCCCAGAATCAGTACGGACCAATCAGAAAGCAGCATATCCTGACGAATGGCGTAACTCTCAAGATACTTTGTCATAGGTTGACATCGGTGTGACGTAGTACAGTAATATGAACTCTCTGATTGGACAATATTAACCAATCAAAATGACGCAAAAGAAGACATCTGATTGGTTAAAACTGGGCTTTTCCATTGGCCGAAAATACGAGACTCTGATTGGGCAATTATTACCTGAGCCGTTGACGTCACATGCGCATCACACTCAACTTGGCCCGACTTACTCACGCAACCCTAATAGATCGTTTGTTGAATACCAGTTATATTTTGATACACATATTTTTGTTTCTGTTAAACACAATAATAGCGTAGGTCAAAAATGATTTGTCAAGTAACGTCTTGTCAAGTCTATTTTTCGTTGATTTAGGATCTGTTAGTTAACGGGAAATTTATAAGCAGTATTTATATCTTCTACACAGGCAGTGTAAAACTATAACCTTTAACACCTGATTCGTAAAGATCAGATAAATAAAAAAAATTCGGCGACAGCATTCGCTTAATTGTCGTAGCGAAAGTAGAAACAGAAAAATTACGATCCCGCTAACTGTGATTTTATAGAGTTCTAGGCCTGTAATCAGTGTTTGTGTAGGCCCCTTGTTCCAATATTACAATTTTATAAGCATTATCAGATGCGACTTTTTAACGTTCCGAAACCGAACAATTCATGCGTTGACTTAAGCAAGGTAGGCTTATAAAATTACTTATTTTTAGTCCAATTTGTCAGTAAACTAAAATGCTGGCTGTTGAAATTGTTGTGCAATGAAAGTTGTTTTTTAGGTAAGCAGCGGAAAAGGTGGTTTGAACGTCTAAAATATTTTCTGAGTGAGATGAGTTGAGTTGGTTTACATGGTTTTCTCAAAGCGTTTATTATTATACTTATCAGAATGCCAGTCCTTCGGAAAATCATGTACTTTCGACTCTCCAAATGACACCTGTATTTCATCATCAACAGGGTTTGATTGTAAAATGAAATTCATGAATCTCAGATGAGAGAACTCTGACTAGTGTCATTTATTCCTCTACCTCTTCTGTTCTTACGTGCTTTAGTCATATAATTGGCTGACCCAGTGATAAAAATGAATATATATTTACGGTCAGGAACTAGCAAATTACGTGCAAAAAATGTTTAACACTCTACCTTTTCATTATGGCCACAATAAATTTCATCCACCTTCAAATACAGGAACTAATGAAATAAGATTAAAGCCAGAAAACCTTTTTCGAAACTACATCGGCCATTATATCATCATTTTGTCAGACCGTTGATTATTATTTTTCGACTAATGCTCGTTGGTAGAGCAAAATAGTTTTCTTGTAATAAAACAGATTAATGAGGTATATTTTCTTACCCGGTAGGATATTGACTTTGTTTCGTCTCAAGATATTTTGAATTAGATTTTTCAGTTGCCGTCTACGTATCGTAATATTTATTTACAGTTGTATAAAGTCATTCCCTTAAAAATGAAAGGTTGTTTACGTTTCTATTTACAATAGTTGACTTGTTAACAGAAGGATATTTCTAGCATTCATTAATAAAGAGTTATTCTTTTACTTGAGTAGATTTCACTACTTTATTCTGGAACAATCTTTATGAATGAGTAGGTATAAAATGAGACCCCCGAGTGCGGTCAGTCAGTATTCGTGTGATCTATGCCGTGTGATTATTGGGGTGTGTATTTACAGGTTACACATCCGAGTATTGTAGTGATTCAAGATTGTTATACCGTCTCTTCGTTGTGTGTGTATTGGGTAAAGTTAATGTGTAGTTTTGTGAATTCAGTTTGTGTTGTATGTTAGTGTAATATATAAAAGCGATTGTAAGTAGGCTAAGTAAGTTATTAAGTTTGTTATTGTTTGTTATTTTTTTAAAGTGAATTATTTAATCATTTATTGTATTTCTTAATTATAATTAGTTTAATCATTCTATTTTGTAATCTTTTAGTGAAATAAATATCTGTAATTGTAAACTTTAGTCTATTAATTATTTAATAACCTAGATCCCGAAACGGACCTTAGCAATAAGTGTCACATTGGTGTCAGAAGTGCGGGATCTAGTGTTTTTGGATAATTGTAAGTAAAATCTGAATTCAGTTAAGTGTTTTAAAATTATCGTATAGTAAATTAGTGTTGTGTTTTTTTAAATTTAGCGTTTAAAGTTTTGTGTATGTAGTAAGTTTATTTAGTCTGTAGAATCTCTTATCGTCGCTATAAAACTGTTTCATAAAATAGTTCTATTTTGTTTCTGTAATTAAGTTTTTTGTCTGTACAAGTTACTATTTTTTGTAATTAATTGTAAATAATTCTTAGTCAAAATGGCAAGCTCTGTAGACATGACTTTATTAATGGAAATGTTAAATGAAATTAAGGCAAGTAATGAAAAAACCAATAATAATGTACAGGCAATTAAAGATGGAAATGAGGAAACCAATAACCAAATACATTTAATTAATAATAAAATACAGGCAATTGATGATACAATTCAGTCAGGTAATGATGAGATAAAGACAGAATTAAAAGTAGAGTTAGGGAAAATTAGAGATAATGTAGATAGCTTAAATAATAGGGTAGATTCAGTAGAATTTATGTTACAAGAAAATGTAGAATCTTTAGAATCTAAGTTAGATGAAAATGTTAAGGAAGTTAGAAATAGTGTTGTAAAATTTGTAGAATCTAGGTTAAAAGAAAATAATGAATTAATGGACACTAGGTTAGAAGAAATAGATAAGGCTATAGATATTAGGTTTAAGGACATTGTTAAAACAGTGAAATCAAGTGAATATCGCGGCCTGGTAATTCACGCCGACAGTACATCGTCCGGGCGCGGAATTAGTGTGAAAGCGCCGAAATTTGACGGAAGTTCTTCGTGGCAAGTCTTTCGACGACAGTTCGAGGCAGCGGCCGACTTCAACACATGGTCACCGGCGGAGAAAACAACGGTACTGATGACTTCGCTACAGGGCCAGGCAGCGGGAGTTCTACGCGCTGTACCGGCGACCGCAGGGTACGAAGAAATCGTCGCAGCACTAGAAGGGCGATACGGCGAGCATAACTTGGCGGCCATCTACAAGTGTGAGTTACGCGGACGAAGACAGAAGCCGGGCGAAACCTTGCAAGAATTCGCCCTGGATATTGAACAACTCGCGCAGAAGGCTTTTCCAGAACAGCCTGTCGGGTTTATCCAGGAAGAAGCGGCACAGTGTTTCGGCAATGGGGTTCGAGACGCCGAAATGAAGAAACACCTGATTCTCCAGGGCCATAAGACACTCAGTGAGGCTCTCACCCAGACCCTGCGTATAGAAGCTGTCACCGCATCTACCGACACACCGGCGAAAGTACGGAGGGTGACTGCCGACGAATACAACGGCTCAAATAGATTTGAAGCCCGGCCTAACCGAAGCACGCGGGGTCAAAACCATCGACGGACACCGACCAGCGAAAAGCAGCTGTGCTGGCAATGTGGAAAGTCAGGCCACTTTAGAAGGAACTGCGGAGAAAATAAGCCGACATCCGACCAGGGAAACGACGAAACGCCGGCGTAAAGAGGGGACCGCCGGCGCCGAAGATCTCTTCCCCTCCAGCCATCTTCAGTTTAGCCACCGTACGAGGAGGGTCAGACAGCATCATCGCCGACGGATTATTAAATAACAGGCCATGCTCTATTACCGTGGACACGGGGGCCTCTATTTCAGTAATTCGGCCGGACAAGGCGACCCGCTGCAAGAGGAGGAAAGTAAACCAGAAGTACGCCGTGCAGACCGCTTCGGGCAGCACACTGCCTATTAAGGACGAAGCATTAGTTAATATAATACTCGGGTGTTACAAACTACAAGCCTGGGTGTTTGTCGCCGACATAGTGGACGAACTCATATTAGGGCTTGACATACTGAGATCGCACGACGCTGCAGTAGATATTGGACGCCACTTGCTGAAGTTGGGGCGGTGTGAAGTAGCGTTATGGAGTCCTCGCCTCAAGCCCAGCAATGCTGAAGTTGTACTAAAAGCGGAAGAAGTGATACCTGCCCGATGCGAAAGGATTGTAACGGCCACACTGTCGAAGAATTTGGGCACCAACAGCGGCGTTACGGAAGCTGGTGAAATCACCGGAAAGGAAGGAGTGATCATCGGACGAGCTGTAGTACCGAACAGCAAGACGATCTCCGTCCGAGTAGCAAATTTGGACTCCTCGGATAAGTCACTACCGAAGGGAACTGTTCTTGGCAACTCCGAACCAGTGACTTGGACATCTGAACCGACAACTTCACTAAATCAAGGAAGGCACCGGAAGAACCCGGAAATACAGCAACTGACAGCGGCAGCCGGCGTTGAGCTCAGCGATAATACACGGAAGGGACTGTACAACTTAATCAGGGACTTCCAAGATATATTCGCGACCGAAGAAGAAGGATACGGCCGTACTAATCAAGTGTACCATCGAATCGACACTGGAGATGCTCAACCGATACGCCAGCCGCCGAGACGACTACCGCTAGCAAAACAAGGAGAGGTTGATAAGATGGTGGAAGACATGAGAAGGCAAGGCGTCATCGAAGAGTCCGACAGCCCTTGGTCGTCACCTGTAGTGCTAATAAAGAAGAAGAACGGCGAGTTACGATTCTGTGTTGACTACAGGAAGTTAAATGATGTAACCAAGAAGGACTGCTTTCCTCTTCCCCGGATTGACGATACGCTAGACACTCTTGTAGGAGCGAAATGGTTCTCTACACTCGACTTGAAAAGTGGGTACTGGCAGGTTGCGGTTTATCCAGAAGACAAAGAGAAGACTGCGTTTTCGACTGGACGAGGGCTTTGGCAGTTCACAGTGATGCCGTTTGGACTATGCAACGCGCCGGCCACTTTCGAGAGGTTGATGGAGTCAGTTCTACGAGGATTGACGTTTGAATCCTGCCTCGTCTATTTAGACGACATCATTGTGCTAGGGCGCACGGAAGAAGAACACCTGCAAAACCTAAGAAAAGTGTTCCAGCGGCTGCGAGGCGTCGGGTTGAAGCTGAATCCGAAGAAATGTAATCTGTTTCGGCGAGAAGTACAGTACCTGGGCCATGTCGTGTCAGCAGCAGGCGTCGCCGCAGACCCCGACAAACTGAAGGCCGTAAAGGAGTGGCCTACACCACGAAACAAGCATGAAGTCCGAAGTTTCCTAGGACTGTGCGCGTACTACCGCCGGTTTATTGAAGGCTTCTCCAACATTGCGAAGCCTTTGACACGCTTGACGGAGGACAAGAAGAACTATCAGTGGGAACGAGAGGAAGAAGAGTCCTTTAAGCAGCTGAAAGAAAAACTATGCTCCGCGCCAATCCTGAGCTACCCGAACTCAGAAGACCGGTTCATCGTCGACACGGATGCCAGCAACGTCGGAATCGGAGGCGTACTCTCTCAAGTCCAAGGAGGCGAAGAGAAGGTTATCGGCTATTTCAGCAGAACTCTGTCGCGACCGGAGAGAAACTACTGCGTGACGAGACGTGAGCTGTTAGCGGTCGTCAAGACGATTGAACACTTCCGGAAATATCTGTACGGGAGGGAGTTCACACTTCGGACCGATCATTCGGCACTGACATGGCTTCTGAACTTCAAGAACTTGGAAGGTCAAACCGCGCGCTGGGTCGAGCGCTTGCAGGAGTACAGCTACAAAGCCGAGCATCGCCCCGGAAAAAAACACTCGAACGTGGACGCCTTGTCAAGAAGGCCGTGTGCTCATGACTGTAAGCACTGCCAGAAAATCGAGCAGCGAGGTGACGAGGCTAAGGTACGGATAATTACGACGGTGGCGGCAGATGGCTGGAGCGACGACGATCTTCGCGAGGAGCAGCGGCAGGACTCGGACATAGGACCCCTGATCAACGAGAAGGAGTCGGGCCAACGACCATCATGGGAAGATATCACCTTGAGAAGCCCGGAATATAAAAGCTACTGGACGCAGTGGGACTCATTTTCCGTGAGGGACGGCTTGCTGTATAGAGAGTGGCAGTCAGTAGATGGCAGTAAGCGCGTCCCGCAGCTAGTCCTTCCACGCACAAAGACCAAGGACGTTATGTCAGAACTACACGGCGGCACTTCAGGCGGACACCTCGGCGTCAAGAAGACTATGGAGAAAATTCGTCAGCGCTACTACTGGCTCCATTTACGGGACGACGTCGAGAATTTCTGCAAGTTGTGTGACACCTGTGCGGCTAGTCGAGGGCCCCGGACTCGAAGTAAAGGACAAATGCGGCAGTACAATGTGGGAGCTCCGTTCGAGTGCATCGTCATCGACATCGCTGGTCCGTTTCCCGTGACAGACGGCGGAAACAAATATCTGTTAGTGACCATAGATTACTTCACTAAGTGGCCGGAAGTATACGCCATTCCGAACCAAGAGGCGGCTACTGTGGCAGAAACCTTAGTGAACGAGCTGGTCTCCCGATTCGGAGTACCGAGAGAGCTACACAGTGATCAAGGGCGGAACTTCGAATCGCAGCTACTTCAAGAAGTACTGGAACGATTGGGCGTCCATAAGACAAGGACGACAGCATTACACCCGCAATCGGATGGAATGGTTGAGCGCTACATCAAGACAGTTGAAGAGCATCTGCGCAAGGTAGTCTCCAAAAATCAACGAGACTGGGACCAGAAGCTTCCTCTTTTCTTGATGGCCTACAGAGCGGCGATACATGAAACCACCGGCTTGACACCCGCCAAGATGATGTTCGGCCGTGAACTACGGTTGCCCTGTGATCCGCTGTTCGGCGCCCCGCCTGACAAGGAACAACCAGCGCAACAGTACACCGCGGAATTGGTAGCAAGTATCCACGAAATCCACGAGTATGCACGGCAACATCTGCAAGTAGCCAGTGATCGAATGAAGGCAAGATACGACTTGAAGGGAAACTCCACGGGATTTCAACCTGGTGACCGTGTATGGCTCTACAGACCGAGAAGGAAGAAGGGGAGGTGCCCTAAGCTAGAAAATCAATGGGAAGGCCCGTATGCTGTCCTCGATCGCATCAACGACGTGGTCTACCGAGTAAAGCGACGCCCAGGGACGAAGAAGATGGTAGTTCATCTCGATCGATTGGCACCGTACTTAGGGGCTACTCGGGACGAGCAGCCTTAAGAAAGGGGCAATGTAACATAATCGACTAGACGGATCACGAATATTCCAGAATTCCATTCATGGAGATAATTAGGGAATAATAAAAATATCAATTGTGAATGACAGTTTTACAATGATGACCATAAAGGTGTGTCTATTCACAAAAGTTGTAAAAACTCGTGTAGTACGCCTATTATAAAAGTTCAGGTATACTATTGTGTACAGCGATTTTTATGAAGTTGTTTATGAGGTTGTTTACGTTTCTATTTACAATAGTTGACTTGTTAACAAAGGGATTTTACTAGCATTCATTAATAAAGAGTTATTTTTGTACTTGAGTAGATTTCACTACTTTATTCTGGAACAATCTTTATGAATGAGTAGGTATAAAAAGAGACCACCGAGTGCGGTCAGTCAGTATTGGTGTGATCTATGCCGTGTGATTATTGGGGTGTGTATTTACAGGTTACACATCCGAGTATTGTAGTGATTCAAGATTGTTATACCGTCTCTTCGTTGTGTGTGTATTGGGTAAAGTTAATGTGTAGTTTTCTGAATTCAGTTTGTGTTGTATGTTAGTGTAATATATAAAAGCGATTGTAAGTAGGCTAAGTAAGTTATTAAGTTATTTATTGTTTGTTATTTTTTTTAAGTGAATTATTTAATCATTTATTGTATTTCTTAATTATAATTAGTTTAATCATTTATTTTGTAATCTTTTAGTGAAATAAATATCTGTAATTGTAAACTTTAGTCTATTAATTATTTAATAACCTAGATCCCGAAACGGACCTTAGCAAAAAGTGTCACAATATGTTCTGCCCTACCGTTAACTAGAAGTTGACATTAGGTTTGGACTTTATATTACAATCACACTCGACGTGACGCCCAGAATCAGTACGGACCAATCAGAAAGCAGCATATCCTGACGAATGACGTAACGCTCAAGACACTTTGTCATTGGTTGACATCGGTGTGACGTAGTACAGTAATATAAACTCTCTGATTGGACAATATTAACCAATCAAAACGACGCAAAAGAAGACATCTGATTGGTTAAAGCTGGGCTTTCCCATTGGCCGAAAATACGAGACTCTGATTGGGCAATTATTACCTGAGCCGTTGACGTCACATGCGCATCACACTCAACTTGGCCCGACTTACTCATGCAACCCTAACAGATCGTTTGTTGAATACCAGTTATACTTTGATACATATATTTTTGTTTCTGTTAAACACAATAATAGCGTAGGTCAAAAATGATTTGTCAAGTAACGTCTTGGTCAAGTCTATTTTTCGTTGTTTTAGGATCTGTTAGTTAACGGGAAATTTATAAGCAGTATTTATATCTTCTACACAGGCAGTGTAAAACTATAACCTTTAACACCTGATTCGTACAGATAAGATAAATAAAAAATAATTCGGCGACAGCATTCGCTTAATTGTCGTAGCGAAAGTAGAAACAAAAAAATTACGATCCCGCTAGCTGTGATTTTATAGAGTTTTAGGCCTGTAATCAGTGTTTATGTAGGCAGCTTGTTCCAATATTACAATTTTATAAGCATTATCAGATGCGACTTTTTAACGTTCCGAAACCGAACAATTCATGCGTTCTCTTAAGCAAGGTAGGCTTATAAAATTACTTATTTTCAATCCAATTTGTCAGTAAACTAAAATGCTGGCTGTTGAAATTGTTGTGCAATGAAAGTTGTTTTTTAGGTAAGCAGCGGAAAAGGTGGTTTGAGCGTTTAAAATCTTTTCTGAGTGAGATGAGTTGAGTTGGTTTACATGGTCTTCTCACAGCGTTTATAATTATACTTATCAGAATGCCAGTCCTTCGGAAAATCATGTACTTTCGACTCTCCAAATGACACCTGTATTTCATTATCAACAGGGTTTGATTGTAAAATGAAATTCATGAATCTCAGATGAGAGAACTCTGACTAGTGTCATTTATACCTCTACCTCTTCTGTTCTTACGTGCTTTAGTCATATAATTGGCTGACCCTGTGATAAATATGAATACATATTTTCGGTCAGGAACTAGCAAATTACGTGCAAAAAATGTTTAACACTCTACCTTTTCATTATGGCCACAATAAATTTCATACATCTTAAAATACAGGAACTAATGAAATAAGAGTAAAGCCAGAAAACCTTTTTCGAAATTACATCGGCCATTATATCATCATTTTGTGAGACCGTTGATTATTATTTTTCGACTAATGCTCGTTGGTAGAGCAAAATAGTTTTCTTGTTATAAAACGGATTAATGAGGTATATTTTCTTACCCGGTAGAATATTGACTTTGTTTCTTCTCAAGATATTTTGAATTAGATTTTTCAGTTGCCGTCTACGTATCGTAATATTTATTTACAGTTGTATAAAGTCATTCCCTTAAAAATATGATACATTACTGGCCAAAAATTAGGTTACAAAAATCGAACAACTAGGGAAAATAGATAACTCTCTTTTGTTTTTTTTCTTTGTGTCGTTATCGAATGAACACTCGTGATTTTTTAAAAAACCGTGTTAACATTTAGCAGCAACAGAAACCAATTTTTAATTTCCTTAAAAACTCGAAAGATCTCTACAATGGGGTACTACATATTTCGTAAGTGATATTCACCGAGAAACTATAAATCTCATTAAAAGGTACCTTCTTATGTTCTGCCCTACCGTTAACTAGAAGTTGACATTGGGTGTGGACTTTATATTACAATCACACTCGACGTGACGCCCAGAATCAGTACGGACCAATCAGAAAGCAGCATATCCTGACGAATGACGTAACGCTCAAGACACTTTGTCATTGGTTGACATCGGTGTGACGTAGTACAGTAATATAAACTCTCTGATTGGACAATATTAACCAATCAAAACGACGCAAAAGAAGACATCTGATTGGTTAAAGCTGGGCTTTCCCATTTACCGAAAATACGAGACTCTGATTGGGCAATTATTACCTGAGCCGTTGACGTCACATGCGCATCACACTCAACTTGGCCCGACTTACTCACGCAACCCTAACAGATCGTTTGTTGAATACCAGTTATACTTTGATACATATATTTTTGTTTCTGTTAAACACAATAATAGCGTAGGTCAAAAATGATTTGTCAAGTAACGTCTTGGTCAAGTCTATTTTTCGTTGTTTTAGGATCTGTTAGTTAACGGGAAATTTATAAGCAGTATTTATATCTTCTACACAGGCAGTGTAAAACTATAACCTTTAACACCTGATTCGTACAGATAAGATAAATAAAAAATAATTCGGCGACAGCATTCGCTTAATTGTCGTAGCGAAAGTAGAAACAGAAAAATTACGATCCCGCTAGCTGTAATTTTATAGAGTTTTAGGCCTGTAATCAGTGTTTATGTAGGCAGCTTGTTCCAATATTACAATTTTATAAGCATTATCAGATGCGACTTTTTAACGTTCCGAAACCGAACAATTCAAGCGTTCTCTTAAGCAAGGTAGGCTTATAAAATTACTTATTTTCAATCCAATTTGTCAGTAAACTAAAATGCTGGCTGTTGAAATTGTTGTGCAATGAAAGTTGTTTTTTAGGTAAGCAGCGGAAAAGGTGGTTTGAGCGTTTAAAATCTTTTCTGAGTGAGATGAGTTGAGTTGGTTTACATGGTCTTCTCAC
Organism: Catonia carolina; assembly: GCA_035578175.1. Taxonomy (NCBI): domain Eukaryota; kingdom Metazoa; phylum Arthropoda; class Insecta; order Hemiptera; family Achilidae; genus Catonia; species Catonia carolina. The sequence goes on from JAQMRL010000007.1 coordinate 51,669,754, forward strand.
AGCGTTTATAATTATACTTATCAGAATGCCAGTCCTTCGGAAAATCATGTACTTTCGACTCTCCAAATGACACCTGTATTTCATTATCAACAGGGTTTGATTGTAAAATGAAATTCATGAATCTCAGATGAGAGAACTCTGACTAGTGTCATTTATACCTCTACCTCTTCTGTTCTTACGTGCTTTAGTCATATAATTGGCTGACCCTGTGATAAATATGAATACATATTTTCGGTCAGGAACTAGCAAATTACGTGCAAAAAATGTTTAACACTCTACCTTTTCATTATGGCCACAATAAATTTCATACATCTTAAAATACAGGAACTAATGAAATAAGAGTAAAGCCAGAAAACCTTTTTCGAAATTACATCGGCCATTATATCATCATTTTGTGAGACCGTTGATTATTATTTTTCGACTAATGCTCGTTGGTAGAGCAAAATAGTTTTCTTGTTATAAAACGGATTAATGAGGTATATTTTCTTACCCGGTAGAATATTGACTTTGTTTCTTCTCAAGATATTTTGAATTAGATTTTTCAGTTGCCGTCTACGTATCGTAATATTTATTTACAGTTGTATAAAGTCATTCCCTTAAAAATATGATACATTACTGGCCAAAAATTAAGTTACAAAAATCGAACAACTAGAGAAAATAGATAACTCTCTTATGTTTTTTTTCTTTGTGTCGTTATCGAATGAACACTCGTGATTTTTTAAAAAACCGTGTTAACATTTAGCAGCAACAGAAACCAATTTTTAATTTCCTTAAAAACTCGAAAGATCTCTACAATGGGGTACTACATATTTCGTAAGTGATATTCACCGAGAAACTATAAATCTCATTAAAAGGTACCTTCTTATGTTCTGCCCTACCGTTAACTAGAAGTTGACATTGGGTGTGGACTTTATATTACAATCACACTCGACGTGACGCCCAGAATCAGTACGGACCAATCAGAAAGCAGCATATCCTGACGAATGACGTAACGCTCAAGACACTTTGTCATTGGTTGACATCGGTGTGACGTAGTACAGTAATATAAACTCTCTGATTGGACAATATTAACCAATCAAAACGACGCAAAAGAAGACATCTGATTGGTTAAAGCTGGGCTTTCCCATTGGCCGAAAATACGAGACTCTGATTGGGCAATTATTACCTGAGCCGTTGACGTCACATGCGCATCACACTCAACTTGGCCCGACTTACTCACGCAACCCTAACAGATCGTTTGTTGAATACCAGTTATACTTTGATACATATATTTTTGTTTCTGTTAAACACAATAATAGCGTAGGTCAAAAATGATTTGTCAAGTAACGTCTTGGTCAAGTCTATTTTTCGTTGTTTTAGGATCTGTTAGTTAACGGGAAATTTATAAGCAGTATTTATATCTTCTACACAGGCAGTGTAAAACTATAACCTTTAACACCTGATTCGTACAGATAAGATAAATAAAAAATAATTCGGCGACAGCATTCGCTTAATTGTCGTAGCGAAAGTAGAAACAGAAAAATTACGATCCCGCTAGCTGTAATTTTATAGAGTTTTAGGCCTGTAATCAGTGTTTATGTAGCAGCTTGTTCCAATATTACAATTTTATAAGCATTATCAGATGCGACTTTTTAACGTTCCGAAACCGAACAATTCATGCGTTCTCTTAAGCAAGGTAGGCTTATAAAATTACTTATTTTCAATCCAATTTGTCAGTAAACTAAAATGCTGGCTGTTGAAATTGTTGTGCAATGAAAGTTGTTTTTTAGGTAAGCAGCGGAAAAGGTGGTTTGAGCGTTTAAAATCTTTTCTGAGTGAGATGAGTTGAGTTGGTTTACATGGTCTTCTCACAGCGTTTATAATTATACTTATCAGAATGCCAGTCCTTCGGAAAATCATGTACTTTCGACTCTCCAAATGACACCTGTATTTCATTATCAACAGGGTTTGATTGTAAAATGAAATTCATGAATCTCAGATGAGAGAACTCTGACTAGTGTCATTTATACCTCTACCTCTTCTGTTCTTACGTGCTTTAGTCATATAATTGGCTGACCCTGTGATAAATATGAATACATATTTTCGGTCAGGAACTAGCAAATTACGTGCAAAAAATGTTTAACACTCTACCTTTTCATTATGGCCACAATAAATTTCATACATCTTAAAATACAGGAACTAATGAAATAAGAGTAAAGCCAGAAAACCTTTTTCGAAATTACATCGGCCATTATATCATCATTTTGTGAGACCGTTGATTATTATTTTTCGACTAATGCTCGTTGGTAGAGCAAAATAGTTTTCTTGTTATAAAACGGATTAATGAGGTATATTTTCTTACCCGGTAGAATATTGACTTTGTTTCTTCTCAAGATATTTTGAATTAGATTTTTCAGTTGCCGTCTACGTATCGTAATATTTATTTACAGTTGTATAAAGTCATTCCCTTAAAAATATGATACATTACTGGCCAAAAATTAAGTTACAAAAATCGAACAACTAGAGAAAATAGATAACTCTCTTTTGTTTTTTTTCTTTGTGTCGTTATCGAATGAACACTCGTGATTTTTTAAAAAACCGTGTTAACATTTAGCAGCAACAGAAACCAATTTTTAATTTCCTTAAAAACTCGAAAGATCTCTACAATGGGGTACTACATATTTCGTAAGTGATATTCACCGAGAAACTATAAATCTCATTAAAAGGTACCTTCTTATGTTCTGCCCTACCGTTAACTAGAAGTTGACGTTGGGTGTGGACTTTATATTACAATCACACTCGACGTGACGCCCAGAATCAGTACGGACCAATCAGAAAGCAGCATATCCTGACGAATGACGTAACGCTCAAGACACTTTGTCATTGGTTGACATCGGTGTGACGTAGTACAGTAATATAAACTCTCTGATTGGACAATATTAACCAATCAAAACGACGCAAAAGAAGACATCTGATTGGTTAAAGCTGGGCTTTCCCATTGGCCGAAAATACGAGACTCTGATTGGGCAATTATTACCTGAGCCGTTGACGTCACATGCGCATCACACTCAACTTGGCCCGACTTACTCACGCAACCCTAACAGATCGTTTGTTGAATACCAGTTATACTTTGATACATATATTTTTGTTTCTGTTAAACACAATAATAGCGTAGGTCAAAAATGATTTGTCAAGTAACGTCTTGGTCAAGTCTATTTTTCGTTGTTTTAGGATCTGTTAGTTAACGGGAAATTTATAAGCAGTATTTATATCTTCTACACAGGCAGTGTAAAACTATAACCTTTAACACCTGATTCGTACAGATAAGATAAATAAAAAATAATTCGGCGACAGCATTCGCTTAATTGTCGTAGCGAAAGTAGAAACAGAAAAATTACGATCCCGCTAGCTGTAATTTTATAGAGTTTTAGGCCTGTAATCAGTGTTTATGTAGGCAGCTTGTTCCAATATTACAATTTTATAAGCATTATCAGATGCGACTTTTTAACGTTCCGAAACCGAACAATTCATGCGTTCTCTTAAGCAAGGTAGGCTTATAAAATTACTTATTTTCAATCCAATTTGTCAGTAAACTAAAATGCTGGCTGTTGAAATTGTTGTGCAATGAAAGTTGTTTTTTAGGTAAGCAGCGGAAAAGGTGGTTTGAGCGTTTAAAATCTTTTCTGAGTGAGATGAGTTGAGTTGGTTTACATGGTCTTCTCACAGCGTTTATAATTATACTTATCAGAATGCCAGTCCTTCGGAAAATCATGTACTTTCGACTCTCCAAATGACACCTGTATTTCATTATCAACAGGGTTTGATTGTAAAATGAAATTCATGAATCTCAGATGAGAGAACTCTGACTAGTGTCATTTATACCTCCACCTCTTCTGTTCTTACGTGCTTTAGTCATATAATTGGGTGACCCTGTGATAAATATGAATACATATTTTCGGTCAGGAACTAGCAAATTACGTGCAAAAAATGTTTAACACTCTACCTTTTCATTATGGCCACAATAAATTTCATACATCATAAAATACAGGAACTAATGAAATAAGAGTAAAGCCAGAAAACCTTTTTCGAAATTACATCGGCCATTATATCATCATTTTGTGAGACCGTTGATTATTATTTTTCGACTAATGCTCGTTGGTAGAGCAAAATAGTTTTCTTGTTATAAAACGGATTAATGAGGTATATTTTCTTACCCGGTAGAATATTGACTTTGTTTCTTCTCAAGATATTTTGAATTAGATTTTTCAGTTGCCGTCTACGTATCGTAATATTTATTTACAGTTGTATAAAGTAATTCCCTTAAAAATATGATACATTACTGGCCAAAAATTAGGTTACAAAAATCGAACAACTAGGGAAAATAGATAACTCTCTTTTGTTTTTTTTCTTTGTGTCGTTATCGAATGAACACTCGTGATTTTTTAAAAAACCGTGTTAACATTTAGCAGCAACAGAAACCAATTTTTAATTTCCTTAAAAACTCGAAAGATCTCTACAATGGGGTACTACATATTTCGTAAGTGATATTCACCGAGAAACTATAAATCTCATTAAAAGGTACCTTCTTATGTTCTGCCCTACCGTTAACTAGAAGTTGACATTGGGTGTGGACTTTATATTACAATCACACTCGACGTGACGCCCAGAATCAGTACGGACCAATCAGAAAGCAGCATATCCTGACGAATGACGTAACGCTCAAGACACTTTGTCATTGGTTGACATCGGTGTGACGTAGTACAGTAATATAAACTCTCTGATTGGACAATATTAACCAATCAAAACGACGCAAAAGAAGACATCTGATTGGTTAAAGCTGCGCTTTCCCATTGGCCGAAAATACGAGACTCTGATTGGGCAATTATTACCTGAGCCGTTGACGTCACATGCGCATCACACTCAACTTGGCCCGACTTACTCACGCAACCCTAACAGATCGTTTGTTGAATACCAGTTATACTTTGATACATATATTTTTGTTTCTGTTAAACACAATAATAGCGTAGGTCAAAAATGATTTGTCAAGTAACGTCTTGGTCAAGTCTATTTTTCGTTGTTTTAGGATCTGTTAGTTAACGGGAAATTTATAAGCAGTATTTATATCTTCTACACAGGCAGTGTAAAACTATAACCTTTAACACCTGATTCGTACAGATAAGATAAATAAAAAATAATTCGGCGACAGCATTCGCTTAATTGTCGTAGCGAAAGTAGAAACAAAAAAATTACGATCCCGCTAGCTGTGATTTTATAGAGTTTTAGGCCTGTAATCAGTGTTTATGTAGGCAGCTTGTTCCAATATTACAATTTTATAAGCATTATCAGATGCGACTTTTTAACGTTCCGAAACCGAACAATTCATGCGTTCTCTTAAGCAAGGTAGGCTTATAAAATTACTTATTTTCAATCCAATTTGTCAGTAAACTAAAATGCTGGCTGTTGAAATTGTTGTGCAATGAAAGTTGTTTTTTAGGTAAGCAGCGGAAAAGGTGGTTTGAGCGTTTAAAATCTTTTCTGAGTGAGATGAGTTGAGTTGGTTTACATGGTCTTCTCACAGCGTTTATAATTATACTTATCAGAATGCCAGTCCTTCGGAAAATCATGTACTTTCGACTCTCCAAATGACATCTGTATTTCATTATCAACAGGGTTTGATTGTAAAATGAAATTCATGAATCTCAGATGAGAGAACTCTGACTAGTGTCATTTATACCTCTACCTCTTCTGTTCTTACGTGCTTTAGTCATATAATTGGCTGACCCTGTGATAAATATGAATACATATTTTCGGTCAGGAACTAGCAAATTACGTGCAAAAAATGTTTAACACTCTACCTTTTCATTATGGCCACAATAAATTTCATACATCTTAAAATACAGGAACTAATGAAATAAGAGTAAAGCCAGAAAACCTTTTTCGAAATTACATCGGCCATTATATCATCATTTTGTGAGACCGTTGATTATTATTTTTCGACTAATGCTCGTTGGTAGAGCAAAATAGTTTTCTTGTTATAAAACGGATTAATGAGGTATATTTTCTTACCCGGTAGAATATTGACTTTGTTTCTTCTCAAGATATTTTGAATTAGATTTTTCAGTTGCCGTCTACGTATCGTAATATTTATTTACAGTTGTATAAAGTAATTCCCTTAAAAATATGATACATTACTGGCCAAAAATTAGGTTACAAAAATCGAACAACTAGGGAAAATAGATAACTCTCTTTTGTTTTTTTTCTTTGTGTCGTTATCGAATGAACACTCGTGATTTTTTAAAAAACCGTGTTAACATTTAGCAGCAACAGAAACCAATTTTTAATTTCCTTAAAAACTCGAAAGATCTCTACAATGGGGTACTACATATTTCGTAAGTGATATTCACCGAGAAACTATAAATCTCATTAAAAGGTACCTTCTTATGTTCTGCCCTACCGTTAACTAGAAGTTGACATTGGGTGTGGACTTTATATTACAATCACACTCGACGCGACGCCCAGAATCAGTACGGACCAATCAGAAAGCAGCATATCCTGACGAATGACGTAACGCTCAAGACACTTTGTCATTGGTTGACATCGGTGTGACGTAGTACAGTAATATAAACTCTCTGATTGGACAATATTAACCAATCAAAACGACGCAAAAGAAGACATCTGATTGGTTAAAGCTGGGCTTTCCCATTGGCCGAAAATACGAGACCCTGATTGGGCAATTATTACCTGAGCCGTTGACGTCACATGCGCATCACACTCAACTTGGCCCGACTTACTCACGCAACCCTAACAGATCGTTTGTTGAATACCAGTTATACTTTGATACGTATATTTTTGTTTCTGTTAAACACAATAATAGCGTAGGTCAAAAATGATTTGTCAGGTAACGTCTTGGTCAAGTCTATTTTTCGTTGTTTTAGGATCTGTTAGTTAACGGGAAATTTATAAGCAGTATTTATATCTTCTACACAGGCAGTGTAAAACTATAACCTTTAACACCTGATTCGTACAGATAAGATAAATAAAAAATAATTCGGCGACAGCATTCGCTTAATTGTCGTAGCGAAAGTAGAAACAGAAAAATTACGATCCCGCTAGCTGTGATTTTATAGAGTTTTAGGCCTGTAATCAGTGTTTATGTAGGCAGCTTGTTCCAATATTACAATTTTATAAGCATTATCAGATGCGACTTTTTAACGTTCCGAAACCGAACAATTCATGCGTTCTCTTAAGCAAGGTAGGCTTATAAAATTACTTATTTTCAATCCAATTTGTCAGTAAACTAAAATGCTGGCTGTTGAAATTGTTGTGCAATGAAAGTTGTTTTTTAGGTAACCAGCGGAAAAGGTGGTTTGAGCGTTTAAAATCTTTTCTAAGTGAGATGAGTTGAGTTGGTTTACATGGTCTTCTCACAGCGTTTATAATTATACTTATCAGAATGCCAGTCCTTCGGAAAATCATGTACTTTCGACTCTCCAAATGACACCTGTATTTCATTATCAACAGGGTTTGATTGTAAAATGAAATTCATGAATCTCAGATGAGAGAACTCTGACTAGTGTCATTTATACCTCTACCTCTTCTGTTCTTACGTGCTTTAGTCATATAATTGGCTGACCCTGTGATAAATATGAATACATATTTTTGGTCAGGAACTAGCAAATTACGTGCAAAAAATGTTTAACACTCTACCTTTTCATTATGGCCACAATAAATTTCATACATCTTAAAATACAGGAACTAATGAAATAAGAGTAAAGCCAGAAAACCTTTTTCGAAATTACATCGGCCATTATATCATCATTTTGTGAGACCGTTGATTATTATTTTTCAACTAATGCTCGTTGGTAGAGCAAAATAGTTTTCTTGTTATAAAACGGATTAATTATTTATATTTTCTTACCCGGTAGAATATTGACTTTGTTTCTTCTCAAGATATTTTGAATTAGATTTTTCAGTTGCCGTCTACGTATCGTAATATTTATTTACAGTTGTATAAAGTAAGTCCCTTAAAAATATGATACATTACTGGCCAAAAATTAGGTTACAAAAATCGAACAACTAGGGAAAATAGATAACTCTCTTTTGTTTTTTTTCTTTGTGTCGTTATCGAATGAACACTCGTGATTTTTTAAAAAACCGTGTTAACATTTAGCAGCAACAGAAACCAATTTTTAATTTCCTTAAAAACTCGAAAGATCTCTACAATGGGGTACTACATATTTCGTAAGTGATATTCACCGAGAAACTATAAATCTCATTAAAAGGTACCTTCTTATACTCTGCCCTACCGTTAACTAGAAGTTGACATTGGGTGTGGACTTTATATTACAATCACACTCGACGTGACGCCCAGAATCAGTACGGACCAATCAGAAAGCAGCATATCCTGACGAATGACGTAACGCTCAAGACACTTTGTCATTGGTTGACATCGGTGTGACGTAGTACAGTAATATAAACTCTCTGATTGGACAATATTAACCAATCAAAACGACGCAAAAGAAGACATCTGATTGGTTAAAGCTGGGCTTTCCCATTGGCCGAAAATACGAGACTCTGATTGGGCAATTATTACCTGAGCCGTTGACGTCACATGCGCATCACACTCAACTTGGCCCGACTTACTCACGCAACCCTAACAGATCGTTTGTTGAATACCAGTTATACTTTGATACATATATTTTTGTTTCTGTTAAACACAATAATAGCGTAGGTCAAAAATGATTTGTCAAGTAACGTCTTGGTCAAGTCTATTTTTCGTTGTTTTAGGATCTGTTAGTTAACGGGAAATTTATAAGCAGTATTTATATCTTCTACACAGGCAGTGTAAAACTATAACCTTTAACACCTGATTCGTACAGATAAGATAAATAAAAAATAATTCGGCGACAGCATTCGCTTAATTGTCGTAGCGAAAGTAGAAACAGAAAAATTACGATCCCGCTAGCTGTAATTTTATAGAGTTTTAGGCCTGTAATCAGTGTTTATGTAGGCAGCTTGTTCCAATATTACAATTTTATAAGCATTATCAGATGCGACTTTTTAACGTTCCGAAACCGAACAATTCATGCGTTCTCTTAAGCAAGGTAGGCTTATAAAATTACTTATTTTCAATCCAATTTGTCAGTAAACTAAAATGCTGGCTGTTGAAATTGTTGTGCAATGAAAGTTGTTTTTTAGGTAAGCAGCGGAAAAGGTGGTTTGAGCGTTTAAAATCTTTTCTGAGTGAGATGAGTTGAGTTGGTTACATGGTCTTCTCACAGCGTTTATAATTATACTTATCAGAATGCCAGTCCTTCGGAAAATCATGTACTTTCGACTCTCCAAATGACACCTGTATTTCATTATCAACAGGGTTTGATTGTAAAATGAAATTCATGAATCTCAGATGAGAGAACTCTGACTAGTGTCATTTATACCTCCACCTCTTCTGTTCTTACGTGCTTTAGTCATATAATTGGCTGACCCTGTGATAAATATGAATACATATTTTCGGTCAGGAACTAGCAAATTACGTGCAAAAAATGTTTAACACTCTACCTTTTCATTATGGCCACAATAAATTTCATACATCTTAAAATACAGGAACTAATGAAATAAGAGTAAAGCCAGAAAACCTTTTTCGAAATTACATCGGCCATTATATCATCATTTTGTGAGACCGTTGATTATTATTTTTCGACTAATGCTCGTTGGTAGAGCAAAATAGTTTTCTTGTTATAAAACGGATTAATGAGGTATATTTTCTTACCCGGTAGAATATTGACTTTGTTTCTTCTCAAGATATTTTGAATTAGATTTTTCAGTTGCCGTCTACGTATCGTAATATTTATTTACAGTTGTATAAAGTAATTCCCTTAAAAATATGATACATTACTGGCCAAAAATTAGGTTACAAAAATCGAACAACTAGGGAAAATAGATAACTCTCTTTTGTTTTTTTTCTTTGTGTCGTTATCGAATGAACACTCGTGATTTTTTAAAAAACCGTGTTAACATTTAGCAGCAACAGAAACCAATTTTTAATTTCCTTAAAAACTCGAAAGATCTCTACATATTTCGTAAGTGATATTCACCGAGAAACTATAAATCTCATTAAAAGGTACCTTCTTATGTTCTGCCCTACCGTTAACTAGAAGTTGACATTGGGTGTGGACTTTATATTACAATCACACTCGACGTGACGCCCAGAATCAGTACGGACCAATCAGAAAGCAGCATATCCTGACGAATGACGTAACGCTCAAGACACTTTGTCATTGGTTGACATCGGTGTGACGTAGTACAGTAATATAAACTCTCTGATTGGACAATATTAACCAATCAAAACGACGCAAAAGAAGACATCTGATTGGTTAAAGCTGCGCTTTCCCATTGGCCGAAAATACGAGACTCTGATTGGGCAATTATTACCTGAGCCGTTGACGTCACATGCGCATCACACTCAACTTGGCCCGACTTACTCACGCAACCCTAACAGATCGTTTGTTGAATACCAGTTATACTTTGATACATATATTTTTGTTTCTGTTAAACACAATAATAGCGTAGGTCAAAAATGATTTGTCAAGTAACGTCTTGGTCAAGTCTATTTTTCGTTGTTTTAGGATCTGTTAGTTAACGGGAAATTTATAAGCAGTATTTATATCTTCTACACAGGCAGTGTAAAACTATAACCTTTAACACCTGATTCGTACAGATAAGATAAATAAAAAATAATTCGGCGACAGCATTCGCTTAATTGTCGTAGCGAAAGTAGAAACAGAAAAATTACGATCCCGCTAGCTGTAATTTTATAGAGTTTTAGGCCTGTAATCAGTGTTTATGTAGGCAGCTTGTTCCAATATTACAATTTTATAAGCATTATCAGATGCGACTTTTTAACGTTCCGAAACCGAACAATTCATGCGTTCTCTTAAGCAAGGTAGGCTTATAAAATTACTTATTTTCAATCCAATTTGTCAGTAAACTAAAATGCTGGCTGTTGAAATTGTTGTGCAATGAAAGTTGTTTTTTAGGTAAGCAGCGGAAAAGGTGGTTTGAGCGTTTAAAATCTTTTCTGAGTGAGATGAGTTGAGTTGGTTTACATGGTCTTCTCACAGCGTTTATAATTATACTTATCAGAATGCCAGTCCTTCGGAAAATCATGTACTTTCGACTCTCCAAATGACACCTGTATTTCATTATCAACAGGGTTTGATTGTAAAATGAAATTCATGAATCTCAGATGAGAGAACTCTGACTAGTGTCATTTATACCTCCACCTCTTCTGTTCTTACGTGCTTTAGTCATATAATTGGGTGACCCTGTGATAAATATGAATACATATTTTCGGTCAGGAACTAGCAAATTACGTGCAAAAAATGTTTAACACTCTACCTTTTCATTATGGCCACAATAAATTTCATACATCATAAAATACAGGAACTAATGAAATAAGAGTAAAGCCAGAAAACCTTTTTCGAAATTACATCGGCCATTATATCATCATTTTGTGAGACCGTTGATTATTATTTTTCGACTAATGCTCGTTGGTAGAGCAAAATAGTTTTCTTGTTATAAAACGGATTAATGAGGTATATTTTCTTACCCGGTAGAATATTGACTTTGTTTCTTCTCAAGATATTTTGAATTAGATTTTTCAGTTGCCGTCTACGTATCGTAATATTTATTTACAGTTGTATAAAGTAATTCCCTTAAAAATATGATACATTACTGGCCAAAAATTAGGTTACAAAAATCGAACAACTAGGGAAAATAGATAACTCTCTTTTGTTTTTTTTCTTTGTGTCGTTATCGAATGAACACTCGTGATTTTTTAAAAAACCGTGTTAACATTTAGCAGCAACAGAAACCAATTTTTAATTTCCTTAAAAACTCGAAAGATCTCTACAATGGGGTACTACATATTTCGTAAGTGATATTCACCGAGAAACTATAAATCTCATTAAAAGGTACCTTCTTATGTTCTGCCCTACCGTTAACTAGAAGTTGACATTGGGTGTGGACTTTATATTACAATCACACTCGACGTGACGCCCAGAATCAGTACGGACCAATCAGAAAGCAGCATATCCTGACGAATGACGTAACGCTCAAGACACTTTGTCATTGGTTGACATCGGTGTGACGTAGTACAGTAATATAAACTCTCTGATTGGACAATATTAACCAATCAAAACGACGCAAAAGAAGACATCTGATTGGTTAAAGCTGCGCTTTCCCATTGGCCGAAAATACGAGACTCTGATTGGGCAATTATTACCTGAGCCGTTGACGTCACATGCGCATCACACTCAACTTGGCCCGACTTACTCACGCAACCCTAACAGATCGTTTGTTGAATACCAGTTATACTTTGATACATATATTTTTGTTTCTGTTAAACACAATAATAGCGTAGGTCAAAAATGATTTGTCAAGTAACGTCTTGGTCAAGTCTATTTTTCGTTGTTTTAGGATCTGTTAGTTAACGGGAAATTTATAAGCAGTATTTATATCTTCTACACAGGCAGTGTAAAACTATAACCTTTAACACCTGATTCGTACAGATAAGATAAATAAAAAATAATTCGGCGACAGCATTCGCTTAATTGTCGTAGCGAAAGTAGAAACAGAAAAATTACGATCCCGCTAGCTGTGATTTTATAGAGTTTTAGGCCTGTAATCAGTGTTTATGTAGGCAGCTTGATCCAATATTACAATTTTATAAGCATTATCAGATGCGACTTTTTAACGTTCCGAAACCGAACAATTCATGCGTTCTCTTAAGGAAGGTAGGCTTATAAAATTACTTATTTTCAATCCAATTTGTCAGTAAACTAAAATGCTGGCTGTTGAAATTGTTGTGCAATGAAAGTTGTTTTTTAGGTAAGCAGCGGAAAAGGTGGTTTGAGCGTTTAAAATCTTTTCTGAGTGAGATGAGTTGAGTTGGTTTACATGGTCTTCTCACAGCGTTTATAATTATACTTATCAGAATGCCAGTCCTTCGGAAAATCATGTACTTTCGACTCTCCAAATGACACCTGTATTTCATTATCAACAGGGTTTGATTGTAAAATGAAATTCATGAATCTCAGATGAGAGAACTCTGACTAGTGTCATTTATACCTCTACCTCTTCTGTTCTTACGTGCTTTAGTCATATAATTGGCTGACCCTGTGATAAATATGAATACATATTTTCGGTCAGGAACTAGCAAATTACGTGCAAAAAATGTTTAACACTCTACCTTTTCATTATGGCCACAATAAATTTCATACATCTTAAAATACAGGAACTAATGAAATAAGAGTAAAGCCAGAAAACCTTTTTCGAAATTACATCGGCCATTATATCATCATTTTGTGAGACCGTTGATTATTATTTTTCGACTAATGCTCGTTGGTAGAGCAAAATAGTTTTCTTGTTATAAAACGGATTAATGAGGTATATTTTCTTACCCGGTAGAATATTGACTTTGTTTCTTCTCAAGATATTTTGAATTAGATTTTTCAGTTGCCGTCTACGTATCGTAATATTTATTTACAGTTGTATAAAGTCATTCCCTTAAAAATATGATACATTACTGGCCAAAAATTAGGTTACAAAAATCGAACAACTAGGGAAAATAGATAACTCTCTTTTGTTTTTTTTCTTTGTGTCGTTATCGAATGAACACTCGTGATTTTTTAAAAAACCGTGTTAACATTTAGCAGCAACAGAAACCAATTTTTAATTTCCTTAAAAACTCGAAAGATCTCTACAATGGGGTACTACATATTTCGTAAGTGATATTCACCGAGAAACTATAAATCTCATTAAAAGGTACCTTCTTATGTTCTGCCCTACCGTTAACTAGAAGTTGACATTGGGTGTGGACTTTATATTACAATCACACTCGACGTGACGCCCAGAATCAGTACGGACCAATCAGAAAGCAGCATATCCTGACGAATGACGTAACGCTCAAGACACTTTGTCATTGGTTGACATCGGTGTGACGTAGTACAGTAATATAAACTCTCTGATTGGACAATATTAACCAATCAAAACGACGCAAAAGAAGACATCTGATTGGTTAAAGCTGCGCTTTCCCATTGGCCGAAAATACGAGACTCTGATTGGGCAATTATTACCTGAGCCGTTGACGTCACATGCGCATCACACTCAACTTGGCCCGACTTACTCACGCAACCCTAACAGATCGTTTGTTGAATACCAGTTATACTTTGATACATATATTTTTGTTTCTGTTAAACACAATAATAGCGTAGGTCAAAAATGATTTGTCAAGTAACGTCTTGGTCAAGTCTATTTTTCGTTGTTTTAGGATCTGTTAGTTAACGGGAAATTTATAAGCAGTATTTATATCTTCTACACAGGCAGTGTAAAACTATAACCTTTAACACCTGATTCGTACAGATAAGATAAATAAAAAATAATTCGGCGACAGCATTCGCTTAATTGTCGTAGCGAAAGTAGAAACAGAAAAATTACGATCCCGCTAGCTGTAATTTTATAGAGTTTTAGGCCTGTAATCAGTGTTTATGTAGGCAGCTTGTTCCAATATTACAATTTTATAAGCATTATCAGATGCGACTTTTTAACGTTCCGAAACCGAACAATTCATGCGTTCTCTTAAGCAAGGTAGGCTTATAAAATTACTTATTTTCAATCCAATTTGTCAGTAAACTAAAATGCTGGCTGTTGAAATTGTTGTGCAATGAAAGTTGTTTTTTAGGTAAGCAGCGGAAAAGGTGGTTTGAGCGTTAAAAATCTTTTCTGAGTGAGATGAGTTGAGTTGGTTTACATGGTCTTCTCACAGCGTTTATAATTATACTTATCAGAATGCCAGTCCTTCGGAAAATCATGTACTTTCGACTCTCCAAATGACACCTGTAATTCATTATCAACAGGGTTTGATTGTAAAATGAAATTCATGAATCTCAGATGAGAGAACTCTGACTAGTGTCATTTATACCTCTACCTCTTCTGTTCTTACGTGCTTTAGTCATATAATTGGCTGACCCTGTGATAAATATGAATACATATTTTCGGTCAGGAACTAGCAAATTACGTGCAAAAAATGTTTAACACTCTACCTTTTCATTATGGCCACAATAAATTTCATACATCTTAAAATACAGGAACTAATGAAATAAGAGTAAAGCCAGAAAACCTTTTTCGAAATTACATCGGCCATTATATCATCATTTTGTGAGACCGTTGATTATTATTTTTCGACTAATGCTCGTTGGTAGAGCAAAATAGTTTTCTTGTTATAAAACGGATTAATGAGGTATATTTTCTTACCCGGTAGAATATTGACTTTGTTTCTTCTCAAGATATTTTGAATTAGATTTTTCAGTTGCCGTCTACGTATCGTAATATTTATTTACAGTTGTATAAAGTCATTCCCTTAAAAATATGATACATTACTGGCCAAAAATTAGGTTACAAAAATCGAACAACTAGGGAAAATAGATAACTCTCTTTTGTTTTTTTTCTTTGTGTCGTTATCGAATGAACACTCGTGATTTTTTAAAAAACCGTGTTAACATTTAGCAGCAACAGAAACCAATTTTTAATTTCCTTAAAAACTCGAAAGATCTCTACAATGGGGTACTACATATTTCGTAAGTGATATTCACCGAGAAACTATAAATCTCATTAAAAGGTACCTTCTTATGTTCTGCCCTACCGTTAACTAGAAGTTGACATTGGGTGTGGACTTTATATTACAATCACACTCGACGTGACGCCCAGAATCAGTACGGACCAATCAGAAAGCAGCATATCCTGACGAATGACGTAACGCTCAAGACACTTTGTCATTGGTTGACATCGGTGTGACGTAGTACAGTAATATAAACTCTCTGATTGGACAATATTAACCAATCAAAACGACGCAAAAGAAGACATCTGATTGGTTAAAGCTGGGCTTTCTCATTGGCCGAAAATACGAGACTCTGATTGGGCAATTATTACCTGAGCCGTTGACGTCACATGCGCATCACACTCAACTTGGCCCGACTTACTCACGCAACCCTAACAGATCGTTTGTTGAATACCAGTTATACTTTGATACATATATTTTTGTTTCTGTTAAACACAATAATAGCGTAGGTCAAAAATGATTTGTCAAGTAACGTCTTGGTCAAGTCTATTTTTCGTTGTTTTAGGATCTGTTAGTTAACGGGAAATTTATAAGCAGTATTTATATCTTCTACACAGGCAGTGTAAAACTATAACCTTTAACACCTGATTCGTACAGATAAGATAAATAAAAAATAATTCGGCGACAGCATTCGCTTAATTGTCGTAGCGAAAGTAGAAACAGAAAAATTACGATCCCGCTAGCTGTAATTTTATAGAGTTTTAGGCCTGTAATCAGTGTTTATGTAGGCAGCTTGTTCCAATATTACATTTTTATAAGCATTATCAGATGCGACTTTTTAACGTTCTGAAACCGAACAATTCATGCGTTCTCTTAAGCAAGGTAGGCTTATAAAATTACTTATTTTCAATCCAATTTGTCAGTAAACTAAAATGCTGGCTGTTGAAATTGTTGTGCAATGAAAGTTGTTTTTTAGGTAAGCAGCGGAAAAGGTGGTTTGAGCGTTTAAAATCTTTTCTGAGTGAGATGAGTTGAGTTGGTTTACATGGTCTTCTCACAGCGTTTATAATTATACTTATCAGAATGCCAGTCCTTCGGAAAATCATGTACTTTCGACTCTCCAAATGACACCTGTATTTCATTATCAACAGGGTTTGATTGTAAAATGAAATTCATGAATCTCAGATGAGAGAACTCTGACTAGTGTCATTTATACCACTACCTCTTCTGTTCTTACGTGCTTTAGTCATATAATTGGCTGACCCTGTGATAAATATGAATACATATTTTCGGTCAGGAACTCGCAAATTACGTGCAAAAAATGTTTAACACTCTACCTTTTCATTATGGCCACAATAAATTTCATACATCTTAAAATACAGGAACTAATGAAATAAGAGTAAAGCCAGAAAACCTTTTTCGAAATTACATCGGCCATTATATCATCATTTTGTGAGACCGTTGATTATTATTTTTCGACTAATGCTCGTTAGTAGAGCAAAAGAGTTTTCTTGTTATAAAACGGATTAATGAGGTATATTTTCTTACCCGGTAGAATATTGACTTTGTTTCTTCTCAAGATATTTTGAATTAGATTTTTCAGTTGCCGTCTACGTATCGTAATATTTATTTACAGTTGTATAAAGTCATTCCCTTAAAAATATGATACATTACTGGCCAAAAATTAGGTTACAAAAATCGAACAACTAGGGAAAATAGATAACTCTCTTTTGTTTTTTTTCTTTGTGTCGTTAACGAATGAACACTCGTTATTTTTTAAAAAACCGTGTTAACATTTAGCAGCAACAGAAACCAATTTTTAATTTCCTTAAAAACTCGAAAGATCTCTACAATGGGGTACTACATATTTCGTAAGTGATATTCACCGAGAAACTATAAATCTCATTAAAAGGTACCTTCTTATGTTCTGCCCTACCGTTAACTAGAAGTTGACATTGGGTGTGGACTTTATATTACAATCACACTCGACGTGACGTCCAGAATCAGTACGGACCAATCAGAAAGCAGCATATCCTGACGAATGACGTAACGCTCAAGACACTTTGTCATTGGTTGACATCGGTGTGACGTAGTACAGTAATATAAACTCTCTGATTGGACAATATTAACCAATCAAAACGACGCAAAAGAAGACATCTGATTGGTTAAAGCTGGGCTTTCCCATTGGCCGAAAATACGAGACTCTGATTGGGCAATTATTACCTGAGCCGTTGACGTCACATGCGCATCACACTCAACTTGGCCCGACGTACTCACGCAACCCTAACAGATCGTTTGTTGAATACCAGTTATACTTTGATACATATATTTTTGTTTCTGTTAAACACAATAATAGCGTAGGTCAAAAATGATTTGTCAAGTAACGTCTTGGTCAAGTCTATTTTTCGTTGTTTTAGGATCTGTTAGTTAACGGGAAATTTATAAGCAGTATTTATATCTTCTACACAGGCAGTGTAAAACTATAACCTTTAACACCTGATTCGTACAGATAAGATAAATAAAAAATAATTCGGCGACAGCATTCGCTTAATTGTCGTAGCGAAAGTAGAAACAGAAAAATTACGATCCCGCTAGCTGTAATTTTATAGAGTTTTAGGCCTGTAATCAGTGTTTATGTAGGCAGCTTGTTCCAATATTACAATTTTATAAGCATTATCAGATGCGACTTTTTAACGTTCCGAAACCGAACAATTCATGCGTTCTCTTAAGCAAGGTAGGCTTATAAAATTACTTATTTTCAATCCAATTTGTCAGTAAACTAAAATGCTGGCTGTTGAAATTGTTGTGCAATGAAAGTTGTTTATTAGGTAAGCAGCGGAAAAGGTGGTTTGAGCGTTTAAAATCTTTTCTGAGTGAGATGAGTTGAGTTGGTTTACATGGTCTTCTCACAGCGTTTATAATTATACTTATCAGAATGCCAGTCCTTCGGAAAATCATGTACTTTCGACTCTCCAAATGACACCTGTATTTCATTATCAACAGGGTTTGATTGTAAAATGAAATTCATGAATCTCAGATGAGAGAACTCTGACTAGTGTCATTTATACCACTACCTCTTCTGTTCTTACGTGCTTTAGTCATATAATTGGCTGACCCTGTGATAAATATGAATACATATTTTCGGTCAGGAACTAGCAAATTACGTGCAAAAAATGTTTAACACTCTACCTTTTCATTATGGCCACAATAAATTTCATACATCTTAAAATACAGGAACTAATGAAATAAGAGTAAAGCCAGAAAACCTTTTTCGAAATTACATCGGCCATTATATCATCATTTTGTGAGACCGTTGATTATTATTTTTCGACTAATGCTCGTTGGTAGAGCAAAATAGTTTTCTTGTTATAAAACGGATTAATGAGGTATATTTTCTTACCCGGTAGAATATTGACTTTGTTTCTTCTCAAGATATTTTGAATTAGATTTTTCAGTTGCCGTCTACGTATCGTAATATTTATTTACAGTTGTATAAAGTCATTCCCTTAAAAATATGATACATTACTGGCCAAAAATTAGGTTACAAAAATCGAACAACTAGGGAAAATAGATAACTCTCTTTTGTTTTTTTTCTTTGTGTCGTTATCGAATGAACACTCGTGATTTTTTAAAAAACCGTGTTAACATTTAGCAGCAACAGAAACCAATTTTTAATTTCCTTAAAAACTCGAAAGATCTCTACAATGGGGTACTACATATTTCGTAAGTGATATTCACCGAGAAACTATAAATCTCATTAAAAGGTACCTTCTTATGTTCTGCCCTACCGTTAACTAGAAGTTGACATTGGGTGTGGACTTTATATTACAATCACACTCGACGTGACGTCCAGAATCAGTACGGACCAATCAGAAAGCAGCATATCCTGACGAATGACGTAACGCTCAAGACACTTTGTCATTGGTTGACATCGGTGTGACGTAGTACAGTAATATAAACTCTCTGATTGGACAATATTAACCAATCAAAACGACGCAAAAGAAGACATCTGATTGGTTAAAGCTGGGCTTTCCCATTGGCCGAAAATACGAGACTCTGATTGGGCAATTATTACCTGAGCCGTTGACGTCACATGCGCATCACACTCAACTTGGCCCGACGTACTCACGCAACCCTAACAGATCGTTTGTTGAATACCAGTTATACTTTGATACATATATTTTTGTTTCTGTTAAACACAATAATAGCGTAGGTCAAAAATGATTTGTCAAGTAACGTCTTGGTCAAGTCTATTTTTCGTTGTTTTAGGATCTGTTAGTTAACGGGAAATTTATAAGCAGTATTTATATCTTCTACACAGGCAGTGTAAAACTATAACCTTTAACACCTGATTCGTAAAGATAATATAAATAAAAAATAATTCGGCGACAGCATTCGCTTAATTGTCGTAGCGAAAGTAGAAACAGAAAAATTACGATCCCGCTAGCTGTGATTTTATAGAGTTTTAGGCCTGTAATCAGTGTTTATGTAGGCAGCTTGTTCCAATATTACAATTTTATAAGCATTATCAGATGCGACTTTTTAACGTTCCGAAACCGAACAATTCATGCGTTCTCTTAAGCAAGGTAGGCTTATAAAATTACTTATTTTCAATCCAATTTGTCAGTAAACTAAAATGCTGGCAGTTGAAATTGTTGTGCAATGAAAGTTGTTTTTTAGGTAAGCAGCGGAAAAGGTGGTTTGAGCGTTTAAAATCTTTTCTGAGTGAGATGAGTTGAGTTGGTTTACATGGTCTTCTCACAGCGTTTATAATTATACTTATCAGAATGCCAGTCCTTCGGAAAATCATGTACTTTCGACTCTCCAAATGACACCTGTATTTCATTATCAACAGGGTTTGATTGTAAAATGAAATTCATGAATCTCAGATGAGAGAACTCTGACTAGTGTCATTTATACCTCTACCTCTTCTGTTCTTACGTGCTTTAGTCATATAATTGGCTGACCCTGTGATAAATATGAATACATATTTTCGGTCAGGAACTAGCAAATTACGTGCAAAAAATGTTTAACACTCTACCTTTTCATTATGGCCACAATAAATTTCATACGTACATCTTAAAATACAGGAACTAATGAAATAAGAGTAAAGCCAGAAAACCTTTTTCGAAATTACATCGGCCATTATATCATCATTTTGTGAGACCGTTGATTATTATTTTTCGACTAATGCTCGTTGGTAGAGCAAAATAGTTTTCTTGTTATAAAACGGATTAATGAGGTATATTTTCTTACCCGGTAGAATATTGACTTTGTTTCTTCTCAAGATATTTTGAATTAGATTTTTCAGTTGCCGTCTACGTATCGTAATATTTATTTACAGTTGTATAAAGTCATTCCCTTAAAAATATGATACATTACTGGCCAAAAATTAGGTTACAAAAATCGAACAACTAGGGAAAATAGATAACTCTCTTTTGTTTTTTTTCTTTGTGTCGTTATCGAATGAACACTCGTGATTTTTTAAAAAACCGTGTTAACATTTAGCAGCAACAGAAACCAATTTTTAATTTCCTTAAAAACTCGAAAGATCTCTACAATGGGGTACTACATATTTCGTAAGTGATATTCACCGAGAAACTATAAATCTCATTAAAAGGTACCTTCTTATGTTCTGCCCTACCGTTAACTAGAAGTTGACATTGGGTGTGGACTTTATATTACAATCACACTCGACGTGACGCCCAGAATCAGTACGGACCAATCAGAAAGCAGCATATCCTGACGAATGACGTAACGCTCAAGACACTTTGTCATTGGTTGACATCGGTGTGACGTAGTACAGTAATATAAACTCTCTGATTGGACAATATTAACCAATCAAAACGACGCAAAAGAAGACATCTGATTGGTTAAAGCTGGGCTTTCCCATTGGCCGAAAATACGAGACTCTGATTGGGCAATTATTACCTGAGCCGTTGACGTCACATGCGCATCACACTCAACTTGGCCCGACCTACTCACGCAACCCTAACAGATCGTTTGTTGAATACCAGTTATACTTTGATACATATATTTTTGTTTCTGTTAAACACAATAATAGCGTAAGTCAAAAATGATTTGTCAAGTAACGTCTTGGTCAAGTCTATTTTTCGTTGTTTTAGGATCTGTTAGTTAACGGGAAATTTATAAGCAGTATTTATATCTTCTACACAGGCAGTGTAAAACTATAACCTTTAACACCTGATTCGTACAGATAAGATAAATAAAAAATAATTCGGCGACAGCATTCGCTTAATTGTCGTAGCGAAAGTAGAAACAGAAAAATTACGATCCCGCTAGCTGTAATTTTATAGAGTTTTAGGCCTGTAATCAGTGTTTATGTAGGCAGCTTGTTCCAATATTACAATTTTATAAGCATTATCAGATGCGACTTTTTAACGTTCCGAAACCGAACAATTCATGCGTTCTCTTAAGCAAGGTAGGCTTATAAAATTACTTATTTTCAATCCAATTTGTCAGTAAACTAAAATGCTGGCTGTTGAAATTGTTGTGCAATGAAAGTTGTTTATTAGGTAAGCAGCGGAAAAGGTGGTTTGAGCGTTTAAAATCTTTTCTGAGTGAGATGAGTTGAGTTGGTTTACATGGTCTTCTCACAGCGTTTATAATTATACTTATCAGAATGCCAGTCCTTCGGAAAATCATGTACTTTCGACTCTCCAAATGACACCTGTATTTCATTATCAACAGGGTTTGATTGTAAAATGAAATTCATGAATCTCAGATGAGAGAACTCTGACTAGTGTCATTTATACCACTACCTCTTCTGTTCTTACGTGCTTTAGTCATATAATTGGCTGACCCTGTGATAAATATGAATACATATTTTCGGTCAGGAACTAGCAAATTACGTGCAAAAAATGTTTAACACTCTACCTTTTCATTATGGCCACAATAAATTTCATACATCTTAAAATACAGGAACTAATGAAATAAGAGTAAAGCCAGAAAACCTTTTTCGAAATTACATCGGCCATTATATCATCATTTTGTGAGACCGTTGATTATTATTTTTCGACTAATGCTCGTTGGTAGAGCAAAATAGTTTTCTTGTTATAAAACGGATTAATGAGGTATATTTTCTTACCCGGTAGAATATTGACTTTGTTTCTTCTCAAGATATTTTGAATTAGATTTTTCAGTTGCCGTCTACGTATCGTAATATTTATTTACAGTTGTATAAAGTCATTCCCTTAAAAATATGATACATTACTGGCCAAAAATTAGGTTACAAAAATCGAACAACTAGGGAAAATAGATAACTCTCTTTTGTTTTTTTTCTTTGTGTCGTTATCGAATGAACACTCGTGATTTTTTAAAAAACCGTGTTAACATTTAGCAGCAACAGAAACCAATTTTTAATTTCCTTAAAAACTCGAAAGATCTCTACAATGGGGTACTACATATTTCGTAAGTGATATTCACCGAGAAACTATAAATCTCATTAAAAGGTACCTTCTTATGTTCTGCCCTACCGTTAACTAGAAGTTGACATTGGGTGTGGACTTTATATTACAATCACACTCGACGTGACGTCCAGAATCAGTACGGACCAATCAGAAAGCAGCATATCCTGACGAATGACGTAACGCTCAAGACACTTTGTCATTGGTTGACATCGGTGTGACGTAGTACAGTAATATAAACTCTCTGATTGGACAATATTAACCAATCAAAACGACGCAAAAGAAGACATCTGATTGGTTAAAGCTGGGCTTTCCCATTGGCCGAAAATACGAGACTCTGATTGGGCAATTATTACCTGAGCCGTTGACGTCACATGCGCATCACACTCAACTTGGCCCGACGTACTCACGCAACCCTAACAGATCGTTTGTTGAATACCAGTTATACTTTGATACATATATTTTTGTTTCTGTTAAACACAATAATAGCGTAGGTCAAAAATGATTTGTCAAGTAACGTCTTGGTCAAGTCTATTTTTCGTTGTTTTAGGATCTGTTAGTTAACGGGAAATTTATAAGCAGTATTTATATCTTCTACACAGGCAGTGTAAAACTATAACCTTTAACACCTGATTCGTAAAGATAATATAAATAAAAAATAATTCGGCGACAGCATTCGCTTAATTGTCGTAGCGAAAGTAGAAACAGAAAAATTACGATCCCGCTAGCTGTGATTTTATAGAGTTTTAGGCCTGTAATCAGTGTTTATGTAGGCAGCTTGTTCCAATATTACAATTTTATAAGCATTATCAGATGCGACTTTTTAACGTTCCGAAACCGAACAATTCATGCGTTCTCTTAAGCAAGGTAGGCTTATAAAATTACTTATTTTCAATCCAATTTGTCAGTAAACTAAAATGCTGGCAGTTGAAATTGTTGTGCAATGAAAGTTGTTTTTAAGGTAAGCAGCGGAAAAGGTGGTTTGAGCGTTTAAAATCTTTTCTGAGTGAGATGAGTTGAGTTGGTTTACATGGTCTTCTCACAGCGTTTATAATTATACTTATCAGAATGCCAGTCCTTCGGAAAATCATGTACTTTCGACTCTCCAAATGACACCTGTATTTCATTATCAACAGGGTTTGATTGTAAAATGAAATTCATGAATCTCAGATGAGAGAACTCTGACTAGTGTCATTTATACCTCTACCTCTTCTGTTCTTACGTGCTTTAGTCATATAATTGGCTGACCCTGTGATAAATATGAATACATATTTTCGGTCAGGAACTAGCAAATTACGTGCAAAAAATGTTTAACACTCTACCTTTTCATTATGGCCACAATAAATTTCATACGTACATCTTAAAATACAGGAACTAATGAAATAAGAGTAAAGCCAGAAAACCTTTTTCGAAATTACATCGGCCATTATATCATCATTTTGTGAGACCGTTGATTATTATTTTTCGACTAATGCTCGTTGGTAGAGCAAAATAGTTTTCTTGTTATAAAACGGATTAATGAGGTATATTTTCTTACCCGGTAGAATATTGACTTTGTTTCTTCTCAAGATATTTTGAATTAGATTTTTCAGTTGCCGTCTACGTATCGTAATATTTATTTACAGTTGTATAAAGTCATTCCCTTAAAAATATGATACATTACTGGCCAAAAATTAGGTTACAAAAATCGAACAACTAGGGAAAATAGATAACTCTCTTTTGTTTTTTTTCTTTGTGTCGTTATCGAATGAACACTCGTGATTTTTTAAAAAACCGTGTTAACATTTAGCAGCAACAGAAACCAATTTTTAATTTCCTTAAAAACTCGAAAGATCTCTACAATGGGGTACTACATATTTCGTAAGTGATATTCACCGAGAAACTATAAATCTCATTAAAAGGTACCTTCTTATGTTCTGCCCTACCGTTAACTAGAAGTTGACATTGGGTGTGGACTTTATATTACAATCACACTCGACGTGACGCCCAGAATCAGTACGGACCAATCAGAAAGCAGCATATCCTGACGAATGACGTAACGCTCAAGACACTTTGTCATTGGTTGACATCGGTGTGACGTAGTACAGTAATATAAACTCTCTGATTGGACAATATTAACCAATCAAAACGACGCAAAAGAAGACATCTGATTGGTTAAAGCTGGGCTTTCCCATTGGCCGAAAATACGAGACTCTGATTGGGCAATTATTACCTGAGCCGTTGACGTCACATGCGCATCACACTCAACTTGGCCCGACCTACTCACGCAACCCTAACAGATCGTTTGTTGAATACCAGTTATACTTTGATACATATATTTTTGTTTCTGTTAAACACAATAATAGCGTAAGTCAAAAATGATTTGTCAAGTAACGTCTTGGTCAAGTCTATTTTTCGTTGTTTTAGGATCTGTTAGTTAACGGGAAATTTATAAGCAGTATTTATATCTTCTACACAGGCAGTGTAAAACTATAACCTTTAACACCTGATTCGTACAGATAAGATAAATAAAAAATAATTCGGCGACAGCATTCGCTTAATTGTCGTAGCGAAAGTAGAAACAGAAAAATTACGATCCCGCTAGCTGTAATTTTATAGAGTTTTAGGCCTGTAATCAGTGTTTATGTAGGCAGCTTGTTCCAATATTACAATTTTATAAGCATTATCAGATGCGACTTTTTAACGTTCCGAAACCGAACAATTCATGCGTTCTCTTAAGCAAGGTAGGCTTATAAAATTACTTATTTTCAATCCAATTTGTCAGTAAACTAAAATGCTGGCTGTTGAAATTGTTGTGCAATGAAAGTTGTTTTTTAGGTAAGCAGCGGAAAAGGTGGTTTGAGCGTTTAAAATCTTTTCTGAGTGAGATGAGTTGAGTTGGTTTACATGGTCTTCTCACAGCGTTTATAATTATACTTATCAGAATGCCAGTCCTTCGGAAAATCATGTACTTTCGACTCTCCAAATGACACCTGTATTTCATTATCAACAGGGTTTGATTGTAAAATGAAATTCATGAATCTCAGATGAGAGAACTCTGACTAGTGTCATTTATACCTCTACCTCTTCTGTTCTTACGTGCTTTAGTCATATAATTGGCTGACCCTGTGATAAATATGAATACATATTTTCGGTCAGGAACTAGCAAATTACGTGCAAAAAATGTTTAACACTCTACCTTTTCATTATGGCCACAATAAATTTCATACATCTTAAAATACAGGAACTAATGAAATAAGAGTAAAGCCAGAAAACCTTTTTCGAAATTACATCGGCCATTATATCATCATTTTGTGAGACCGTTGATTATTATTTTTCGACTAATGCTCGTTGGTAGAGCAAAATAGTTTTCTTGTTATAAAACGGATTAATGAGGTATATTTTCTTACCCGGTAGAATATTGACTTTGTTTCTTCTCAAGATATTTTGAATTAGATTTTTCAGTTGCCGTCTACGTATCGTAATATTTATTTACAGTTGTATAAAGTAATTCCCTTAAAAATATGATACATTACTGGCCAAAAATTAGGTTACAAAAATCGAAAAACTAGGGAAAATAGATAACTCTCTTTTGTTTTTTTTCTTTGTGTCGTTATCGAATGAACACTCGTGATTTTTTAAAAAACCGTGTTAACATTTAGCAGCAACAGAAACCAATTTTTAATTTCCTTAAAAACTCGAAAGATCTCTACAATGGGGTACTACATATTTCGTAAGTGATATTCACCGAGAAACTATAAATCTCATTAAAAGGTACCTTCTTATGTTCTGCCCTACCGTTAACTAGAAGTTGACATTGGGTGTGGACTTTATATTACAATCACACTCGACGTGACGCCCAGAATCAGTACGGACCAATCAGAAAGCAGCATATCCTGACGAATGACGTAACGCTCAAGACACTTTGTCATTGGTTGACATCGGTGTGACGTAGTACAGTAATATAAACTCTCTGATTGGACAATATTAACCAATCAAAACGACGCAAAAGAAGACATCTGATTGGTTAAAGCTGGGCTTTCCCATTTGCCGAAAATACGAGACTCTGATTGGGCAATTATTACCTGAGCCGTTGACGTCACATGCGCATCACACTCAACTTGGCCCGACTTACTCACGCAACCCTAACAGATCGTTTGTTGAATACCAGTTATACTTTGATACATATATTTTTGTTTCTGTTAAACACAATAATAGCGTAGGTCAAAAATGATTTGTCAAGTAACGTCTTGGTCAAGTCTATTTTTCGTTGTTTTAGGATCTGTTAGTTAACGGGAAATTTATAAGCAGTATTTATATCTTCTACACAGGCAGTGTAAAACTATAACCTTTAACCCCTGATTCGTACAGATAAGATAAATAAAAAATAATTCGGCGACAGCATTCGCTTAATTGTCGTAGCGAAAGTAGAAACAGAAAAATTACGATCCCGCTAGCTGTGATTTCATAGAGTTTTAGGCCTGTAATCAGTGTTTATGTAGGCAGCTTGATCCAATATTACAATTTTATAAGCATTATCAGATGCGACTTTTTAACGTTCCGAAACCGAACAATTCATGCGTTCTCTTAAGCAAGGTAGGCTTATAAAATTACTTATTTTCAATCCAATTTGTCAGTAAACTAAAATGCTGGCTGTTGAAATTGTTGTGCAATGAAAGTTGTTTTTTAGGTAAGCAGCGGAAAAGGTGGTTTGAGCGTTTAAAATCTTTTCTGAGTGAGATGAGTTGAGTTGGTTTACATGGTCTTCTCACAGCGTTTATAATTATACTTATCAGAATGCCAGTCCTTCGGAAAATCATGTACTTTCGACTCTCCAAATGACACCTGTATTTCATTATCAACAGGGTTTGATTGTAAAATGAAATTCATGAATCTCAGATGAGAGAACTCTGACTAGTGTCATTTATACCTCTACCTCTTCTGTTCTTACGTGCTTTAGTCATATAATTGGCTGACCCTGTGATAAATATGAATACATATTTTCGGTCAGGAACTAGCAAATTACGTGCAAAAAATGTTTAACACTCTACCTTTTCATTATGGCCACAATAAATTTCATACATCTTAAAATACAGGAACTAATGAAATAAGAGTAAAGCCAGAAAACCTTTTTCGAAATTACATCGGCCATTATATCATCATTTTGTAAGACCGTTGATTATTATTTTTCGACTAATGCTCGTTGGTAGAGCAAAATAGTTTTCTTGTTATAAAACGGATTAATGAGGTATATTTTCTTACCCGGTAGAATATTGACTTTGTTTCTTCTCAAGATATTTTGAATTAGATTTTTCAATTGCCGTCTACGTATCGTAATATTTATTTACAGTTGTATAAAGTCATTCCCTTAAAAATATGATACATTACTGGCCAAAAATTAGGTTACAAAAATCGAACAACTAGGGAAAATAGATAACTCTCTTTTGTTTTTTTTCTTTGTGTCGTTATCGAATGAACACTCGTGATTTTTTAAAAAACCGTGTTAACATTTAGCAGCAACAGAAACCAATTTTTAATTTCCTTAAAAACTCGAAAGATCTCTACAATGGGGTACTACATATTTCGTAAGTGATATTCACCGAGAAACTATAAATCTCATTAAAAGGTACCTTCTTATGTTCTGCCCTACCGTTAACTAGAAGTTGACATTGGGTGTGGACTTTATATTACAATCACACTCGACGTGACGCCCAGAATCAGTACGGACCAATCAGAAAGCAGCATATCCTGACGAATGACGTAACGCTCAAGACACTTTGTCATTGGTTGACATCGGTGTGACGTAGTACAGTAATATAAACTCTCTGATTGGACAATATTAACCAATCAAAACGACGCAAAAGAAGACATCTGATTGGTTAAAGCTGGGCTTTCCCATTGGCCGAAAATACGAGACTCTGATTGGGCAATTATTACCTGAGCCGTTGACGTCACATGCGCATCACACTCAACTTGGCCCGACTTACTCACGCAACCCTAACAGATCGTTTGTTGAATACCAGTTATACTTTGATACATATATTTTTGTTTCTGTTAAACACAATAATAGCGTAGGTCAAAAATGATTTGTCAAGTAACGTCTTGGTCAAGTCAATTTTTCGTTGTTTTAGGATCTGTTAGTTAACGGGAAATTTATAAGCAGTATTTATATCTTCTACACAGGCAGTGTAAAACTATAACCTTTAACCCCTGATTAGTACAGATAAGATAAATAAAAAATAATTCGGCGACAGCATTCGCTTAATTGTCGTAGCGAAAGTAGAAACAGAAAAATTACGATCCCGCTAGCTGTGATTTCATAGAGTTTTAGGCCTGTAATCAGTGTTTATGTAGGCAGCTTGATCCAATATTACAATTTTATAAGCATTATCAGATGCGACTTTTTAACGTTCCGAAACCGAACAATTCATGCGTTCTCTTAAGCAAGGTAGGCTTATAAAATTACTTATTTTCAATCCAATTTGTCAGTAAACTAAAATGCTGGCTGTTGAAATTGTTGTGCAATGAAAGTTGTTTTTTAGGTAAGCAGCGGAAAAGGTGGTTTGAGCGTTTAAAATCTTTTCTGAGTGAGATGAGTTGAGTTGGTTTACATGGTCTTCTCACAGCGTTTATAATTATACTTATCAGAATGCCAGTCCTTCGGAAAATCATGTACTTTCGACTCTCCAAATGACACCTGTATTTCATTATCAACAGGGTTTGATTGTAAAATGAAATTCATGAATCTCAGATGAGAGAACTCTGACTAGTGTCATTTATACCTCTACCTCTTCTGTTCTTACGTGCTTTAGTCATATAATTGGCTGACCCTGTGATAAATATGAATACATATTTTCGGTCAGGAACTAGCAAATTACGTGCAAAAAATGTTTAACACTCTACCTTTTCATTATGGCCACAATAAATTTCATACATCTTAAAATACAGGAACTAATGAAATAAGAGTAAAGCCAGAAAACCTTTTTCGAAATTACATCGGCCATTATATCATCATTTTGTGAGACCGTTGATTATTATTTTTCGACTAATGCTCGTTGGTAGAGCAAAATAGTTTTCTTGTTATAAAACGGATTAATGAGGTATATTTTCTTACCCGGTAGAATATTGACTTTGTTTCTTCTCAAGATATTTTGAATTAGATTTTTCAATTGCCGTCTACGTATCGTAATATTTATTTACAGTTGTATAAAGTCATTCCCTTAAAAATATGATACATTACTGGCCAAAAATTAGGTTACAAAAATCGAACAACTAGGGAAAATAGATAACTCTCTTTTGTTTTTTTTCTTTGTGTCGTTATCGAATGAACACTCGTGATTTTTTAAAAAACCGTGTTAACATTTAGCAGCAACAGAAACCAATTTTTAATTTCCTTAAAAACTCGAAAGATCTCTACAATGGGGTACTACATATTTCGTAAGTGATATTCACCGAGAAACTATAAATCTCATTAAAAGGTACCTTCTTATGTTCTGCCCTACCGTTAACTAGAAGTTGACATTGGGTGTGGACTTTATATTACAATCACACTCGACGTGACGCCCAGAATCAGTACGGACCAATCAGAAAGCAGCATATCCTGACGAATGACGTAACGCTCAAGACACTTTGTCATTGGTTGACATCGGTGTGACGTAGTACAGTAATATAAACTCTCTGATTGGACAATATTAACCAATCAAAACGACGCAAAAGAAGACATCTGATTGGTTAAAGCTGGGCTTTCCCATTGGCCGAAAATACGAGACTCTGATTGGGCAATTATTACCTGAGCCGTTGACGTCACATGCGCATCACACTCAACTTGGCCCGACTTACTCACGCAACCCTAACAGATCGTTTGTTGAATACCAGTTATACTTTGATACATATATTTTTGTTTCTGTTAAACACAATAATAGCGTAGGTCAAAAATGATTTGTCAAGTAACGTCTTGGTCAAGTCTATTTTTCGTTGTTTTAGGATCTGTTAGTTAACGGGAAATTTATAAGCAGTATTTATATCTTCTACACAGGCAGTGTAAAACTATAACCTTTAACACCTGATTCGTACAGATAAGATAAATAAAAAATAATTCGGCGACAGCATTCGCTTAATTGTCGTAGCGAAAGTAGAAACAGAAAAATTACAATCCCGCTAGCTGTAATTTTATAGAGTTTTAGGCCTGTAATCAGTGTTTATGTAGGCAGCTTGTTCCAATATTACAATTTTATAAGCATTATCAGATGCGACTTTTTAACGTTCCGACCGAACAATTCATGCGTTCTCTTAAGCAAGGTAGGCTTATAAAATTACTTATTTTCAATCCAATTTGTCAGTAAACTAAAATGCTGGCTGTTGAAATTGTTGTGCAATGAAAGTTGTTTTTTAGGTAAGCAGCGGAAAAGGTGGTTTGAGCGTTTAAAATCTTTTCTGAGTGAGATGAGTTGAGTTTGTTTACATGGTCTTCTCACAGCGTTTATAATTATACTTATCAGAATGCCAGTCCTTCGGAAAATCATGTACTTTCGACTCTCCAAATGACACCTTTATTTCATTATCAACAGGGTTTGATTGTAAAATGAAATTCATGAATCTCAGATGAGAGAACTCTGACTAGTGTCATTTATACCTCTACCTCTTCTGTTCTTACGTGCTTTAGTCATATAATTGGCTGACCCTTTGATAAATATGAATACATATTTTCGGTCAGGAACTAGCAAATTACGTGCAAAAAATGTTTAACACTCTACCTTTTCATTATGGCCACAATAAATTTCATACATCTTAAAATACAGGAACTAATGAAATAAGAGTAAAGCCAGAAAACCTTTTTCGAAATTACATTGGCCATTATATCATCATTTTGTGAGACCGTTGATTATTATTTTTCGACTAATGCTCGTTGGTAGAGCAAAATAGTTTTCTTGTTATAAAACGGATTAATGAGGTATATTTTCTTACCCGGTAGAATATTGACTTTGTTTCTTCTCAAGATATTTTGAATTAGATTTTTCAGTTGCCGTCTACGTATCGTAATATTTATTTACAGTTGTATAAAGTCATTCCCTTAAAAATATGATACATTACTGGCCAAAAATTAGGTTACAAAAATCGAACAACTAGGGAAAATAGATAACTCTCTTTTGTTTTTTTTCTTTGTGTCGTTATCGAATGAACACTCGTGATTTTTTAAAAAACCGTGTTAACATTTAGCAGCAACAGAAACCAATTTTTAATTTCCTTAAAAACTCGAAAGATCTCTACAATGGGGTACTACATATTTCGTAAGTGATATTCACCGAGAAACTATAAATCTCATTAAAAGGTACCTTCTTATGTTCTGCCCTACCGTTAACTAGAAGTTGACATTGGGTGTGGACTTTATATTACAATCACACTCGACGTGACGCCCAGAATCAGTACGGACCAATCAGAAAGCAGCATATCCTGACGAATGACGTAACGCTCAAGACACTTTGTCATTGGTTGACATCGGTGTGACGTAGTACAGTAATACAAACTCTCTGATTGGACAATATTAACCAATCAAAACGACGCAAAAGAAGACATCTGATTGGTTAAAGCTGGGCTTTCCCATTGGCCGAAAATACGAGACTCTGATTGGGCAATTATTACCTGAGCCGTTGACGTCACATGCGCATCACACTCAACTTGGCCCGACTTACTCACGCAACCCTAACAGATCGTTTGTTGAATACCAGTTATACTTTGATACATATATTTTTGTTTCTGTTAAACACAATAATAGCGTAGGTCAAAAATGATTTGTCAAGTAACGTCTTGGTCAAGTCTATTTTTCGTTGTTTTAGGATCTGTTAGTTAACGGGAAATTTATAAGCAGTATTTATATCTTCTACACAGGCAGTGTAAAACTATAACCTTTAACACCTGATTCGTACAGATAAGATAAATAAAAAATAATTCGGCGACAGCATTCGCTTAATTGTCGTAGCGAAAGTAGAAACAGAAAAATTACAATCCCGCTAGCTGTAATTTTATAGAGTTTTAGGCCTGTAATCAGTGTTTATGTAGGCAGCTTGTTCCAATATTACAATTTTATAAGCATTATCAGATGCGACTTTTTAACGTTCCGACCGAACAATTCATGCGTTCTCTTAAGCAAGGTAGGCTTATAAAATTACTTATTTTCAATCCAATTTGTCAGTAAACTAAAATGCTGGCTGTTGAAATTGTTGTGCAATGAAAGTTGTTTTTTAGGTAAGCAGCGGAAAAGGTGGTTTGAGCGTTTAAAATCTTTTCTGAGTGAGATGAGTTGAGTTTGTTTACATGGTCTTCTCACAGCGTTTATAATTATACTTATCAGAATGCCAGTCCTTCGGAAAATCATGTACTTTCGACTCTCCAAATGACACCTTTATTTCATTATCAACAGGGTTTGATTGTAAAATGAAATTCATGAATCTCAGATGAGAGAACTCTGACTAGTGTCATTTATACCTCTACCTCTTCTGTTCTTACGTGCTTTAGTCATATAATTGGCTGACCCTGTGATAAATATGAATACATATTTTCGGTCAGGAACTAGCAAATTACGTGCAAAAAATGTTTAACACTCTACCTTTTCATTATGGCCACAATAAATTTCATACATCTTAAAATACAGGAACTAATGAAATAAGAGTAAAGCCAGAAAACCTTTTTCGAAATTACATCGGCCATTATATCATCATTTTGTGAGACCGTTGATTATTATTTTTAAACTAATGCTCGTTGGTAGAGCAAAATAGTTTTCTTGTTATAAAACGGATTAATGAGGTATATTTTCTTACCCGGTAGAATATTGACTTTGTTTCTTCTCAAGATATTTTGAATTAGATTTTTCAGTTGCCGTCTACGTATCGTAATATTTATTTACAGTTGTATAAAGTCATTCCCTTAAAAATATGATACATTACTGGCCAAAAATTAGGTTACAAAAATCGAACAACTAGGGAAAATAGATAACTCTCTTTTGTTTTTTTTCTTTGTGTCGTTATCGAATGAACACTCGTGATTTTTTAAAAAACCGTGTTAACATTTAGCAGCAACAGAAACCAATTTTTAATTTCCTTAAAAACTCGAAAGATCTCTACAATGGGGTACTACATATTTCGTAAGTGATATTCACCGAGAAACTATAAATCTCATTAAAAGGTACCTTCTTATGTTCTGCCCTACCGTTAACTAGAAGTTGACATTGGGTGTGGACTTTATATTACAATCACACTCGACGTGACGCCCAGAATCAGTACGGACCAATCAGAAAGCAGCATATCCTGACGAATGACGTAACGCTCAAGACACTTTGTCATTGGTTGACATCGGTGTGACGTAGTACAGTAATATAAACTCTCTGATTGGACAATATTAACCAATCAAAACGACGCAAAAGAAGACATCTGATTGGTTAAAGCTGGGCTTTCCCATTGGCCGAAAATACGAGACTCTGATTGGGCAATTATTACCTGAGCCGGTGACGTCACATGCGCATCACACTCAACTTGGCCCGACTTACTCACGCAACCCTAACAGATCGTTTGTTGAATACCAGTTATACTTTGATACATATATTTTTGTTTCTGTTAAACACAATAATAGCGTAGGTCAAAAATGATTTGTCAAGTAACGTCTTGGTCAAGTCTATTTTTCGTTGTTTTAGGATCTGTTAGTTAACGGGAAATTTATAAGCAGTATTTATATCTTCTACACAGGCAGTGTAAAACTATAACCTTTAACACCTGATTCGTACAGATAAGATAAATAAAAAATAATTCGGCGACAGCATTCGCTTAATTGTCGTAGCGAAAGTAGAAACAGAAAAATTACGATCCCGCTAGCTGTGATTTTATAGAGTTTTAGGCCTGTAATCAGTGTTTATGTAGGCAGCTTGATCCAATATTACAATTTTATAAGCATTATCAGATGCGACTTTTTAACGTTCCGAAACCGAACAATTCATGCGTTCTCTTAAGCAAGGTAGGCTTATAAAATTACTTATTTTCAATCCAATTTGTCAGTAAACTAAAATGCTGGCTGTTGAAATTGTTGTGCAATGAAAGTTGTTTTTTAGGTAAGCAGCGGAAAAGGTGGTTTGAGCGTTTAAAATCTTTTCTGAGTGAGATGAGTTGAGTTGGTTTACATGGTCTTCTCACAGCGTTTATAATTATACTTATCAGAATGCCAGTCCTTCGGAAAATCATGTACTTTCGACTCTCCAAATGACACCTGTATTTCATTATCAACAGGGTTTGATTGTAAAATGAAATTCATGAATCTCAGATGAGAGAACTCTGACTAGTGTCATTTATACCTCTACCTCTTCTGTTCTTACGTGCTTTAGTCATATAATTGGCTGACCCTGTGATAAATATGAATACATATTTTCGGTCAGGAACTAGCAAATTACGTGCAAAAAATGTTTAACACTCTACCTTTTCATTATGGCCACAATAAATTTCATACATCTTAAAATACAGGAACTAATGAAATAAGAGAAAAGCCAGAAAACCTTTTTCGAAATTACATCGGCCATTATATCATCATTTTGTGAGACCGTTGATTATTATTTTTCGACTAATGCTCGTTGGTAGAGCAAAATAGTTTTCTTGTTATAAAACGGATTAATGAGGTATATTTTCTTACCCGGTAGAATATTGACTTTGTTTCTTCTCAAGATATTTTGAATTAGATTTTTCAGTTGCCGTCTACGTATCGTAATATTTATTTACAGTTGTATAAAGTCATTCCCTTAAAAATATGATACATTACTGGCCAAAAATTAGGTTACAAAAATCGAACAACTAGGGAAAATAGATAACTCTCTTTTGTTTTTTTTCTTTGTGTCGTTATCGAATGAACACTCGTGATTTTTTAAAAAACCGTGTTAACATTTAGCAGCAACAGAAACCAATTTTTAATTTCCTTAAAAACTCGAAAGATCTCTACAATGGGGTACTACATATTTCGTAAGTGATATTCACCGAGAAACTATAAATCTCATTAAAAGGTACCTTCTTATGTTCTGCCCTACCGTTAACTAGAAGTTGACGTTGGGTGTGGACTTTATATTACAATCACACTCGACGTGACGCCCAGAATCAGTACGGACCAATCAGAAAGCAGCATATCCTGACGAATGACGTAACGCTCAAGACACTTTGTCATTGGTTGACATCGGTGTGACGTAGTACAGTAATATAAACTCTCTGATTGGACAATATTAACCAATCAAAACGACGCAAAAGAAGACATCTGATTGGTTAAAGCTGGGCTTTCCCATTGGCCGAAAATACGAGACTCTGATTGGGCAATTATTACCTGAGCCGTTGACGTCACATGCGCATCACACTCAACTTGGCCCGACTTACTCACGCAACCCTAACAGATCGTTTGTTGAATACCAGTTATACTTTGATACATATATTTTTGTTTCTGTTAAACACAATAATAGCGTAGGTCAAAAATGATTTGTCAAGTAACGTCTTGGTCAAGTCTATTTTTCGTTGTTTTAGGATCTGTTAGTTAACGGGAAATTTATAAGCAGTATTTATATCTTCTACACAGGCAGTGTAAAACTATAACCTTTAACACCTGATTCGTACAGATAAGATAAATAAAAAATAATTCGGCGACAGCATTCGCTTAATTGTCGTAGCGAAAGTAGAAACAGAAAAATTACGATCCCGCTAGCTGTAATTTTATAGAGTTTTAGGCCTGTAATCAGTGTTTATGTAGGCAGCTTGTTCCAATATTACAATTTTATAAGCATTATCAGATGCGACTTTTTAACGTTCCGAAACCGAACAATTCATGCGTTCTCTTAAGCAAGGTAGGCTTATAAAATTACTTATTTTCAATCCAATTTGTCAGTAAACTAAAATGCTGGCTGTTGAAATTGTTGTGCAATGAAAGTTGTTTTTTAGGTAAGCAGCGGAAAAGGTGGTTTGAGCGTTTAAAATCTTTTCTGAGTGAGATGAGTTGAGTTGGTTTACATGGTCTTCTCACAGCGTTTATAATTATACTTATCAGAATGCCAGTCCTTCGGAAAATCATGTACTTTCGACTCTCCAAATGACACCTGTATTTCATTATCAACAGGGTTTGATTGTAAAATGAAATTCATGAATCTCAGATGAGAGAACTCTGACTAGTGTCATTTATACCTCTACCTCTTCTGTTCTTACGTGCTTTAGTCATATAATTGGCTGACCCTGTGATAAATATGAATACATATTTTCGGTCAGGAACTAGCAAATTACGTGCAAAAAATGTTTAACACTCTACCTTTTCATTATGGCCACAATAAATTTCATACATCTTAAAATACAGGAACTAATGAAATAAGAGTAAAGCCAGAAAACCTTTTTCGAAATTACATCGGCCATTATATCATCATTTTGTGAGACCGTTGATTATTATTTTTCGACTAATGCTCGTTGGTAGAGCAAAATAGTTTTCTTGTTATAAAACGGATTAATGAGGTATATTTTCTTACCCGGTAGAATATTGACTTTGTTTCTTCTCAAGATATTTTGAATTAGATTTTTCAGTTGCCGTCTACGTATCGTAATATTTATTTACAGTTGTATAAAGTCATTCCCTTAAAAATATGATACATTACTGGCCAAAAATTAGGTTACAAAAATCGAACAACTAGGGAAAATAGATAACTCTCTTTTGTTTTTTTTCTTTGTGTCGTTATCGAATGAACACTCGTGATTTTTTAAAAAACCGTGTTAACATTTAGCAGCAACAGAAACCAATTTTTAATTTCCTTAAAAACTCGAAAGATCTCTACAATGGGGTACTACATATTTCGTAAGTGACATTCACCGAGAAACTATAAATCTCATTAAAAGGTACCTTCTTATGTTCTGCCCTACCGTTAACTAGAAGTTGACGTTGGGTGTGGACTTTATATTACAATCACACTCGACGTGACGCAAAGAATCAGTACGGACCAATCAGAAAGCAGCATATCCTGACGAATGACGTAACGCTCAAGACACTTTGTCATTGGTTGACATCGGTGTGACGTAGTACAGTAATATAAACTCTCTGATTGGACAATATTAACCAATCAAAATGACGCAAAAGAAGACATCTGATTGGTTAAAGCTGGGCTTTCCCATTGGCCGAAAATACGAGACCCTGATTGGGCAATTATTACCTGAGCCGTTGACGTCACATGCGCATCACACTCAACTTGGCCCGACTTACTCACGCAACCCTAACAGATCGTTTGTTGAATACCAGTTATACTTTGATACATATATTTTTGTTTCTGTTAAACACAATAATAGCGTAGGTCAAAAATGATTTGTCAAGTAACGTCTTGGTCAAGTCTATTTTTCGTTGTTTTAGGATCTGTTAGTTAACGGGAAATTTATAAGCAGTATTTATATCTTCTACACAGGCAGTGTAAAACTATAACCTTTAACACCTGATTCGTACAGATAAGATAAATAAAAAATAATTCGGCGACAGCATTCGCTTAATTGTCGTAGCGAAAGTAGAAACAGAAAAATTACGATCCCGCTAGCTGTGATTTTATAGAGTTTTAGGCCTGTAATCAGTGTTTATGTAGGCAGCTTGATCCAATATTACAATTTTATAAGCATTATCAGATGCGACTTTTTAACGTTCCGAAACCGAACAATTCATGCGTTCTCTTAAGCAAGGTAGGCTTATAAAATTACTTATTTTCAATCCAATTTGTCAGTAAACTAAAATGCTGGCTGTTGAAATTGTTGTGCAATGAAAGTTGTTTTTTAGGTAAGCAGCGGAAAAGGTGGTTTGAGCGTTTAAAATCTTTTCTGAGTGAGATGAGTTGAGTTGGTTTACATGGTCTTCTCACAGCGTTTATAATTATACTTATCAGAATGCCAGTCCTTCGGAAAATCATGTACTTTCGACTCTCCAAATGACACCTGTATTTCATTATCAACAGGGTTTGATTGTAAAATGAAATTCATGAATCTCAGATGAGAGAACTCTGACTAGTGTCATTTATACCTCTACCTCTTCTGTTCTTACGTGCTTTAGTCATATAATTGGCTGACCCTGTGATAAATATGAATACATATTTTCGGTCAGGAACTAGCAAATTACGTGCAAAAAATGTTTAACACTCTACCTTTTCATTATGGCCACAATAAATTTCATACATCTTAAAATACAGGAACTAATGAAATAAGAGTAAAGCCAGAAAACCTTTTTCGAAATTACATCGGCCATTATATCATCATTTTGTGAGACCGTTGATTATTATTTTTCGACTAATGCTCGTTGGTAGAGCAAAATAGTTTTCTTGTTATAAAACGGATTAATGAGGTATATTTTCTTACCCGGTAGAATATTGACTTTGTTTCTTCTCAAGATATTTTGAATTAGATTTTTCAGTTGCCGTCTACGTATCGTAATATTTATTTACAGTTGTATAAAGTCATTCCCTTAAAAATATGATACATTACTGGCCAAAAATTAGGTTACAAAAATCGAACAACTAGGGAAAATAGATAACTCTCTTTTGTTTTTTTTCTTTGTGTCGTTATCGAATGAACACTCGTGATTTTTTAAAAAACCGTGTTAACATTTAGCAGCAACAGAAACCAATTTTTAATTTCCTTAAAAACTCGAAAGATCTCTACAATGGGGTACTACATATTTCGTAAGTGATATTCACCGAGAAACTATAAATCTCATTAAAAGGTACCTTCTTATGTTCTGCCCTACCGTTAACTAGAAGTTGACATTGGGTGTGAACTTTATATTACAATCACACTCGACGTGACGCCCAGAATCAGTACGGACCAATCAGAAAGCAGCATATCCTGACGAATGACGTAACGCTCAAGACACTTTGTCATTGGTTGACATCGGTGTGACGTAGTACAGTAATATAAACTCTCTGATTGGACAATATTAACCAATCAAAACGACGCAAAAGAAGACATCTGATTGGTTAAAGCTGGGCTTTCCCATTGGCCGAAAATACGAGACTCTGATTGGGCAATTATTACCTGAGCCGTTGACGTCACATGCGCATCACACTCAACTTGGCCCGACTTACTCACGCAACCCTAACAGATCGTTTGTTGAATACCAGTTATACTTTGATACATATATTTTTGTTTCTGTTAAACACAATAATAGCGTAGGTCAAAAATGATTTGTCAAGTAACGTCTTGGTCAAGTCTATTTTTCGTTGTTTTAGGATCTGTTAGTTAACGGGAAATTTATAAGCAGTATTTATATTTTCTACACAGGCAGTGTAAAACTATAACCTTTAACACCTGATTCGTACAGATAAGATAAATAAAAAATCATTCGGCGACAGCATTCGCTTAATTGTCGTAGCGAAAGTAGAAACAGAAAAATTACGATCCCGCTAGCTGTAATTTTATAGAGTTTTAGGCCTGTAATCAGTGTTTATGTAGGCAGCTTGTTCCAATATTACAATTTTATAAGCATTATCAGATGCGACTTTTTAACGTTCCGAAACCGAACAATTCATGCGTTCTCTTAAGCAAGGTAGGCTTATAAAATTACTTATTTTCAATCCAATTTGTCAGTAAACTAAAATGCTGGCTGTTGAAATTGTTGTGCAATGAAAGTTGTTTTTTAGGTAAGCAGCGGAAAAGGTGGTTTGAGCGTTTAAAATCTTTTCTGAGTGAGATGAGTTGAGTTGGTTTACATGGTCTTCTCACAGCGTTTATAATTATACTTATCAGAATGCCAGTCCTTCGGAAAATCATGTACTTTCGACTCTCCAAATGACACCTGTATTTCATTATCAACAGGGTTTGATTGTAAAATGAAATTCATGAATCTCAGATGAGAGAACTCTGACTAGTGTCATTTATACCTCTACCTCTTCTGTTCTTACGTGCTTTAGTCATATAATTGGCTGACCCTGTGATAAATATGAATACATATTTTCGGTCAGGAACTAGCAAATTACGTGCAAAAAATGTTTAACACTCTACCTTTTCATTATGGCCACAATAAATTTCATACATCTTAAAATACAGGAACTAATGAAATAAGAGTAAAGCCAGAAAACCTTTTTCGAAATTACATCGGCCATTATATCATCATTTTGTGAGACCGTTGATTATTATTTTTCGACTAATGCTCGTTGGTAGAGCAAAATAGTTTTCTTGTTATAAAACGGATTAATGAGGTATATTTTCTTACCCGGTAGAATATTGACTTTGTTTCTTCTCAAGATATTTTGAATTAGATTTTTCAGTTGCCGTCTACGTATCGTAATATTTATTTACAGTTGTATAAAGTCATTCCCTTAAAAATATGATACATTACTGGCCAAAAATTAGGTTACAAAAATCGAACAACTAGGGAAAATAGATAACTCTCTTTTGTTTTTTTTCTTTGTGTCGTTATCGAATGAACACTCGTGATTTTTTAAAAAACCGTGTTAACATTTAGCAGCAACAGAAACCAATTTTTAATTTCCTTAAAAACTCGAAAGATCTCTACAATGGGGTACTACATATTTCGTAAGTGATATTCACCGAGAAACTATAAATCTCATTAAAAGGTACCTTCTTATGTTCTGCCCTACCGTTAACTAGAAGTTGACATTGGGTGTGGACTTTATATTACAATCACACTCGACGTGACGCCCAGAATCAGTACGGACCAATCAGAAAGCAGCATATCCTGACGAATGACGTAACGCTCAAGACACTTTGTCATTGGTTGACATCGGTGTGACGTAGTACAGTAATATAAACTCTCTGATTGGACAATATTAACCAATCAAAAGACGCAAAAGAAGACATCTGATTGGTTAAAGCTGGGCTTTCCCATTGGCCGAAAATACGAGACCCTGATTGGGCAATTATTACCTGAGCCGTTGACGTCACATGCGCATCACACTCAACTTGGCCCGACTTACTCACGCAACCCTAACAGATCGTTTGTTGAATACCAGTTATACTTTGATACATATATTTTTGTTTCTGTTAAACACAATAATAGCGTAGGTCAAAAATGATTTGTCAAGTAACGTCTTGGTCAAGTCTATTTTTTGTTGTTTTAGGATCTGTTAGTTAACGGGAAATTTATAAGCAGTATTTATATCTTCTACACAGGCAGTGTAAAACTATAACCTTTAACACCTGATTCGTACAGATAAGATAAATAAAAAAGAATTCGGCGACAGCATTCGCTTAATTGTCGTAGCGAAAGTAGAAACAGAAAAATTACGATCCCGCTAGCTGTGTTTTTATAGAGTTTTAGGCCTGTAATCAGTGTTTATGTAGGCAGCTTGATCCAATATTACAATTTTATAAGCATTATCAGATGCGACTTTTTAACGTTCCGAAACCGAACAATTCATGCGTTCTCTTAAGCAAGGTAGGCTTATAAAATTACTTATTTTCAATCCAATTTGTCAGTAAACTAAAATGCTGGCTGTTGAAATTGTTGTGCAATGAAAGTTGTTTTTTAGGTAAGCAGCGGAAAAGGTGGTTTGAGCGTTTAAAATCTTTTCTGAGTGAGATGAGTTGAGTTGGTTTACATGGTCTTCTCACAGCGTTTATAATTATACTTATCAGAATGCCAGTCCTTCGGAAAATCATGTACTTTCGACTCTCCAAATGACACCTGTATTTCATTATCAACAGGGTTTGATTGTAAAATGAAATTCATGAATCTCAGATGAGAGAACTCTGACTAGTGTTATTTATACCTCTACCTCTTCTGTTTTTACGTGCTTTAGTCATATAATTGGCTGACCCTGTGATAAATATTGTAACAGTCAAATGCCGACACACCAGCCGACTGACACATCAAAAACAGGTGTTGGGGTGTCACCTGAAAAAGAAACTTAAAGTAAACAAAAAATGACCACGGTCAGGATGCCACTATTGACCGAACTTACCTTGGTTATCATCCAAGCAGGGCAACTGGAGACCCATTAAACATCAATCCAAAATATCCAAGTCGAAATTCCAAATAAAAAAAAAAATAAAAAAATAAAAAAAAATCTAAAACTCGCGATTTTAAAACAAAAACAACATCACAATGAAATAATATAAATACGAAATGTGAATAAATAAAACAAAATATTAATTAAAAAGCAGAAAACTCAAAACAAATTTAAATTTAGAAAAAGGTAAGCTATATTAAACAAACATACAGTAAGGCTACCTTAACCTATATCTGCCTAGTCAGCTGATCATGTAAACAAATCAATCTGACAGAAAACAGCTGATTCGGTAACAGAACAGTCTGACAGACGACAAGCGGTCCATTCAATCAAAATCCATTCTCATTTACCCCAATGACAGGAACGCTGAAAATAAGCTTAATCTAAATAAATGTAAGGATTGTGATATATAAAAATCAAATAATAAAAAATAAAAAAACTTTCTAGACTCACGTTCTAGAAACAACAACCATTTTGACAGCTCGAAAAACCCTCCGAATACAATTAACTAAATATTATAAAACAAAGTTCATATCACAATGCTTACACACAAGGGATATTGGAATTTCATCAATCAATAAATCAAACTACAATTTTAAAAGGAAACAAATTAATCGAAATTTATTAAAAATATTAATAAAAAAGATAAAACATAAACTTTTTAATTTACATT
Source organism: Catonia carolina (assembly GCA_035578175.1). Classification (NCBI taxonomy): domain Eukaryota; kingdom Metazoa; phylum Arthropoda; class Insecta; order Hemiptera; family Achilidae; genus Catonia; species Catonia carolina. The sequence continues at coordinate 51,713,409 of JAQMRL010000007.1, forward strand.
TTTCTACTTCAATAGAGTTAGAAGCTCTATAGTAGTCTATTAATAAAACTACCCTGATAGCCGTTACAACAAAAGAGAATAGAATCATAATACGAAAATCATTTATCATAATGAAACAATAAAAGTAAGCCATGATCAACATTACAAGACATAACTTGCCTAAAATCATTTAACCAAAAATAAAACAAATAAATAAAAAAAAAATTCTTTAAAACTGACAGGGATGGGAACTTTGAACTCAGTGAATTAGATCATAGACAAACAGATCTTTTAAATTATTAACCAATCATATTAAATTTGTTAGTAAATGCTAAATACAAATTAGGCATATAAAATTTTGTTACAAAAATTGCTTAAAATTAGTTACTTATCTTTAATTTGGATATCCATAAAATTAACAGGTGGTTATTATACGCAGATTACCCAAACACATTTATAAAAAAAAAATATTTAGCACAAAACACTATTTGCTCACAAAACATAGAACACCATTGAAATACTTGATGTATTTAATTCCACAATTGACATCACTTCCGTTAATTTGCATTATTAAAATAAATAAATTTTTTTATAGTTGACACTGCTTTAAATAAAATTTCACAATTTATTTCTCTCACATATGGCCTATACATATGGGCCCTAAATACAGAATACTCGATCCCCTCCATACTACTATATAAAACATTTTACGAGCAATTTTAAAATACGTCAGTTACGCATCGTGTCTAATAGAGGACTCCCTGAATTTTTGGTTGAAAATTACATCTACAAAAAGTAAGTGCCAACTTGTGCAGATTAATTATACATTTTTTCCCAATGAAAATTGCTAATAACAAACAAATTAAGGTGAAACAAAACAATATAAATAAGTGATAACTTAAAATACACAATATGTAAGTTTTTCTTATTACAATAAAGCTTATAGAACATAACTTAACATCATTTGACATTTATATAATTTTAATACTTTATGTGATTTATTACTGTGCGTGAGGTTGGCAATTCAACCATGAGAGAAGTCCATCCCCACTATAACATTATTTATAACAAAAATTTAAATTTACAATAACAGCATTGAGCCCTACATCAAATTCAAGGGTTTTTTCTGCTGATTACAAAGGTGTTTTTCTTTTTTAAATCGGATCGTTAGTTTTTTAATAATCACATAATTTAATTTTGTCTAAAATTCCATAAAATAATTGTTTTATGAAACCGTAAAATATTTCAAATAACTTTTTATTATTAACATTTTAACATTTCTAGGTATACGAATCTTAAAGATATCAACAAAATACATCTTTTTATCTAATTACATTTTAAAAATACTCATTAATTAAAGAATAATGACACTAATTAACATTGTCTTTATCATACGATAAAAGCTTATTTTTACGGCTTAATTACAAAGTTACCATACATATTTTTGTATCTTAAAAAATATCAAACTATTCAGCGGATCTTTATACATTAGCATATCCTTTCATTTTTTTAAAATTATTAACCAAACTATTGTAATTAATTAAAATCTGACACACTGTTCTCCTATATTTATACATGTGTTTTCAATTAAAATATCAAATTTGTCGTTCAAATAAATTCTCTAAAACTTTTAATTACATTATAATATTCAAAACCACATATTACATCGAAATAAATCGTTCTATGCTTCAAGAATTATTCCTACTTCGTGTAATTAACGTAATTAGCTTAATAGCCGATATACGCATTTTTATAAGAAATTAACCTAATAATCTTTATACTTTACAGAATTTTATCAAATTTGGATGCAAATTGCTTAGAATTTCATCCAGAGTTCAAATCTTCCATTCAAATAACATAAAATTAACATAACAAAATTTTTAACTTACTTATAAGGAATAAAATTTAGGCTCAAAAGGGTCTTTCATTGTTCGATTCGTCATCTAATATTACCGGCAAAAGTTACTTTGACATGAAATATTCTGATCTATTGTACAAATTTTTCACAAAAGCTATAAGTAACATGAGGTATAATTCTTGATTACCTCCTAATATTAAATATTACTCTGAGATAGACCTTAAATAATTTCAAATTAATTAAATTTAAATTTTTTCCAAATTGCATCTTAATTCAAATTTTATATGTTTGTACTAAATAAGTCAATTTCATAACATTTTGAATTTTGCTTCTAGCCAAATTTTTACCTGTCTTAATAAAATAACAAAATTATACATTTACAATTTATTTCAAATACCGGGCGGAATATGAACATCACAATATGAATACATATTTTCGGTCAGGAACTAGCAAATTACGTGCAAAAAATGTTTAACACTCTACCTTTTCATTATGGCCACAATAAATTTCATACATCTTAAAATACAGGAACTAATGAAATAAGAGTAAAGCCAGAAAACCTTTTTCGAAATTACATCGGCCATTATATCATCATTTTGTGAGACCGTTGATTATTATTTTTCGACTAATGCTCGTTGGTAGAGCAAAATAGTTTTCTTGTTATAAAACGGATTAATGAGGTATATTTTCTTACCCGGTAGAATATTGACTTTGTTTCTTCTCAAGATATTTTGAATTAGATTTTTCAGTTGCCGTCTACGTATCGTAATATTTATTTACAGTTGTATAAAGTCATTCCCTTAAAAATATGATACATTACTGGCCAAAAATTAGGTTACAAAAATCGAACAACTAGGGAAAATAGATAACTCTCTTTTGTTTTTTTTCTTTGTGTCGTTATCGAATGAACACTCGTGATTTTTTAAAAAACCGTGTTAACATTTAGCAGCAACAGAAACCAATTTTTAATTTCCTTAAAAACTCGAAAGATCTCTACAATGGGGTACTACATATTTCGTAAGTGATATTCACCGAGAAACTATAAATCTCATTAAAAGGTACCTTCTTATGTTCTGCCCTACCGTTAACTAGAAGTTGACGTTGGGTGTGGACTTTATATTACAATCACACTCGACGTGACGCCCAGAATCAGTACGGACCAATCAGAAAGCAGCATATCCTGACGAATGACGTAACGCTCAAGACACTTTGTCATTGGTTGACATCGGTGTGACGTAGTACAGTAATATAAACTCTCTGATTGGACAATATTAACCAATCAAAACGACGCAAAAGAAGACATCTGATTGGTTAAAGCTGGGCTTTCCCATTGGCCGAAAATACGAGACCCTGATTGGGCAATTATTACCTGAGCCGTTGACGTCACATGCGCATCACACTCAACTTGGCCCGACTTACTCACGCAACCCTAACAGATCGTTTGTTGAATACCAGTTATACTTTGATACATATATTTTTGTTTCTGTTAAACACAATAATAGCGTAGGTCAAAAATGATTTGTCAAGTAACGTCTTGGTCAAGTCTATTTTTCGTTGTTTTAGGATCTGTTAGTTAACGGGAAATTTATAAGCAGTATTTATATCTTCTACACAGGCAGTGTAAAACTATAACCTTTAACACCTGATTCGTACAGATAAGATAAATAAAAAATAATTCGGCGACAGCATTCGCTTAATTGTCGTAGCGAAAGTAGAAACAGAAAAATTACGATCCCGCTAGCTGTAATTTTATAGAGTTTTAGGCCTGTAATCAGTGTTTATGTAGGCAGCTTGTTCCAATATTACAATTTTATAAGCATTATCAGATGTGACTTTTTAACGTTCCGAAACCGAACAATTCATGCGTTCTCTTAAGCAAGGTAGGCTTATAAAATTACTTATTTTCAATCCAATTTGTCAGTAAACTAAAATGCTGGCTGTTGAAATTGTTGTGCAATGAAAGTTGTTTTTTAGGTAAGCAGCGGAAAAGGTGGTTTGAGCGTTTAAAATCTTTGCTGAGTGAGATGAGTTGAGTTGGTTTACATGGTCTTCTCACAGCGTTTATAATTATACTTATCAGAATGCCAGTCCTTCGGAAAATCATGTACTTTCGACTCTCCAAATGACACCTGTATTTCATTATCAACAGGGTTTGATTGTAAAATGAAATTCATGAATCTCAGATGAGAGAACTCTGACTAGTGTCATTTATACCTCTACCTCTTCTGTTCTTACGTGCTTTAGTCATATAATTGGCTGACCCTGTGATAAATATGAATACATATTTTCGGTCAGGAACTAGCAAATTACGTGCAAAAAATGTTTAACACTCTACCTTTTCATTATGGCCACAATAAATTTCATACATCTTAAAATACAGGAACTAATGAAATAAGAGTAAAGCCAGAAAACCTTTTTCGAAATTACATCGGCCATTATATCATCATTTTGTGAGACCGTTGATTATTATTTTTCGACTAATGCTCGTTGGTAGAGCAAAATAGTTTTCTTGTTATAAAACGGATTAATGAGGTATATTTTCTTACCCGGTAGAATATTGACTTTGTTTCTTCTCAAGATATTTTGAATTAGATTTTTCAGTTGCCGTCTACGTATCGTAATATTTATTTACAGTTGTATAAAGTCATTCCCTTAAAAATATGATACATTACTGGCCAAAAATTAGGTTACAAAAATCGAACAACTAGGGAAAATAGATAACTCTCTTTTGTTTTTTTTCTTTGTGTCGTTATCGAATGAACACTCGTGATTTTTTAAAAAACCGTGTTAACATTTAGCAGCAACAGAAACCAATTTTTAATTTCCTTAAAAACTCGAAAGATCTCTACAATGGGGTACTACATATTTCGTAAGTGATATTCACCGAGAAACTATAAATCTCATAAAAAGGTACCTTCTTATGTTCTGCCCTACCGTTAACTAGAAGTTGACGTTGGGTGTGGACTTTATATTACAATCACACTCGACGTGACGCCCAGAATCAGTACGGACCAATCAGAAAGCAGCATATCCTGACGAATGACGTAACGCTCAAGACACTTTGTCATTGGTTGACATCGGTGTGACGTAGTACAGTAATATAAACTCTCTGATTGGACAATATTAACCAATCAAAACGACGCAAAAGAAGACATCTGATTGGTTAAAGCTGGGCTTTCCCATTGGCCGAAAATACGAGACCCTGATTGGGCAATTATTACCTGAGCCGTTGACGTCACATGCGCATCACACTCAACTTGGCCCGACTTACTCACGCAACCCTAACAGATCGTTTGTTGAATACCAGTTATACTTTGATACATATATTTTTGTTTCTGTTAAACACAATAATAGCGTAGGTCAAAAATGATTTGTCAAGTAACGTCTTGGTCAAGTCTATTTTTCGTTGTTTTAGGATCTGTTAGTTAACGGGAAATTTATAAGCAGTATTTATATCTTCTACACAGGCAGTGTAAAACTATAACCTTTAACACCTGATTCGTACAGATAAGATAAATAAAAAATAATTCGGCGACAGCATTCGCTTAATTGTCGTAGCGAAAGTAGAAACAGAAAAATTACGATCCCGCTAGCTGTAATTTTATAGAGTTTTAGGCCTGTAATCAGTGTTTATGTAGGCAGCTTGTTCCAATATTACAATTTTATAAGCATTATCAGATGCGACTTTTTAACGTTCCGAAACCGAACAATTCATGCGTTCTCTTAAGCAAGGTAGGCTTATAAAATTACTTATTTTCAATCCAATTTGTCAGTAAACTAAAATGCTGGCTGTTGAAATTGTTGTGCAATGAAAGTTGTTTTTTAGGTAAGCAGCGGAAAAGGTGGTTTGAGCGTTTAAAATCTTTTCTGAGTGAGATGAGTTGAGTTGGTTTACATGGTCTTCTCACAGCGTTTATAATTATACTTATCAGAATGCCAGTCCTTCGGAAAATCATGTACTTTCGACTCTCCAAATGACACCTGTATTTCATTATCAACAGGGTTTGATTGTAAAATGAAATTCATGAATCTCAGATGAGAGAACTCTGACTAGTGTCATTTATACCTCTACCTCTTCTGTTCTTACGTGCTTTAGTCATATAATTGGCTGACCCTGTGATAAATATGAATACATATTTTCGGTCAGGAACTAGCAAATTACGTGCAAAAAATGTTTAACACTCTACCTTTTCATTATGGCCACAATAAATTTCATACATCTTAAAATACAGGAACTAATGAAATAAGAGTAAAGCCAGAAAACCTTTTTCGAAATTACATCGGCCATTATATCATCATTTTGTGAGACCGTTGATTATTATTTTTCGACTAATGCTCGTTGGTAGAGCAAAATAGTTTTCTTGTTATAAAACGGATTAATGAGGTATATTTTCTTACCCGGTAGAATATTGACTTTGTTTCTTCTCAAGATATTTTGAATTAGATTTTTCAGTTGCCGTCTACGTATCGTAATATTTATTTACAGTTGTATAAAGTCATTCCCTTAAAAATATGATACATTACTGGCCAAAAATTAGGTTACAAAAATCGAACAACTAGGGAAAATAGATAACTCTCTTTTGTTTTTTTTCTTTGTGTCGTTATCGAATGAACACTCGTGATTTTTTAAAAAACCGTGTTAACATTTAGCAGCAACAGAAACCAATTTTTAATTTCCTTAAAAACTCGAAAGATCTCTACAATGGGGTACTACATATTTCGTAAGTGATATTCACCGAGAAACTATAAATCTCATAAAAAGGTACCTTCTTATGTTCTGCCCTACCGTTAACTAGAAGTTGACGTTGGGTGTGGACTTTATATTACAATCACACTCGACGTGACGCCCAGAATCAGTACGGACCAATCAGAAAGCAGCATATCCTGACGAATGACGTAACGCTCAAGACACTTTGTCATTGGTTGACATCGGTGTGACGTAGTACAGTAATATAAACTCTCTGATTGGACAATATTAACCAATCAAAACGACGCAAAAGAAGACATCTGATTGGTTAAAGCTGGGCTTTCCCATTGGCCGAAAATACGAGACTCTGATTGGGCAATTATTACCTGAGCCGTTGACGTCACATGCGCATCACACTCAACTTGGCCCGACTTACTCACGCAACCCTAACAGATCGTTTGTTGAATACCAGTTATACTTTGATACATATATTTTTGTTTCTGTTAAACACAATAATAGCGTAGGTCAAAAATGATTTGTCAAGTAACGTCTTGGTCAAGTCTATTTTTCGTTGTTTTAGGATCTGTTAGTTAACGGGAAATTTTGTAAGCAGTATTTATATCTTCTACACAGGCAGTGTAAAACTATAACCTTTAACACCTGATTCGTACAGATAAGATAAATAAAAAATAATTCGGCGACAGCATTCGCTTAATTGTCGTAGCGAAAGTAGAAACAGAAAAATTACGATCCCGCTAGCTGTGATTTTATAGAGTTTTAGGCCTGTAATCAGTGTTTATGTAGGCAGCTTGATCCAATATTACAATTTTATAAGCATTATCAGATGCGACTTTTTAACGTTCCGAAACCGAACAATTCATGCGTTCTCTTAAGCAAGGTAGGCTTATAAAATTACTTATTTTCAATCCAATTTGTCAGTAAACTAAAATGCTGGCTGTTGAAATTGTTGTGCAATGAAAGTTGTTTTTTAGGTAAGCAGCGGAAAAGGTGGTTTGAGCGTTTAAAATCTTTTCTGAGTGAGATGAGTTGAGTTGGTTTACATGGTCTTCTCACAGCGTTTATAATTATACTTATCAGAATGCCAGTCCTTCGGAAAATCATGTACTTTCGACTCTCCAAATGACACCTGTATTTCATTATCAACAGGGTTTGATTGTAAAATGAAATTCATGAATCTCAGATGAGAGAACTCTGACTAGTGTCATTTATACCTCTACCTCTTCTGTTCTTACGTGCTTTAGTCATATAATTGGCTGACCCTGTGATAAATATGAATACATATTTTCGGTCAGGAACTAGCAAATTACGTGCAAAAAATGTTTAACACTCTACCTTTTCATTATGGCCACAATAAATTTCATACATCTTAAAATACAGGAACTAATGAAATAAGAGTAAAGCCAGAAAACCTTTTTCGAAATTACATCGGCCATTATATCATCATTTTGTGAGACCGTTGATTATTATTTTTCGACTAATGCTCGTTGGTAGAGCAAAATAGTTTTCTTGTTATAAAACGGATTAATGAGGTATATTTTCTTACCCGGTAGAATATTGACTTTGTTTCTTCTCAAGATATTTTGAATTAGATTTTTCAGTTGCCGTCTACGTATCGTAATATTTATTTACAGTTGTATAAAGTCATTCCCTTAAAAATATGATACATTACTGGCCAAAAATTAGGTTACAAAAATCGAACAACTAGGGAAAATAGATAACTCTCTTTTGTTTTTTTTCTTTGTGTCGTTATCGAATGAACACTCGTGATTTTTTAAAAAACCGTGTTAACATTTAGCAGCAACAGAAACCAATTTTTAATTTCCTTAAAAACTCGAAAGATCTCTACAATGGGGTACTACATATTTCGTAAGTGATATTCACCGAGAAACTATAAATCTCATTAAAAGGTACCTTCTTATGTTCTGCCCTACCGTTAACTAGAAGTTGACGTTGGGTGTGGACTTTATATTACAATCACACTCGACGTGACGCCCAGAATCAGTACGGACCAATCAGAAAGCAGCATATCCTGACGAATGACGTAACGCTCAAGACACTTTGTCATTGGTTGACATCGGTGTGACGTAGTACAGTAATATAAACTCTCTGATTGGACAATATTAACCAATCAAAACGACGCAAAAGAAGACATCTGATTGGTTAAAGCTGGGCTTTCCCATTGGCCGAAAATACGAGACTCTGATTGGGCAATTATTACCTGAGCCGTTGACGTCACATGCGCATCACACTCAACTTGGCCCGACTTACTCACGCAACCCTAACAGATCGTTTGTTGAATACCAGTTATACTTTGATACATATATTTTTGTTTCTGTTAAACACAATAATAGCGTAGGTCAAAAATGATTTGTCAAGTAACGTCTTGGTCAAGTCTATTTTTCGTTGTTTTAGGATCTGTTAGTTAACGGGAAATTTATAAGCAGTATTTATATCTTCTACACAGGCAGTGTAAAACTATAACCTTTAACACCTGATTCGTACAGATAAGATAAATAAAAAATAATTCGGCGACAGCATTCGCTTAATTGTCGTAGCGAAAGTAGAAACAGAAAAATTACGATCCCGCTAGCTGTAATTTTATAGAGTTTTAGGCCTGTAATCAGTGTTTATGTAGGCAGCTTGTTCCAATATTACAATTTTATAAGCATTATCAGATGCGACTTTTTAACGTTCCGAAACCGAACAATTCATGCGTTCTCTTAAGCAAGGTAGGCTTATAAAATTACTTATTTTCAATCCAATTTGTCAGTAAACTAAAATGCTGGCTGTTGAAATTGTTGTGCAATGAAAGTTGTTTTTTAGGTAAGCAGCGGAAAAGGTGGTTTGAGCGTTTAAAATCTTTTCTGAGTGAGATGAGTTGAGTTGGTTTACATGGTCTTCTCACAGCGTTTATAATTATACTTATCAGAATGCCAGTCCTTCGGAAAATCATGTACTTTCGACTCTCCAAATGACACCTGTATTTCATTATCAACAGGGTTTGATTGTAAAATGAAATTCATGAATCTCAGATGAGAGAACTCTGACTAGTGTCATTTATACCTCTACCTCTTCTGTTCTTACGTGCTTTAGTCATATAATTGGCTGACCCTGTGATAAATATGAATACATATTTTCGGTCAGGAACTAGCAAATTACGTGCAAAAAATGTTTAACACTCTACCTTTTCATTATGGCCACAATAAATTTCATACATCTTAAAATACAGGAACTAATGAAATAAGAGTAAAGCCAGAAAACCTTTTTCGAAATTACATCGGCCATTATATCATCATTTTGTGAGACCGTTGATTATTATTTTTCGACTAATGCTCGTTGGTAGAGCAAAATAGTTTTCTTGTTATAAAACGGATTAATGAGGTATATTTTCTTACCCGGTAGAATATTGACTTTGTTTCTTCTCAAGATATTTTGAATTAGATTTTTCAGTTGTCGTCTACGTATCGTAATATTTATTTACAGTTGTATAAAGTCATTCCCTTAAAAATATGATACATTACTGGCCAAAAATTAGGTTACAAAAATCGAACAACTAGGGAAAATAGATAACTCTCTTTTGTTTTTTTTCTTTGTGTCGTTATCGAATGAACACTCGTGATTTTTTAAAAAACCGTGTTAACATTTAGCAGCAACAGAAACCAATTTTTAATTTCCTTAAAAACTCGAAAGATCTCTACAATGGGGTACTACATATTTCGTAAGTGATATTCACCGAGAAACTATAAATCTCATTAAAAGGTACCTTCTTATGTTCTGCCCTACCGCTAACTAGAAGTTGACGTTGGGTGTGGACTTTATATTACAATCACACTCGACGTGACGCCCAGAATCAGTACGGACCAATCAGAAAGCAGCATATCCTGACGAATGACGTAACGCTCAAGACACTTTGTCATTGGTTGACATCGGTGTGACGTAGTACAGTAATATAAACTCTCTGATTGGACAATATTAACCAATCAAAACGACGCAAAAGAAGACATCTGATTGGTTAAAGCTGGGCTTTCCCATTGGCCGAAAATACGAGACTCTGATTGGGCAATTATTACCTGAGCCGTTGACGTCACATGCGCATCACACTCAACTTGGCCCGACTTACTCACGCAACCCTAACAGATCGTTTGTTGAATACCAGTTATACTTTGATACATATATTTTTGTTTCTGTTAAACACAATAATAGCTTAGGTCAAAAATGATTTGTCAAGTAACGTCTTGGTCAAGTCTATTTTTCGTTGTTTTAGGATCTGTTAGTTAACGGGAAATTTATAAGCAGTATTTATATCTTCTACACAGGCAGTGTAAAACTATAACCTTTAACACCTGATTCGTACAGATAAGATAAATAAAAAATAATTCGGCGACAGCATTCGCTTAATTGTCGTAGCGAAAGTAGAAACAGAAAAATTACGATCCCGCTAGCTGTGATTTTATAGAGTTTTAGGCCTGTAATCAGTGTTTATGTAGGCAGCTTGTTCCAATATTACAATTTTATAAGCATTATCAGATGCGACTTTTTAACGTTCCGAAACCGAACAATTCATGCGTTCTCTTAAGCAAGGTAGGCTTATAAAATTACTTATTTTCAATCCAATTTGTCAGTAAACTAAAATGCTGGCTGTTGAAATTGTTGTGCAATGAAAGTTGTTTTTTAGGTAAGCAGCGGAAAAGGTGGTTTGAGCGTTTAAAATCTTTTCTGAGTGAGATGAGTTGAGTTGGTTTACATGGTCTTCTCACAGCGTTTATAATTATACTTATCAGAATGCCAGTCCTTCGGAAAATCATGTACTTTCGACTCTCCAAATGACACCTGTATTTCATTATCAACAGGGTTTGATTGTAAAATGAAATTCATGAATCTCAGATGAGAGAACTCTGACTAGTGTCATTTATACCTCTACCTCTTCTGTTCTTACGTGCTTTAGTCATATAATTGGCTGACCCTGTGATAAATATGAATACATATTTTCGGTCAGGAACTAGCAAATTACGTGCAAAAAATGTTTAACACTCTACCTTTTCATTATGGCCACAATAAATTTCATACATCTTAAAATACAGGAACTAATGAAATAAGAGTAAAGCCAGAAAACCTTTTTCGAAATTTCATCGGCCATTATATCATCATTTTGTGAGACCGTTGATTATTATTTTTCGACTAATGCTCGTTGGTAGAGCAAAATAGTTTTCTTGTTATAAAACGGATTAATGAGGTATATTTTCTTACCCGGTAGAATATTGACTTTGTTTCTTCTCAAGATATTTTGAATTAGATTTTTCAGTTGCCGTCTACGTATCGTAATATTTATTTACAGTTGTATAAAGTCATTCCCTTAAAAATATGATACATTACTGGCCAAAAATTAGGTTACAAAAATCGAACAACTAGGGAAAATAGATAACTCTCTTTTGTTTTTTTTCTTTGTGTCGTTATCGAATGAACACTCGTGATTTTTTAAAAAACCGTGTTAACATTTAGCAGCAACAGAAACCAATTTTTAATTTCCTTAAAAACTCGAAAGATCTCTACAATGGGGTACTACATATTTCGTAAGTGATATTCACCGAGAAACTATAAATCTCATTAAAAGGTACCTTCTTATGTTCTGCCCTACCGTTAACTAGAAGTTGACATTGGGTGTGGACTTTATATTACAATCACACTCGACGTGACGCCCAGAATCAGTACGGACCAATCAGAAAGCAGCATATCCTGACGAATGACGTAACGCTCAAGACACTTTGTCATTGGTTGACATCGGTGTGACGTAGTACAGTAATATAAACTCTCTGATTGGACAATATTAACGAATCAAAACGACGCAAAAGAAGACATCTGATTGGTTAAAGCTGGGCTTTCCCATTGGCCGAAAATACGAGACTCTGATTGGGCAATTATTACCTGAGCCGTTGACGTCACATGCGCATCACACTCAACTTGGCCCGACTTACTCACGCAACCCTAACAGATCGTTTGTTGAATACCAGTTATACTTTGATACATATATTTTTGTTTCTGTTAAACACAATAATAGCGTAGGTCAAAAATGATTTGTCAAGTAACGTCTTGGTCAAGTCTATTTTTCGTTGTTTTAGGATCTGTTAGTTAACGGGAAATTTATAAGCAGTATTTATATCTTCTACACAGGCAGTGTAAAACTATAACCTTTAACACCTGATTCGTACAGATAAGATAAATAAAAAATAATTCGGCGACAGCATTCGCTTAATTGTCGTAGCGAAAGTAGAAACAGAAAAATTACGATCCCGCTAGCTGTAATTTTATAGAGTTTTAGGCCTGTAATCAGTGTTTATGTAGGCAGCTTGTTCCAATATTACAATTTTATAAGCATTATCAGATGCGACTTTTTAACGTTCCGAAACCGAACAATTCATGCGTTCTCTTAAGCAAGGTAGACTTATAAAATTACTTATTTTCAATCCAATTTGTCAGTAAACTAAAATGCTGGCTGTTGAAATTGTTGTGCAATGAAAGTTGTTTTTTAGGTAAGCAGCGGAAAAGGTGGTTTGAGCGTTTAAAATCTTTTCTGAGTGAGATGAGTTGAGTTGGTTTACATGGTCTTCTCACAGCGTTTATAATTATACTTATCAGAATGCCAGTCCTTCGGAAAATCATGTACTTTCGACTCTCCAAATGACACCTGTATTTCATTATCAACAGGGTTTGATTGTAAAATGAAATTCATGAATCTCAGATGAGAGAACTCTGACTAGTGTCATTTATACCTCTACCTCTTCTGTTCTTACGTGCTTTAGTCATATAATTGGCTGACCCTGTGATAAATATGAATACATATTTTCGGTCAGGAACTAGCAAATTACGTGCAAAAAATGTTTAACACTCTACCTTTTCATTATGGCCACAATAAATTTCATACATCTTAAAATACAGGAACTAATGAAATAAGAGTAAAGCCAGAAAACCTTTTTCGAAATTACATCGGCCATTATATCATCATTTTGTGAGACCGTTGATTATTATTTTTCGACTAATGCTCGTTGGTAGAGCAAAACAGTTTTCTTGTTATAAAACGGATTAATGAGGTATATTTTCTTACCCGGTAGAATATTGACTTTGTTTCTTCTCAAGATATTTTGAATTAGATTTTTCAGTTGCCGTCTACGTATCGTAATATTTATTTACAGTTGTATAAAGTCATTCCCTTAAAAATATGATACATTACTGGCCAAAAATTAGGTTACAAAAATCGAACAACTAGGGAAAATAGATAACTCTCTTTTGTTTTTTTTCTTTGTGTCGTTATCGAATGAACACTCGTGATTTTTTAAAAAACCGTGTTAACATTTAGCAGCAACAGAAACCAATTTTTAATTTCCTTAAAAACTCGAAAGATCTCTACAATGGGGTACTACATATTTCGTAAGTGATATTCACCGAGAAACTATAAATCTCATTAAAAGGTACCTTCTTATGTTCTGCCCTACCGTTAACTAGAAGTTGACATTGGGTGTGGACTTTATATTACAATCACACTCGACGTGACGCCCAGAATCAGTACGGACCAATCAGAAAGCAGCATATCCTGACGAATGACGTAACGCTCAAGACACTTTGTCATTGGTTGACATCGGTGTGACGTAGTACAGTAATATAAACTCTCTGATTGGACAATATTAACCAATCAAAACGACGCAAAAGAAGACATTTGATTGGTTAAAGCTGGGCTTTCCCATTGGCCGAAAATACCAGACTCTGATTGGGCAATTATTACCTGAGCCGTTGACGTCACATGCGCATCACACTCAACTTGGCCCGACTTACTCACGCAACCCTAACAGATCGTTTGTTGAATACCAGTTATACTTTGATACATATATTTTTGTTTCTGTTAAACACAATAATAGCGTAGGTCAAAAATGATTTGTCAAGTAACGTCTTGGTCAAGTCTATTTTTCGTTGTTTTAGGATCTGTTAGTTAACGGGAAATTTATAAGCAGTATTTATATCTTCTACACAGGCAGTGTAAAACTATAACCTTTAACACCTGATTCGTACAGATAAGATAAATAAAAAATAATTCGGCGACAGCATTCGCTTAATTGTCGTAGCGAAAGTAGAAACAGAAAAATTACGATCCCGCTAGCTGTGATTTTATAGAGTTTTAGGCCTGTAATCAGTGTTTATGTAGGCAGCTTGTTCCAATATTACAATTTTATAAGCATTATCAGATGCGACTTTTTAACGTTCCGAAACCGAACAATTCATGCGTTCTCTTAAGCAAGGTAGGCTTATAAAATTACTTATTTTCAATCCAATTTGTCAGTAAACTAAAATGCTGGCTGTTGAAATTGTTGTGCAATGAAAGTTGTTTTTTAGGTAAGCAGCGGAAAAGGTGGTTTGAGCGTTTAAAATCTTTTCTGAGTGAGATGAGTTGAGTTGGTTTACATGGTCTTCTCACAGCGTTTATAATTATACTTATCAGAATGCCAGTCCTTCGGAAAATCATGTACTTTCGACTCTCCAAATGACACCTGTATTTCATTATCAACAGGGTTTGATTGTAAAATGAAATTCATGAATCTCAGATGAGAGAACTCTGACTAGTGTTATTTATACCTCTACCTCTTCTGTTCTTACGTGCTTTAGTCATATAATTGGCTGACCCTGTGATAAATATGAATACATATTTTCGGTCAGGAACTAGCAAATTACGTGCAAAAAATGTTTAACACTCTACCTTTTCATTATGGCCACAATAAATTTCATACATCTTAAAATACAGGAACTAATGAAATAAGAGTAAAGCCAGAAAACCTTTTTCGAAATTACATCGGCCATTATATCATCATTTTGTGAGACCGTTGATTATTATTTTTCGACTAATGCTCGTTGGTAGAGCAAAATAGTTTTCTTGTTATAAAACGGATTAATGAGGTATATTTTCTTACCCGGTAGAATATTGACTTTGTTTCTTCTCAAGATATTTTGAATTAGATTTTTCAGTTGCCGTCTACGTATCGTAATATTTATTTACAGTTGTATAAAGTCATTCCCTTAAAAATATGATACATTACTGGCCAAAAATTAGGTTACAAAAATCGAACAACTAGGGAAAATAGATAACTCTCTTTTGTTTTTTTTCTTTGTGTCGTTATCGAATGAACACTCGTGATTTTTTAAAAAACCGTGTTAACATTTAGCAGCAACAGAAACCAATTTTTAATTTCCTTAAAAACTCAAAAGATCTCTACAATGGGGTACTACATATTTCGTAAGTGATATTCACCGAGAAACTATAAATCTCATTAAAAGGTACCTTCTTATGTTCTGCCCTACCGTTAACTAGAAGTTGACATTGGGTGTGGACTTTATATTACAATCACACTCGACGTGACGCCCAGAATCAGTACGGACCAATCAGAAAGCAGCATATCCTGACGAATGACGTAACGCTCAAGACACTTTGTCATTGGTTGACATCGGTGTGACGTAGTACAGTAATATAAACTCTCTGATTGGACAATATTAACCAATCAAAACGACGCAAAAGAAGACATCTGATTGGTTAAAGCTGGGCTTTCCCATTTGCCGAAAATACGAGACTCTGATTGGGCAATTATTACCTGAGCCGTTGACGTCACATGCGCATCACACTCAACTTGGCCCGACTTACTCACGCAACCCTAACAGATCGTTTGTTGAATACCAGTTATACTTTGATACATATATTTTTGTTTCTGTTAAACACAATAATAGCGTAGGTCAAAAATGATTTGTCAAGTAACGTCTTGGTCAAGTCTATTTTTCGTTGTTTTAGGATCTGTTAGTTAACGGGAAATTTATAAGCAGTATTTATATCTTCTACACAGGCAGTGTAAAACTATAACCTTTAACACCTGATTCGTACAGATAAGATAAATAAAAAATAATTCGGCGACAGCATTCGCTTAATTGTCGTAGCGAAAGTAGAAACAGAAAAATTACGATCCCGCTAGCTGTAATTTTATAGAGTTTTAGGCCTGTAATCAGTGTTTATGTAGGCAGCTTGTTCCAATATTACAATTTTAT
Organism: Catonia carolina; assembly: GCA_035578175.1. NCBI lineage: Eukaryota > Metazoa > Arthropoda > Insecta > Hemiptera > Achilidae > Catonia > Catonia carolina. The sequence continues at coordinate 51,730,025 of JAQMRL010000007.1, forward strand.
AAGCTTTATCAGATGCGACTTTTTAACGTTCCGAAACCGAACAATTCATGCGTTCTCTTAAGCAAGGTAGACTTATAAAATTACTTATTTTCAATCCAATTTGTCAGTAAACTAAAATGCTGGCTGTTGAAATTGTTGTGCAATGAAAGTTGTTTTTTAGGTAAGCAGCGGAAAAGGTGGTTTGAGCGTTTAAAATCTTTTCTGAGTGAGATGAGTTGAGTTGGTTTACATGGTCTTCTCACAGCGTTTATAATTATACTTATCAGAATGCCAGTCCTTCGGAAAATCATGTACTTTCGACTCTCCAAATGACACCTGTATTTCATTATCAACAGGGTTTGATTGTAAAATGAAATTCATGAATCTCAGATGAGAGAACTCTGACTAGTGTCATTTATACCTCTACCTCTTCTGTTCTTACGTGCTTTAGTCATATAATTGGCTGACCCTGTGATAAATATGAATACATATTTTCGGTCAGGAACTAGCAAATTACGTGCAAAAAATGTTTAACACTCTACCTTTTCATTATGGCCACAATAAATTTCATACATCTTAAAATACAGGAACTAATGAAATAAGAGTAAAGCCAGAAAACCTTTTTCGAAATTACATCGGCCATTATATCATCATTTTGTGAGACCGTTGATTATTATTTTTCGACTAATGCTCGTTGGTAGAGCAAAACAGTTTTCTTGTTATAAAACGGATTAATGAGGTATATTTTCTTACCCGGTAGAATATTGACTTTGTTTCTTCTCAAGATATTTTGAATTAGATTTTTCAGTTGCCGTCTACGTATCGTAATATTTATTTACAGTTGTATAAAGTCATTCCCTTAAAAATATGATACATTACTGGCCAAAAATTAGGTTACAAAAATCGAACAACTAGGGAAAATAGATAACTCTCTTTTGTTTTTTTTCTTTGTGTCGTTATCGAATGAACACTCGTGATTTTTTAAAAAACCGTGTTAACATTTAGCAGCAACAGAAACCAATTTTTAATTTCCTTAAAAACTCGAAAGATCTCTACAATGGGGTACTACATATTTCGTAAGTGATATTCACCGAGAAACTATAAATCTCATTAAAAGGTACCTTCTTATGTTCTGCCCTACCGTTAACTAGAAGTTGACATTGGGTGTGGACTTTATATTACAATCACACTCGACGTGACGCCCAGAATGAGTACGGACCAATCAGAAAGCAGCATATCCTGACGAATGACGTAACGCTCAAGACACTTTGTCATTGGTTGACATCGGTGTGACGTAGTACAGTAATATAAACTCTCTGATTGGACAATATTAACCAATCAAAACGACGCAAAAGAAGACATCTGATTGGTTAAAGCTGGGCTTTCCCATTGGCCGAAAATACGAGACTCTGATTGGGCAATTATTACCTGAGCCGTTGACGTCACATGCGCATCACACTCAACTTGGCCCGACTTGATCACGCAACCCTAACAGATCGTTTGTTGAATACCAGTTATACTTTGATACATATATTTTTGTTCTGTTAAACACAATAATAGCGTAGGTCAAAAATGATTTGTCAAGTAACGTCTTGGTCAAGTCTATTTTTCGTTGTTTTAGGATCTGTTAGTTAACGGGAAATTTATAAGCAGTATTTATATCTTCTACACAGGCAGTGTAAACCTATAACCTTTAACACCTGATTCGTACAGATAAGATAAATAAAAAATAATTCGGCGACAGCATTCGCTTAATTGTCGTAGCGAAAGTAGAAACAGAAAAATTACGATCCCGCTAGCTGTGATTTTATAGTTTTAGGCCTGTAATCAGTGTTTATGTAGGCAGCTTGATCCAATATTACAATTTTATAAGCATTATCAGATGCGACTTTTTAACGTTCCGAAACCGAACAATTCATGCGTTCTCTTAAGCAAGGTAGGCTTATAAAATTACTTATTTTCAATCCAATTTGTCAGTAAACTAAAATGCTGGCTGTTGAAATTGTTGTGCAATGAAAGTTGTTTTTTAGGTAAGCAGCGGAAAAGGTGGTTTGAGCGTTTAAAATCTTTTCTGAGTGAGATGAGTTGAGTTGGTTTACATGGTCTTCTCACAGCGTTTATAATTATACTTATCAGAATGCCAGTCCTTCGGAAAATCATGTACTTTCGACTCTCCAAATGACACCTGTATTTCATTATCAACAGGGTTTGATTGTAAAATGAAATTCATGAATCTCAGATGAGAGAACTCTGACTAGTGTCATTTATACCTCTACCTCTTCTGTTCTTACGTGCTTTAGTCATATAATTGGCTGACCCTGTGATAAATATGAATACATATTTTCGGTCAGGAACTAGCAAATTACGTGCAAAAAATGTTTAACACTCTACCTTTTCATTATGGCCACAATAAATTTCATACATCTTAAAAAACAGGAACTAATGAAATAAGAGTAAAGCCAGAAAACCTTTTTCGAAATTACATCGGCCATTATATCATCATTTTGTGAGACCGTTGATTATTATTTTTCGACTAATGCTCGTTGGTAGAGCAAAATAGTTTTCTTGTTATAAAACGGATTAATGAGGTATATTTTCTTACCCGGTAGAATATTGACTTTGTTTCTTCTCAAGATATTTTGAATTAGATTTTTCAGTTGCCGTCTACGTATCGTAATATTTATTTACAGTTGTATAAAGTCATTCCCTTAAAAATATGATACATTACTGGCCAAAAATTAGGTTACAAAAATCGAACAACTAGGGAAAATAGATTACTCTCTTTTGTTTTTTTTCTTTGTGTCGTTATCGAATGAACACTCGTGATTTTTTAAAAAACCGTGTTAACATTTAGCAGCAACTGAAACCAATTTTTAATTTCCTTAAAAACTCGAAAGATCTCTACAATGGGGTACTACATATTTCGTAAGTGATATTCACCGAGAAACTATAAATCTCATTAAAAGGTACCTTCTTATGTTCTGCCCTACCGTTAACTAGAAGTTGACGTTGGGTGTGGACTTTATATTACAATCACACTCGACGTGACGCCCAGAATCAGTACGGACCAATCAGAAAGCAGCATATCCTGACGAATGACGTAACGCTCAAGACACTTTGTCATTGGCTGACATCGGTGTGACGTAGTACAGTAATATAAACTCTCTGATTGGACAATATTAACCAATCAAAACGACGCAAAAGAAGACATCTGATTGGTTAAAGCTGGGCTTTCCCATTGGCCGAAAATACGAGACTCTGATTGGGCAATTATTACCTGAGCCGTTGACGTCACATGCGCATCACACTCAACTTGGCCCGACTTGATCACGCAACCCTAACAGATCGTTTGTTGAATACCAGTTATACTTTGATACATATATTTTTGTTCTGTTAAACACAATAATAGCGTAGGTCAAAAATGATTTGTCAAGTAACGTCTTGGTCAAGTCTATTTTTCGTTGTTTTAGGATCTGTTAGTTAACGGGAAATTTATAAGCAGTATTTATATCTTCTACACAGGCAGTGTAAACCTATAACCTTTAACACCTGATTCGTACAGATAAGATAAATAAAAAATAATTCGGCGACAGCATTCGCTTAATTGTCGTAGCGAAAGTAGAAACAGAAAAATTACGATCCCGCTAGCTGTGATTTTATAGTTTTAGGCCTGTAATCAGTGTTTATGTAGGCAGCTTGATCCAATATTACAATTTTATAAGCATTATCAGATGCGACTTTTTAACGTTCCGAAACCGAACAATTCATGCGTTCTCTTAAGCAAGGTAGGCTTATAAAATTACTTATTTTCAATCCAATTTGTCAGTAAACTAAAATGCTGGCTGTTGAAATTGTTGTGCAATGAAAGTTGTTTTTTAGGTAAGCAGCGGAAAAGGTGGTTTGAGCGTTTAAAATCTTTTCTGAGTGAGATGAGTTGAGTTGGTTTACATGGTCTTCTCACAGCGTTTATAATTATACTTATCAGAATGCCAGTCCTTCGGAAAATCATGTACTTTCGACTCTCCAAATGACACCTGTATTTCATTATCAACAGGGTTTGATTGTAAAATGAAATTCATGAATCTCAGATGAGAGAACTCTGACTAGTGTCATTTATATCTCTACCTCTTCTGTTCTTACCTGCTTTAGTCATATAATTGGCTGACCCTGTGATAAATATGAATACATATTTTCGGTCAGGAACTAGCAAATTACGTGCAAAAAATGTTTAACACTCTACCTTTTCATTATGGCCACAATAAATTTCATACATCTTAAAATACAGGAACTAATGAAATAAGAGTAAAGCCAGAAAACCTTTTTCGAAATTACATCGGCCATTATATCATCATTTTGTGAGACCGTTGATTATTATTTTTCGACTAATGCTCGTTGGTAGAGCAAAATAGTTTTCTTGTTATAAAACGGATTAATGAGGTATATTTTCTTACCCGGTAGAATATTGACTTTGTTTCTTCTCAAGATATTTTGAATTAGATTTTTCAGTTGCCGTCTACGTATCGTAATATTTATTTACAGTTGTATAAAGTCATTCCCTTAAAAATATGATACATTACTGGCCAAAAATTAGGTTACAAAAATCGAACAACTAGGGAAAATAGATAACTCTTATTTGTTTTTTTTCTTTGTGTCGTTATCGAATGAACACTCGTGATTTTTTAAAAAACCGTGTTAACATTTAGCAGCAACAGAAACCAATTTTTAATTTCCTTAAAAACTCGAAAGATCTCTACAATGGGGTACTACATATTTCGTAAGTGATATTCACCGAGAAACTATAAATCTCATTAAAAGGTACCTTCTTATGTTCTGCCCTACCGTTAACTAGAAGTTGACATTGGGTGTGGACTTTATATTACAATCACACTCGACGTGACGCCCAGAATCAGTACGGACAATCAGAAAGCAGCATATCCTGACGAATGACGTAACGCTCAAGACACTTTGTCATTGGTTGACATCGGTGTGACGTAGTACAGTAATATAAACTCTCTGATTGGACAATATTAACCAATCAAAACGACGCAAAAGAAGACATCTGATTGGTTAAAGCTGGGCTTTCCCATTGGCCGAAAATACGAGACCCTGATTGGGCAATTATTACCTGAGCCGTTGACGTCACATGCGCATCACACTCAACTTGGCCCGACTTACTCACGCAACCCTAACAGATCGTTTGTTGAATACCAGTTATACTTTGATACGTATATTTTTGTTTCTGTTAAACACAATAATAGCGTAGGTCAAAAATGATTTGTCAAGTAACGTCTTGGTCAAGTCTATTTTTCGTTGTTTTAGGATCTGTTAGTTAACGGGAAATTTATAAGCAGTATTTATATCTTCTACACAGGCAGTGTAAAACTATAACCTTTAACACCTGATTCGTACAGATAAGATAAATAAAAAATAATTCGGCGACAGCATTCGCTTAATTGTCGTAGCGAAAGTAGAAACAGAAAAATTACGATCCCGCTAGCTGTGATTTTATAGAGTTTTAGGCCTGTAATCAGTGTTTATGTAGGCAGCTTGTTCCAATATTACAATTTTATAAGCATTATCAGATGCGACTTTTTAACGTTCCGAAACCGAACAATTCATGAATTCTCTTAAGCAAGGTAGGCTTATAAAATTACTTATTTTCAATCCAATTTGTCAGTAAACTAAAATGCTGGCTGTTGAAATTGTTGTGCAATGAAAGTTGTTTTTTAGGTAAGCAGCGGAAAAGGTGGTTTGAGCGTTTAAAATCTTTTCTGAGTGAGATGAGTTGAGTTGGTTTACATGGTCTTCTCACAGCGTTTATAATTATACTTATCAGAATGCCAGTCCTTCGGAAAATCATGTACTTTCGACTCTCCAAATGACACCTGTATTTCATTATCAACAGGGTTTGATTGTAAAATGAAATTCATGAATCTCAGATGAGAGAACTCTGACTAGTGTCATTTATACCTCTACCTCTTCTGTTCTTACGTGCTTTAGTCATATAATTGGCTGACCCTGTGATAAATATGAATACATATTTTCGGTCAGGAACTAGCAAATTACGTGCAAAAAATGTTTAACACTCTACCTTTTCATTATGGCCACAATAAATTTCATACATCTTAAAATACAGGAACTAATGAAATAAGAGTAAAGCCAGAAAACCTTTTTCGAAATTACATCGGCCATTATATCATCATTTTGTGAGACCGTTGATTATTATTTTTCGACTAATGCTCGTTGGTAGAGCAAAACAGTTTTCTTGTTATAAAACGGATTAATGAGGTATATTTTCTTACCCGGTAGAATATTGACTTTGTTTCTTCTCAAGATATTTTGAATTAGATTTTTCAGTTGCCGTCTACGTATCGTAATATTTAGTTACAGTTGTATAAAGTCATTCCCTTAAAAATATGATACATTACTGGCCAAAAATTAGGTTACAAAAATCGAACAACTAGGGAAAATAGATAACTCTCTTTTGTTTTTTTTCTTTGTGTCGTTATCGAATGAACACTCGTGATTTTTTAAAAAACCGTGTTAACATTTAGCAGCAACAGAAACCAATTTTTAATTTCCTTAAAAACTCGAAAGATCTCTACAATGGGGTACTACATATTTCGTAAGTGATATTCACCGAGAAACTATAAATCTCATTAAAAGGTACCTTCTTATGTTCTGCCCTACCGTTAACTAGAAGTTGACATTGGGTGTGGACTTTATATTACAATCACACTCGACGTGACGCCCAGAATCAGTACGGACCAATCAGAAAGCAGCATATCCTGACGAATGACGTAACGCTCAAGACACTTTGTCATTGGTTGACATCGGTGTGACGTAGTACAGTAATATAAACTCTCTGATTGGACAATATTAACCAATCAAAACGACGCAAAAGAAGACATCTGATTGGTTAAAGCTGGGCTTTCCCATTGGCCGAAAATACGAGACCCTGATTGGGCAATTATTACCTGAGCCGTTGACGTCACATGCGCATCACACTCAACTTGGCCCGACTTACTCACGCAACCCTAACAGATCGTTTGTTGAATACCAGTTATACTTTGATACGTATATTTTTGTTTCTGTTAAACACAATAATAGCGTAGGTCAAAAATGATTTGTCAAGTAACGTCTTGGTCAAGTCTATTTTTCGTTGTTTTAGGATCTGTTAGTTAACGGGAAATTTATAAGCAGTATTTATATCTTCTACACAGGCAGTGTAAAACTATAACCTTTAACACCTGATTCGTACAGATAAGATAAATAAAAAATAATTCGGCGACAGCATTCGCTTAATTGTCGTAGCGAAAGTAGAAACAGAAAAATTACGATCCCGCTAGCTGTGATTTTATAGAGTTTTAGGCCTGTAATCAGTGTTTATGTAGGCAGCTTGTTCCAATATTACAATTTTATAAGCATTATCAGATGCGACTTTTTAACGTTCCGAAACCGAACAATTCATGCGTTCTCTTAAGCAAGGTAGGCTTATAAAATTACTTATTTTCAATCCAATTTGTCAGTAAACTAAAATGCTGGCTGTTGAAATTGTTGTGCAATGAAAGTTGTTTTTTAGGTAAGCAGCGGAAAAGGTGGTTTGAGCGTTTAAAATCTTTTCTGAGTGAGATGAGTTGAGTTGGTTTACATGGTCTTCTCACAGCGTTTATAATTATACTTATCAGAATGCCAGTCCTTCGGAAAATCATGTACTTTCGACTCTCCAAATGACACCTGTATTTCATTATCAACAGGGTTTGATTGTAAAATGAAATTCATGAATCTCAGATGAGAGAACTCTGACTAGTGTCATTTATACCTCTACCTCTTCTGTTCTTACGTGCTTTAGTCATATAATTGGCTGACCCTGTGATAAATATGAATACATATTTTCGGTCAGGAACTAGCAAATTACGTGCAAAAAATGTTTAACACTCTACCTTTTCATTATGGCCACAATAAATTTCATACATCTTAAAATACAGGAACTAATGAAATAAGAGTAAAGCCAGAAAACCTTTTTCGAAATTACATCGGCCATTATATCATCATTTTGTGAGACCGTTGATTATTATTTTTCGACTAATGCTCGTTGGTAGAGCAAAACAGTTTTCTTGTTATAAAACGGATTAATGAGGTATATTTTCTTACCCGGTAGAATATTGACTTTGTTTCTTCTCAAGATATTTTGAATTAGATTTTTCAGTTGCCGTCTACGTATCGTAATATTTATTTACAGTTGTATAAAGTCATTCCCTTAAAAATATGATACATTACTGGCCAAAAATTAGGTTACAAAAATCGAACAACTAGGGAAAATAGATAACTCTTATTTGTTTTTTTTCTTTGTGTCGTTATCGAATGAACACTCGTGATTTTTTAAAAAACCGTGTTAACATTTAGCAGCAACAGAAACCAATTTTTAATTTCCTTAAAAACTCGAAAGATCTCTACAATGGGGTACTACATATTTCGTAAGTGATATTCACCGAGAAACTATAAATCTCATTAAAAGGTACCTTCTTATGTTCTGCCCTACCGTTAACTAGAAGTTGACATTGGGTGTGGACTTTATATTACAATCACACTCGACGTGAAGCCCAGAATCAGTACGGACCAATCAGAAAGCAGCATATCCTGACGAATGACGTAACGCTCAAGACACTTTGTCATTGGTTGACATCGGTGTGACGTAGTACAGTAATATAAACTCTCTGATTGGACAATATTAACCAATCAAAACGACGCAAAAGAAGACATCTGATTGGTTAAAGCTGGGCTTTCCCATTGGCCGAAAATACCAGACTCTGATTGGGCAATTATTACCTGAGCCGTTGACGTCACATGCGCATCACACTCAACTTGGCCCGACTTACTAACGCAACCCTAACAGATCGTTTGTTGAATACCAGTTATACTTTGATACGTATATTTTTGTTTCTGTTAAACACAATAATAGCGTAGGTCAAAAATGATTTGTCAAGTAACGTCTTGGTCAAGTCTATTTTTCGTTGTTTTAGGATCTGTTAGTTAACGGGAAATTTATAAGCAGTATTTATATCTTCTACACAGGCAGTGTAAAACTATAACCTTTAACACCTGATTCGTACAGATAAGATAAATAAAAAATAATTCGGCGACAGCATTCGCTTAATTGTCGTAGCGAAAGTAGAAACAGAAAAATTACGATCCCGCTAGCTGTAATTTTATAGAGTTTTAGGCCTGTAATCAGTGTTTATGTAGGCAGCTTGTTCCAATATTACAATTTTATAAGCATTATCAGATGCGACTTTTTAACGTTCCGAAACCGAACAATTCATGCGTTCTCTTAAGCAAGGTAGGCTTATAAAATTACTTATTTTCAATCCAATTTGTCAGTAAACTAAAATGCTGGCTGTTGAAATTGTTGTGCAATGAAAGTTGTTTTTTAGGTAAGCAGCGGAAAAGGTGGTTTGAGCGTTTAAAATCTTTTCTGAGTGAGATGAGTTGAGTTGGTTTACATGGTCTTCTCACAGCGTTTATAATTATACTTATCAGAATGCCAGTCCTTCGGAAAATCATGTACTTTCGACTCTCCAAATGACACCTGTATTTCATTATCAACAGGGTTTGATTGTAAAATGAAATTCATGAATCTCAGATGAAAGAACTCTGACTAGTGTCATTTATATCTCTACCTCTTCTGTTCTTACCTGCTTTAGTCATATAATTGGCTGACCCTGTGATAAATATGAATACATATTTTCGGTCAGGAACTAGCAAATTACGTGCAAAAAATGTTTAACACTCTACCTTTTCATTATGGCCACAATAAATTTCATACATCTTAAAATACAGGAACTAATGAAATAAGAGTAAAGCCAGAAAACCTTTTTCGAAATTACATCGGCCATTATATCATCATTTTGTGAGACCGTTGATTATTATTTTTCGACTAATGCTCGTTGGTAGAGCAAAATAGTTTTCTTGTTATAAAACGGATTAATGAGGTATATTTTCTTACCCGGTAGAATATTGACTTTGTTTCTTCTCAAGATATTTTGAATTAGATTTTTCAGTTGCCGTCTACGTATCGTAATATTTATTTACAGTTGTATAAAGTCATTCCCTTAAAAATATGATACATTACTGGCCAAAAATTAGGTTACAAAAATCGAACAACTAGGGAAAATAGATAACTCTCTTTTGTTTTTTTTCTTTGTGTCGTTATCGAATGAACACTCGTGATTTTTTAAAAAACCGTGTTAACATTTAGCAGCAACAGAAACCAATTTTTAATTTCCTTAAAAACCCGAAAGATCTCTACAATGGGGTACTACATATTTCGTAAGTGATATTCACCGAGAAACTATAAATCTCATTAAAAGGTACCTTCTTATGTTCTGCCCTACCGTTAACTAGAAGTTGACGTTGGGTGTGGACTTTATATTACAATCACACTCGACGTGACGCCCAGAATCAGTACGGACCAATCAGAAAGCAGCATATCCTGACGAATGACGTAACGCTCAAGACACTTTGTCATTGGTTGACATCGGTGTGACGTAGTACAGTAATATAAACTCTCTGATTGGACAATATTAACCAATCAAAACGACGCAAAAGAAGACATCTGATTGGTTAAAGCTGGGCTTTCCCATTGGCCGAAAATACCAGACTCTGATTGGGCAATTATTACCTGAGCCGTTGACGTCACATGCGCATCACACTCAACTTGGCCCGACTTACTCACGCAACCCTAACAGATCGTTTGTTGAATACCAGTTATACTTTGATACATATATTTTTGTTTCTGTTAAACACAATAATAGCGTAGGTCAAAAATGATTTGTCAAGTAACGTCTTGGTCAAGTCTATTTTTCGTTGTTTTAGGATCTGTTAGTTAACGGGAAATTTATAAGCAGTATTTATATCTTCTACACAGGCAGTGTAAAACTATAACCTTTAACACCTGATTCGTACAGATAAGATAAATAAAAAATAATTCGGCGACAGCATTCGCTTAATTGTCGTAGCGAAAGTAGAAACAGAAAAATTACGATCCCGCTAGCTGTAATTTTATAGAGTTTTAGGCCTGTAATCAGTGTTTATGTAGGCAGCTTGTTCCAATATTACAATTTTATAAGCATTATCAGATGCGACTTTTTAACGTTCCGAAACCGAGCAATTCATGCGTTCTCTTAAGCAAGGTAGGCTTATAAAATTACTTATTTTCAATCCAATTTGTCAGTAAACTAAAATGCTGGCTGTTGAAATTGTTGTGCAATGAAAGTTGTTTTTTAGGTAAGCAGCGGAAAAGGTGGTTTGAGCGTTTAAAATCTTTTCTGAGTGAGATGAGTTGAGTTGGTTTACATGGTCTTCTCACAGCGTTTATAATTATACTTATCAGAATGCCAGTCCTTCGGAAAATCATGTACTTTCGACTCTCCAAATGACACCTGTATTTCATTATCAACAGGGTTTGATTGTAAAATGAAATTCATGAATCTCAGATGAGAGAACTCTGACTAGTGTCATTTATATCTCTACCTCTTCTGTTCTTACCTGCTTTAGTCATATAATTGGCTGACCCTGTGATAAATATGAATACATATTTTCGGTCAGGAACTAGCAAATTACGTGCAAAAAATGTTTAACACTCTACCTTTTCATTATGGCCACAATAAATTTCATACATCTTAAAATACAGGAACTAATGAAATAAGAGTAAAGCCAGAAAACCTTTTTCGAAATTACATCGGCCATTATATCATCATTTTGTGAGACCGTTGATTATTATTTTTCGACTAATGCTCGTTGGTAGAGCAAAATAGTTTTCTTGGTATAAAACGGATTAATGAGGTATATTTTCTTACCCGGTAGAATATTGACTTTGTTTCTTCTCAAGATATTTTGAATTAGATTTTTCAGTTGCCGTCTACGTATCGTAATATTTATTTACAGTTGTATAAAGTCATTCCCTTAAAAATATGATACATTACTGGCCAAAAATTAGGTTACAAAAATCGAACAACTAGGGAAAATAGATAACTCTCTTTTGTTTTTTTTCTTTGTGTCGTTATCGAATGAACACTCGTGATTTTTTAAAAAACCGTGTTAACATTTAGCAGCAACAGAAACCAATTTTTAATTTCCTTAAAAACTCGAAAGATCTCTACAATGGGGTACTACATATTTCGTAAGTGATATTCACCGAGAAACTATAAATCTCATTAAAAGGTACCTTCTTATGTTCTGCCCTACCGTTAACTAGAAGTTGACATTGGGTGTGGACTTTATATTACAATCACACTCGACGTGAAGCCCAGAATCAGTACGGACCAATCAGAAAGCAGCATATCCTGACGAATGACGTAACGCTCAAGACACTTTGTCATTGGTTGACATCGGTGTGACGTAGTACAGTAATATAAACTCTCTGATTGGACAATATTAACCAATCAAAACGACGCAAAAGAAGACATCTGATTGGTTAAAGCTGGGCTTTCTCATTGGCCGAAAATACGAGACTCTGATTGGGCAATTATTACCTGAGCCGTTGACGTCACATGCGCATCACACTCAACTTGGCCCGACTTACTCACGCAACCCTAACAGATCGTTTGTTGAATACCAGTTATACTTTGATACATATATTTTTGTTTCTGTTAAACACAATAATAGCGTAGGTCAAAAATGATTTGTCAAGTAACGTCTTGGTCAAGTCTATTTTTCGTTGTTTTAGGATCTGTTAGTTAACGGGAAATTTATAAGCAGTATTTATATCTTCTACACAGGCAGTGTAAAACTATAACCTTTAACACCTGATTCGTACAGATAAGATAAATAAAAAATAATTCGGCGACAGCATTCGCTTAATTGTCGTAGCGAAAGTAGAAACAGAAAAATTACGATCCCGCTAGCTGTGATTTTATAGAGTTTTAGGCCTGTAATCAGTGTTTATGTAGGCAGCTTGATCGAATATTACAATTTTATAAGCATTATCAGATGCGACTTTTTAACGTTCCGAAACCGAACAATTCATGCGTTCTCTTAAGCAAGGTAGGCTTATAAAATTACTTATTTTCAATCCAATTTGTCAGTAAACTAAAATGCTGGCTGTTGAAATTGTTGTGCAATGAAAGTTGTTTTTTAGGTAAGCAGCGGAAAAGGTGGTTTGAGCGTTTAAAATCTTTTCTGAGTGAGATGAGTTGAGTTGGTTTACATGGTCTTCTCAGAGCGTTTATAATTATACTTATCAGAATGCCAGTCCTTCGGAAAATCATGTACTTTCGACTCTCCAAATGACACCTGTATTTCATTATCAACAGGGTTTGATTGTAAAATGAAATTCATGAATCTCAGATGAGAGAACTCTGACTAGTGTCATTTATACCTCTACCTCTTCTGTTCTTACGTGCTTTAGTCATATAATTGGCTGACCCTGTGATAAATATGAATACATATTTTCGGTCAGGAACTAGCAAATTACGTGCAAAAAATGTTTAACACTCTACCTTTTCATTATGGCCACAATAAATTTCATACATCTTAAAATACAGGAACTAATGAAATAAGAGTAAAGCCAGAAAACCTTTTTCGAAATTACATCGGCCATTATATCATCATTTTGTGAGACCGTTGATTATTATTTTTCGACTAATGCTCGTTGGTAGAGCAAAATAGTTTTCTTGTTATAAAACGGATTAATGAGGTATATTTTCTTACCCGGTAGAATATTGACTTTGTTTCTTCTCAAGATATTTTGAATTAGATTTTTCAGTTGCCGTCTACGTATCGTAATATTTATTTACAGTTGTATAAAGTCATTCCCTTAAAAATATGATACATTACTGGCCAAAAATTAGGTTACAAAAATCGAACAACTAGGGAAAATAGATAACTCTCTTTTGTTTTTTTTCTTTGTGTCGTTATCGAATGAACACTCGTGATTTTTTAAAAAACCGTGTTAACATTTAGCAGCAACAGAAACCAATTTTTAATTTCCTTAAAAACTCGAAAGATCTCTACAATGGGGTACTACATATTTCGTAAGTGATATTCACCGAGAAACTATAAATCTCATTAAAAGGTACCTTCTTATGTTCTGCCCTACCGTTAACTAGAAGTTGACATTGGGTGTGGACTTTATATTACAATCACACTCGACGTGAAGCCCAGAATCAGTACGGACCAATCAGAAAGCAGCATATCCTGACGAATGACGTAACGCTCAAGACACTTTGTCATTGGTTGACATCGGTGTGACGTAGTACAGTAATATAAACTCTCTGATTGGACAATATTAACCAATCAAAACGACGCAAAAGAAGACATCTGATTGGTTAAAGCTGGGCTTTCCCATTGGCCGAAAATACGAGACTCTGATTGGGCAATTATTACCTGAGCCGTTGACGTCACATGCGCATCACACTCAACTTGGCCCGACTTACTCACGCAACCCTAACAGATCGTTTGTTGAATACCAGTTATACTTTGATACGTATATTTTTGTTTCTGTTAAACACAATAATAGCGTAGGTCAAAAATGATTTGTCAAGTAACGTCTTGGTCAAGTCTATTTTTCGTTGTTTTAGGATCTGTTAGTTAACGGGAAATTTATAAGCAGTATTTATATCTTCTACACAGGCAGTGTAAAACTATAACCTTTAACACCTGATTCGTACAGATAAGATAAATAAAAAATAATTCGGCGACAGCATTCGCTTAATTGTCGTAGCGAAAGTAGAAACAGAAAAATTACGATTCCGCTAGCTGTAATTTTATAGAGTTTTAGGCCTGTAATCAGTGTTTATGTAGGCAGCTTGTTCCAATATTACAATTTTATAAGCATTATCAGATGCGACTTTTTAACGTTCCGAAACCGAACAATTCATGCGTTCTCTTAAGCAAGGTAGGCTTATAAAATTACTTATTTTCAATCCAATTTGTCAGTAAACTAAAATGCTGGCTGTTGAAATTGTTGTGCAATGAAAGTTGTTTTTTAGGTAAGCAGCGGAAAAGGTGGTTTGAGCGTTTAAAATCTTTTCTGAGTGAGATGAGTTGAGTTGGTTTACATGGTCTTCTCACAGCGTTTATAATTATACTTATCAGAATGCCAGTCCTTCGGAAAATCATGTACTTTCGACTCTCCAAATGACACCTGTATTTCATTATCAACAGGGTTTGATTGTAAAATGAAATTCATGAATCTCAGATGAGAGAACTCTGACTAGTGTCATTTATACCTCTACCTCTTCTGTTCTTACGTGCTTTAGTCATATAATTGGCTGACCCTGTGATAAATATGAATACATATTTTCGGTCAGGAACTAGCAAATTACGTGCAAAAAATGTTTAACACTCTACCTTTTCATTATGGCCACAATAAATTTCATACATCTTAAAATACAGGAACTGATGAAATAAGAGTAAAGCCAGAAAACCTTTTTCGAAATTACATCGGCCATTATATCATCATTTTGTGAGACCGTTGATTATTATTTTTCGACTAATGCTCGTTGGTAGAGCAAAATAGTTTTCTTGTTATAAAACGGATTAATGAGGTATATTTTCTTACCCGGTAGAATATTGACTTTGTTTCTTCTCAAGATATTTTGAATTAGATTTTTCAGTTGCCGTCTACGTATCGTAATATTTATTTACAGTTGTATAAAGTCATTCCCTTAAAAATATGATACATTACTGGCCAAAAATTAGGTTACAAAAATCGAACAACTAGGGAAAATAGATAACTCTCTTTTGTTTTTTTTCTTTGTGTCGTTATCGAATGAACACTCGTGATTTTTTAAAAAACCGTGTTAACATTTAGCAGCAACAGAAACCAATTTTTAATTTCCTTAAAAACTCGAAAGATCTCTACAATGGGGTACTACATATTTCGTAAGTGATATTCACCGAGAAACTATAAATCTCATTAAAAGGTACCTTCTTATGTTCTGCCCTACCGTTAACTAGAAGTTGACGTTGGGTGTGGACTTTATATTACAATCACACTCGACGTGACGCCCAGAATCAGTACGGACCAATCAGAAAGCAGCATATCCTGACGAATGACGTAACGCTCAAGACACTTTGTCATTGGTTGACATCGGTGTGACGTAGTACAGTAATATAAACTCTCTGATTAGACAATATTAACCAATCAAAACGACGCAAAAGAAGACATCTGATTGGTTAAAGCTGGGCTTTCCCATTGGCCGAAAATACGAGACTCTGATTGGGCAATTATTACCTGAGCCGTTGACGTCACATGCGCATCACACTCAACTTGGCCCGACTTACTCACGCAACCCTAACAGATCGTTTGTTGAATACCTGTTATACTTTGATACATATATTTTTGTTTCTGTTAAACACAATAATAGCGTAGGTCAAAAATGATTTGTCAAGTAACGTCTTGGTCAAGTCTATTTTTCGTTGTTTTAGGATCTGTTAGTTAACGGGAAATTTATAAGCAGTATTTATATCTTCTACACAGGCAGTGTACAACTATAACCTTTAACACCTGATTTGTACAGATAAGGTAAATAAAAAATAATTCGGCGACAGCATTCGCTTAATTGTCGTAGCGAAAGTATAAGCAGAAAAATTACGAGCAAAATAGTTTTCTTGTAATAAAACAGATTAATGAGGTATATTTTCTTACCCGGTAGAATATTGACTTTGTTTCTTCTCAAGATATTTTGAATTAGATTTTTCAGTTGCCGTCTACGTATCGTAATATTTATTTACAGTTGTATAAAGTCATTCCCTTAAAAATGAAAGGTTGTTTACGTTTCTATTTACAATAGTTGACTTGTTAACAAAAGGATATTTCTAGCATTCATTAATAAAGAGTTATTCTTTTACTTGAGTAGATTTCACTACTTTATTCTGGAACAATCTTTATGAATGAGTAGGTATAAAATGAGACCCCCGAGTGCGGTCAGTCAGTATTCGTGTGATCTATGCCGTGTGATTATTGGGGTGTGTATTTACAGGTTACACATCCGAGTATTGTAGTGATTCAAGATTGTTATACCGTCTCTTCGTTGTGTGTGTATTGGGTAAAGTTAATGTGTAGTTTTGTGAATTCAGTTTGTGTTGTATGTTAGTGTAATATATAAAAGCGATTGTAAGTAGGCTAAGTAAGTTATTAAGTTTGTTATTGTTTGTTATTTTTTTAAAGTGAATTATTTAATCATTTATTGTATTTCTTAATTATAATTAGTTTAATCATTCTATTTTGTAATCTTTTAGTGAAATAAATATCTGTAATTGTAAACTTTAGTCTATTAATTATTTAATAACCTAGATCCCGAAACGGACCTTAGCAATAAGTGTCACATTGGTGTCAGAAGTGCGGGATCTAGTGTTTTTGGATAATTGTAAGTAAAATCTGAATTCAGTTAAGTGTTTTAAAATTATCGTATAGTAAATTAGTGTTGTGTTTTTTTAAATTTAGCGTTTAAAGTTTTGTGTATGTAGTAAGTTTATTTAGTCTGTAGAATCTCTTATCGTCGCTATAAAACTGTTTCATAAAATAGTTCTATTTTGTTTCTGTAATTAAGTTTTTTGTCTGTACAAGTTACTATTTTTTGTAATTAATTGTAAATAATTCTTAGTCAAAATGGCAAGCTCTGTAGACATGACTTTATTAATGGAAATGTTAAATGAAATTAAGGCAAGTAATGAAAAAACCAATAATAATGTACAGGCAATTAAAGATGGAAATGAGGAAACCAATAACCAAATACATTTAATTAATAATAAAATACAGGCAATTGATGATACAATTCAGTCAGGTAATGATGAGATAAAGACAGAATTAAAAGTAGAGTTAGGGAAAATTAGAGATAATGTAGATAGCTTAAATAATAGGGTAGATTCAGTAGAATTTATGTTACAAGAAAATGTAGAATCTTTAGAATCTAAGTTAGATGAAAATGTTAAGGAAGTTAGAAATAGTGTTGTAAAATTTGTAGAATCTAGGTTAAAAGAAAATAATGAATTAATGGACACTAGGTTAGAAGAAATAGATAAGGCTATAGATATTAGGTTTAAGGACATTGTTAAAACAGTGAAATCAAGTGAATATCGCGGCCTGGTAATTCACGCCGACAGTACATCGTCCGGGCGCGGAATTAGTGTGAAAGCGCCGAAATTTGACGGAAGTTCTTCGTGGCAAGTCTTTCGACGACAGTTCGAGGCAGCGGCCGACTTCAACACATGGTCACCGGCGGAGAAAACAACGGTACTGATGACTTCGCTACAGGGCCAGGCAGCGGGAGTTCTACGCGCTGTACCGGCGACCGCAGGGTACGAAGAAATCGTCGCAGCACTAGAAGGGCGATACGGCGAGCATAACTTGGCGGCCATCTACAAGTGTGAGTTACGCGGACGAAGACAGAAGCCGGGCGAAACCTTGCAAGAATTCGCCCTGGATATTGAACAACTCGCGCAGAAGGCTTTTCCAGAACAGCCTGTCGGGTTTATCCAGGAAGAAGCGGCACAGTGTTTCGGCAATGGGGTCCGAGACGCCGAAATGAAGAAACACCTGATTCTCCAGGGCCATAAGACACTCAGTGAGGCTCTCACCCAGACCCTGCGTATAGAAGCTGTCACCGCATCTACCGACACACCGGCGAAAGTACGGAGGGTGACTGCCGACGAATACAACGGCTCAAATAGATTTGAAGCCCGGCCTAACCGAAGCACGCGGGGTCAAAACCATCGACGGACACCGACCAGCGAAAAGCAGCTGTGCTGGCAATGTGGAAAGTCAGGCCACTTTAGAAGGAACTGCGGAGAAAATAAGCCGACATCCGACCAGGGAAACGACGAAACGCCGGCGTAAAGAGGGGACCGCCGGCGCCGAAGATCTCTTCCCCTCCAGCCATCTTCAGTTTAGCCACCGTACGAGGAGGGTCAGACAGCATCATCGCCGACGGATTATTAAATAACAGGCCATGCTCTATTACCGTGGACACGGGGGCCTCTATTTCAGTAATTCGGCCGGACAAGGCGACCCGCTGCAAGAGGAGGAAAGTAAACCAGAAGTACGCCGTGCAGACCGCTTCGGGCAGCACACTGCCTATTAAGGACGAAGCATTAGTTAATATAATACTCGGGTGTTACAAACTACAAGCCTGGGTGTTTGTCGCCGACATAGTGGACGAACTCATATTAGGGCTTGACATACTGAGATCGCACGACGCTGCAGTAGATATTGGACGCCACTTGCTGAAGTTGGGGCGGTGTGAAGTAGCGTTATGGAGTCCTCGCCTCAAGCCCAGCAATGCTGAAGTTGTACTAAAAGCGGAAGAAGTGATACCTGCCCGATGCGAAAGGATTGTAACGGCCACACTGTCGAAGAATTTGGGCACCAACAGCGGCGTTACGGAAGCTGGTGAAATCACCGGAAAGGAAGGAGTGATCATCGGACGAGCTGTAGTACCGAACAGCAAGACGATCTCCGTCCGAGTAGCAAATTTGGACTCCTCGGATAAGTCACTACCGAAGGGAACTGTTCTTGGCAACTCCGAACCAGTGACTTGGACATCTGAACCGACAACTTCACTAAATCAAGGAAGGCACCGGAAGAACCCGGAAATACAGCAACTGACAGCGGCAGCCGGCGTTGAGCTCAGCGATAATACACGGAAGGGACTGTACAACTTAATCAGGGACTTCCAAGATATATTCGCGACCGAAGAAGAAGGATACGGCCGTACTAATCAAGTGTACCATCGAATCGACACTGGAGATGCTCAACCGATACGCCAGCCGCCGAGACGACTACCGCTAGCAAAACAAGGAGAGGTTGATAAGATGGTGGAAGACATGAGAAGGCAAGGCGTCATCGAAGAGTCCGACAGCCCTTGGTCGTCACCTGTAGTGCTAATAAAGAAGAAGAACGGCGAGTTACGATTCTGTGTTGACTACAGGAAGTTAAATGATGTAACCAAGAAGGACTGCTTTCCTCTTCCCCGGATTGACGATACGCTAGACACTCTTGTAGGAGCGAAATGGTTCTCTACACTCGACTTGAAAAGTGGGTACTGGCAGGTTGCGGTTTATCCAGAAGACAAAGAGAAGACTGCGTTTTCGACTGGACGAGGGCTTTGGCAGTTCACAGTGATGCCGTTTGGACTATGCAACGCGCCGGCCACTTTCGAGAGGTTGATGGAGTCAGTTCTACGAGGATTGACGTTTGAATCCTGCCTCGTCTATTTAGACGACATCATTGTGCTAGGGCGCACGGAAGAAGAACACCTGCAAAACCTAAGAAAAGTGTTCCAGCGGCTGCGAGGCGTCGGGTTGAAGCTGAATCCGAAGAAATGTAATCTGTTTCGGCGAGAAGTACAGTACCTGGGCCATGTCGTGTCAGCAGCAGGCGTCGCCGCAGACCCCGACAAACTGAAGGCCGTAAAGGAGTGGCCTACACCACGAAACAAGCATGAAGTCCGAAGTTTCCTAGGACTGTGCGCGTACTACCGCCGGTTTATTGAAGGCTTCTCCAACATTGCGAAGCCTTTGACACGCTTGACGGAGGACAAGAAGAACTATCAGTGGGAACGAGAGGAAGAAGAGTCCTTTAAGCAGCTGAAAGAAAAACTATGCTCCGCGCCAATCCTGAGCTACCCGAACTCAGAAGACCGGTTCATCGTCGACACGGATGCCAGCAACGTCGGAATCGGAGGCGTACTCTCTCAAGTCCAAGGAGGCGAAGAGAAGGTTATCGGCTATTTCAGCAGAACTCTGTCGCGACCGGAGAGAAACTACTGCGTGACGAGACGTGAGCTGTTAGCGGTCGTCAAGACGATTGAACACTTCCGGAAATATCTGTACGGGAGGGAGTTCACACTTCGGACCGATCATTCGGCACTGACATGGCTTCTGAACTTCAAGAACTTGGAAGGTCAAACCGCGCGCTGGGTCGAGCGCTTGCAGGAGTACAGCTACAAAGCCGAGCATCGCCCCGGAAAAAAACACTCGAACGTGGACGCCTTGTCAAGAAGGCCGTGTGCTCATGACTGTAAGCACTGCCAGAAAATCGAGCAGCGAGGTGACGAGGCTAAGGTACGGATAATTACGACGGTGGCGGCAGATGGCTGGAGCGACGACGATCTTCGCGAGGAGCAGCGGCAGGACCCGGACATAGGACCCCTGATCAACGAGAAGGAGTCGGGCCAACGACCATCATGGGAAGATATCACCTTGAGAAGCCCGGAATATAAAAGCTACTGGACGCAGTGGGACTCATTTTCCGTGAGGGACGGCTTGCTGTATAGAGAGTGGCAGTCAGTAGATGGCAGTAAGCGCGTCCCGCAGCTAGTCCTTCCACGCACAAAGACCAAGGACGTTATGTCAGAACTACACGGCGGCACTTCAGGCGGACACCTCGGCGTCAAGAAGACTATGGAGAAAATTCGTCAGCGCTACTACTGGCTCCATTTACGGGACGACGTCGAGAATTTCTGCAAGTTGTGTGACACCTGTGCGGCTAGTCGAGGGCCCCGGACTCGAAGTAAAGGACAAATGCGGCAGTACAATGTGGGAGCTCCGTTCGAGTGCATCGTCATCGACATCGCTGGTCCGTTTCCCGTGACAGACGGCGGAAACAAATATCTGTTAGTGACCATAGATTACTTCACTAAGTGGCCGGAAGTATACGCCATTCCGAACCAAGAGGCGGCTACTGTGGCAGAAACCTTAGTGAACGAGCTGGTCTCCCGATTCGGAGTACCGAGAGAGCTACACAGTGATCAAGGGCGGAACTTCGAATCGCAGCTGCTTCAAGAAGTACTGGAACGATTGGGCGTCCATAAGACAAGGACGACAGCATTACACCCGCAATCGGATGGAATGGTTGAGCGCTACATCAAGACAGTTGAAGAGCATCTGCGCAAGGTAGTCTCCAAAAATCAACGAGACTGGGACCAGAAGCTTCCTCTTTTCTTGATGGCCTACAGAGCGGCGATACATGAAACCACCGGCTTGACACCCGCCAAGATGATGTTCGGCCGTGAACTACGGTTGCCCTGTGATCCGCTGTTCGGCGCCCCGCCTGACAAGGAACAACCAGCGCAACAGTACACCGCGGAATTGGTAGCAAGTATCCACGAAATCCACGAGTATGCACGGCAACATCTGCAAGTAGCCAGTGATCGAATGAAGGCAAGATACGACTTGAAGGGAAACTCCACGGGATTTCAACCTGGTGACCGTGTATGGCTCTACAGACCGAGAAGGAAGAAGGGGAGGTGCCCTAAGCTAGAAAATCAATGGGAAGGCCCGTATGCTGTCCTCGATCGCATCAACGACGTGGTCTACCGAGTAAAGCGACGCCCAGGGACGAAGAAGATGGTAGTTCATCTCGATCGATTGGCACCGTACTTAGGGGCTACTCGGGACGAGCAGCCTTAAGAAAGGGGCAATGTAACATAATCGACTAGACGGATCACGATAATTCCAGAATTCCATTCATGGAGATAATTAGAGAATAATAAAAATATCAATTGTGAATGACAGTTTTACAATGATGACCATAAAGGTGTGTCTATTCACAAAAGTTGTAAAAACTCGTGTAGTACGCCTATTATAAAAGTTCAGGTATACTATTGTGTACAGCGATTTTTATGAAGTTGTTTATGAGGTTGTTTACGTTTCTATTTACAATAGTTGACTTGTTAACAAAAGGATTTTACTAGCATTCATTAATAAAGAGTTATTTTTGTACTTGAGTAGATTTCACTACTTTATTCTGGAACAATCTTTATGAATGAGTAGGTATAAAAAGAGACCACCGAGTGCGGTCAGTCAGTATTGGTGTGATCTATGCCGTGTGATTATTGGGGTGTGTATTTACAGGTTACACATCCGAGTATTGTAGTGATTCAAGATTGTTATACCGTCTCTTCGTTGTGTGTGTATTGGGTAAAGTTAATGTGTAGTTTTGTGAATTCAGTTTGTGTTGTATGTTAGTGTAATATATAAAAGCGATTGTAAGTAGGCTAAGTAAGTTATTAAGTTATTTATTGTTTGTTATTTTTTTTAAGTGAATTATTTAATCATTTATTGTATTTCTTAATTATAATTAGTTTAATCATTTATTTTGTAATCTTTTAGTGAAATAAATATCTGTAATTGTAAACTTTAGTCTATTAATTATTTAATAACCTAGATCCCGAAACGGACCTTAGCAAAAAGTGTCACAATATGTTCTGCCCTACCGTTAACTAGAAGTTGACATTAGGTTTGGACTTTATATTACAATCACACTCGACGTGACGCCCAGAATCAGTACGGACCAATCAGAAAGCAGCATATCCTGACGAATGACGTAACGCTCAAGACACTTTGTCATTGGTTGACATCGGTGTGACGTAGTACAGTAATATAAACTCTCTGATTGGACAATATTAACCAATCAAAACGACGCAAAAGAAGACATCTGATTGGTTAAAGCTGGGCTTTCCCATTGGCCGAAAATACGAGACTCTGATTGGGCAATTATTACCTGAGCCGTTGACGTCACATGCGCATCACACTCAACTTGGCCCGACTTACTCACGCAACCCTAATAGATCGTTTGTTGAATACCAGTTATACTTTGATACATATATTTTTGTTTCTGTTAAACACAATAATAGCGTAGGTCAAAAATGATTTGTCAAGTAACGTCTTGGTCAAGTCTATTTTTCGTTGTTTTAGGATCTGTTAGTTAACGGGAAATTTATAAGCAGTATTTATATCTTCTACACAGGCAGTGTAAAACTATAACCTTTAACACCTGATTCGTACAGATAAGATAAATAAAAAATAATTCGGCGACAGCATTCGCTTAATTGTCGTAGCGAAAGTAGAAACAGAAAAATTACGATCCCGCTAGCTGTGATTTTATAGAGTTTTAGGCCTGTAATCAGTGTTTATGTAGGCAGCTTGTTCCAATATTACAATTTTATAAGCATTATCAGATGCGACTTTTTAACGTTCTGAAACCGAACAATTCATGCGTTCTCTTAAGCAAGGTAGGCTTATAAAATTACTTATTTTCAATCCAATTTGTCAGTAAACTAAAATGCTGGCTGTTGAAATTGTTGTGCAATGAAAGTTGTTTTTTAGGTAAGCAGCGGAAAAGGTGGTTTGAGCGTTTAAAATCTTTTCTGAGTGAGATGAGTTGAGTTGGTTTACATGGTCTTCTCACAGCGTTTATAATTATACTTATCAGAATGCCAGTCCTTCGGAAAATCATGTACTTTCGACTGTCCAAATGACACCTGTATTTCATTATCAACAGGGTTTGATTGTAAAATGAAATTCATGAATCTCAGATGAGAGAACTCTGACTAGTGTCATTTATATCTCTACCTCTTCTGTTCTTACGTGCTTTAGTCATATAATTGGCTGACCCTGTGATAAATATGAATACATATTTTCGGTCAGGAACTAGCAAATTACGTGCAAAAAATGTTTAACACTCTACCTTTTCATTATGGCCACAATAAATTTCATACATCTTAAAATACAGGAACTAATGAAATAAGAGTAAAGCCAGAAAACCTTTTTCGAAATTACATCGGCCATTATATCATCATTTTGTGAGACCGTTGATTATTATTTTTCGACTAATGCTCGTTGGTAGAGCAAAATAGTTTTCTTGTTATAAAACGGATTAATGAGGTATATTTTCTTACCCGGTAGAATATTGACTTTGTTTCTTCTCAAGATATTTTGAATTAGATTTTTCAGTTGCCGTCTACGTATCGTAATATTTATTTACAGTTGTATAAAGTCATTCCCTTAAAAATATGATACATTACTGGCCAAAAATTAGGTTACAAAAATCGAACAACTAGGGAAAATAGATAACTCTCTTTTGTTTTTTTTCTTTGTGTCGTTATCGAATGAACACTCGTGATTTTTTAAAAAACCGTGTTAACATTTAGCAGCAACAGAAACCAATTTTTAATTTCCTTAAAAACTCGAAAGATCTCTACAATGGGGTACTACATATTTCGTAAGTGATATTCACCGAGAAACTATAAATCTCATTAAAAGGTACCTTCTTATGTTCTGCCCTACCGTTAACTAGAAGTTGACGTTGGGTGTGGACTTTATATTACAATCACACTCGACGTGACGCCCAGAATCAGTACGGACCAATCAGAAAGCAGCATATCCTGACGAATGACGTAACGCTCAAGACACTTTGTCATTGGTTGACATCGGTGTGACGTAGTACAGTAATATAAACTCTCTGATTGGACAATATTAACCAATCAAAACGACGCAAAAGAAGACATCTGATTGGTTAAAGCTGGGCTTTCCCATTGGCCGAAAATACGAGACTCTGATTGGGCAATTATTACCTGAGCCGTTGACGTCACATGCGCATCACACTCAACTTGGCCCGACTTACTCACGCAACCCTAACAGATCGTTTGTTGAATACCAGTTATACTTTGATACATATATTTTTGTTTCTGTTAAACACAATAATAGCGTAGGTCAAAAATGATTTGTCAAGTAACGTCTTGGTCAAGTCTATTTTTCGTTGTTTTAGGATCTGTTAGTTAACGGGAAATTTATAAGCAGTATTTATATCTTCTACACAGGCAGTGTAAAACTATAACCTTTAACACCTGATTCGTACAGATAAGATAAATAAAAAATAATTCGGCGACAGCATTCGCTTAATTGTCGTAGCGAAAGTAGAAACAGAAAAATTACGATCCCGCTAGCTGTAATTTTATAGAGTTTTAGGCCTGTAATCAGTGTTTATGTAGGCAGCTTGTTCCAATATTACAATTTTATAAGCATTATCAGATGCGACTTTTTAACGTTCCGAAACCGAACAATTCATGCGTTCTCTTAAGCAAGGTAGGCTTATAAAATTACTTATTTTCAATCCAATTTGTCAGTAAACTAAAATGCTGGCTGTTGAAATTGTTGTGCAATGAAAGTTGTTTTTTAGGTAAGCAGCGGAAAAGGTGGTTTGAGCGTTTAAAATCTTTTCTGAGTGAGATGAGTTGAGTTGGTTTACATGGTCTTCTCACAGCGTTTATAATTATACTTATCAGAATGCCAGTCCTTCGGAAAATCATGTACTTTCGACTCTCCAAATGACACCTGTATTTCATTATCAACAGGGTTTGATTGTAAAATGAAATTCATGAATCTCAGATGAGAGAACTCTGACTAGTGTCATTTATACCTCTACCTCTTCTGTTCTTACGTGCTTTAGTCATATAATTGGCTGACCCTGTGATAAATATGAATACATATTTTCGGTCAGGAACTAGCAAATTACGTGCAAAAAATGTTTAACACTCTACCTTTTCATTATGGCCACAATAAATTTCATACATCTTAAAATACAGGAACTAATGAAATAAGAGTAAAGCCAGAAAACCTTTTTCGAAATTACATCGGCCATTATATCATCATTTTGTGAGACCGTTGATTATTATTTTTCGACTAATGCTCGTTGGTAGAGCAAAATAGTTTTCTTGTTATAAAACGGATTAATGAGGTATATTTTCTTACCCGGTAGAATATTGACTTTGTTTCTTCTCAAGATATTTTGAATTAGATTTTTCAGTTGCCGTCTACGTATCGTAATATTTATTTACAGTTGTATAAAGTCATTCCCTTAAAAATATGATACATTACTGGCCAAAAATTAGGTTACAAAAATCGAACAACTAGGGAAAATAGATAACTCTCTTTTGTTTTTTTTCTTTGTGTCGTTATCGAATGAACACTCGTGATTTTTTAAAAAACCGTGTTAACATTTAGCAGCAACAGAAACCAATTTTTAATTTCCTTAAAAACTCGAAAGATCTCTACAATGGGGTACTACATATTTCGTAAGTGATATTCATTGAGAAACTATAAATCTCATTAAAAGGTACCTTCTTATGTTCTGCCCTACCGTTAACTAGAAGTTGACGTTGGGTGTGGACTTTATATTACAATCACACTCGACGTGACGCCCAGAATCAGTACGGACCAATCAGAAAGCAGCATATCCTGACGAATGACGTAACGCTCAAGACACTTTGTCATTGGTTGACATCGGTGTGACGTAGTACAGTAATATAAACTCTCTGATTGGACAATATTAACCAATCAAAACGACGCAAAAGAAGACATCTGATTGGTTAAAGCTGGGCTTTCCCATTGGCCGAAAATACGAGACTCTGATTGGGCAATTATTACCTGAGCCGTTGACGTCACATGCGCATCACACTCAACTTGGCCCGACTTACTCACGCAACCCTAACAGATCGTTTGTTGAATACCAGTTATACTTTGATACATATATTTTTGTTTCTGTTAAACACAATAATAGCGTAGGTCAAAAATGATTTGTCAAGTAACGTCTTGGTCAAGTCTATTTTTCGTTGTTTTAGGATCTGTTAGTTAACGGGAAATTTATAAGCAGTATTTATATCTTCTACACAGGCAGTGTAAAACTATAACCTTTAACACCTGATTCGTACAGATAAGATAAATAAAAAATAATTCGGCGACAGCATTCGCTTAATTGTCGTAGCGAAAGTAGAAACAGAAAAATTACGATCCCGCTAGCTGTAATTTTATAGAGTTTTAGGCCTGTAATCAGTGTTTATGTAGGCAGCTTGTTCCAATATTACAATTTTATAAGCATTATCAGATGCGACTTTTTAACGTTCCGAAACCGAGCAATTCATGCGTTCTCTTAAGCAAGGTAGGCTTATAAAATTACTTATTTTCAATGTAATTTGTCAGTAAACTAAAATGCTGGCTGTTGAAATTGTTGTGCAATGAAAGTTGTTTTTTAGGTAAGCAGCGGAAAAGGTGGTTTGAGCGTTTAAAATCTTTTCTGAGTGAGATGAGTTGAGTTGGTTTACATGGTCTTCTCACAGCGTTTATAATTATACTTATCAGAATGCCAGTCCTTCGGAAAATCATGTACTTTCGACTCTCCAAATGACACCTGTATTTCATTATCAACAGGGTTTGATTGTAAAATGAAATTCATGAATCTCAGATGAGAGAACTCTGACTAGTGTCATTTATACCTCTACCTCTTCTGTTCTTACGTGCTTTAGTCATATAATTGGCTGACCCTGTGATAAATATGAATACATATTTTCGGTCAGGAACTAGCAAATTACGTGCAAAAAATGTTTAACACTCTACCTTTTCATTATGGCCACAATAAATTTCATACATCTTAAAATACAGGAACTAATGAAATAAGAGTAAAGCCAGAAAACCTTTTTCGAAATTACATCGGCCATTATATCATCATTTTGTGAGACCGTTGATTATTATTTTTCGACTAATGCTCGTTGGTAGAGCAAAATAGTTTTCTTGTTATAAAACGGATTAATGAGGTATATTTTCTTACCCG
Source organism: Catonia carolina (assembly GCA_035578175.1). Classification (NCBI taxonomy): domain Eukaryota; kingdom Metazoa; phylum Arthropoda; class Insecta; order Hemiptera; family Achilidae; genus Catonia; species Catonia carolina. Next base: position 51,758,394 of record JAQMRL010000007.1, read on the forward strand.
GTAGAATATTGACTTTGTTTCTTCTCAAGATATTTTGAATTAGATTTTTCAGTTGCCGTCTACGTATCGTAATATTTATTTACAGTTGTATAAAGTCATTCCCTTAAAAATATGATACATTACTGGCCAAAAATTAGGTTACAAAAATCGAACAACTAGGGAAAATAGATAACTCTCTTTTGTTTTTTTTCTTTGTGTCGTTATCGAATGAACACTCGTGATTTTTTAAAAAACCGTGTTAACATTTAGCAGCAACAGAAACCAATTTTTAATTTCCTTAAAAACTCGAAAGATCTCTACAATGGGGTACTACATATTTCGTAAGTGATATTCACCGAGAAACTATAAATCTCATTAAAAGGTACCTTCTTATGTTCTGCCCTACCGTTAACTAGAAGTTGACGTTGGGTGTGGACTTTATATTACAATCACACTCGACGTGACGCCCAGAATCAGTACGGACCAATCAGAAAGCAGCATATCCTGACGAATGACGTAACGCTCAAGACACTTTGTCATTGGTTGACATCGGTGTGACGTAGTACAGTAATATAAACTCTCTGATTGGACAATATTAACCAATCAAAACGACGCAAAAGAAGACATCTGATTGGTTAAAGCTGGGCTTTCCCATTGGCCGAAAATACGAGACTCTGATTGGGCAATTATTACCTGAGCCGTTGACGTCACATGCGCATCACACTCAACTTGGCCCGACTTACTCACGCAACCCTAACAGATCGTTTGTTGAATACCAGTTATACTTTGATACATATATTTTTGTTTCTGTTAAACACAATAATAGCGTAGGTCAAAAATGATTTGTCAAGTAA